>CM072996.1:183408655-184033655 GCA_037038555.1 Rhynchonycteris naso | reverse complement strand
TCACAATTACAGTCCTTGGTTTACACTAAATACACAGTGTGGGCTGAAAATGTGGAAAAGAAGTTTTCCCACAATGCCAATTAAGTTAAATTTGGAGGACTCAATCCTCCCCCACCCCTCACCCCACCCTCAGGACCTAGCTTGAGTCCACTGGAAAGAAAGCATTTCAACCCTTAGATAGCGTGCATCCCTGCTGAGCAGAAATGATGGGTCTTCCATGACACAAAGCACTGCTGAGGTCACCACACTCTTCCAATCACTCACAAATCTAGCACTTCCTCTTCCATGTCAACAAATTCCAGATAACGCTTGTCGTTATTTCAGGACATTTTTACTAGCAAAAGAAGATCCAACAACAAAAAAATAATTCCAGTGACAAAGTATACTCATACAATAGAGAAATTCCCATATTAAATTAGCCACATTGTGGCTGGGGGTGGGGGGGAGGTGCAGTGGGTTCGTGTTTTATGATGTACTGTTGTAACTACTTTTGTGTACCCTTATTTTAAAATTCTCAGTGTCCTCAGAATGTGTAAAATATCCCAACTCAGAAAGTTGAATGCCATTATTATTTTATCTTTACTCAAAACAACTGGAAATATATATACACAGTGTGATATTAATGATGTTTCTCCATGTGGGAAATTTAAGTGTACAGTGTATACTGTCAGGTGCACTGAGGTGGTTTTAAAACAGTGATCTCATCTGTCCCTTTTCCACCAGGGTTCACTCTCTTTGGGTATACGCTTAGTATTATGCTTTCAATTTTTGTTTGTGGAGAAAAAAGTATTTTTCCTTTTTAAATTTTTTTTGATAAAATATATAAGGGCTAATTAGATAAACACCCTCTAAAAACCAAGTAACAGGAAAAGCGAGTATCTTCTGAAGAAGTAAAGTGCTTCTTTTCATAGGATGCTGAAACAACGTTATCCACTGTGTTTTCTCTCTCCTAAAACTGCCAGGAAGCTCAGAATTAAATTTAATGTTAAGTTACAGAATCTATTTTAAACCTCCCATTTTATATGCTTTCTGATTTTCTATTTTAACAACCTGACTGTAAGTGCACATTTTATTGAAACTAGCCTAAAATATTTTCTGGAAGAGTATAAGTTACTTTTAAAAGACACAACAAAATTCTAATTAGGATGCAATCCATGAATTATTTGGGATAAAAATCTGTAGGTCAATCACAAACCATTAGTCAACTGGGAAAATTATCTCCACATATTCCCTGTGCCCTTGTGCATAAAAAACAGCAAAAGGAGACAAGTAGAAAGGCCATTTGGATTATGATTTCTTGATAAAAATCTACCTTCTGATTTGAGTCTCTGCTGAACTTGTTCCCCATGGAGAGCAGAGAAACACCAGCTAAGTTTCATTTTCTTTTCTTTTCCAAAGAGATTCCCAGTGGCAGTCGAGTGGAGATTTTTGCCACAAGCTAGTACTCGGTATGGAGCCTTGCCTTCATATACACCGTTTTGGTATGAAAACTTGAGCAAAGAGCTTAGGTAAGCACCTTTATCAAGAGATCCTGCTTCTAGCTGCTTCCTGGTGGGGTACACAATATTGTCTAGTCTGCCTTTCCGGTAACGATATTATATCTAATATCTGGTATTACAAATTCCAAAGGGCTGGAAAAATACAGTTGAAGAAAGCCAATCAAATTGCTCTAAAGCTTTAAAAATAAACATTTGGGATTCAATTAAGGGTAAAGCCCTGGGAAAGAGGAGAAGAATTTGCAGAAACATTTAAATTAAACCATTTTGTCTACCTCGGATCACATTCTTAAACCAATGGTACTCATTGGTGGGATTCTTAAACCCCTTGTCATTTGTGACAAATAGAATTACTTTTTAAAAGATCTTATGAATTAATTAGAATTTGATGCTGAAGCCCAACACTTCCTTTAAAATATATAGAAAGAGTCAGGGAATAATTCTGTATAACAAAAACAATAAATAAAAATATATAAATAAATAAATAAGCCTGGGAAAAAACTGAGGAAGAACACATAGGACTTTGTGGAATTAGTAACCACTCAGAAGGCCTCAGAGAAAAACAGTTCACATTTAGGGTGACTCAGAGAACATCCTGGAAATTTAATAAACTTGAAACAAAAGTTTTTTGAAATTCCAGTAATACGTAAAATGGTTAAAATCCATTCAAGCCAGCATCATTGGAGAGCTGAGGGCCTGCCGTACCTTGGACGCAGCACTCAGACCCTCCACCCTCCATGTCTCCAGGCCCATCTGCTGCCCTGGAGGACAGCTGGGAGAAGGGGCAGGTTTCCTGAATCCTTATCTTTTACAATGTGTGCTTTCACCAAATATGTCATCTTTTACTTTTATCTAAACTGGAAATTAAGGAGCAGGACCTCCCAGGTGGCAAGACCAGTGTTGGTGGCAATAAATATATAAATGAAATAAAAACAGGAACAAACAAACAAACCAAATTAAAACAAGCTCTTGAAATGCACAGCTCCCTTCAACCTCCTCTCAACTGACAACAGGGTAATTTTCCAGAGTTTTGAGTTTCTTTTAAAAAACCTAAATAGATACTAATATATATATATATTTCTTTTTTTAAAGTAAGAACGTTTGTTCTACACTAAAGAATAATTAAATACAAAAAAAAAAGAATAATTAAATACAGGGTGGCAAAAGTATATGTGCCATTGTATAAGAGAGTTTATTCTTTCATTATTATTTATTAATTATTGTGTCATTTTCCATATGAACAACGACAAACCTATTTTTGCCCCTCCCTGTATGTAAACAAAATAATTCTCAAACATAATTACATATTCTTAGAATACAGAATCATCGTCATAACTATCAGAATGCCACCACTTGACCATGTTTTTACTGTGAACCATAGTCATGGTTTTTCTTTGCTCTTAGGAAAGTGGCAGAAAGCATGTCAGCTGTGGTACAGAGATGAGAGGAATGGCTGTTTCATGTGTCCTTATATGAATTTATTTTGGCTGCCTCTTTCTCAGACTGTCCATGACCCCTTTTACCAGAACACATCCACTTTTTCAGACAGAGAGGAGCTGGGAAGAACAGGGTATGACCAAGTATGAGTTTGTACCATTGTCTTAAACACCAGTAAATGTTCAATCTGCCACATTTTTCTGTATTCATTTATTTCACTTTTCCCCTAGGGGTGTTAACCCGCAGCACACATCCTCATCATGGATCTAAGAGAAGGACTGGACAAAACTACAGTTTCTTCTATTAAAAACAGAGGCATAAGGCCTTGGCTGGTTGGCTCAGTGAATAGAGAGTCGGCCCAATATGTCAAAGTCCCAGGTTTGATCCCCGGTCAGGGCACTCAGAAGAAATGACCATCTGCTCCTCTTCCCCTCCCCATCTTCTCTGTCTCTTCCCCTCTCAGCCAGTGGCTCGATTGATTTGAGCACCAGTCCCAGGCACTGAGCATAACTCCGTTGCTCTAAGCATCGGCCCAAGACGGGGCATGCCATGTGGATCCCAGTCAGAGCACACGCAGTAGTCTGTCTCTCTGTCTCTGCTCTTTTCACCTAAAAAACAAACAAACAAAAAACCCAGAAAAAAACAGAGGAAAAAATGCTAATGAACACATGCCTTGTTGTTCGAGTTGAACATTCAATTTCATCGGTTTGGAGGAGGTATGGTTTTCCTGAGAGCTGACAGCTCTTAACATTGCTGTCCAGATCCCAGGGTTGTGCAGTCTGTGCAGATGGGCACAGAGAGGAGGACACAGGGCACACAATGAGGCCAGGGCAGGAGGAACTGTGGGCACATGATTTCCATCATCATGATCAGCACATTAAATATCAGCACAAATGTAATGTATTTGATGGGTAAATTCACAAATGTCTAGCATTTCTTGTGCTAGAAACCTGTAGCGTGTGGTCTTTTCTTTATTTTCTTTCAGGTCCTCCCTGGTGTCTGTGCCCTTTCCTGAGCCCTGAAGGCTGATGCCTTCAGACTTTGGCGTGGATTACTTTTGATTTCCACGTGCTTCCAGCCATTGACAGCCCCTCTGAGCAGATCAGATGGTGGATGCATTCATCAGCCAACAGTTACAGCTCTTATTCCATGGTTCTATGGCTCTCGTTGGGTTCTATAACCACCTTTGGCTTAGCGAGGTTGCTGACTCCCCACTGTTGCTAGCTTCATGTGTGTTTCCCTGCCCATTCCTGGTATCTCTGCCCACGACATTGGATAACTTCTTTCATTAAAACATTCTCAGTTACCACTTTTCAGTGTCATCTTTCTCAGGTATGTATAGGTAGGTAGCTGTTTTGGTTAGGAGGGATGGTTGTACTTTAATGAATTAGTAAGTCAGGCTTTTTCGTCGATTGTCTGGTCCTGCCCTCTCCCTGTCCTCAGTCCAACATCTTATGTAATATTGAAAGGCGAAGGTAATAAAGACTAATAAAATTATGTATTGAGGACTTCTTCGGTACTAAACATTTTTCGTATATTATCTCATGTAATCCTTTTTTACACTTTAGAAAATGAGGATAATTATCCCATTTTCCACACAAGAAAATGGGCACAGACATATTCAGGAATTTGACCAGAGGCTTACAGCTGAGGGCCTGTGTCCATCACTCATGCAAAATCACGCAGGTAGCTCTGGGTTCAGAACAGCTGTTCTTAAATTCTTTACCTTCCCTACTTTTCCTCACACTTTCCTCTTTATGGATTTCTTCTCTCTCCTACTTCATTTTTTTTTTTTTTTGTATATTTTTTGAAGTGAGAAGCGGGGAGGCAGAGACAAAACTCCCACATGTGCCCAACTGGGATCCACCCCGCAAGCCCACTAGGCAGTAGTGCTCTGCCCATCTGGGCTGTTGCTCCATTGCAACTGGAGCCATTCTAGTGTCTGAGGTGGAGGCCATGGAGCTGTTCTCAGCACCTGCCAAGGCTAACTTTGTGCCAATGGAGCCTTGGCTGCAGGAGGAGAAGAGAGAGAGAGAAAGGAGAAGGGGAAGGGTGGAGAAGCCTCTTCTGTGTGCCCTAGCCAGGAATCAAACCCAGGACTTCCATATGCCAGGCCGATGTTCTTCCACTGAGCTAGCCGGCCAGGGCCCACCTGATTTTTTTTTTTTTTTTTTTGCTTTCTACTCTTTAGCTCTCCCCTCCTACCATCTCTTCTTTCCCTTTTCCCTCCCCCGAGCTGGAAGATCTCCTCTGTGCAACACAGAATGACATGGCACCAGCGGCAGGTTATAGGAAGATGAAGATCTAGCCATGAGAAAATGGTTATCAAAGCTCTTGGTGATGGGAAAAAGGCTGCATCTTAAACTCCCTAAAGTTGCATCTGCTTTCTTTACGGTAAGTTCCAGAGCCTGGTGTAGGTTCCCAGCTGGCAGTTTACACATACATGCTTAGGGAAGGCAGTATTGAGCTTAGAAAGCAGGACACACAGACAGCCCTTGAAGTTCACCCTCAGCAAAAAAAGCATGTGTGTAGAATGAAGACGTGCCCACATAGCATCAGTAGTTGCTTTGAAATCATGGCCTTTCAGTGTTTATCGGCATCTTTAAACATTTCCATGTTTTCCAAATTTCTCACACTTGGCCTGTGTTACTCTTGTAGGCATAAAAGTAACCAAAACAAAGCAAAAGGGCTCCATATAAATGGATAAGGAGCTCTGATTCTCCAGTTGTGGCTGGACTCCGCCCTCTGGAGGTCTCCCAGGCAAGATATGCACACCTCTTTTGACTCTCAAAGGGCCTGTGAGTTGTGTAGTCCAAGACAGAGCTGTGAGAGGTTTACCCAACATCAGGCAGGGTCTGGGGATACATAAGCTAACACCTCTGATCACCGGCTCTCCCAGGGCTCCCTCCATTTCTCTGTGTAGTGACCTAATCTTTGGCTGTGATTTCTGTTCTTGAAGTCAGGCACAATGAAAAAGAGACCACTTGTTTGGTCACCAAGGTACTAGAGTCAAAGAAGCCATTTCATGAAGCTTTCAGGGACAGTTGTCAACGATTGGCAAGGAATTGTCTTATGACTGGAGTCCTATAACCTCAGGCTTCAGGATGAATGTAGCCTTCTGTCTGCAGGCAGAAATAGAGATGAGCTCGAGTGAGGTCTGCAAAGAGCAGTGTCTGGGTCCCATGTTCTCTTACTCATGGATTCTTATCTTCCCAGCCTCCTTGGGAGAATGTCGTTGCTTTAGGGCAGACTAATGCATTGAGCAAGCATACTTTGCTGTGGCCACTTCCTCTGGAGTAGGAAGATACAGTTGAGCTTGTAAGATTGAATACCACCAGTTGCATCATTTTGAGAAGAATTGTATCCTTTAGAAAAAAAAACACACAATGTGGAAGTGATTGCCTGTTGTGAAACCCTGACTGTGGGCCTTTTTCCTAGGATGCATCTTGGGCACAGAGACTGCAGAGGCTGGAGACAGACAGCCAACGCTCGATTTAAAAGGCTTCAGACCAAAGGGCACTCAGGAACCCAGTGCAAGGACAAAAGGATTCTATCCAGAGGCTGATGGTGTCTGAAATGTCATGGAATTGAAAGAAATTGGCCTCTTCTTAATCAAAACTTGAGCTCTATCTAGTCACGAGCCAGAAAAGATCTTGCAAAAGAGGTCTGATGTGTCACCACCTAGGGTGGCTGTGCTCCTCCTGGACACTCTTTGTATTGTTGTTTCTCCCTGGGTCCCCTCTCACTGTTTGCTGCTGTTCTAGACACCATGAACATGATACAAGATATCGGTCAGGGGGAAGTGGGAGGAGCCTCATCAAGGTATGAACTGTGCTGTCCTTTAGTTAAATTAATTTAACTAGGTCTGTTAGATCATAGAATCTCCTGAAAGTCGAGATCATTTTGTAATTTCATTTAAACAACTTTTAGTCTCTTATAGTGTTGCTACATCAAAATGGAGTCTATTCTAACACAAAGTCTTCTTAAAGAGAGCAAGCATGGGACTTCATGGCAGTGGAGTTTTTCTGAAGTGCATTTTAGCAAAAACTTGTTATGCGAATTACACTGTAGTTGTGTGGAAGTCTGAAAAAATGTGTTGGAATTGGGTAAAAGGTTAGTTTTAGGATAAGTTTAGCAGTTTGGTTGATTGGCTTTACTGTGATTCGGGGTTTAAACATAATTTTTCTTTTTGGTCGGTTTGGTCCTAGAGATAGCTGTATAGCTCATCTTCTGTGCCGGGATGTGCAGGCTGTGATGGAAAAAAGGTGAGGAGGACAAAGGCCTTGTCCTCGAGGTACTCACAGGTTAGTGGCTTCCAAAGCTCTCAGTTTGTTGTTGAAAACTTTCTCCCACAGATAAGGATAAGTTCCTGCCAAGACATGCACTCATCTTTACACAGTTCAGGTCATCATTCACGGATTAAATTCTCATCAAGCCAGCCATCTATTTTGAGCTCCAGACTCACAGATCTAGTGCTGGCTTGGCATCTCCACTGGTGTTGGGGCCTGGGACTGAACTCCTGGTTCTCTTTCCACCCACTCCATGTCTCCCACCAGCCTGCCCCTCAGCCTTCCAGGGTTTCAAGAGCACAGCTGTCGACTCCTCTGCTTGCTCTCCCTTCAGACCTTCAGCTGAAGTGACACTGTGACCAGACTCACCTGTTCCCAGCTACTGGCAGGTGCCTGTGTGTCACTCTTCTTATACCTCCTCCCCAACACTCCACTGACAACTCACCCGATCCTTGTAAGAAGTCGGATCATGACTCATCTGCTCCTGGGGTTTCCTATCTCACTTAAAATATAATCCAAAGTCCTGTCAGGGTCCCCTCAGTGACCTCTATGTCCCCACATGGTCTGGTCTCTCATCCCCTCTTGCAACGCATCTCCTGCTACTCTCCCTCTTTCTCTCCTGGTCTCCTTGCTGATTCTTGGAAACAGCAAGCCCACCTCAGAACCTCCACATTTTCTGTTCCCTCTGTCTAGAATGTTCCTTACCTAGATACACATGACTCACTCTTTTCCTTCTTCCTCTGCTTAAACGTCATCTCACTAGTCAGACCTTCCCTAACCACCAACATAAATAGCACCCTCTGCCCCTTGCCTGCTGCCCCCAATCACCCTTCTTTAGTTTATTTTCCTCCAATAGAGCTGATAGCTGGATAGGCTGTATATTTATTTGTTTATTTGTACGTCGTATTTCCTCCTATCTCCCACCCCTTCATTTGAATATAAGGGCAGGTCTGTGTTGGTTTGTCCCTTGCTCTGTCCCCAACACCTAAGCAGTATTTGGTGTGTAAAATGTATTGCCCCAAGTATAAGAGAATGTAGAGAATGGGCTGGCTCTGTTCACTCCTTCAGAGCTCACAGGTTCTGTTATTTTCTTGTTGTTGTTTTGTTTTCTTAGTGAGAGAAAGAGAGAGAGAAACAGACAGGAAGGGAGAGAGGTGAGAAGCATCAACTTATAGTTGCAGCACCTTAGTTGTTCATTGATTGCTTTCTTATATGTGCCTTGACTGGGAGTCTCCAGCTGAGCCAGTGACCCCTTGCTCAAGCCAGCAACCTGAGGTCATGTCTATGATCCCATGCTCAAGACAGGGACCATGGGCTTGAACCTGGGTCCCCAACATCCCAGGCTGAAGTTCTTTCCACTGAGCTAGTGCCTGGTCAGGCTCACAGGTTCTGTTTTGATTGAGTCCATGAGATAGATCTGTTTTCTCACCTTTT
The DNA here is from genome assembly GCA_037038555.1 of Rhynchonycteris naso. NCBI lineage: Eukaryota > Metazoa > Chordata > Mammalia > Chiroptera > Emballonuridae > Rhynchonycteris > Rhynchonycteris naso. Next base: position 184,024,999 of record CM072996.1, on the reverse strand, counting down.
GTCCCTTTCCTATCAGTGGCATTTTGGATTCTGGTTATTTGATAGAGACTGTGCTTGAGACTTAATTGTGTTATTAAATAAATTTACAACCAAACCTTTCTTTAGTGATTAATAAAATATGGGTTTTTTTTTCCAAATTCAAGACATAGGTATATGTTTTTTTACTGGTGCACAAAATGAGCCATGCATGAACATCACCTTGCTCAAAGAACAAAACCAACAAAGTGCATGAACTTACAACAAATTACGGTATTATTTATTCTGGCCTCCGCGGCAGAAGCTTCTCCGAACCCCTGAGATCGACTCATCAAACCCCTAGGGTTCGATAGAACCCAGGTTAAGAACCACTGACTTAGACATTGTTAAGATGAGTATTATTAAGGCTGGACATTCTTTTAAGTTCATGGTGGTGTAGGCTAGCTGTTCTAAGCTCAATTCTGGAATCAAACCTGGTCAAACCCATAACCAGGAGCCATGTGATCTTGGGCCAACAGCCCCTTCTGCCCCCCAGCTCATGCAGCTTGTCTGCAAGAAGAGTAACAACAGTACTGAATTCACTGTGCTAGCAGGAGGATTAAATAAGGTCCCGGATATAAAGGTCTTTGCGTAGCTCTTGGTTATCACTTTGTGAATCTTTCTTATTGTTTTATTTTGGTTGCCAACTTCCATTAGTTCATGCTTTTAAAACATGGGCTCACCTATCCTTTTCCAAGTAAGACTTGAGGCACCTCTGGCTTACAGTGAAATAAATAAATAACAGCCATGTGACTAAATAGGAGTTGGAAACGATATCAAGGGGAAAGAGGGTGCAGTCCATCTGATTGCCTCGACTGAGCTTCATGTTAGACCGCTGCCTCCTGGGCTCCAGTCTCATGACTCCATAAGAAAGAAGGAAGGGTTGCACAAGCTCCTGGGGAGGAGACATGAAATTCAAGGAGAGCTTGTAAATTAGAATTCCTACATAAGAGATTGCTGGTACAATGGGAATGATATTTAGATTCTGCCTTATTTTACACTAAATGTGGAAGAGGATTTCTTAAGATTGTTTTCAATAGATAGCAGGTGTCCCAAAAAAGTGGCCAAAGTCTGGCATCAAGAGGGAAGCAGAGAGTCTAAAATATTACTTTAGTTACTGAGAAGTATACCTCTGGAGAATGTGGCTCTTATCTGCAGAGAAGCTAGGCTTTAGTGTTGTTGAACCCCCAAACCCAAGAGGTTTCTCTAACTAGTCATTGGCCATGCTAGGCTACCACAGGCTTTGCATGTGGGAACTTGTCCTTGTGAGACACCACAGGGACAGTGTGGAATGTCTGCTTTCTGACCCCTTCAGGGTCACGTCTAAGACAAAGAGCAGAGAAAGGATGGGGTTGTGCATACTTGTGCCCTGTCCCAAATTCAGCAATAAAACTAGCTCTTCCCCCTTCCCTGGAGAGACAGAATATCATCCCAGGGAGGTGCCTTTCATGTTCAAGGATGGGCACGTCCTCTCTGGAAAGTGCCTATGGTAAACTCCAATAAAAGCCAAGACTATTATTCCCCCATCACAGCAGTTGTGGGGTGCTCTGACTTGACTCCAGAATAGAATACAAGAGTCCCTCTGGAAAAGGACAAATAGCATATCCAGACAATATTCCCTTTCTGTGTGTTTATTGAATGGTGTCTGTATACCAGAAGTCATGCTGGGGACAGTGGCGAGCAGAGAGACTAATATTGCACATGCATATATGCAACTCACTGCCCAAGGTGTCAATGCCATAGAGGAAATGCGCTTTCAGCACTGTGGCTGTGGGGTGGGGAAAGTGCTCCCCCGTGACAGTATGGAGACTGTATGAAGACGAGCACTATGAACTAAATAGGAAAGTGTGTACAGGAGAGGCGGGAACAGCATTGCAAATATCATGTGCAAAGGCTCATAGGTGGGAGGAGTCTGATGTGTCGGAGAACCTTACGGAAGGGAAAAGGCAGGGAAAAAGAGTACAAAGACTGGAGAGATGGAGAGGGGACCGATGGTGTGAAATGACACAGGGATGTGATGGGTTTTGATCTTTGTCCCAAGAGCAGCTGTTTTAAGCAGAAAGCATAACACGATCAGAGCCTCGTGCTCAGACTTGGGTGGCTGCTGACCTGCAGACCAGCTCCAGCTTTTGTACTTGAATGAGGGTCTCATTTTGGTATCTGAGGATAGACAACGTCACTCTGGGCACCAAATGCCCTGGTGACCTGACATTCTGGCTGGGTGAGTTAAATTGTTTAGCTTAGTTTCCTGTAATTTTCAGAACTTGTGCAAATATTTTGTTGAATCCCTAGGTGGTGCAATTATAAGTTATACTTAAGTTTAGACTTCAATCTTTTTTTCCCCCAAATAAAAATATTATCAATATTTTATTTTATGTTAGCCCATTATTGAAAAAAAATTAAATATGGCTTACAAAAATACAGTGTGTCCGTAAAGTCATGGTGCACTTTTCACTGGTTACAGGAAAGCAGCAAAAGACGATAGAAATGTGAAATCTGCACCAAATAAAAGGAAAACCATCATAGTTTCTGTAGGATGATGTGGCAGCATGTGCGCATGCGCAGATGACGTAACACCATGTATAGAGCAGAGCAGCCCACGGCCATGCCAGTCAAGATGTGGACGGTACAGAGGAAAGTTCAGTGTGTTCTGTGGCTCGCTAAATTCGAATCCGTGACCAAAGTGCAATGTGAATATCGGCGCGTTTATAACGAAGCGCCACCACATAGGAATAACATTACTCAGTGGGATAAGCAGTTGAAGGAAACCGGCAGTTTGGTGGAGAAACCCCGTTCTGGTAGGCCATCAGTCAGTGACGAGTCTGTAGAGGCTATTCAGGATAGCTACCTAAGGAGCCCTAAAAAATCTGTGCATGCGTGTGCTCAACAATTACACCTAAGCAAGACTACAGTTCATAAGGTGTTAAAGAAACGTCTCTGTTTTACGGGGAACAAGTTGCGGCTGTTGCACAATATCAAACCGGCAGATAGACCCACACGATGCGCGTTTGCTACAGATATGCTTCATGAGATCAGCAATGATGCAAGATTTTTGCAGAAGATTGTGTTTAGCAATGAGGCGACCTTCCATATCTGTGGACATGTTCATCGCCATAACGTCCGAATATGGGCTGCTGAACATCCTCATGCCTACGTTGAGTACGAACGTAACACCCCTAAAATGAAGGTGTGGTGTGGCTGATGCATGATAAGGTTATAGGCCCATTTTTTTTTCGCGGAGCAGTCTGTGATGGCAAACACCTATCTTGACATGTTGGAATTGTATGCACTGCCACAATTTCCAGAAGGTGTCATCTTTCAACAGGACGGCACTCTTCCACACTACACCCCATTGTTTGTGAGTTTCTGGATAGAACATTCCCCTGGTGGTGAAATGGCAGGGGTTCTGTCAAGCCATGGCCACCATGATCCCCAGATCTGACACCCTTAGACTTTTACTTTTGGGGTTATGTGAAGCAACATGTGTACATTGAATGTATTAATGACATTAATCGCTTAAAACAGAATCACAGACGTTATTCACTCTGTTACATCAGACGTCCTTACCCGTGTGGGGCAAGAACTTCACTATCATTTGGATGTGTGTAGGGCAACCAATGGAGCCCACATAGAATTGCACTGAATAGGTATGAAACTAGGAGAGTTTTCCTTTTATTTGGTGCAGATTTCACATTTCTATCGTCTTTTGTTGCTTTCCTGTGATCGGTCAAAAGTGCACCATGACTTTTCGGACAAACTGTATATAAATTATAGAACAAAAATGTAAGGTCTGTGAGAAAGGACTACTGAGGGTGGGGAGAGGGAGCAGTGACTGCAGTGGAACGCAGCCCTGGCCAGACAGCAAGGGGGGACAGGGGGAGGCTCCTGCCTTTTGGAATGTCTGATTCTGAGCATCAGGGCCTTCTGCTGGGCCTGCCTAGGGACCTGCCTAGGTCCTTCACTGCAGAAGGGACCTCTGGCAACTGTAAAGTGCTGAAGTGAATGGCATCTGGAGAATATTTGTAAAAGATCATTTTAACTGGGTCATTATTAACATTATGCCAGTATTCAGGCAGTCAACCAGTCACTTTAAAGGTCATTCTGGGTCCATGCTCATAAAATCTTGCAGTAGCACATGGAAAGACATGTTTCTGTCTGTAGGACGTGGTCATGCAATTAATCTAGAAATCAGAACTCAAATGTTTTACTTGACTTGGAAGTATCTTTTTGTCTGTCTAGAGTTGCACCCAGTTAATCTCGATTCTTAGGGTAGAAGGAAAATACAGGTTTTTACAAGTGCTTTCAGAGTCAGCTCACATAGCTAGGCCACATGTGCTAGTAGGATCCTCTCTGAATAAGTGGCCAGCTAAAGGTGAATGAGAGACACAAGCCATCTCTCCTCTAAGGCAGATTTATGCATGGAATTATAACACATGAGAGTCTCTGTCAGTCACAAAGGTGAGTCTCATTAAGTTCATAGAAATATCAAAAAAACTTTTAGATTTATAAAAGGGGACCAAATGGCCAACAAGTATTTGTACTCTGTATCTATCATTCAGCATGCTGTCCATATTTCCAAGCTTCAGGTTACCTGCACCTACGTGAGGATGGCTTCTATATTCACCTAAGTCCTCATAACAGGGCTGAACAAGATCAGGCTGAGAGCTAAGACTATCCCGCTAAAGAAATGATGCTGCAAGGTGGCATCAGTCAGCATCCTTTGTGTCCTTTGTTCTCTGCCAGCCACTAATGCACCTAATGATCTTAGCTTTCAGTCCAAAGGCTTCTATCTTGTCTACAGAAAAACAGGAAATACATTGTCACATGCCTTGGGGAAAGTCAAGTTATCTGTCCCACCTCTCTTCCCCTTCCCTGACTGCTTGTCTAATAAGCTTGTCTAAAGTGAAAATTAAAGTGTTTGGACTTGACCTACCTGTAGCGAAGTCTGATTTCTCTTTATTTTCCAAAATTCACCTTCTCTTTGAACAAGTCACCCAAAATCCCACCTATCAACATTAAAGACCACCTTAAAAAATGGGTTCTACATCTTTTTATGTGAGATTAGAAAGTGCTATTTGTTAAACACATTAGTGTTCTCCAGCTTTTTATTTGATCTTTTGTCCATTTTTACCTGGGTAATTTTCAGACTATGAATTGACCCAAAGAAATATCATTATGCCTAATTTACATATTCAATATAAGATTAATCAAAATTTATTATTCTAAGAAATGTATGGTTTTCCAACTTGGTTCTGACAAAGACATGAATACACACACACACACACACATACACACACACACACCTAAGGAATAATACATTTTTTTCTATGTATTTTTATATGATGCCTCCTCCCTCATTTTTCTGCAAGACTTTTTCTTTTGTTCTCCTTCTCTGTTCCAGGACTTTAGATTATTCCAGTTTCTACATCTGCTTCAAACCTTCATTGAAATCACTGTACTGACCTGAGAAGTTCTCTACTCCGGACAGACCTCTCACACGTGGCTTTGGTTTTATGGGTTGCAAAGTAAGCCAGCTCTTCCTTAATTTCCTTCCTTCAAGATCAAAAGATAGTATCTGCCTATTTCTGTTCCTATTGTCAAAGGACTTTACTATTACATTGTTGCCAGAATCCATTCTGAAAATAGAGGTGAGATTTTGTTTGTTTTGATTTGGGTTCTGAGTAATGGCATTTCTGCTTGATCCTTACAAATATAGTGTGATTATTATGCAAAGTTCCATAGCTAAAATGGACAATTCTGATCTTTTTTTGTTTGGTTTGGTTTTTCTGGTTTTATGAAGTAAATACCAACTATAGTAATGCTAAGAAAAAAAAATGGGATTGATGTCAGAGAAATAGTGCCCTGAGGAGTGCTCCCAATACCTCTCCCTGAAACTTCAACAAATTCAACAAGTAGAGACATAAAAACAATCTCAGCAGCATCTGAAATACACATACATCAAACAAAGGTACAATTGGGTGAAAAGGTGGCTGAATATATAACCCACTCTGAAGGAAATAAGACCAGGAACGGAGTATTCAGCTTTCCTCACTGACCTGAGCAAGGGTTGCTTTCACTTGGAACTCAGAGAAAGTGAAGGCTGGGGGTGCAGAGACGTTCAAGCCGACGAGTGTGCCCACGGCTCAGCCCAAGTGGAGCTAACGCCAGCAGCAGACCCTGGCAGAGGTGGGCGAGCAGTTGTCTTGTTTACTGCCCGTATCCAGGTCGGTGAGCGCAGGCAGTGTGCGAGTGGATCCACCTGGAGCTTCGGGAGTGGGTTCCTGCATTCCTAGACAGAGAGGCTGGATTGGAGACTGTCAGTAGTGACCCTCTGTGTGGGCTGTGACCAGAGTTTCTGAATAATCCTGGCTTCCCAAACAACAGTGCGCAGGAAGTGCAAGAAAGCTGGCTTCCCTACACCCAGACCTGTCTGGGCACGGTACCTCCGCCAGCCCTATTGACTAACAAAGCACACTCCTGGGGAAGAGAACTGCGGAAATGGTGGGGGGAAGGGCCCGCAGGAAGCTTGCAGACAGCCTTTGGAGGGCAGACCTGCAGAGTGCTAAGGCTTATACAAAGGCTTATACAAAGACACCTGAAAGGCAATCAGCTCCCAACCCTGCCTGATTACTCTGGTGGCTCTGGCTGGCAAAGCCTTACCCAGAACCCTGCATTGAGTGGGAACAGAGGGGGGATTTGGCAGCTCTTAGAGCCTCTTGCTCTCCAGGCAGTGGCTGGGGCAACTTCACAGCTGGGTCCCAGGCTGCTGGTTCAGGAAGAAGAGATCTGGGGAGAGGTTCAAGGAAAACAGACTCTCCCATTGTCGGAGCCTGCAAACGCTGACAAGCCCCACCTACCAATGGGACTGAGACCTAGTTTATGTCATCACCATAGCGACACAACAGCAAATCTCTATCTAAGAGTGCCACAGGGGCAGAATTGGGGGGACAGCGCCACTGGCCAAAAAGTGAGAAAGAAAAAAAAAGGAAAAAGATAACTTCTCAAAACCAGGAAAAATCCAGTCTTTATAACTTTTTCCATTTTTTTCTTGTGTTTTTTGTCTCCCACCCCCCGCCTTTTACCTTGGTCACTTTATCCTCTTTCCGTTTTATTCTTTTCTTTTCATTTTTAACGTTATTACCCAGAGGTGTTACATTTTCCATTCTTTATTTTTCTATGAGTGTTACATTCCAAAACACTTAATTATTTTCTCTCTTTTTATTCCTTTTCTCTTTCACTTTTTCTCATTCAAATCTCACCCACAAAGAAATTATTTTATTCTAGATTCAAATGTTTTCTTTGTGGCATTTTGTGTGCTTTTTAACCTCTTTAGAATTTCCTCCAAATCCGGCTCTCCATTCTATAGTTTTTGTGCCACTTAATACAATAGAAGTTTCATTTTTCACTGTATTTGTTTTCTTTTTTTCTCTTTTTATTTCTTTTCTTACACAGTTTCTCTCGTTCAACCATCATTTACAAACAAATTATTTTATTCTTGATTCAAATTTTTTCCTTGTGGCATTTTGTGGGTTCTTGCCTCATTTTTTGCCTCTTTGTCACTTCCCCCCAACCCAGGCCCTTCATTCTATGTATTTTTGTTCCACATAGCACAATAGAATTTTCAGTTTTTCACTGCATTTTCTCAAAAAAATTTTTTTAATCAACTCTTATTAGTGTTATTAACAATACCACTTTCAAATGCCATTAAAGAAAAAGAAATAGAATATCATGGGTACAAAAGACAGTGATATAGCTCAGACAGATGAGAAAAAATCTATAGAAATAAATTTCAATAGCTTAGAAATCTTGGAGTTAAATGACAGAGAATTTATAATTGAAGTCCTAAAAATAACCCAGGGATATACAAGAAAGCACAGAAAGGCAATTTATGGAGCTCAAAAAACAATTCAATGAACAGAAAGAATACTTCACCAAGGAAATTGAAACTATGAAAATGAATCAAACAGAAATGAAAAACTCAATTGATGAACTGAAAAATGAGGTAACAAGCTTAGCCAATAGAACAGGCCAGATAGAGGAGAGAATTAGTGACATAGAAGACATGCAACTAGCGGCACTACAGAGAGAAGAGGAGAGAGACTCACAAATAAAAAAAAAATGAGACAGCCTTACAGGAATTGTATGACTCCATCAGAAAGAGAAACATAAGAATAATGGGTATATCAGAAGGAGAAGAGAGAGAAAATGGAATGGACAACATATTCAAACAAATAATGAGAACTTCCCAAGCCTGTGGAAAAACTAAAGCCTCGAATTCAAGAAGCAAACAGAATGAGTTATCTTAACCCTAACAAACCTACTTTAAGGCACATAATAATGAAATTGGCACAAACCAATGACAAAGAAAAAATTCTCAAGGCAGCCAGGGAAAAGAACAGTACAACATATAAAGGAAGACCCATTAGATTATCAACAGATTTCTCAGCAGAAACTCTACAAGCTAGAAGAGAGTGGACCCCAATATTTGAAGTTCTGAAAGAGAGAAACTTCCAGCCAAGAATACTATACCCATCAAAGCTCTCCTTCAAATATGAAGGAGAAACAAAAACATTCACAGATACAGAAAAGATGAGGGAATTTATCATCAGAAAACCTTCACTTCAGGGAATTCTAAAGGGGGTTTTCCAATCAGACACAAAACTACAAAACAAAACAAAACTACAAGTAAAAGCTCCATCAAGATCATAATAAAAATAAGATTAATCTGTGACAAAGAAACAAAAAAGGAAAGAGGATGAAGACTAACAGTAGCAAAGGAGGATGGAGTACAGAAACACTCATGAGATAATGTACTACAATGAACATGATATGTATGCTTTCCATTACTTAATGGTAACCACCCCTAAAAAACCCAACACAGAGGTACATGGCTTGAAAAAAGAAGTAACAGAGAAAAAAAGTATGGATTACAACCAAACATAAATAAATGATAGAAAAATAAAAGATAAAAACCAAACAAGATACAAAACTATCAGAGAGCAATATATAAAATGCCAATAGGAAACCCTCAAATGTCAATAACTACACTAAAAGTAAAAGGATTGAACTCACCAATAAAAAGACACAGAGTAGCAGAATGGATTAAAAAAAAATCCAACTGTATGCTGCCTACAAGAAACACATCTAATCTACAAGGATAATAGCAAATTCAAAGTGAAAGATTAGAAAACAATATTCCCAGCAAATAACATCCAAAGAAAGCAGGTGTAGCAATACTCATATCTAACAATGTTGACTACAAGACAGCAAAGGTAATCAGAGACAAAAATGGTCATTTCATAATGATAAAGGGGACATTGAATCAAGAAGACATAACACTTCTTAATATATATGCACCAAACCAAGGAGCACCAAAATATATAAGACAGCTACTGACTGACCTAAAAACAAAAAACCGACAAAAATACAATCATACTTGGAGACCTCAATACACTGCTGATGACTCTAGATCGCTCATCCAAACAGAAAAATCAATAAAGAAATATTGGCCTTAAATGAAACACTAGAACAATTGGATATGATAGACATCTACAGGACATTTCATCCCAAAGTGCCAGACAATCCATTTTTCTCTAGTGTACATGGAACATTCTCAAGAATTGACAATATGTTGGGCCACAAAAATAACATCAACAAATTCAGAAAGATTGAAATTGTACCAAGCATATTTTCTGATCATAAAGCCTTGAAACTAGAATTCAACTGTAAAAAAGAGGTAAACAAACCCACAAAAATGTGGAAACTAAACAACATACTTTTAAAAAATGAGTGGGTCAAAGAAAAAATAAGTGCAGAGATCAAAAGATACATACAGGCAAACGAAAATAGCAGTACAACATATCAGAATCTCTGGGATGCAGCAAAAGCAGTAATAAGAAGGAAGTTCATATCACTACAGGCCAATATGAACAAACAAGAGAGAGCCCAAGTAAACCACTTAACTTCACATCTTAAGGAACTAGAAAAAGAAGAACAAAGACAACCCAAAACCAGCAGAAGAAAGGAAATAATAAAAATCAGAGCAGAAATAAACAAAATAGAGAACAGAAAAACTATAGAAAAATATCAATAAAACAAGGAGCTGGTCCTTTGTAAAGATCAAGAAAACTGACAAACCCTTGGCAAGATTCACTAAGGAAAAAAGAGAAAAGACTCATATAAACAAAATCCAAAATGAAAGAGAAGAAATCACCACAGCTATCATAGATATACAAAGGATCATTGTAGAATACTATGAAAACCTATATGCCACCAAATTCAACAATATAGAAGAAATGGATAAATTCCTAGAACAATACAATCTTCCTAGACTGAGTCATGAAGAAGCAGAAAGCCTAAACAGACCCATATGCAGGGAGGAAATAGAAACAACTATTAAAAACCACCCCAAAAATAAAAGTCCAGGGCCAGACGGCTATACAAGTGAATTCTATCAAACATTCAAAAAAGATTTGGTTCCTATTCTACTCAAAGTCTTTCAAAAAATTGAAGAAGCAATACTGCCAAACACATTTTGTGAGGCCAACATAACCCTCATACCAAAACCTGGCAAGCACAACACAAGAAAACTACAGAGCAATCTTTAATGAATACAGATGCTAAAATACTAAACAAAATACTAGCAAATCAAATACAACAACACATTAAAAAAATAATTCATCATGATCAAGTGGGATTCATCCCAGAATCACAAGGATGGTTTAACATATGTAAAACAGTTAACATAATACACCATATCAATAAAACAAAGAACAAAAACCATATGATCTTATCAATAGATGTGGAAAAGGCATTCGATAAAATACAACATCATTTTATGTTTAAAACGCTCAACAAAATGGGTATAGAAAGATAATATCTCAACATAATAAAGGCCATCTATGACAAACCATCAGCTAACATCATATTAAATGGCATAAAACTGACAACTTTTCCCCTAAAATCAGGAACAAGACAAGGTTGTCTACTTTCTCCACTCTTATTCAGTGTAGTGCTGGAAGTTCTAGCCAGAGCAATCAGACAAGAAAAAGAAATAAAAGGCATTCATATCAGAAAAGAAGAAGTAAAGGTTTCACTATTTGCAGACGATATGATCTTATACATCGAAAACCCCAAAGTCTCCACAAAAAGACTACTAGAAACAATAAACCAATACAATAAGGTCGCAGGATACAAAATTAATATACAAAAGTTCATAGCATTTCTATAGGCCAACAATGAAACATTAGAAAATGAACTCAAAAATATAATCCCCTTTACGGTTACAACAAAATAAATAAAATACCTAGGAATAAACATAACAAAGAATGTAAAAGGACCTATATAATGAAAACCACAAAGCATTGTTAAGGGAAATTGAAAAAGATACAATGAAATGAAAAAATATTCCTTATTCTTGGATAGGAAGAATAAATATAATCAAAATGACCATATTACCCAAAGCAATATACAAATTTAATGCAATTTCCATCAAAATTCCAATGACATTTTTTAAAGAAATGGAACAAAAAAATCATCAGATTTATATGGAACTATAAAAAACCCCGAATAGCCAAAGCAATCCTAAGGAAAAAGAACGAAGGTGGGGGCATTAGAATACTTAACTCCAAATTATATTATAGAGCCATGACAATCAAAACAGCATGGTATTGGCAGAAAAATAGACACTCAGACCAATGAAACAGAATAGAAAGTCCAAAAATAAAACCACATATATATGGTCAAATAATTTTTGATAAAGGGGCCAACAACACACAGTGGAGAAAAAAAGCCTCTTCAACAAATGGTGCTGGGAAAACTGGAAAGCCACATGCAAAAGAATGAAACTCGACTACAGTTTGTCCCCTTGTACTAAAATTAATTCAAAATGGATCAAAGACCTAAATATAAGACCTGAAACAATAAAGTACATAGAAGAAAACATAGGTACTAAACTCATGGACCTTGGTTACAAAGAGAACTTTTTGAATTTGACTCCAAAGTCAAGGGACGTGAAGGCAAAAATAAATGAATGGGACTACATCAGACTAAGAAGCCTTTGCACAGCAAAAGAAACTGACAACAAAACAGACAGCAAACTAAATGGGAGATGATATTTTCAAACAACAGCTCAGATAAGGGTTAATATCCAAAATATACAAAGAACTCATAAAACTCAACAACAAACAAGCAAATAATCCCATAAAAAAATGGGAAGAGAACATGAACAGACACTCTCCCAGGAAGACATACAAATGACCAACAGATATATGAAAAGATGCTCATCTTCTTAGCTATTAGAAAAATGCAAATCAAAACTACAATGAGATACCACCTCACACCTGTTAGATTAGCTATTATCAACAAGACAGGTAATAACAAGTGTTGGAGAGGCTGTGGAGAAAAAGGAACTCTCATTCACTGTTGGTGGGAATGTAAAGAAGTACAACCATTATGAAGAAAGTATGGTGGTTTCTCAAAAAATTAAAAATAGAGCTACCATATGACCCAGCAATCCCTCTACTAGGAATATACCCCCATAACTCAAAAACACTGGTATATAAAGACACATGCAGCCTCATGTTCATTGCAGCATTGTTCACAGTGGCCAAGACATGGAAACAACCAAAAAGCCCTTCAATAGATGATTGGATAAAGAAGATGTGGTACATATATACTATGAAATACTACTCAGAAATAAGAAATGATGACATCAGATCATTTACAACAACATGGATGGACCTTGATAACATTATACTGAGTGATATAAGTAAATCAGAAAAAACTAAGAACTGTATGATTCCATACATAGGTGGGACATAAAAATGAGACTCAGGGATATGGACAAGAGTGTGGTGGTTATGGGGAGGAGGTGGGGGGAGGAAAGAGAGGGAGGCATAGGGGGAGGGAAGGGGCACAAAGAAAACCAGATAGAAGGTGACGGAAGACTATATGACTTTGGGTGATGGGTATGCAACATAATCAAATGTCAAAATAACCTCGAGATGTTTTCTCTGAACTTATGTACCCTGATTGATTAATGTCACCCCATTAAAATTAATAAAAAGAATAATAGTGATTATCAAATTGAAAAAAAAAAGAAGAGAAAAGAAAGAAAAAGAAACAGTCTGCTAAGGATTAATGTGTCTCTAGCTCTTAATGGTGGTGGTGGGGGGAACCCAGCTTAGTGTGAACAAGAAGCAGAAGATACCCATTTGGGTTGATTTAGACAATGTTTGCACATCCATGACCTTCAGCTGTTATGTATCTGGCTTATCCTCTAGCTAAAGTGGCTGTCTCGCCCTGATGTACTTGCTTGCTTTATCTTTGTGGAATTGCTGGTGCCTATATAGCATAGCCCCAGGATAAACTCTGAGACTGCAATGCCAGCTGGAGAGCAGGACAGCAGCACATTCCAAGGGAAGCCCTGGGGTTATCACGGGTCCCCAAATGTCACACTGCCAGTTTCAACAGAGCTTGACCTCAGGCTGAACTGCACTTTGCCAGGCGACAGAGAACTAAGCCAAGCAGCTGGAACAAGCACAGGCCTTCCCACCCAAGCAGGAGCCACCTAAACAAACCTATAGCCTATTCTCAAGAGAACTCTCTGGTTGTTCTGAAATAGGGTTATGGTTTAGTGCCTAGACTTTCTGGCATGAAGGGATCAAGTTGTGTTGGTATACTTGAGCACCCTAGGTTCCCCTAAACCCGTGATGGCGAACCTATGACGTTAGCAGTGACACGCGTAGCCATTTTTGATGACACATGGTCACATGCGGCCGCATACCAGAGAAGTATGGGGCCACATGCCAAGAAGGATGTTTCATCCTCTGCTCCTGCACGGCCAGGTGCAGTAGCTGAGGATAAAACATTTGCTGTAGTGTAGACACTCTGTGCCGGAGGTTTGTAGGCCCAAAAAACAGAACTCTGGCACAGAGCGTCTAGTTCTGGGACTTCCAGTTAGGCCGTTTTTCTCGAAGTGACACACCACCAGAGTTATGCTCAGTTTTTTGGCGAATTTTGACACACCAAGCTCAAAAGATTGCCCATCACTGCCCTAAACTGATGGCCTATACTCACCGAGAGTGACTCATTCTTTTCTTGCACCACCACAGAGACCCAACCAGAGAGGGCAATGGCCCCAGTTTATGAGTAGCAAATGGAAATCTAACTCTTTCTCTTCCCTTGTGGAGGAAAACGTGTCTGGGCATAGGTTCCAATTTTGATGTCCTAGCCTGACCTGTGGTGGCGTAATGGATAAAATATCAACCCTAAACGCTGAGTTCACTGGTTCAAAACCCTGGGCTTGCCTGGTCAAGGCGTATATGGGCGTTCATGCTTTCTGTTCTTCTTCCCCTTTTATTTCTCTCTTGTAGTCTCTCTCTTCTCTCTAAAGTCTTAATAAGATTAAATAAAATAAAAAAAGTATTATTCAAATCTGATACCCTAAAATGATAACCACGCATACTTTTGCCAGGTACTGTCTTGAGCACGTTGCTCCCAACAACGTGTTAACACACATTAACTCACGTACACTCAGAACAGCCCTCCAGGCCCACTCCTCAAGGGCATGCCATGATAAGTCCATTCCCAGCTGGGGAAAGCACACTCCCAGCCAACAAGCAAAGGTGGCAGAAATGATCCTGGGGGTTCTGAACGCAGGGTCTGCGGCCTCACATCTGTCTGTACAACCACAGGTCACAGTGCAGAAGGGAACTGGGCTCAAGATCCTGGATCATGTGGGCTGGAGAAGTTCAGGCATTTTGAAATCTTTAAGTCAGAGGAATGGAAGGACAATAACAAAAAGACCACAGCCAGCATCCTCGGTGGAGTTCAGACCAGACTAGGAAGGTCTAAAAGGTGGTGTTTCTCCTCTGTCTCCCCTCTTACCCATCTCATTGCCAACCTTAGCCTTCCAGCATGATTTAGTTGCAAAGGCATTCCCATTTAGAGGGTTGGCCCTAATTATGTTGAATTCCTGATGGCCATCAATCCAGGCTCCTCTAACCAGAGAAACCAACCCTTTCAGGGTAAAGAATGCTCTTATTCTTTGCCATGGTCGACCGGTCTGGCTGTGATGCACAGCCTCGATCCTTGGCACCTGCCTGCGCTCACCAGGCTCCCTCTCTGCTCCCTCACCAGCATAGTATGCTATGCCCACCCTGTCTGATAACTCTAGCAGCCGAGATTTGCATTAGTTGGCACTTCTCACATATTCTCTACAAAGAAACCCAATGTTTATGAGGTGACTTTGATCCCCTGCAAAATTCAATCTGTCCTTATTGCCTATCAAAAATTCAATTTCCACCTGACCAGGCAGTGGCACAGTGGATAGAGCATTAGACTGGGACACGGAGGACTCAGGTTCAAAACCCCAAGGTCACCAGCTTGAGCGTAGGCTTTTCTGGTTTGAGCAAGGCTCCCCAGCTTGAGCCCAAGTTCTCTGGTTTGAGCAAGGGGTCACACGGTCTGCTGTAGCCCCCCGGGTCAAGACACATATGAGGAAGCAATCAATGAACAACTAAGGTGCTGCAACGAAGAATTGATGCTTCTCATCTCTCTTCCTTCCTGTCTCTCTGTCCCTATCTGACCTCTCTCTGTCTTTATCACACACACACACACACACACACACACACACACACACACACACACTTCAATTTCCAATGTTCTTTTTGGTGATGACATTTATATTTATTATACTTTGGGTCTTCAAAAAGCTCACTCTTTTAGTAGAAATAGCCCCATTCAGGTAGTTAGGCATGACAAGATCTGCATATCAAAGGCGAGGAGAATGATCAAACTGTCCCCTGAGTCAGTCAGCTTCAGTACTTCTAATTAACAGTATCTTAAACAGAATTTCTCAAGTTTGAAGGTGCATGTGCAAGTGACCTGAAACACAGATTCTGATGCAGCATGTCTGGGTGGGGGTTTGGGGGTGGATGACCCAAGACTGCCTTTCTAACAAGGCCCTGGGTGATGTGTACTTACTACACTTGGAGGAGCTTACTTTTTCTTGAGAATAGGTGCCCCTGACCCGTGTTGCACAAACTGATACAACACAAAACCTTCTGAGGATGTGCTTTCTATTAGTGACACCCCCAGGGAGAAGTGAAATTCTCCCTGGTTCTGTGGGTGGGAGGGTTTTGGATCTTGATTGTTTTAATTTTTTTTGACAAATTCTTCCCCATTACTCAGAAGGTATTTCTTATTTGAATGTTTTCTGTCCTGGTAGAAGCATCTCTACCACAAAGGAGCGCCTTGTCTCTGAGTTGAGGCAGAATAAGACTTTTCCAAGGTGCTGTGGTTTGGTTATTTCATGTCTCTGCATATGGATTATAGGACCATGCCGAATTGGGCTGAAACGAACGTCCACTCTATTGAAATTGGAACAACAATTGTAACAAGTACTTGACGCTTTTTTGAGGAGAGCCACCTCCTCTAACCCCAAATGGCCAACAAAGCAAGATGCGATAGAGCAGGGAGGTGAGACCCCGGGCTGTGCAGAAACAGAGACACCCCTTCACATTCTAGTGCCAGAAACCACAAGAGTTGTCCTGTTGGGCAAATGGCCCAACCTGAGCTTCCTTCCTCATAAAACAAGGCAGCGTATCATGAGGAGGAGAGCATGGGGAGAGATGGCTAGACACAGATATTGACACTTTTACACTTCAACATCATGCCAGTGACAAGCCCTCATCAGAATGTCCCAGCACCAAAGGTTGTTGACCTCGCAGGAGGAGAATCTGACCTTGATGTCCTGCAGAAAGCTCCTTCATAGTAAGAAAGCAGATGCTTTCTCATGCAATCAGGTAACAGAACTGGATTTCTTCTGTGGGGCATCTCCACCCCACTGATAGGTGACATACGATCACAAAGTTGTATTGGCTGAATTTGACAAAAAATCGGTGGTGATTTATTGCACTGCATAGGAAAAATGTGCTTATAAAACACCTTTTAAATTGTGGGTGGGAGGTGGTTTTGGTCCAGCCGGTGGTGGGTAGAGTGTTGGCCTCGCATGTGGACATCCCAGGTTCAATTCCAGTCAGAGCCTAACTGAAGACTCTCAATCCAGCCTCCCTGCCACTGCCACACACTAGCCTATTCTGAGTGCCTGTGGCAGGTGCATGTCACCATGGTCACCCAGTGAGGAGAGCAGAGAAAGGCTATCCTCCTGGATCCCAGGACCAGTTGTACAGTTTGAATTCTGGAGGGAGACGCCTGAATTACACAAGCCTGAGAATTTTAAAGTTGAAAAGAACATTAAGAAAATCATTATTTCATAAACTAAGGTCAAAAATAAGAATAACGAATCCTTACTGAAGACTAACTGTAGGCTCTTTAATTTCCACAATAATCCCATGAGGCAGATATAATTATGCTCATTGCACAGGTGCTAAAACTGAGACTGGGACTGATGAAGTAACTTGTCCAAGATCACTCAGCTTTTAAGTAATGCAAACCCCAGGTTTGTTTGACTCCATACTTGTCTCCCTAACTCCGCTTGGGAAAGGTTTCCCACCACAACCCACTGAGCAATTTTCTCTTCAGGTACACACCAATGTCTGGGATTACCATCTGTCATCTGACTCAGAGTTCTGTTCCTGTGACAATAAGATGACCACACCTTAACTCAAACTTAATGTCACATGCTCCCAGCCCTGAGTCTTGAATTTGAGTACAATTATAATAATGAAAAAGGTGTATTATCTCACAAAGCATTTATAAGTGAATGTATAATAGTATAGAAATAATACATAAGTCTCATGACAACACAGACAAAAGGCTTCATGCTACCAATTCCTTTGTGACAGGGCATGTCAGATTTCCCATGTGCCTGAGGTTTTTAGATGTGCTACCCAACACCACATACATAATGTTCCAGTGACACAGCAGTTTTGATAGCTATCCCCACACAGAGGCTGTGTCTACCTAACTTCAAACAAATAATTAACCTTTTTATTTTTCAAGCCAATGAATCAGTCATTTGATGTAGTATATGATTAAAGACCTTCCTGACACTGACAAATCTGAATAAGATGGACTGGCTTTTTGCAATGTAAGAACTATAGCAATGTGAAGTTCTATCTTAGGAACTAAATTCCCAGACTTATGGACTAACTACTTATTTGTCCAGGCTGGTAAAAGGATGGAAGTTTTACGGGTTGGAGATAGGAGTAGTTAGGAAAAGGAATTAGTAAAAGCAATGGTGGAATTCAAATAATTTAACAACCAGTTTACTGCCATAATGACCATTTTGAGTATATAAAAAAGGATATACCAAAAGGTAGTTTATTATCTCATACACTTAATACTTAAATAAGAATAAAAGAGGTACACAAAATTAGATTATAAGAAAGAGTTTTAAAGTATTAATAAAAAAATATTAAATAATACCTGCCCCCCAAAATCAATAAAACTGTTATTTAAGATATTTCCCGGGTTTGATTCCCAGTCAGGGCACACAGGAGAAGCTCCCATCTGCTTCTACACCAGTTTCCCTCTCTTTTCTCTCTGTCTCTCTCTTTCCCACCTGCAGCCAAGGCTCCATTGGAGCAAAGTTGGCCTGGGCGCTGAGGACGGCACCTCAGCAGGTAGGCTTGGGTTGCAACAGAGCAATGCCTCAGATGGGCAGAGCATCACCCTCTGTTGGACATGCCTGGTGGATCCTGATTGGGAGCAGGCGGGTGTCTCTCTGCCTCCCCGCTTCTCACTTCAGAAAAAATTTTAAAATTAATTAATTAATTTAAAAAAGGATATTTCCATATTGCTTCTTGATTGGCATCCTCACTTGCAATTTTTTTCCTCCTATGGACATTACTATGGGAGCTTAGGATGTGCTATTGTGCAGATGAACATTAAAAAAGAATAAGAAATATAATTGTGATGTCCACATTGGGCGGCTGCCCAGATGCCCACCTTAGAGAGAACCCTGATACAAGTGCCATTTTAACAACCAGTTCACTGAACTCATCAAAAAATTAGGTATGGGTTCTCCCAAACCAGTGTGAAGCGGCTGAATCCCATCACTGCCTAAGAGATTATCTGAATTGGTCAGAGAATCCAGAACAAGAATTGTTGACCAACATGCTATACCAGCACGTTTCCTGCTGGGTGTCCCAAAGCTACTGGAATATCTTGACAGTTACATTAGCAGCACTTGGGGACCTGGGGGTGGAGGGGTAGGGAATGGGATTGGCAAAGTATCTTCATCTGCTCTTTCAAGAGACGTTCATCTTTTTCCTTCTCGGAACTGAAGTTTCTTCAGACTGATGGGGTCTAATTAAATTTCTCACTCCCTTAACAATAGTGTTCCTTCAGCTCTGCTATTATCTGCCCCCAAACCTGGTTGGCTTAACATTTCATTTCAAAGGACCCCAGCTGGTCTTTATGTCCTTGCAGAGCCTGCCAGCAGCTAGCCACAGTGACAGCATAGATTTATAGATGTCCCTCAATGAGAAGTCAAGCTATGGGGTTTACACTCAGTATAATACTAGAGTCCAAAATGTTTAGAATGTCAGAATGGGGCAAGGCTGTTGACAGTGTCTAATTCAGAACTGTCAAGCTGCTTTATGGCAGTGCTTTACATGCAGTTAAAATCTTTATTTAAAAGAAATTCTGCTCTACAGAAAAGTCAGGTAAAAGAGGCTTGTTGTGAAATAGGGAACGGACAACTTCATGGGAACTCTCTCTTGATTCTCACGTCCCTGAGATTCTTCTAAACCCTGACTACTCCACTGATAACTGTTTGACACTCTCTAATAATACAAACTTTAAACTCAAAGAATGCCTAAACTAACCAAGAACCAGGAGCACATTAGTGTCAGTCTACATAGTGCCTACCGTATTTCCCCGTGTATAAGATTCACCTATTTTGGAAAAATCTGGAGTCTAAAAACGGGTGCATCTTTTTTGTGTTGTGGCTTTTCAAATGCCATAGGTGGACTAAGGACAAGGAAGTATATGAAGATAGTGATTCATCATCAGACACAGATGAGGACGAGCTAATGGGTGAAAGTTTTGACAGTGATGAGGAGTTGTATGAATTTTATGATGAATAAAACTTGAGTTCAATAACTTTATGTAATACATTTTTTTTCAAATTTCAGGCCCTAAAATTAAGGTACATTTTATACATGGGGAGATACGGTATTTAACTTCTAGCTCTCTTGAAGAAATTCCCATTTCTGTTCAAGGCCAGGACCACTTATTTTAGCTACTTACCAACTTCTAAGTCAGCACAGTACTCACGGATGCCACTGAATTACCCTGATGTCTGTGAGCAAAGTTTATCTATGGAGCTGACTTAGGTCCTTTATGACCAAGCTATTATGTTGCAAACTAGCTGTTATACTCTGGTGCCCAAGATATAATCATTCACTGGGACAATGAAACAAAACCAAGTTTTGCTAGGTTGGTTAGGTGATAGATACATTTGAGCTATATTGGAACGTGTAAAAACTGAGATACGTTACTGTCTGTGGACAGAGCTCCCTGCTTGAACATGAGGGCCACCTGCCATGCTATTTGCCATGGCAAACGTGGAGTTCAGGAGGGGGTGGACATGCTGACCGCAGAGGTTGGCCTTTGTTAGCACTTTGAGGAGGAATAAAGGCCACTTATGGCAAATAGTAATAGCAGTGGCTGAAACACCACAACAACCCCCTGGACACCGGCAAGAGTGGCCTGGACAGTGGTGAAAGAGCACTATACAACAGGGCTCTGAAGTACAGAGGGTTGTGTGTGTTCATTCTTTTACAAGGGCCCCGCACAGAGGCTATTATCTGAATATCCTGAATACACCCATAACCTATTCTGAATCATGACAGTGACTTCATTAAAACTTTAAAGCTTGGCAACCAATGCCCAAAGTCTCTATGGCTTAAGAAGATGATGCAGTAAAAGTCTGTGTGTGAACAGTGTCTGCTCAAGCCCCCGTCTCCTGGGAGTCTGCATCTGTCCCTCCCTCGACAGACACAATGTAGCCCAGCTGGTTGGCTAGATTCTTGCTTTAATGCAGTGGATTCACACACAGTATGTCTAACAGAGCTGATGCCCTCGGTCAGGTGTGACACCTGAGGATGTGGCCCAGTGAAGGAGCTGAGTCAGGTAAGCCCTGGGGAGTATGGCTCTGTCTCAGAACGTTAAAGGTGGGTCCTCCACACTGGGTTTGGCAGGACCTGTGGGAGCTTGTGTAGGTGCCCAGCGGGGACACCACGGCTGTGCTAACAAAAACGGACACACAGACATTGGCTTGTGTAATTCTTAAGTCTGCAGTAAATAAGAATGGCTCTATCTGCATCGTCAGGCCCCAAGAGGGAACAGCCAGCCAAGGTTCCAAGTCTTCAACTTGTCCTTCCTGGTGACCTCTCCTTCCAAACTTCAGGAAGCTTTTGCACTAAGAAGACCAGGTCCACCCTCTCTGAAGCAGATTTAGTCTTCTAGACAGGAAATTGGGAATTCTTTAAGGGCATTTTGAGAAAATTGAACATAGATCCTTTTATCAGTGAATGCACAGACTACCATGAGCCCACAGCCCTCACATTCATTAGAATCACTTCAAGGAGAGAAAATTAATGATAATTCTAAATGCATAATGACTTGCTGGAGACCTACAGGCTCCAGTCTGATGGGCTGACTGGAGGCTTGCCCCAATGTAATGAGAAATGCCGCCTGCGTGCCCATCCCTGGTCTTTGTTCAGGCTTCAGAGTAAAAAGTGGCAGTGTTGGTGGAGAGGGCTTCACATCCTTCCTGTTCATAGCAAGCGATTCAGATCAGAACCATTGGTCACAGTGTTGTACTCGATCACTACAAAAAAGGAACTCCTTGCTTTCAATATTTGTTTCTAGTTTAAACATGAAATCTCACAGAACCCTAGAAGCATATTCCACCAATCACAAAATAACAAGTTATTGTGTCTAAAAAGGACTTAAACAAGGGTGCTGCCTTCCTGTTAGGGCATTTAGCTCCACAGCCTGCCACACATGGAAAACGGCTATACCTGGCTGGGGCTGCAAGTGAAGTTGGTAATTTGCATTTTCCAGAACATGAATTTCACCACAGTTACCCAGCCAAACAGTTTGAAATGGCCTTACTATGTACTGCCTTTCTCTTCAGTGCTGACCTTGGGAGGGATTGTTTTCATTCACTTCTGTGCACCTATAGCTTATCTAAGTTGTTGTCATGTTAAACTCTTAAGTAAATTTTAAGACAGGAATTCTTGCTGTGGTGTACATGACTGATATCAGAGTTCATTCTTGAAATCAGAGAGGGAAGAAAAGGATGCCTGGGGCTCACTGGGCACCTGAATTGGGGATAGGAGCTCTGTGAAGTCCTTGGATGTTGTTTAAAAGAACGACTGGAGACAGGTGGAAGGCTCGTGTTTCTGTCAACATGGTCCTCATTGAGATGTTTCGTCACAAAGAAAAGACCTTAAGAACAATAAAGTCACATCCTAGACCTCTTGAAGCAAACATATGTTGCTGGAGTTGGTTGACTCATCCTGGCTGCCCTTCCTGTTTCTGTTGGCTTAGGCCTGGGCTTTGCCATTCAATGTTCATCTCTAACTACTTTTGTCTGTATTCCTGTCATTGAAGTGAATGCAAGTTTATAATGAGCCTGAGTTTTTTGTGCTGAGATCAAAGGCAAGCCTGCTAGGAGATGGGACAGGGCGGGGAGGTGGGCAGGGGACAGGCTGGCTTTGCCACTTCCACTACCTCATGGCAGGTTTAGGCTGACCCAGGCACTGTGAAGCCCACTAGTTCTTTAGGAGCTGTGGCCTCAGCTTGCTCAGGGCCACTCTTGAGAGGCCTCAGGGCTTGGTATTGTCTGGAGCCTCAAGATTCTGCCCACATATTCTTTCCAAGGTTCAGGGACATTTGAGGTATGAGAACCAGTATGTTACAAACAAGGAAGGAGACAGGAGCAGTGGAGTGTTAAGTTTCTCATGGTGGAGTCTGTGGGAGACCTAATAAGCCAAGAGGGTATTTTGCAATCTGGATATCTAGGGGACAGAGGTGTTGGGCCCAACCCGCCACTTCACCTGCCTAGTTAACAAAGAGCTGTGCTTGATTTTCACTCCTCCTGCCCATCTTCTCTGGAGGAGACTGAAAGCTAGTTTTTTATTGGTGTAAAGTTTAATAGAATGGTATGATGGGGGTTGTCTTTGAGTTGACTTGGAAACTTAATTGAATTGCTAATGGACCACATTATTCCTTGGAATAAAGATGGATGCGCTTCTGGGGCAGCCATTGTGGTGTCTCAGGAACAGTAATTCACTGTGGCATCCTCCCGAACCCATCTGTATGTATATATCTTTAAGTCTCAGTCTATCATTAATTAAGTTTCATAGCTTTCCCCGCTCAAGACCCTGGAATAGACTCGTCGCGGCTGGAGCGCAACAGGAGTCCAATGGCCAGATGATTGGGAAGTCAGCCCCTGTCTTTGACCTTGGCTGTGGGACAGAGTCCGGAAGAGTACAAGCAGAGCTTGTCTGTCTTCTCTTGAAGACAAGGGACCAGAGCACCTTTTGCAAGGGCAGCTTGCTGCAGGCGCCATGCGCCTGACTGTGCTGTGTCTCTTTTTCCATTTAGAACCTCAGGTGCCATGGTGCATGGATCTTTCCACCCAGTGACAGAAGGAAAGACACACACGTGCTATTTGATGTTCATACTTTAATGTTTACATGCACATAGGACTTCATAGAAAGAGAATGAAGTTCCAAAGAAGAGGTTAAATTTGGGGGCTCATCTACCATTTTAACAAAGGGAAATAAATTATGGAGAAATGACAGGACAAAGGAAGAGGGATTTGGGCTTCTAGAGATGGTAAAATGTGAGAAGGCAAATACATGAGGAAATTGAATAAGTGGCAAGGGTTAGTTAGTTAGTTGTGTACATGCAGTCTCATCTCAGGGCCTTTTTTTTTTCTGGTGATAAAGGTATTCTTCCCTTCCTAGTATCAGGGTGAGTGAGGGATATCTTCACAGGGAACATTCGTATCCTGCTTCAAGGCAGATAGTGGAAGGGCAGAACACTTTCCTTCTGTGTCTGTTTTATTCTCAATTGCCTTTGACCCTTCTCTCCTCCCCCAAAATCCTTATTCCATAATAGTGTATGCTGTGGTGGCATAGCTAATCCTTTTCACTACCCAAAGCCCTTCAAGCTATCTGATAGGGAACACAAGTGCGCTGGCTAGTTCACGAGCATAAATGGAGTATGTGGGCACATGAATGAGGATGAAAGCAGACACTCAAAGGTGAAAGTCATACCATTGAAAAGGTAGCTATCTGCACACCACAGCACATGCATTCTTTAAAAATAGAATGCATTTAAAATTTTTTGTTGATGTTTAATTTTTTTCCTTAAGTTGGAAGAGGGAAGATAGAAAGATTTCTGCTTGATCCCTGACAGGGATCCACCTAGCAACCCCTGTCTGGCACTGACGCTCTGTCTATCTGGGGATGATGCTCACAACTGAGCTATTTTTAGTGTCTGAGGCAGAGGCTTCAGGGAGTTATACTTTGTGCCCAGGGCCAATGCACTTTAATCAATTGAGCCATGGCTGCAGGAGGGGAAGAGAGAGAGAAGGGAGAAAGGGAAGGGGGGAAAGCAGATGGTCACCCCACTGATGTTCCCTGACTGGGAATTGAACCCTGAACATCCACACACTGGGATGATGCATTACCACTGAGCCACAGGTTGATAGTGTCAGAAGTGAGTTCAAATGTAAGATGCCCAACTGGTGTCAGAGAATTGTTCACTAGTGTGGGGAGACCTGCCACATTGAAATTGGGTGCAGAGTCATTTTACACGTTTACAGCTGAGTAGTTTAATCAGCCTGCTTCTTACCAGTGGAATTCAGGGTTCCAACAGTGGCCTCTCATGTTGTCTTCTCCGTATTTTAACGCCAAGCTGACAATATTTCTTCTGAAATAACTTTTTAAAGAACTTTGTGGGTTTTCCATGGATTTTCCTGGGGTTCACCCCATTAGAGAAGAGCTGCACTTACAGATCTTTCTGAAAAATCGCTTTGGGCCTCTGCTGAGGTGGCTGAAAGATAATGCCATTACATTTCCTAGAGGATCTGTGGTTTGATTGGGGTCTGTGCTGCATACTTTTAATCTCTTCAAAAGGTTCTTTGTGTGGCTAAATGCTCTGAACTTTTGATCTTTTTGAAATTTTAAAGATTATAGAGTCCCACCCTCCACTTTTTCTCTAAAGTGTACTTTTCTGAGAATGCTTGGAAGCTGTCTCTCAATATTAGCATGTTTTGCCATTTGGAGAGGCTGAGAATTTTCAAAATAATCAAGTTTTGTTTCCTTTTAGTTGAATAGTTTTTCCCCCTCAATTTATCTCTCTTGCCACACATTTTATTCTAAAGAGCAAGAAGTTAAGAGGCACTTACAACATTTTGCTTGGAAATATCCTTAAACTAAGTTAATCACTTTGAAGTTCTGCTTTTCACATAATTTCAGAAGACACTTGTGCTAAGACTTCTATCACCATCTAACAAGGATCTTTCTCTGTCTATATCCAATTACCTGTTTCTTACTTCCTTTTGAGTTCTCACTAGCATGATTTTCAATGTCCAGGTTTCTATTAATAATCTTCCCAAGAGAATTTAGACTTTCTCTAACATGATCTTCAAAATTCTTCTGGACTCTTACAACGGCCTACTTCCAAAACTACTCCCATATTTTCAGGAATTTGTTATATCAGCACTCCACTTCCATTACCAAAAGCAGTGTCAGTGATTTTATGCAACATAACAACATTACCACAAATGTACCTTCTTAAAACACAATGCATATTTTTTATCTTTCAATTCCTGTGGATCCGGAGTCCGGGCAAGGTTTATTTGGCTTGTCTGCAATCAAGGTATTGGCCAGGGCTAGGTTCTCATCTGGGGAGGAGTATACTTCCAAATTCATGCATTTTGGGTCAGAATTCAGTTCTCTGTGACTTTTGGCCAGAGGTTGTACTCAGCCCCTATAGGCAAGCTGAAGTTCTTTGCCATGTATGGAAGCTACCTTACATGGCTGTTTGCTTTCTCAAAGCCAGTGAGAGAGTGAGAGACTCCTGTAAGATGAGTGCTACAATTTACAGAGTGCAATATATCATCATGGACACATAATCATATAGATCACATCACCTTTGCTGCACTTTACTGGTTGGAAGGAGGTCACACATCATCAAGGGGAGGAGATGATATAAGATTGTGAATACCAAGAGGCAGGAATCCAGCGGCCACCTAAGATCTGTATCTGCCACAATGACCAAGTAGGTTTTATACTCAGAATTCAAATTTGGTTTAATATCCAACAATTAATCAGTGTGGGCCCCCATACAAACAGTAAAAAAAACAACAACAAACAAACATTGACTCCTCTTCATAAATACAGGAACACTATTTTACAAAGTCAAAACCCACTCCCAATAAAAAGAATTCTTAGCAATCTTGGAACTTTCTCAACATCTACAATAAAGTCTACAGCTGACATTATGCTTAATGGTGAAAGTCAGAATGATTTTTCCTTAAGATGTAGAGAAGGAGTAAGATAAGAGTGAGAGGAAAAGATAGATAAAAGGAGAGAACAGTGTCTCTGAGATCTGTGGGACAACATCAAATGTTCTTATATACTGTAAGTCCTCACTTAATGTTGTCAATAGGTTCTGTGACTTAAAGAATAATGATTTTACAGTAGGCTAATTGATACAAATAAGAGTTATATTCTTATGGTATCTCATCAATGTTATAATGAAACAACTTTGAATAAAATGACATTATTCAAAAACCTGGTAAACACGCGATTGGAATCCATGAATGAATGGAAGGAGATAATAGAATGGAAGAAATATTTGAAGAGCTATAGCAGAAAAGTTGGGATATAACTCACAGATTTAAAAAGCTCAGTGAGCTCAATGTAAGATAAATATAAAAAAAAATAAATATAGACACACAGGCATAAACTAGTTCATCTGTTAAAACCAAAGATAAAGAGCAAATCTATAAAAGGGGAGGGGTAGTACATAGAGTGGAACAATGATATAAATAACAAGTGACTTCTCACCAGAAACAATGGAAGTGTGAAAAAAAATGGAATTACAAGCAGTCCCCAGGTTACAAATGAGATAGGTTCTCTAGGTTTGTTCTTAAGTTGCATTGCAAGTAAGTTGTAACAGGTACATATACCTATTAAATGCAACTTAGATGTCTGTCTTAACATAGTATTTATTTTTACCTTTCTGTGTATATAAATACTTAAACATTTTCAATTACAACCTTAAATAATCATGGATGATGCAGAAAATGATGGACTTGTTGGAGAGGATGGGACTGGTATTAGAGTCAGGGTTTGATTCTGCTGCTGGAGTTAGTTTCTTGAAGTAGGCATCAAGGGGGCTTTGTACAGAGCTTTTCTTTTCTCATGAAAAATGGGCCTGTAGCATCTTAGTCCTCTGGTAACTGTATGATAAACTTTGGTGAACCTCTCTATCAGGATATTGCTTCTCTAACTTTGCCATTCCTGCTTCAAGGAGACAAAAAGCATCAGCTAACTCTTGTAGAAAACTTTTTCAGTTCTGGGGTATCTAGGTCCCTGTTTTCTTCTCTAAATGCTGTCATCTACTGCTCTAGTTCCATGAGGTTATTATTGGTTAGTTCTTTGCCAGAGAGTTGAGTAACTTTATGATATCATTTTCATGATGTCCAACTGCAGTTGATTACCAGTAGCCCTTATGGCACTCCATGCATAAGTACAGGCTGCACTTAAGTCAGATATGTATAACTCAGGGACTTACTGTACATCTTTTCTTGTGTGTGTGACAGGGACAGAGAGAGGGACAGACAGATAGGAAGGGAGAGAGATGAGAAGCATCAATTCTTTGCTATAGCACCTTAGTTGTTCATTGATTACTTTCTCATATGTGCCTCGACTGGGGGGCTACAGCAGACTGAATGACCCTTTGCTCAAGCCACTGACCTTGGGCTCAAGCTGGTGAGCCTTGCTTAAACCAGACGAGCCTGCGCTCAAGCCAGAGACCTTGGGGTTTCAATCCTGGGTCCTCTGTGTCCCAGTCCGATCCTCTACCCACTGCGCCACTGTTTGGTCAGGCTATACATCTTTATAGTGTAAGATATAATACAAAATAATTGACCTAGAACTCTATATGCAGAGAGAGCATTTGACCTTTAAAGAAAGGAAGGTCAAAGAAATAGACGCCATCCTTAATAGACCCACAGTACAAGAAATATTACTAAATTTTTCTTGCTTCAGGGAAGTAAAACCAAATGAAACCTAGGTGAATATAAAAGCTGTGTGTGCAATTAGCTTTACATTTATAATATATATAAAAGTACAATATGAGACAACAAGAGCTCAAGGTATAAAGAGGTTAAATTAAACTATATTTTTCTAAGGTTCTTATATTGTCCACAAAGTACTATGATACTGTGCGTATAAAACATGACGCTTAAATATGCCTATGATAATTCCTGGAGCATGCACAAACTTTAATAAAAAATGTTCTCTCAAGACGAGTTACTTACATTTCCGTTTTAATGTGATATGTGACAAGTTTGGGAAACAATAGTTTCTAAGATATATTTTGGCCTGTTTCAAGTCTGGTTTAACTTAGTAACACCAAGAATTATTTTATGTGACTCCTGCCATGTGGCATATTGAATGTTTTCTGAGACAGTTTATCAAAGCGTAATGCCTCCTCCCCCTTTGTCTGAGAGAAAAGGGTCGTAGTCAAAGTTAAGAGGGGTGAAGGTCATGATGGAGTGAAGTCCTGATTCCCCTGGAAACTTGCTTGCTGATCTTAGATACTGAAACTGCCCTAAGCCTCAGTTTTCTTCCCCATACCCCCTGCTCACATCCAATTCCTGTCCAGTGGGAACACTCTAACCTAGTCCTAATGTTACCAATTCCCCATTCTTGTTAGAAAAAGGATTCCTTTTATGGAAAGGGAGTTCAGTTAGTGTAATTCCAAACCTCTGCTTGACCCTTTACTCTCTGAAAAGATGGAATGACAAACTTGGCCCATTGGTGGAGAAGTGCCTGGGCCTGTATAAAATGGTTTCCTTCCTCTTGGGAGCAAGCCTCTCTCCTAACAGCGTGAATTCCCCTGTGTGCCTCCAGTTCTCAGTCTTCCTGAAGCCAGATGTCCACGTGGAAAGGGGCTGTCCCTGTTCAACATTGCCTTACTGGAGGATAGTTCTTACTAGCTCTGGAGTTAAATGACTAGGCCTTTTGGTTCTCACATTAAACTATCTTCTCCAATTTAGCAGTAACAATAGGAAAAGTGACATTTTAGACTCATTTAATCATGATTATTTTCCCCCCAGCATATGCAAAGTCTGGTGGAATGGAAGGATGCTTGAAAACCTCTGTTTGTTCCAAAGTTCTCCTGGAAACTCCAAAACCTGTCTCAGGGGATTTGTGGAGCCCCCACAGGACAGAGGAGCAGCACAGTTCAGTAGTCAATGTTGCAGGTTCTGACACCAATCTGTCTTGGCTTCAGTACAAATTTCATTCCTTCTGAGCGGTGTCCTCAGGCAAGTTATTAAATGTCTATGCCTTGGTGTTTGCAAATATAAAATGAGAAAACACACAGGATACTCCTTTTAGGGTGCTTTTGCAGATGAGATGAGTTAGCATATCTAGCACTTGGACTAGTGACTGGTACATTGTCAATACTCAGTAAGTATCAACTACCATCACTAAGTATTACAGTGGAGTTCCTTACAACACCTGCCGGTAAGAGAATAAGCGTTCCAAAACGGATAGCTAGATTGTCATCATTGCAGCAGCTGGTACAGAAGACACATTTGTGCTGTTTGGAGGAAGCAGGTAGGGTACATAGCTAACAGTGTAACAAATACACTCAAGTATTCCATGTCTTAGAGAGGCATTTTCCACTCATGTAAGAAGACATAAGAACTATCTGGAAGTGTTTATAGAAGTGTTATCCAGAATGGCCCCAAAGTAGAAATAGCCCAGATTTCTTCATGGGGTGAATGGTTACACAAACTGCAGTACATCCATACCCTGGAATATTACTTAGTAATAAAAAAGGTATGAATTACTGACACACATAGGAACCTGGGTGACCCTCCAGAGAGCAACAGTAAGTAACAAAAATGCCAGCCCACAAACATTATATTCAGTGTGGTTCCAATTATATAATGGCAAAATTACAGAAGTGGAGAGCAGATGGGTGGTTGCCTGGGGGTGGAGGGATGTTTGAGGACGGACGTGAAGGGAATGTGGCCATACAAGGGTGACACGAGGGATCCACATCACGACGAGAATGTTCTGTACCCTGACTGTCCCAGTGTCAATTTCCCAGTTGTTATACTGTATTATAACTGTCAAAATATTATTACTAATAAAGATAACAGGGGAAAGGGTATCTGGGTTTCTTTGTATTACTTCTTACAACTGCACGTGAATGCAACAATTAAAATTAAAAGTTTCATTTAAACCTTCCTGACCCCTTGATTTATTTCCTAAAAACAAGCAAAAGATAGAAAACATAAATTGCATTTTAACTTCTGCCAGGTTTTAAAAGACAGCTCAGAACAGTTTCTTAAAAGAAACTTTTCACTGGAAAGCTTATTCTCACTGGAAAAATATATGCACAATTCTCAGTGGCTTCGCTCAGGCTATTCATTACTCAGCCAGTTATCTGAGGTCAGACTAGACAATGTCTACTGGGGAAAGTGCCATTTTATTCAGAGCTGACTGCTCTCCAGACCAGCAGTCAAGTTCTAAAAGGCCAGCAAGTGACCACTGCTGGTCTCTAGGGAGAAGCAGCAAGGCGGACCCAGGATTGAAGCTCTTGACTTTCATGGTCTCTCTGTGGTTGCTGGATCCAGGGTGTTGTCTGGGGGACAGTCGACAAGAGAGAAGAAATTCTGCTGTTCTCAGGGCCAAGTCTCAGAGCTTATAATCGGCATGTGAAGATGGACTAGGGGGTTGCTGGGTCTGGGGGGCTGACCAGCTGACCATGTACCACGTCTGCACAGGTCCCACTTGCGATATTGATTCCCTGCATGGCTCCCCTGGACATTTATTTAACCAGATTCTTTGACCTCTGTAAAGAGTTGTAGCTTGTTCAAAAACTGCTACTATTGAGCACCTCCTGTATGGTGCCAACCATTGGCATTCAATGGTGATCAAGGCAGTCCTTCTATTTCCAATTAAGGAGGTTGACCTCCCATAACTTCATGGTGGACCTTATATTTTTTGAATGCCTTCTGTGAGCAAGGCACTGTGCATGACTTTTATGGGTTAATGCTGTCAGGTCCTCGGTGTCACCTGAAGAAACACAGGCCTAGGAAGGTGAAGGCGCTCGATGTACCACAGGAACTGTGGGTCTGACCCACACTGCAGGGTCTGTATCTCCTGCTGCTGGACACTGGTGCTTTGAGCCTGGAGTTAGGAAACCTCACTGAGCCTTCCCTGCACCAATTTGGTGAGATAGAATTTTTATCTGTGTTCTTGACCACATGTTCCCTTTGCTACATCTATCTCTGTGTCAACCTGAGCCCAACCTTGGTGCTTCCAATCTGATCACCTGCCTTCACTTTTGGATTCATCACTTGAAGATTCAAATGCACCACTCTTTATCCAAACTGGACCATGCAATCTAAGGCAAAACTTGTCAAGGTGGTGTGAGGATTGGTGTCACTACTGCTTGTAAATTCATTGTATGGAAAAAACTATGAAAGCTATTGCCCATCAATATCTTTTTATTTCCAAGAGGGAATTTAAGCTCTCTACCACACAATGGCCAACATCACCATTCTTTCTTATCCTCTTTCCAAGAAAATAATGATAATATGTAGGGAACATCATGTTCGCCCTTCACGTAACCCCTTACTGAGTCCTCTGAGCTAGCTACTATTATTATCTTTATCTAACACATGAAAAAACTGAAGTTTAGAGAGACTATAATATTCCTTGGGTCATGCAGGTTGAAGAGGCAGAATTGGAACTCTAGTGTGCCGACTTCGCTGCATTAAGCTACCTGCAGGAAGGCAGCCTTGACCAACTGAGTGTGCACTGCCAACCTCTGTTCTGGGCAGTGCCTTGATTCTGCTTAATGGTGTCAACTAGCGGATCAGCTGGAACGTATTACCAAGATTTTTGATGATGCAACTGTTACTGGAAAAAGACTTATGGAAGCTACTAGCTGGTTTTCAAGAGCAATGATCTTATTACAACAATATAACATAATAACTTACAGCTTGGGTTCTGGGGTCCGACCACATGCACTTGAACTTCTGCTTTACTGCTGAGGACTCTGTGACCCCAACGAATCAAGTTATTTCGCTTCTCTGCATCCTAGGCTCCTCCTCTGCAGGCGGGACCAACTAGGGCAGCCTCTCTCGAAGCTGCGGGAGGAATTTATAACCGCACTTAAGCATGCTGTTCCTTTCGCCTGCGGAGCGTATTCTGGTCATTTTGAGAAAGCTCCAAAATGGGTCATTTAGTTTTCACAAGCATTCTCGAAAGCCCTTAGTACCTTTTAATCACACCCCCTTAAACGAGTCTCCTTTCCACACTAAACTGTCCTAATCTTGGAAATCTCGCTTCCTTTGGAGCTAGAATCACACGCACCAGGTAGAAACGTAAACAGCCTCTGGGCAGGTATTTACAAGAAGTGCGGAGCTGGGCCCTTCCGGGGAAAGACTGGAAAAGTCAGGCGGGAATTTCAAAGCCTCGGGGCCGGGCCACAGAATAAACACAGCAGGCCCTACAATAACACTGACAGTTCTTCCAGATCACGTGCAGAAAATTCAACAGCATTTCTTACAGGTTCACTTAGGAAAGCCAGACATTCAGCCCACAACACAATTTTAGATCAAAAAACTCTAAACAGAGTTTTTTTTTTGTTTGTTTGTTTTTTTAATAAAGATGTGCACAACCTTGCCTCCCAGGGCTTTGAAAGATTAATGAAGGAAAAATAGGAGCTATGGGGAGAAAATCACCAG
The DNA here is from genome assembly GCA_037038555.1 of Rhynchonycteris naso. Classification (NCBI taxonomy): domain Eukaryota; kingdom Metazoa; phylum Chordata; class Mammalia; order Chiroptera; family Emballonuridae; genus Rhynchonycteris; species Rhynchonycteris naso. Next base: position 183,991,983 of record CM072996.1, on the reverse strand, counting down.
AAGAATGACAGGAAATATAAGAAATTTACCACAAGAGGACAGGGTGGAATGTTCATAATGTGATTTCAACAGGTATTACAGAAATCCCTGTAGGCAGGTGAACTTTCTGTTCAGCAATGACACAGTGCCCTGGGGAGAACCCTCCAGAGGAGCTGGAATAGCACAGAAAATGGGAATTAGCTGAAGTACACATTACCTTTTTTTCTTCTTCTTTGACTCTAAGTGTCAAAGAAACATTAGTATTCATTCTAAAAGAGTGTCTTCATACTTTCTTGGGAATCAATCAAGTAAGATGACTTTTTTTTCCTGAGAAAATGACACAAAATATCACATTTTTGATACTACTGTTCATCCTAATGGGGGAAAAACCATATCCTTCGGCAATTAAGATATAAAATATTAAAATGTTCAACACTCCAAATAATGGTGAATAGACCACGGGCAACTTTAAGGTGTTTAATAAATATAAAATATGAATACATTATGTTCTTCTAGAACTTCTTGTTAGTTCCTCAGGGGAAGATTGATAAGTGGGTTAGGTTGCTCCTTCTGGAATGTTCTAGGGAAAGTGTCACTGTGGATAACTCTTTGATCTTCCTCAAAGTCTTCATTGTTTCAGTGCCTCCCCTCTTTGCCCTGTTTGTGTGGTGGTCCGCCCAGAAAGCCAGCCATTTCCCTCTGCACACGGGACAATACTGCAGCTGTGTGTATGTTTTCTAACAAGAGCGGCTGTGTGTCACCCTCGTGAATCCAAGCTCAGGACTGAAAGGCCTGAAACTGCATCCATTCTGAAGTCAAGGGGTTTGGAAATCAATATAACATGATCGGGAGCACCCAGACTCCAGAATCCAGGTGATCTGGGTTTGAATCTTGCCTCAACCCTTTTCTAGGCAAATTGTCTCAAATGAGTTACTCAGTGTTTCACCTCCAGTTCCCACCTGCATTATGTGGAAAGTAATGCTTACTTAGCAGGGTCATTGTGAATAAATAAGGTCATTTATCCTAAAGCATCTCACTGATGTTATCTGTGTCATTGTTGTTATGCTGGCTAACTTGTCCAAGGTCAACTTGCCAATGATAGGCACCAAATATGTGGACCCCACTATATTGTTGAGAGCAGAATGTTCAGAATAATAGGATGTATGTTAAGTCACAGTGAGAACAACTGGCAATTGCTTAGGGAAACTGCGCTGCACTGCGTCACGTCCTGTATGTCTGTCTTGAGTGTGCGTGAGACTGACTGTACTGTGGATTATTTTGTCTGTTTAATGAAGAACTTCTCTAATTTCCGGAAAAGGGCTCAGGGATATGGGGGCCGGCACCTGACCCCGACACCCTCCAAACGCTGAGCCAGTTAGAATAGCCCTCTTTTGATGTGGGATGGCCCACAGAGGGCACCTTTGAACTCCCTATTTTGTTTGCTGTCTGAACTACTGTTTACAAAGTTCCACACCCAGACCAATGTGTGTACATAGATGTGTAGGTAAATATAGCTACCGGGTGGCCTGGGTACATCAGAAACTGTCTAAAGAACAGCCAGCGGGACAAACGGGCAGTTTGTCTCCCTACGGGGAATAGGAGAGCAGAAAGGGAAAAAGAAAAAAAAAAGGAAAAGGGAGAAGCCTGACCCACGACAGGGCCTAGTGGACCGCCCAGAATTTACCCTGTTTTGCCTGGACCTCCGGAGGACCACTTAGACCCGGTTATTTCCCCTCCACCCTACCCGCGGCAGGAGGAACCAGACTCCTCGAGGCAGGTCGTAGATGGGCTCTCGAGCCCACCCCACACCCGAGGAGGGGTGGCTAGGCAGCGGGCTGGGGGCAGGGGGCCGGGACGTTCGGGCTCGGGGGAGGCTGCGGCGGGGGCTACTGCCGCTCCCCCTCCCCCTTTTGTAAGGGAAAACTTTTATGCTAGGAAGTGAATTTTAGAATAGACCAATAGAAAACGGCATTTAGGGAAGTTGCTTCCGATTCTTAGGAAATTAGCGTAACTGGTTTTTAGCCCCTGACTTTTCTGATAATGAAAGCTGTGAGTGTTGTAGAGACGCCCTGGGGAAGTGTGTTTTCTGACAAATGCTGGGTGTCTTTTGACTCCGCGAGCAGTCTGGGACAGTGTGGGGTGACACTGTCCTGCTGCACTGCCAGACTTAGCAGCCTTCTTCACCTTTGAAAGGAGGAACCGCTGGCAGGAGGCGCTGCCAGCAACAGATGCTGGCCCACGGGCGCCTCCCCGCCTCATCTATGTGCCTTTTCCCACCAGTGACTTAAACAATTGGAAACATCAGAATCCCCCATTTTGAAACCTCAAGGACTAATATTTCTCCTTGAGACCATTTTTAGGACCCACCAGCCTATGTGGGATGATTGTCAGCAGATTTTGCAAACCCTCTTCACCTCTGAGGAAAGGGACCGAATAATAAGAGAAGCTGCTAAGGTGGTATTAGGAGAAGAGAGGGAAACTCAGGAGGGAAGAAGGGAAATAGAAGACATTTTCCCATCTCAACCACCTACCTGGGACCCTAACACCACAGGGGGAAGGGACACGCTCCTCCAGTATTGCAGGGCTCTGTTAAGGGGACTCAAGGCAGCAGCTAGGAAGCCAACCAACTTTAGTAAGGTAAGTGAGGTTATCCAGGGGAGAGAAGAATCCCCGTCGGCCTTCTTAGAGAGGCTTATAGAAGCCTATAGGATATACATCCCATTGGATCCAGAGGCGGAAGAGAACAGGAGGCTAGTGAATATAGCTTTTCTAACCCAGGCAGCTTCAGATATAAGGAGAAAACTTCAAAAGATAGAAGGGTTTGAAGGGGAAAATAGGAGTAAATTATTAGAGATAGCCCAGAAAGTGTTCATTAATAGGGACGATCCGGAGGTTGGAAAGGCAAAGGAGGTGGCTAAGATTCTAATTGCTGTGCAAAACCCCCCGACCCATACCTATTACTCGGTCTTGGACTTGAAAGATGCCTTCTTTTGTATTCCCTTGGCACCTCAGAGCCAGGAGATATTTGCCTTTGAGTGGAATGACCCTGAGAATAGACTGGTAGGGCAGTTCACATGGACACGACTGCCACAGAGATTTAAAAACTCCCCCACCATTTTTAATGAAGCTCTTGGTAAAGATTTGCAGGCCTTCCACACCTCGTACCCGTCAGTTGTACTGCTCCAGTATGTAGATGATATCCTCTTAGCTGCACAGAATGAACAGGAGTGTGTGGAAGCTACTTTGGACTTGCTGCGGAACCTCGGGAAAATGGGATATCGAGTCTCCGCCAAGAAGGCCCAGATTGTGATGCAAACTGTGAGTTACTTGGGTTATAACTTACAGGGAGGACAACGGACATTGTCTAACCAGCGAATTCAGACAGTTTTGCAGATTCCCGAGCCAACCAGTAAGAGGCAAGTCCGGGAGTTCTTTGGTGCTGTGGGGTACTGTCGGTTGTGAATATTAGGATTTGTGGAGTTGGCCAGACCCCTGCATGAACTGACTAGAGGCAAAGAAGAACAGTTTGTGTGGACAGACAAGGAGAAACAAGCATTCCAAGCGCTTAAGGAAGCCTTGGTGACAGCCCTCGTGCTAGCCCTTCCAGATCTGACTAAGCCTTTTCAGCTATTTGTAGCAGAAAAGAGGGGAATAGCACTGGGAGTACTGAGCCAAGAACTAGCGCCATAGAAAAGGCCCATTGCTTATCTGTCCAAAAGACTTGACTCTGTATGTCAGGGTAGCCAACATGCCTCAGGGCTCTTGCAGCAACCTCAATACTAGCCAGAGAAGCTAGTAAACTAACTTTGGGACAGGATCTCCAGATAATTGGAGAACATTATGTGAAGCAAATGTTACGGGCACCTCCTGACAGATGGCTGTCCAATGTGCGGCTGATGCAGTATCAAGCTCAGTTGTTGAACCCGCCGGCTGTTCGGTTCCTTAAGACAGCAGCCTTGAACCCTGCTACCCTGCTGCCCATACCAGATTCAACCGTGGTGCATGACTGTCAGCAGATCCTTGACACAGTGACTGGATCACGCCCAGACCTGAGGGACGTAGCTTATGAGAAGGTGGACTTAACCCTCTTTACTGACAGGAGCAGTTTTCAAGGATGGGCAGCGGTATGCAGGAACAGCAGTGACCACTAGAAATGAGGTCCTGTGGCAGAAAGCATTACCCACAGGAACCTCTGCACAAAGGGCAGAGCTAATTGGACTTACTAGAGCCCTTCAGATAGCTAAGGACAAAGTGGTTAACATCTATACTGATAGCTGTTACGTGTTTGCAACAGCCCATGTCCATGGCGCCATATACAAGGAAAGAGGCCTCCTAACAGCAGGAGGAAAAGACATTAAGAATCGTAAGGAAATTCTTGCTCTCTTAGAGGCTATTTGGCTACCCACCAAAGTTGCTATTATTCATTGCAAAGGACACCAAAAAGGAGATTCTCCTGTCGTACAGGGAAACAATTTGGCAGACTCAGGGGCAAGAGAAGCAGCTGTTGGACCGCAAGAGAATCTATTGTCATTACTGCCTAAGCCAGCCCTGCCTCCAGATCCTAGATACACCCCTGAGGAGGATCGAATAGGAGAACAATTGCAAGGAAAGAAAAATCAACAAGGATAGATAGAGCTCCCTGATTCTAGGCTCTACCTCCCTCAAGGAATAATTAGGGAAATTGTTCATTCTACTGTTTCTAGATGCAGTACTTGTGCCAGGGTGAATACGCAAAACAGGAAGCTACCACTCTTCGTGAAGTATCGGGGAAAAGCCCCAGGAAAATTATAGGAGGTAAATTTTACAGAGATGACCTCTGGAAAATTAGGATATAAGTACCTTTTAGTTTTAGTAGATACCTTCTCAGGCTGGGTAGAAGCATTCCCCACGTGAAGAGAAGCTGCCTCCACAGTTTGCAAAATTTTATTGAGAGAAATCTAACCAAGGTATGGCATCTCTCTAGCCTTAGGGTCTGACAATGGACCTGCTTTTGTGTCCAGAATATCCCAGGAATTGGCTACCAAATTGGGAATTAATTAGAAGTTACATTGCATCTATAGACCCCAAAGTTCAGGGCAGGTAGAAAGGATGAATAGGACTCTGAAAGAAACCATAATAAAGCTAAGAGAGGAGACCGGAGAGAACTGGGTTGAGTTACTCCCTTTTGCCCTCTTTAAAGTAAGATGTACCCTGTACCTGAAGAAATGGGCTCCCTATAAGATCCTTTATGGTCAACCCATACCCCTTGTGCCTCGATTAACTAAGGAAGAACTAGAGGCTGCTAACCACAACTTCTTCAAGCCCCTACAGGTACTGCAGCAGATCCAGAGAGAAGTAAGGGAACTAAGAGAACAGAGGGCAGCTGCATCAGGAAACAACAACCAGAAACTCTCGCCACCAGACCCTGGACAGTGGGTATGGATCCTTAACCACCATCGAGGGAACCTAAAACCGCGGTGGCAAGGACCGTTCCAGGTATTGCTCAGCACTCCCACTGAAGTCAAGGTAGCTGAGAAGCCTTATTGGATTCATCTCTCCCACGTGAAACCCGCTATGCTCGGTGAGCAAGAGGCTGACCCCAAGCAATGGAGAGTACATACTGACCCCAAGGACCCCTTAAAGTTAAGATTTTCATCTGTTTCCTAGGTATGCTATTCAATTTTGCTAAAGGTGGGCTAAACCCAACCATTGATACTGAGACACTGCTTAAGAAATTGTATGGGCCCCATGTAAATGTAGGGGAGGAAATTATAATGTTGACCCTGATCAATGGACAAGGTCTGTAGATTGTACCAATAAGGTAGCCTATCTCACCTACCAAAGGTGGTTTGAACATTCAGGGTGGGGACGTGGGACTCAAAATCAACTGCCCACGGGAGGGCTAAAACAGCGCTGGATTTGCCGGATCAAGCACCGAAGTAAACCCTCCACCCAGGGAGGACCCATACCTTGTCCAGAGCTATGTAAGACTATCTATGATCAAATGCACTCCACTTGCTACCAGGAGCTCCAGGAGTGCAATATGAATGGTACCACTTATTATACTGCTATCTTAAGTAGGACAAGAAAAGGAAAAGCTCCAGAAATTGGAACCCATCAGTATATGCAGGCTTCATGCAGGGGAACGCCAGGACAGCCAGTTTGTTGGACCAGGGAATTGCCAATACATATTTCAGATGGAGGGGGACCGCAGGATGCAGTATGAGAATTTCATGTCAAAAAAGAAAATAGAACGAATCATTGAAAACGTGTACCCTAAAATAGACTATCACCCTCTAGCATTGCCTAAGGGCCAAGGTGTTGACTTAGATACCCAATCCTCTGACATGTTATTAGCTACCTATATAGCTCTAAATGTCACCAACCCAACCCTGGCTACCGAATGTTGGCTTTGTATGACTCTGGGCACGCCCATGCCTATTTGCTATCCCCTCCATTTTTAATGAGTCATCACTTGCTCTCAATCCCAACAATAGTAATTGTAGTGTAAATGTTCCTTTTAAGGTTTCAACTCTTAGATTTCTTCAATGTCTCCTGTGTCTTAAGCCACCCACAGAATAATAGTTTTGATGTAGACGTTGGGTTTGCGGATTTCGCCAATTGCAGCAAATATGTTAACTCCAGCTCTCCCCTCTGTGCTAGAAAGGAACAAGTGTGGCTATGCGGAGGTAACCTAGCTTTCTCCTATTTACCCACCAATTGGACCAGGACTTGTGTACTCGCCACACTATTACCAGACATAGACATTGTACCTGGAAATGAGCCTGTCCCAATCCCTACTTTAGATTTTATTGCTGGCCAGCCCAAGAGGGGCGTCACACTCATCCCTCTATTAGTTGGCCTAGGCATCACCGAGAGTTAGCCACCGGGACTGCCGGATTAGGGGTTGCCATTCATTTTTTTACTAAGCTTGCTAACCAACTAATAGATGATATCCAAGCTGTATCTAGTTCTATCCAAGATATCTAAGACCAACTAGATACAGCTTGGCCAAGGTGGTCCTGCAGAATAGGAAAGGTTTAGACTTACTTACAGCAGAACAGGGAGGAATTTGTTTAGCTTTGCAAGAGCGTTGCTGCTTCTATGTTAACAAATCTGGCATAGTTAGAGACAAAATCAAAAGGCTACAAGAGGACTTAGTAAAAAGGAGACGGGAACTTTTCGAGAGCCCCTTATGGAGCGGCCTCAATGGAGTCTTGCCTTACCTCCTTCTGTTGCTAGGTCCGTGTATTGGCCTCTTGTGCCTTTGTCCTTAGGTCCTATAATTTTAAATAAGCTTCTCGCATTTATTAAAGAATGCATAGAAGTAGTTAAGTTGATGGTCCTGTCTCAACCATATACCATCCTTCCCACCGAAAAAGAATCAAAGGTTTGATCTATGCTCCAACAGGAGTAGGGAATGTTGAGAGCAGAATGTTCAGAATAATAGGATGTATGTTAAGTCACAGTGACAACAAGGAACCTGACCGTTGGAACTTCCCCCACTCTGATAGCTTAGAGGTTTGAAAAATTTTCTATTCCATATTTGGATTGTTATGCAGCACTAGTGTGAATTAGCTAATAGCTAATGGCCACATCTGCTTCTGTAATCCGCTTGCTTGCTTAGCTCTATAAAAGGGAAAAGCTGTAAGCAGTGGGCGCGACTCTCATTTGCAGCCCCTCTGCTGGGTAAGGTGTTCCCGAACACCTAGAGAGTTTGCCCCTGTGCAGGTTAAACTTGGCCAATAAAGTAACATCTTAAGCCCTGAAAGTCTCCGACGTCTGTTCTTGGCCCGGCGAATGCAACAATATCAAGAACCCAGTGCTTTCCTTTTATGATACACTTAAGAAATTTTCAGAAAGAAACACAATCCGTATAAATTAGAATTTTACAATGTGAGATGTTTCTTCTTCTTCTCTTTTTTTTAGTGCATGTTGGGTTTCTTCAATTAAGTTTTTAAATTGGCTTGGTTGATGTGAAGCATTTTTATATCCAACTGTAGTGAAAACTTAGAACTATACTATTTCTCTGTGGGAAGGATGTTGGGGTCCTGGCTAACCATTTCACCAGAAGGAAAAATACTCAATTTACAACATTTTTTTCTCCCACCTGATTAAATAATAAAGAAGTACAAGTAAGAGGTTCTTCTTAAAGCATTATTACTTTGGGAACAAGATTCTCAAGAATATAAATTTATGACTGTTCTCAGCATGCTTGGTAAAGCAAAGGTTGTTTGATAATTACCGTACTTGCTTATTTGAAAATTGCTTTCCTACCATGCTTCAACATGACATTTTGCTTGAATGCACACAATGTCCTAGAATCTCTTTCTTTTGAGAATGACCTCCAAACCCTATTCCATATCTTACCACTGCTTCTCTGGGTGGTTGTGGAAAATGCATTTAGTCTTTTGATACTTTGGTTTCAACCAATAAATTACCAACTTTTACTTTTGTAATGGGTTTTGTAATAGTTATTTATTGCTGCCTAACAAATCACCCTCAAACTTAGAGCCTTAAAGCAACAAATATTTGCTGTCTCACAGTTTCTGTGGGTAAACAAACCAGAAAGAATTATCTGAGGTAAGTAAGCCTCAAATTTTCTCAAAGGCTTCACTGTGGACCATGGCTGCCATTTTATCTGAAGCCTCCACCAAGAGAGAATCTACCCCTAAGCTCACTCGTGTGGTTGTGGGCACACTTCATTTCCTCCTATGTTATTGGACAGAGGACCTTAGTTCTTCGCTGGCTTTTGACCAGTGGGCTCACCCTTGGTTTCTCGTCATGTTGACCTCTCATAGAGCATCATACAGTGTGGCAGCTGGCTTCCTCCTGTCAGAGTGGTCCATAGAGAGGGGAAGCCAGACCTGTAGGACAGAAAGTACCACCTCTTTGTAACCTAATCTCAGAAATGGCACCCTTTCCCTTCTGCCATGTTCTGTTCACTAGAAACAAATTTCTAGGTCTAGTCACACTCCTAGAGAGGAGAGATCATATAAAGGCATGAAGATAGGAAATAAGGATTGTCAGGTCCACTTTAGAAGGTGCTTCCTATAAACTTTGTCCATCACAGCTATTTGGAGGGGATCACAGGAAGTCATGCATCTAGGTCATAAAAAGGCTCTGAAATTTCACTCTTTCTGAAACTAAGACAGCATCTTTTCATTCATTCATTCAAGGCTACACTTGAAAAAATTATGCACACATTTGAAAGCATTTGTTGTGTCCTTGTTATTTAAAAGGCACTATGGGGGAGTGCTTCAAAAAACTGAAGAGAAAGGAGTTAACAATTTGGGTAGTATGAACCACCCTTTGCTAGTGAAGTCCTCCACTCCATCAGTGTTTAAATATCACAGAGTGACAACCAGATCTCCATGATGGCAGCGGTGGAGCAGGAACATGCACCTCTCCACACCTTAGCCACCCTCTCATCAGGTGAAGCCTTGACAAAGGCTCTATCTAGCACGGGAAGCTTTATTTGAAGTTCTCAACACGCTTCCTAGGTCAATACAAGGCATCAGTCTTGTGTATTAACCTTCTCCAAGGCCAAAAGGGTGGGTTATGTTTCCTGTACACAAGGAAAGGAAGCCATGATCTCTCCTGGCACAATCCTCCAAGGCCTGGTGATATTATTCCATTGTTATCTAAGTCTAGATTTCTTATTTGACTTTTACTTGTGTCCTCCTGGGCTCCTTATCTAGATAAGTTTTCTAAGAGCAGAAGTTACATCTTACCCTACCAAGCACTTAAACAACTTCCATTAACATAGAATGTGTGCAACAAATGAAATGTCTTCATCAACACCTCTTTTGGAGAGGCCTTCTTTATATATGAGAGTCAACTTCAGGAAAGCCAATGTGGGATCAGATGTTGAAGGGCTTCTAGGGGCACAATTTCATTTCAATTTCTCTGCTCTGATTCCTTCCTTCTGCTTTCTCTTTATTTAAGTGTTAGGTTAATTTTTCCTGCCCCTTAACCTTCCTTTGCCACAAACATGTATATATTTCTTTCAGTCAGTCTTTGTCTGAACCCAGCCTCAGCTCCTGCAACAGCTCCCGTGTGTCGAGCCTCAGAGCATCTCTTAGAAAAGACAGCACGAGGGACCCTGTGCCTACCTGACCAGGCCCACAGCCCTCCCGAAATGCAAATGTGAGATGACCCTTTGCTCCTCCCTTCTGCCCTTGACAGCGTTTTTCTATTTGGATGTGGGCATGCAGGTTTACTGTGGTGGTAGTAGGTATTTTAATGCATAAATATCTTTGTTCACTTTGAGAATGTGTTTCCTGTTTTGACTTGTTCCCTAAATATATATAATTTTTAAATTACAGGTTTACAGAAGGACAATTTAGTCAACTATAACCTTCTTCAGAAAGCATGCCCTGGACGTAGCACATAAACTGTGGAATGGAATAGCTCAGAGAAGGCATGGAACCAGCCATCCTCTCCCCACTAATCTGGCCTGATGTTTCAAAAACATTCCAATGGCAACTAAGTCTATAAAAGAAGCTTCTCTCTAAGCAAGGAGAGTAGGGACCAAAACCTTAGTTGATGTCACCCACATTGAAAAAAAAAATCAAAATCCTGTCATAGAGAAAGTTCCTTCAGTAGAACCTCCAAGGCCCACATGGCTCAAGGGGCACAGTCACTTCACTTGCAGTCTCTTAGATTGATGGTTTTTAACCACCATTCTGCAGACCTCTGCTGGTCCACCAGAAATTTCATGCTGGTTAGTGAAAGAATTGATCACCCTGATGTTGTACAAGACTCTTCTGCCTTCAACCATTTGCTCAATGAAGCCCTGAGTTTTTAAACAATAGCAGAGAGGAAAGATGACATTCTGGAGAATGAGGTTGATTTTTTCACTGTGTAGTTGGGCATCAGTACAACCCCAAGAGTGTTTCTTTTTTCTGAGTATCTCTCTGTTTTTTGGAAGTCAAAAGGACAAGTTTTTGTCTTGGAATCCAAAGGCATAGGTTTCAAACCTGAGAGTATTTACCTCAAATTGTAAACCAACTAAGTAACTTACCAGTAAATGGATCATTGAAGTTAAATCGAAGCAGAAACAAATAAATCAGTTGACGTATATACCCAATACAGATGAAGGATAGGCTTCCACAGTGTCACAGAGTTGGACAGAAGGAGAAGTGGGACTCAGAAAGTCCCTCAGGTGATGCCTGAGTTGGGGTAGCCCTTCAGAGGGGTCACAAACTGGGCATAAGGTCAGATTTTATAATCCCGTCCCCACCTTTCTCACTCCCTTTGCCACTAGGCTGACCGAATGACCCAATAACAGAGGCGAAGGGGAGATATCTCAGAAAATGGCTCCTTTAGAGCGAAGGTATTTGGACATCGGCCTCTAAGCTGAAAAATAACAAATACAGTGTCAGTGTTTCAAGTAGATTCCACAATGACAAATACTCTTGCAAGAAAAAATACAGTCTTTTACTAAGGTATCAAGGGTCAAATTCCGAAGGCTTGAAATGCCATTTGTCTTTGTCACACTTTCTAAGGGACAAGAAAAACGTGGTAGCCTGGGCTCTTGTCCACTCTGTTTGGATGCCTGGTTTCCTAATATGTTTCCTCCTGGAGATCATTCTATCCCTGATCCTAGAATGGGAAGATCCGTGCACCTGGACTTGAATTTGACTAATAAGGGGACTGAATTTCAAAAGTCTGTTCATATTAGAGGGCCGATTGCACCAGACCTGGAGTCTGAGGTCATGGTTTTACATTCCAGCTGTGCTACTTGCTCACTGGTGTCCTGTGCCTGCTCATCAATGGTGGTGCCAATGCTGCCTGGGTATGTGTAAGGATGAAACTAAAACCAAAACTTAAAAGGACTTTATAAACTGAGGAGCCTGGAGCTGGTCTTCCAACACTTTGGCCAGTTGTGTTTTTCCCTAGAGATCATATTTCCACCTTTCTCTTTACATTTGGGGTCCTGAAGTGCTCTTAACCTCTGGTTCTCTCTCCCTCCCTGATAGACCAGGAAACTAAGGGAGGGCCTACCAGCACAGCGAAAGGGCAGAAAGAGGGCAGAGACCTGGAAGATAAAATGCACACTAGAAACTGGGTCCTCAAGATGTCAAGGTAGGAGGTCTAGTCTCCTTATTCTGGAGGCAGGATGGGATTCCAGGAAGCAGAGAAGGCAAAAGCATTCTCAATGAGGTTTCAGTTCTGATACAGAGCAAAGGGTGAGAACCCTCACTTGAAATATCTGTACCTCTGAACTCTTATCACTTCACATCCATAAAAATGAGCCACTCACAAACTTCTTTTCCCAGAAATGCTTACATGCAAAAACTATTATTTTCAGCTTTACGCCACTCACGTTTGAGGCTGACAGTGCTGCCTAAGAGGTATTAGAGCTACAAAGATGTTTTTCTTGTTTGATCAAAGAGAGGTAAGGCCTGTTCCTTGGGAGCGCCCTTCCTCCAGCGGCACCTGCTCTGGCCAACGTCCCATCACTCACCATGACTGGATGAACCACAGAAAAGGGGCAAGTCTTGGCTTCCAATCCTGGTTCCACTGTAGCTCTGTAACTTTGGGTCACTTCTCTTTGGCTTTTTTTCTCTTTGCAGCAGAAAGTGTTGGGTTAGATTCTAACAGTGGTTCTCAAACTTGGTTGCCATGAGGGAAAAAGGGCTCTCTCTAGGGAAAACTTTGAAAATTCCTAATGCCTGGTACTTCCCTGACCAGTTAAATCAGAGGATCTTGGAGTAAGGCTCAGGTAAGGAAAGTTCTTAAAGTTCTCCAAGTGCTTTCCATGTTCAGTCAAGGTTAAGAACTCCAAGTTTAGAAGGCCAGTGGTTCTCCACTCTGGTTACACAGGAAGATCAATCAAAGGGCTTGAAGGACAAGAGCCCTGAGTCCCACCCTAGGAGAATTCCGATAGAAGTCCCCGGGGCTGGTCTAAGACATGCTTTGCTGTCAAAGTTCCTTAGGGAATTCTAATGTGTAGCTAGGTTCCTGGACATTCAGGTTAGATGATCTTCAAGGATACTCCTTGTTCCAAGGTACTAAGCTTCCCAGAACCTGCATTTGTGGGGCTTTAAGACCTTAAACCAAAAAAAAAAAAAAAAAGGCATTGAACCACCTTTTCAGGAAACTAAGTGTTCCAACTCTTCCTATCAGCTGCTGGGGTAAGCAACTCTGTCTGACTCTGAGGAACAATATTTTCCCCTATGTCTGTCTTCTCCGAGCCTGAGCTCTTGACAATCAGGAAGGACACAGTCACTTTGCCATTTACAATCTATAAAAAGTTTACCTAGATTTGACCTCAGTTCCATCACAAGAATACATGTCAGGGTTCTTAACTATTTTGGTCACACTATCCCCTAGGAGGACTCCATGACTTCATCATATAGATCCCCTCACAAGAAAACCTAATCTCTGCTTATGCACATCAAAGTAAGCACATCAAAATTTAACGGGTCCCTGAACACCTGATGCAAAAAAAATTCTATTTCACCATAAAAGTAAAAACATTTACATTGCCCAGAAAAGAAAAAATTGCAACATGGTAGAAAGAACTAGGATGGAGGGTTAAGGGCCTGAAGTTCTAATCTTGGTTCCACTTCTAACTGATTGACATTTAAGAGTCACTAAATCATAGAAGGCCTCAGTTTACTCATGTGTCCAATTAGAAACCATAACACGGACCCCACTGTGTTTCTGCCTTACCATTCATGCTTATAAAAATTAGGCACATTCCTCACATACATGCACTCTGTCCAAACTGTGCCTTTGGGACCATAACACCAAAGTGTGTTTATTCATTTGTTAGTATATTCTGAGTGCCTGTGTTGAAAAGGATGCCATGGGGATAGTGGTGTGCAAGAAGAGTAATGGAGCCTGGAAGAGGTTGGGTGGGGGGGGTTGCTCACAGTGTCCTTCTACTGGGAGAATGACTCAGAATCTGGCTTTGGGAGTGGTGAGTGGTGAGCCCGTGGGCCCATCATGCACCAGCCAGAGTCCTCTGTGGAAAAAGGCTGGGATAGGAACCAGATGCTTAAGAAACAATTTCCCAGACTGCAAAGTAGGTGCCAAATTAGCCACAAGGTTGGCAGAAACCATCTAATTGGTGAGTGCCAAGTGATTTGGAGAGAGCAGAAGCTCCGACTAGTCTCTGAGCCCAGGCCCCTGCGAGAACCTCTGTTCCCAGGCTCGCGGGGCACTCAGGTCATTAGGGCTCTCACCTGACAAGCGTGCCAATGATTTGCTGGCTGGAGGGCCTGCTTGATGGCTCTGAGGGGCTCCCAGTGTGCTGCCTCATCAGGAGAGTGCAGGATAGTTCTGACATTAGCCTTGGGTAGAGGTTGGCCTCAGTAGGGGATAATGTATGCAGACTGTCCTGGTCCTTGCCCCACTTCCCATTCTGTCCCCAGCCCACTTTCACTAACCCCTGGACAATCTCATGGGAACACAGGATGGGTGGGAAGAGGAAGGTAGCCATGTGTGTCTTGGGCACTAAGGTTCTGCTCAGTAAGTTCACTTAGAGGACAGCACATGAGCCTGGAGTTTTGACAGAGTTCTGTCTGTGACATAAAATGCACATGTGTGCACGTGCACACACACACATTCTCTCTCTTTTCATCCTCTCTATCTGTTGGGCCCAGAGGGACTGACTAAAGGGCAAGTTCTAGATCTACGCTGGGAATGCTTTTCTATCAGATGCACACCACACATTTAATGTCTCTGGATCACATGGTTCTTTTGGAAGCAGCCAGGCCACTCTGCCAAAGGTCTCCACCCTGACCCCTTGGGAGCCAGAGAAGTCTCTATGGAAAGGGGAGGGAGTTACTCAGGCAAGACTAATGTCCGTCTGTCTCCACGTTCTACACCTCTAGGTGCTCTCTGGACCTCTTAACTTGAGCATCCTCAGTGGAGCTGTAGCTAATGGCCCTTGATGTGTCACAATCACAGGAGGAGTGGCAGGTAGGTGACAGTGTTTGAAGATGTGACTTCTCATCCCCAGCTACTCTGGGCTCCAAGGAATGACACACATGCTGTTTCATGGCCCTCCAGTGGATGGTTTCTCCTCACTTTGTTCCGCTGGAGAGGAGCCACGGGCAGTGGGTGCGCCCCTGCAGAACAATGTGGCTTTCCTTCTATTTCCTCATGATCCTCAGCTGCTGTTTGTGAGCTGTCTGCCACTATTATTTCCAGCTGGGACAGAGGAATATACACAAACAGTGTATATTTTTTAAATATTTACTTCACTGAAAATAAAGATAGGTATCTCATAGTTTTTCCCATAAACCAAGTGATTTGTGTTTCCAAGCAGGGTGTTTCTTCTTGTCTTTGCTGATCTGACTGACAGATTGTTTGTAGCACAGATATTTTCCTTTTCTTTTAACCTCTTTTTTTCAGAGAAGCCTTCACGTTCTGCACAAAATCTCTTTCTAGTATATTTAAGGGAAAAGACACAAACAATGGCTGATGACATAATGGGAGACGGATATGACAAGCTCAAGGTCATTGTGAGGTTCCCAGTCTTGATGATTTGGCAAAGTCCCAAGGGAACCATTGGCCAGAGGAGACCAACAACAACCACTCTCAGAGTCAAGAACTCACAAGCTTGTTTGTGGCAGACCCTTAACCCTGCACCTCTGTTCTGATGCGATGAAATATATTGTCACCATTGTTGGTGACACCTCACCATGATGTTCTTTACAAACCTAGGAAGAAACTGAACAATGCTCTCGTACCCTTCACCGCTGAACACACTGCCATCCAAGGTCACTGTTGTCACTGCTGCTGGAGTGAGATGAGGTACAGACCTCTCCTAACCCCACACTTTCCATATCAGCTGAGGTCCAGTAAGGAGCCAGAAACCACACCAGTCAGTCTAAGAGAAGTACTCTGAAGAATTATTAACTGTCTAGTCTGAAGAACTGAACAGGGAAATACATAGAGCACTTGGGTATTAAGGAGAGAGAAGCTGGAGGAAGCAACTGCTACCCTGACAAGGACAGGAAGCAGGGGAATGTGTTCCTTGTTCCTCATGTCTCTCTCCAGCATCCCCTATTGGCGGCACCTAGCAAGTTGCAACTGGCAAAGAAGAAACAATTCCCTGCTCCCAGCCCAGCACCAAGGCTAGGAGGTGAGGCTGAGAGACAGTGGCATAGTGACTAGCCCACATGGCCAGGTCTCTATTGCTTCATTATCACTGACCGACTTCCCCCTTTGCCCTGATACACCATTTAAACTGTGCACTGGCCCCTTAGTTTCCTTAAATTGGCTAAGCTTAGATGGAAAGTGGATTTCAGGGATTTGGGGATACAATCATGCCTCTGATCCAGGGTTTCACAACCTTGGTGCTATTGCTGTTTGGGGCTAGATGATTATCGGTTGTGAAGCTGCTGCCCTGAGGGTGTTGAGCAGCACCCCTGGCCTCCATCCGTTAGATGCTTGTTACACACCTCCTCTACTTGCAGTCAACTAAAAAGAACAACGAAAAAGTCTCCAGGCATCACAGAGGTTACCTGGGAACAAACTATCTGCCATTTGAGAATCGCCGCTCTAACCTCTCTCAGAGAGCATTGTTATCCTAAATTTTTCTGGCCTGGATTAGAACAGTAGGAATTCCCAAGCATTCACATATTGCCTTGTAGTTTTCAAAGCTCTTTCTCTGCTTTATATAAACCTATCTGAACCGTGCTAGGAGGCAAGAAGAGACAGATACTATTGTCTCCAATTTATGGGCTAGCAAACTAACTCAGGTGCTTCACTCACTCTGCCTCTACCCCAGGAAACCTTATCTGACAGAAGCTGCGCTACCCTGATAGCTGGCACCCTCAAAGTTTTAGAGGGAAAAGGGGTGATTGGACAGCTGACTCACAGAGAAGGGAACCTTTCCCCTGTCCCCTAGCTACCAATAATGTTCCTTTATTCTTTTTTTAAAGTATCAGCTGTTGCCAGAAATACCATATAAAACATGTTTATGGAGTGAACACAGGCCCCAACAGCTTATACAAGCTAGTTCTGTCAAGGGCACCAGTGTTTCTAATTAATGCTCAGGTCCAGCATTCCACGCAGGCCCTGCTGCACTGTTTCCCTTTGGTCCTGACTTCTGGCTAACCTGCACAGAGGCCCTTGTGCTCACAGCTAATAAGCACTCCTGATGTTTGTCACTGGGTCCGGGACAGCAGAAATAAAAGTCACCTCCAACTAGCTGTGTCCCAGCCTGAACACAACCATGCACAGCTGCACCCAGGTGAAGGCTGTCTTGCCTTGCACTGTCCAGCCGAGCACTTGCGGACACGCACCTATTTGTGGGGGGTCTCCACATGATGAATGTGCTCAGCAGCAGGTGTGGGGGGACAGCAAAAAGAGACTCCCTGCCACCCACAGAGAAATTATTCTGGAAACATCCAGATATCTTCAGACACCTCTCCTCACTACAGAAGTTTAGAGACTGCTGAAGGCCAAGGGTAAGATGGTCAGCACTGGACAGGACAAAATGGACATGAGAATAAATTCTGGGCTCTTATGCTCACATGTGTGCATGTGTGTGCCTGTGTATATACAAAACCTTGTGGTCTAATTAGCTAACTTCTAGACTAATTGATTACTTAGAGTAACGGGGCATTAGAGATCAGAGGAAACTCAAAGAGCATTTTCCCCACATTTCTCTTTTTACGAGTGAAATTGAGATGCAGAGAAATTAGGTGTTAAATCGAGTCCGTAATCCATAGCTAGTGAGTAAGAACTCAGGACTAGAACTCCCCATGCGAGACAGGCTTCTTTCTGCATTCCTTCATCACCTTGTCCCTGATCCTCTCTGCAAGAGCTGTGGCCAGGGTTGATGGTACCAGCTGGGGGAGCCTCACCCAGGGGGAAGGGGCTGCTTGGGTAGTGCCTGACCAAGGCTGAGGGTCACTAGCTGCTGCCCCAGATCATACATATCTTGGCCACTGGGAGAGGCTGACCCATGAGTGAGAAATCATTAACTATAACCCGGTCCTTATATTCCTAGTGGAGAATAAAATGTCTAAAAGGGTTATACAGATGCTTGGAAATATTCAGATAATTTATATTTCCCCGTACTTATTGATGTTGAGCATTTTAAAAATAAAACTTGCATCTAAATCTTTGCAGCTCAGCATTCATAAGTAAATGGGAAGTTCTGTTCTGACAAAGATTGTGCTAAAATTGTCTTGAATTTCTTATGGTACATAACATCATGCTGAAATGGCAACAGAACTGGCATCCCAGGGACACTCATTAATTAAATGACTGGAAGAACAATATAAAAATAAAAATGTCAACTTTTTAAATGACCTGTTGACATCTAGGGTCAGGTCTTTTCCAAATAGTAAGGGGATGTTCTTATCGCACTGTTGATACAGCTCACTGTGAGGGTGGCTGTCCTCACGCAGTGGTTGTATTGCAGGCTGGTGAAGAACAGTGTGTCCTCAGACATCTTACATCTTAGGGGAGGCTGGTCAGTATTGAGTCTCAATGGTCCCAAAAGGTGATGAAGAGCACTTCCTTGATTTGAAGTGCATTTCCTAACTGTGTGGCCCGAGCCAGATCACTGGACTCTTCCAAAGTGGGGACAATGGAGTCAGTAATCATATCCCGAGGTTGTTGTGAGAGTGAAAGCAAGCCACATAATGTGGAGCACCATGGAAACTACAGTGCTGTCCACAAGGTGGTGGCTATTAGTGTGGGACTAGAATGAACCCTTTGAATTCAGGAAAGTGGACACCTGTGCCTTGATGGTGGTTTCCCAAAGCCACACAAGCACGTATGTTCAGACGTGAGGCAGCCACACGGTGACAGTTGCAACTGCTTGAATTTAGGAGATGTCTCCACACAAAACAAACTTCCTAATTCAAATATAAATTTTTCTTTTTAGGAAATCATAAAGAATAAGGACTAACTGGCTACTGGTATACCTGGAATTGTAAAATCAATATTCTTCAAGTTCACTTATGAGGTAACCAAATTACAGCAACAACAAAAAAGCAATTCGTTTATAAAAGAAAACAAGTGTTAAATACAGAAGAAAATGACTGCCCAAATTCCTAATTACCCAGAATTATTCACCTTTATTTTGGCACACTTGTTTCTAGACATTCTTCATGATTTTAAAAATACTAAACAGTGATAGCAGGTAAGGCAAAGACCATGAACGTACAACATAGGCGACTGAAGGCAGGGAGGTATCAGCTTAGGCACCATACTGTGCATTGTGGAGCAGCAGAAGAGTGATGAGAGTGCCTTGCTCAAAGTCAGCCTACCCAAGTCCCAAGAACACCTCTGACCACCCTGCAACAGCCGCCAGCTCTGGAGATGGTGCGGCCCTGCAGACTGCGCAGAATAGCTTCTCTGCACCACACCATGCTTGTCTTACTACAAGTACCAGGAATGCCATGAGAGGATGCTGAGTAATCTCTTCCAATAGTGGCCCTACTGTCCCAACTCCTCTTGCTTCACCTCAGCACATGTTTTGCCAACACGACAATCTCTATTTGTCCTTGGCATGTTGAGAAGGCCTTCTGTAACCAGGAACCATTACCAAATCCCTGATCCCAAGAAGGCTGGAAAGAAGAAAGTCCTGCTTAGGGCGGGGCTAAGACCCAGTGGAACTAGCTCCCTATGACGGTGGGAATAGGCCAGCAAAGAGGGGTGGGAGTGGGGTCTGGCGGAGGAGCAGGACAGCTCCTGGGCTCCTTGTTTTCTTTCAAAGACAGCCTCAGAACCAGCCACAGGTTCCAAAGCCACATGTAATTGCTGATTCTTCTACCTATTGGCTACTTGAAATCATCAATGATTCGGCTTTACAGATAATTAGTACAAATAGAAAACTGCTACAATGTGGCTTCTTTCTTTTCTCTTTCCCTCCCTCCCTCCCTTCCTCCCTCCCTCCCTCCCTTCCTTCCTCCCTCCCTCCTTCCCCCTCCCTCCCTTCCTTCCTTCCTTTTTGCTTCCTTTCTTCTTTTCTTCATTTCTTTCATTTTTCCTTCTTTCTTTCATTTTTTCACTGTTTCAAATGTACCAGTGTTGAGATCCTGTCTTGATTGCTTGAAAAGAAAGTGAAACAAACCAATGTAGGGAAAAATACCCCCAAAAAACAAACAAAAACTCCAAAAAGTATATTATGACTAAAAATAAGGTAAAATATAAAGCTTTAGGTCAGCAATAATTTCTTTCACTTTAAAGTCTAAGAATGTATTTTTGAAAGACAACATACAGGATAAACACACACATGCATATATGCCATAACATACAATCTCTAATTTGCACCAACGTATTGTGGGAAAATATTCACCAAATGGAAACTTCTCCTCCAGCCTGGCAGAGAGCCAGCCCCGCACTCTGATCTGGGAAAGCAGCCTGTAAACAGTGTGGTCGTGTCTGGTTTTATGTTACAGATTATTTGCTGATATCTAACTTTGATTATAGTATAGCTTTTTAGATTTTTATCACAAAAGCATATTTCAAAAAGCCCTAGCATACAAATGATGGTGGAGAAGCTTGTAAAAACAAACTCCGGGCTTCTTTGAATCTAAGAAAACCAAAATAAAAACATGAACAATCTGAGGAACCCCCACCCCACTAACACTGACTACTCACTTCTCTGGGTTTGGTCCTCTCGGCCGAGCTTCTGAGTCCTGCAAACAGAATGTTTGCTCACTAGAGTCACTATAGGGAGTTGTGGAGTGTGGGACTAACATGAAGGAGACTTCCAGTCCACACCAGCCCCCAAATACTCTGGAAAGGGTGGGTCAAGTTTGTTCGGTGGTAACAGAAAGAAGATCAGCAACAAAGACTGGTTTTCTTCTCATACAGTGAGGTGTAGATCATTCATAGCCAAGCACAGAGCTGAGGGCACCATGTGCCACACACTGTGTTGCAGAGGGACATGGACATCAAAGCACCCTCAGAAAAAAGAGCAGTCACTGAAATTCACTGCTGCCCAAATGGAGGTGTACTGGGGAAACTAGCTCTGCAGACCTACCCTGCTTGCCAAGTTGGCAGAGCAAGTTTGATTGGCAGCTTTCATATAGGGGGGAACCTCTGCAGAGATCGGCCACCTGGACTCCTTCCTGGCTGTTCCTATCATTTCTAGCCACGTGGCCCTATCAAGTGATGTCACCTCTCTGAGTCTTAGCTTCCGCCCCTGTAAAATGGAGCGATTGACTCTGCCCTGCTCATATCCATAAGACCATGTATATGAAGGTGCAGAAGTAGAAGGTGGCATGGAATTATTAGATGTTATTTGAGAGGCAAAGAGGCAAAAAGGCAGCCCTCCCAGGAAGTGGGGCCGGGACCCAAGCAAACCTGCCACCACTACTTCCTCTCAGGATTAGGAGGGAAAGTGCCTCTATTTTCTGTGCAATCAGCCTGAACTGAAGCACATATCATGTGTGCCAAGTTCCGGGATCTTGGGTTTTCTTTCCTGAGAGCCGGACTCCCATGAGTCAGTGGGAACAGGATCAGCAGGAGTTTAGTGGTTTGACTTGAGGGGAACATATGGGAAATAATTTAAGAAGATAAGGTGGATTTTTTCTATCTGGAAGTGAGGCCCATGGGTCTTCATGGACACTATGCTCTCGTATTCAGAAGTGAGTGCACAAAAAGAGCTTTGGTTATAACCTGTCGGCACACTTGGCCGTAGGCAGACCATCCTAGAGCTTTGATGCCGCCATCTCCCCCATGGCGCAAGCCCTGTAGACCAGTGTGATGGCCTCAACCCTCTTTCCCAGCACCCAGGAATCACTTGCGGCCTGCCTTTTGCCTGGGCCTGCCTTTTGCCTGGGCCTGCCCTCCCCTGTCTCCCATTCTCATCTCTCACCTGTTATATTTACCAGCGCTTGTTCCCATTTTCTTTGGAACTGAAATGATAAATTAATTCCCCCTGAGGTAGAGGACAATTATTTGTGGGGCCCCTCCTTCTCATAAGTAATTTTCATTTCAACACGTGGTTCAACATCCCCCCCCCCAAAAAAAAGGTGAAAATTGTTTCAAAAGTCAGCATTCTGAGCTATCTGCCCAGGAATTTGCATTTGGTATTCATCTGATACTGAGCAAGGAGTGATGAGAGTGACAGAACACACAATCCAAAGTGTAAAGTCTAGTCCAGTGTCTTCACTGAATAGGGCCCACACACAGTGACTACTGGGTAAAGAAATTACTTCATGAATGAATGAGAAAATGGAGAGATTGAGCTGGAGCTGTCACCAGAGACCACACAGGGTTCAAGGCCATTGCCCTGGTTTTCTAGGTGGAGACGCTGAGGCTTAGAGAGCCTATAACCTACCTAAGCCCAGCCATGGTCTGTGAGAAGGAAAAGGTGAGGGCCCACGTGTCCTGATGCTGAGTCCTCCGTAGATGAGCCCTCCGTCCCCCCGCTCCCCCCCCCCCCCCGCTGCTGCTGCACAGCCTAGCAGGCTGTTGGAGGCACAGGGGAAGAGCCCTGCATGGGATCAAGCCCCAGCCTCTCCCCTCCTCTCTACTCCTTGTGCCATCCACACAATACTGCCAAGCTTCGCTTTGAAGCAGGAGGCAGCTTCCCTCACTCCCATAACTAATAGGAGGGAAGCATCCTACCATGAGGCTGGGAAAGGAGCCCCCATGCTTGGTTCTCACGATTTCGGTTTCTTAGTTCTTGGCTGTCACCTTATCTCTGATCAGTGTCCAGTAAACAGAAGAGAGCCTGCTTTATGTCATTGCAGATAAAGTGACACCAGGGAAGGACTCCATTTTTCACTCTTCCTTTGAAATGAATCCTTTCTCCCAGCACTGCTTTTTGTCCCAGGAGAGGAATGTATGTGTGTGTTTTGGGGAGGGGGGTTGTTTTCACATCCCAACACAGAAAAGTGGCATGATTGTGCTTCCAGAAGGAGAGGGGAGTAGCGGGGGGTGAGGAGACTGTGTGGTGGGAAGTCTGGAAGGATTAAAGTATCACTTCATTTGAGGGCATTTTCATCTTCCTGGCTGTCTTGTTAGGCACGAAATGATCTCTCCAGAGGAAAGTGGTGGCTTCTGCGCAGTCCTAGTGAGTCAAGATGCAGGATGTGGGCAGGACTCTCTCCAGCAAGAGGGCGGGAGGGGCTGTTCTCTGCATTGCATGTTCTGGTGTCACTTCCACAAGTTCTAACTGGCCTTGGATTGCCCTGGAATACTTAGTCCAGGTATTTTCAAAGGGTAGAACCTTCCTTTCCCAAGTATGGGGACAGAGAGATCTCCTTAGCTGCCTTCTTGTGCCAGTGAGAACGATGTGCAGTTCCTGGAGAGAGGCCTGAACCAGACATGCCCTGTGGCCCTTGAACCGGCCCACAGGAGGATGTGAAAAAGATTTCTGTTTCTGTTCACAGTTAAAGCCCAAAACTCAACTTGCTAAACTGGATGTTGACTCCATTTATCCACAGAAATGACTTCCAATAATTTCACTACTTAACATCACCCTAAAATTTCGTTTGAGCATGGCTGTCCAGTTATTGGCATCTAGTACAGAAAGCATTACCTATAGGGAGAGAGGCTGTGCTTATAGACAGGATGTGGGCAAGGGAAAGGTAGGGGAAGCAGGGGAAGCTCTACCCTTTACACGATGGAATCCTTCAAAAAAACTGGTCTTTGTGATAGAAAAGGTTTAGGAGGGGGACTAGGATGAAGTCTGAATCTCTTGATGTCAAATCACAACTTAAGGACAACATTTTGTTTCTAATAGGCAAGTTTTCTTAATAGAGGCTGGATATAAGAAGTCAGTTCTTTACGGAGTTTTGTTCCATGTGACTTGCAAATATGCTCTTGGCTAACACAGTGGTCCTGCTGGGGAAGCAGCTCGTACCAGCCAGCAGCCCAGGGCACACAGCGACCACACAGGAGGCGCTATTGTTTTCTTTCCCATTGCTGATTGTCAGTTCTGCTGCACTTTTTTGACCTTGAAACATGATTTTTCTCTGAATTTATACACATTTCAGGATTTGCTAAAAGTTTAGTTTTCTTTTTCACTACAGTTTTGATAAGCCTGTTTATTACTTTTAAGTTGCAAAAACAAAACAGGCGTATACAGATATCTTTGTTGTTGAAATTCCTTCTGAAAATAAATACATTGAGCTGGCAGCTTAAAATTTTGGCTCGTAACCACTCTCTCCCACCACCAATAACTTTTTATCATTGAGATGATCCATGTAATGTGTAATTTAAAAAGTACGACATGAAGCAATTTAAAAACAGAGCTATATTATTAGAGTAGTATTCAGCTTAATTTTTATGACAATTTTGAGACAGTTGAAGGTCTATTATGCCTCAAATATATCCTTTTCAATTATACTGTGTTTTTGCAGAATGTGGGAACAAGATCACAAGGTCAATGTTAGTAAGGTGACCAGATATCCCGCTTTTGGAGGGACAGTCCCAATTTTTAACAATTTGTCCTGTGTCCCAAGGCATTTTTAAAAAGTCCCGATTTAAAAATATATATTATAATATTATTTCTGCATTCTATGAAAATATTTTTTGCTCCATATAGACCAAACTTTTAATCAACAACCCCTGCCCCCCAGCAATGGTGTCCTGCTTTACCAATTTTAAAATCTGGTCACCTTATAAAGAGGGATTTGGATTTCTATGACTAGAGTTGTTCAAAAAAGTAATAAGCTACCTTGTAAGGAAATGATCTTCTCATCAATGAGCAATTTTAAGGAAAACCTAGCTAACCTCCTATCAGGCAGGTTAAAGAGGGAGGACTCCAGTCAGATCTCAAGCATGTCAGAGAGTACACGGGCCAGTGGAAATGGGTCAGAGGCTGATAAAGAAGGAGGGAACAATGATGAACATTGTGGGCCAGACTCAGGAGACCTTGAAATTGTCTTAAAGAGCCTGTGACAACCACTCTTCTCCCAAAAGATCAGTTCCTCCCCGTAGATTTCTACACCTTGCCAGGTACATCATTGAATTCACTTTAACTGATCAAGTCTCTCCCCTGTATTTGGGCCCTGGCTCATTATGCTGCAAAGCTCAAGCATAGCAATTATTGAAAACCTCACCAGCTGCCTAATGGTGTGGGAGGAAGGCCTGGTGGGTCTGCAAGGGAGACTCTGGGTCGCTTTGAGAAAGTTCCACAACAGAAAGGCCGATGGTTAGCTCCTTGTCACTCTTCATTCACATGTCTCCTACTAATTCACCTTTCATTCTTCAAAATATCATTTTGTAAGGGCTTTTTGATGTCTAAGAATCCTAATGGTCTCTTGAGCTCTATCTCACTTTGTGCCATGAACTTGTGCGCCCCCAGCACTTACTAGTGCCAGTAACCAGAGGGGCACAAGTCTAGGCTTGCTGAAGCTTTGTGAACAGCATTGCAAACAGTTTCCTGACCCAAACTGCGGGACAGGTGTGATTAGGCCATGGGGCCAGAGGGCAAGGCGCTTTTCTTTACTTTTTTAGTCCTGCCTCTAGAGATGGTCCAATTCCACTGGAAAATCAATAAATCATACCATTCATTCTCTTCCTCATTCAACAACCATTTGGCGAGCACCTTCAATGCACTGGGCATTGTCCTGGTGTTAGGCATCCAAACAGGAACAATGCTCAGTTCTTGCCCTTGAATAACTCATATCCTAGTGGAGAAGAGAGATGCATAAGGAGAGCATTCCTGGATGAGTGGTAAACATAGTGCCAACAGAAAGCAAGGTGTAGTAGAATTAAGAAGAGGCATGCCGGAGCCCCCATAAGGAAGACAT
Organism: Rhynchonycteris naso; assembly: GCA_037038555.1. Classification (NCBI taxonomy): domain Eukaryota; kingdom Metazoa; phylum Chordata; class Mammalia; order Chiroptera; family Emballonuridae; genus Rhynchonycteris; species Rhynchonycteris naso. The sequence continues at coordinate 183,966,328 of CM072996.1, read as the reverse complement.
CAGACTTCTAAACAGAAACACTTGAGGCCAGAAGGGAATGGCAAGATATATTCAAAGTAATGCAGAACAAGAACCTACAACCAAGACTACTCTACCCAGCGAGGCTAACGTTTAAAATTGAAGGAGAAATAAAGAGCTTCCCAGACAAAAAAGAGCCTCAAGAAATTCATTAAAACCAAACCAATTCTGCAAAGATCCTAAGGGGCCTGTTGTGAACAGTTCAAAGGGAGGAAAGAATATAGCAAAAGAAGATTACAGCTTTAAAGAATAAAATGGCAATAAACAACTATATATCAATAATAACCTTAAATGTAAATGGATTAAATGATCCAAAGAAAAGATATAGGTTAGCTGTGTGGATAAAGAAACAGGACCCATACATATGCTATCTACAAGAGACACACCTTAAAACAAAAGATGCACATAGACTGAAGGTAAAAGGATGGAAAAATATATTTCATGCAACTGGAAATGAAAGAAAAGCCGGGGTAGCAATACTTATATCTGACAAAATGGACTTTAAAACAAAGGCTGTAGTAAGAGATAAAGAAGGACACTACATATTGATAAAGGGAACAATTCAACAGGAAGATATAGCTATTATAAATATCTACGCACCAAATATAGGAGCCCCGACATACATAAAGCAGACTTTGATGGATATAAAGGGCGAGATTAACAGCAATACTATCATAGTAGGGGATTTCAATACCCCACTAACATCATTGGATAGATCCTCAAGAAAGAAAATTAATAAAGAAACAGCAGACTTAAAGGATACACTAGATAAACTCGATTTAATAGATATCTTCAGAACTTTTCACCCTAAAGCAATAGAATATACATTCTTCTAAAACGCTCATGGTACGTTTTCTAGGATAGACCATATGTTAGGACACAAAAATGGTCTCAACAAATTTAAGAAGATTGAAATTGTATCAAGCATTTTCTCTGATCACAATGCCATGAAACTAGAAATTAACCACAAAAGAAAAACTGAAAAATATTCAAACACTTGGAAACTAAATAGCATGTTATTAAATAATGAATGGATTAACAATGAGATCAAAGAAGAAATAAAATAGTTTCTAGAAACTAATGATAATACATCAACTCAAAATTTATGGGACACAGCAAAAGCAGTCCTGAGAGGGAAGTTCATTGCACTACAGGCATATCATAAGAAGCTAGAAAAAGCTCAACTAAGCAACCTGACCCTGCATCTGAAAGAACTAGAAAAACAACAGCAAATAAAGCCCAGGGCCAGTAGAAGGAAGGAAATAATAAAGATCAGAGCAGAAATAAGTGACATAGAGGCTAAGGAAACAATACAGAGAATCAATGAAAACAGAAGTTGGTTCTTTGAAAAGGTAAACAAGATTGATGAACCTTTAACTACACTCACGAAGAAAAAAAGAGAGAGGACTCAAATAAATAAAATTATAAATGCGAGTGGAGAAATAACAACTGACACAACAGAAATACAAAGTATTGTAAGAAAATTCTATGAAGAATTCTATGCCAAAAAATTAGACAATCTTGGTGAAATGGACAAATTTCTTGAATCATATAACCTTCCAAAAATGAATCTGGAAGAATCAGAACACCTAAACAGACCAATTACAACAAATGAGATAGAAACAGTTATCAAAAAACTCCCAGAAAAGAAAAGTCCTGGGCCTGATGGCTTCACAAGTGAATTCTACCAATAATTCAAAGAAGAACTCACTCCTATCCTCCTTAAGCTATTTCAAAAAATTTAAGAGGAAGGAAGACTTCCAAAGTCCTTTTATGAGGCGAGCATAATTCTGATCCCCAAACTGGGCAAAGACAACACAAAGAAAGAAAATTATAGACCAATATTCCTGATGAATGTAGACGCTAAAATTCTCAACAAAATATTAGCCAACCGGATCCAGCAATATATGAAAAAAATCATACACCATGATCAAGTGGGATTTATTCTGGAGAGGCAAGGCTGGTTCAATATTCGCAAATCAATCAATGTGATTCATCACATAAACAAAAGGAAGGACAAAAATCACATGATAATTTCAATAGGTACAGAAAAAGCATTTGATATAATCCAGCAACCATTCATGCTCAAAACTCTCAGTAGAGTGGGAATACAGGAAACATTCCTTAACATGATAAAGGCCATCTATGACAAACCCACAGCCAACATCATACTAAATGGACAAAAATTAAAAGCAATCCCCTTAAGATCAGGAACCAGGCAGGGGTGCCCCCTTTCACCACTCTTATTCAGCATGGTTTTGGAAGTCCTAGCTACAGCAATCAGACAAAAAGAAGAAATAAAAGGCATCCAAATTGGAAAAGAAGAAGTAAAACAGTCATTATTTGCAGATGATATGATATTGTATATAGAAAACCCTAAAGTCTCAGTCAAAAAACTACTAGACCTAATAAATGAATTCAGCAAGGTGGCAGGATATATAATTAATACTCAGAAATCAGAGGCATTTTTATATACCAACAATTAACTATCAGCAAAAGAAATTAAGGAAACAATCACCTTCACTATTGCAACCAAAAAAATAAAGTACCTAGGAGTAAATTTAATAAAGGAAGTTAAGGACTTGTACTCAGAAAATTATAAAACGTTGATAAAAGAAATTAAGGAAGATACAAACAAGTGGAAGCATATACCATGCTCATGGCTAGGAAGAATAAACATCATTAAAATGTCCATATTACCCAAAGCAATTTATAAATTTAATGCAATATCAATTAAAATTCGAATGACATACTTCAAAGATATAGAACACATATATTCCAAAAATTTATATGGAACCAAAAAAGAACACGAATAGTCTCAGCAATCTTAAAAAGAAAAAATAAAGCAGTAGGTATCACTCTTCCAGATATCAAGGTTTACTACAGGGCCATTGTGCTCAAGACAGTCTGGTACTGGCATAAGAACAGGCACATAAATCAACGGAACAGAACAGAGAACCCAGAAATAAACCCACAGCTTTATGGACAACTGATATTTGACAAAGGAGGAAAGAACATACAGTGGAGTAAAGACAGCCTCTTTAACAAATGGTGTTGGGAAAATTGGACATCTACCTGCAAAAAAATGAAGCTAGACCATCAACTTACACTATTCACAAAAACAAACTCAAAATGGATAAAAGACTTAAATGTAAGCTTTGAAACCATAAGCATCTTAGAGGAAAACATAAGCAGCAAGCTCTCCGACATCTGTAGCAGCAATATATTTGCCGATTTATCTCCACGGGCAAATGAAATAAAAGTCAAGATAATCAAATGGGACTATATCAAACTAAAAAGTTTTTGCACAGGAGGGAAGCAAGATGGCGACGGAGTAGGCGCATGTACCAACTTCCAACTCCCAGAACCAAAGTGGATTATAACTCAATTTTAAGAACCATCATCTGGATAAATCAACTATGAACTAAACTAAGTGGACTCTTCAACCAAGGAACACAGAAGAAGCCACATTGAGACTGGTAGGAATAGCGAAAACCTGAAGGGGGCTGCCCAGCTCCCCGGAGCAAATGGCAGCCTGGAGAGACCCGCATGGCGGGAGGAGAGTTTGGTGGAGAGGGAGGGACCTGGGTCCCAGGAACCAAGCCCCAGACTGCAGTCCCAGAGCCTAGAAGAGGCGTTTGGACAGTTTTGAGCTGAGAAACAAGTGAGGGAGCTCCCAGGCCTACAGTGTGGAGTATTAGGTCCCTTCCTACTCTGCTGAGGGTTGCTGAAAGGTTTGGGGCGGCAGGATGCTGAACACGGTTCTGTCGGCGTGGGCAGAGGCCAAACTGGTGGGAGCTCGGACTAGCCCAGCAGGGTCGGAGGGGACGCGTGAAAGCGGTCCGGAAGCTGCAGGCCCGCCTTTAATCCAACTTACGGGGACCAAGCGGGAGGCCAGGAACAGGCAGAAATCTGCTCTGCGACCCTGCGCAAGCTGGCCCTGACCGCGGGGACCGGAATATGACCAGGGACGGGCAGGGGCTCGCGGCTGAGCTCACGCTACAGCCCCCCACCCCCCGGGCTGGAGAAACTGCGGTTTAACATTATACGTGCGTGAGTGGGCTCCGAGCGTGGGAACGGGGTAGACCCCGAGACAAGTGGAAGCTTGCAGCTGAGCCCACGCTACTATCCCCGCCCGGCTGGAGAAACCGCGGGTTGCATTCCTACTTACACGAGCAGGCTCCGAACGCGGGGGCGGGGTAGAGTCTGGGGCGAGCAGAAGTCCGCAGCTGAGCAGAAGCCAGCAAACACGCCCGGCCCAATAAACCTGGGTTTGCGACCCTGCGCAGAAGGGCCCTGGCCTCGAGGTCGGGGCTAAAGCTCCGGACGGGCAAAGGCTCACAGCTGAGAGCATGTCAAAAGCCCCGCCCAACCAGCGAAACTGTGGCGAGCAGTCTCTGACTGCGGGTTCTGGGCGGAAGTCCGGAAATAGGCTGGGTCCGCAGCTGAGCAAAGGTGCTCACCTCTACCCTTGGTGCTAAGGCTTGTGGCTTTAGTGACAGCCCCTCCCGCGGAGGAGAGGCAGAAATCACAGCAAAAGCCACAGTGGGCCGGCGCTGGCCACGCTCATACCCAACCACCCTAGGCACCGGCAGGGGGAGTGGGGGGCCTGCAGACAGACCACACCTAGAGAACACAAAGGCAACACCGACTGGACTCCAGTGGCCACAACTTGCTTATACACAGACAAAATGGGCAGGCAGAGGAATGCAAACCAAATGAATCAAGAGAAATCCCCAGAGAAGGACCTGAATGAACCAGATATAACCAAATTACCAGAAGCAGAATTTAGAATAATGATAGTTAGGATGTTCAAACAAATTAGAGCAACAATGGATATTCACTATGAACACCTAAATAAAGAGATAACAAGTATAAAAAACGAAATTGAAATAATAAAAAAGAATCAGACAGAAATGACAAATACAGTATCAGAACTGAAGACCACAATGGAAGGAATTAAAAGCAGGATGAATCACGCTGAGGATAGAATAAGCGAGTTAGAGGACACAATAAACAAAGGCACAGAAGCAGAGAAGAAAAAGGAAAAGAGACTTAAAAAATGTGAGGAAACTCTAAGGGAGCTCTGTGACAACCTGAAGAGAATCAACATTTGCATCATAGGGGTGCCTGATGAAGAGGAGAGAGGACAGGAAATGGAAACTTTGTTCAATCAAATCATAGCAGAAAACTTTCCTAAATTAAGGCTGGAAACACTCCACACGTTCAAGAAGCACACATAACTCCATTAAAGAGAAACCCAAAAAGATCTACACCAAGATACATCATAGTTAAAATACCAAAGCTAATGGATAAAGAAAAAATTTTAAAAGTTGCTAGAGAAAAAAAGGCTATCACCTACAAAGGAGCCCCCATAAGGATGACATCGGACTTCTCAACAGAAACACTTGAGGCCAGAAGGGAATGGCAAGATATAATCAAAGTAATGCAGAACAAGAACCTACAACCAAGACTACTTTATCCAGCAAGGCTAACGTTTAAAATTGAAGGAGAAATAAAAAGCTTCCCAGAAAAAGAAAGCCTGAAGGAATTCATAAAAACCAAACCAATTCTGCAAGAGATACATACTAAGGGGCCTCTTGTGAACAGTTTAAAGGGAGGAATGAATAGAGCAAAAGAAGAATACAGCTTTAAAGAATAAAATGGCAATAAACAACTACATATCAATAATAACCTTAAATGTAAATGGATGTACCTTGGTAACATTATACGGAGTGAAATAAGTAAATCAGAAAAAAAGAAAAACTGAGAACAGCATGTTTACATACATAGGTGGGACATAAAAGTGAGAATATGAGACATGGACAAGAGAATGGTGGTTATGGGATGGGGGAGGAAGGGAAGAGTGGGATAGGGAGGAGGGGAGGGGCACAGGGAAAACCAGATAGAAGGTGACAGAGGACAATTTGACTTTTGGTGATGGGTATGCAACACAATTGAATGATAAGATAACCTGGAGATGTTTTCATTGTACATATGTACCCTGATTTATTGGTGTCACTCCATTAGAATTAATAATAATAAAATATATATTAAAAAAAAAGTTTTTGCACAGCTAAAGACAATAAGAGCAGAATAAAAAGACAAACAACACAACGGGAGAACATAATCGACAATACGTCTGATAAGGGATTAATAATCAAAATTTATGAATAACTTGTAAAACTCAGCACCAGGAAGACAAACTATACAATCAAAAAATGGGCTAAAGAAATGAATAGAAATTTCTCCAAAGAGTATATACAGTTGGCCAATAGGCATATGAAGAAATGCTCAACATCACTAATCATTAGAGAAATGCAAATTAAGACCACAGGGAGATATCTCTTCACACCAGTCAGAATGGCATTCATCAGCAAAACAACACAGAATAAGTGCTGGCGAGGATGTGGATAAAAGGGAACCCTTCTGCACTGCTGGTGGGAATGCAGACTGGTGCAGCCACTGTGGAAAACAGTTTGGAGATTCCTCAGAAAATTAGAAATCGAACTGCCTTTTGACCCGGCTACCCCACTTTTAAGAATATACCCTAAGAACACCATAACACTGTTCGAAAAGAAGAAATGCACCCCCATGTTTGTGGCAGCATTGTTCACAATAGCGAAGATCTGGAAACAGCCCAAGTGTCCGTCAGAAGACGAGTGGATTAAAAAGCTTTGGTACATATATACTATGGAATACTACTCAGTCATAAGAAATGATGACATTGGATCACTTACAACAAAATGGATGTACCTTGATAACATTATACGGAGTGAAATAAGTAAAACAGAAAAAAACTGAGAACAGCATGATTTCATACATAGGTGGGACATAAAAGTGAGACTATGAGACATGGACAATAGTGTGGTGGTTATAGGGTGGGGGGAGGGAGGAGATGTTGGGAGAGGGGGGAGAGGAGGGGTACAAAGAAAACCAGATAGAAGGTGACAGAGGACAATTTAACTTTGGGTGATGGGTATGCAACATAATTGAATGATAAGATAACCTGGATATGTTTTCTTTGAACATATGAACCCTGACTTATTAATGTCACCCCATTAAAATTAATAAAAGAAAAAAAAACACAAAGAAGAGGCACGCCACCCAGCCTGGGTTAAAAGACCAGTACAGTAATGTGTCACTTAACAACAGGGACACATTCTGATAAACTCATCACTGGGGGACATTGTGGTTGTGTGAGCATCACAGAGTGTACTTATACAAACTTAGGTGGTATAGTCCCTTGCACTCCTAGCTTATATGGTATAGATTATTGCCAATTTATTTTCCTCTTTAGAAACACGAGCTTTGCTCTTCAGCTTTGAAAGTGTTCTAGAAGCTTAGTCCAGGCTGTATGGGGAGCCAGGTCAGCTCTGTAACCTGGAGCTTCACTGCCACTGAGGGGATGCTCTGCCTGCTGCCTAAGGAGGTATGAGGGGTTTCATGTGCTGGTGTATTTTACATGTAATTCAAGGACTATTTTTTAAAAACATGATTTTGCCCTTATCTATGTGAATTAAAGATAATGGTATTTAATGCAGACTTGAAATTCCATCTTTTTTTGCCTCAATTTCTAATAGAATTTTTATATCTTTTTCCCTAATGACAAAATAACACCTTTTATAGTAGAGATTTTAGTTCACTAAACAAAAAAAACAATGAAGAAAATAGAAATCACCCATAACATTACCCAAGATAATCAGTTAAACTTGTTGGGTATTCGCCTCTCTGATTCCTTCTGATTAAGTCAAACACTGTGTCAGATTGTATAAATGGTTTCAATTTCATTGTGAATAATCTACAGAGGACTTTCTTCTAATACTTGGACTTCTTCATTCTGGACTTCCAGGCTTCAGGGTCAAAAACTACCCAAGCTAACCATGAATTTCTTCATTCAGATAATGGCCCGCTGGTTGGCTAGATCCAACCGTGGAGGGAAAGAGCATTATACAAGGTGTTTGCAACTTAATTCCCCTGAATCTGCTCTATTATTTGTCTGTGGGGCTTTTTCCATAGCTACTGACACCAGACTGAATTATGAGAGAAACAAATATCCCACCTCATCTTAAATATTCAAAATGGTACCAACTTTTAAGAAGATCTAGAAAAGGAGGATAGGTAGAGGGTGGAACTTTATTCTTTTCTAAAAACTAAAAGGAAATCCAACTTCTCTTTCTCCTTTCCAAGTGTGATAAATTGCCATATTCACTTTTTTCTTAAAAAAAAAAAAGGAATACAATTTTTTGTTGTACTATATTCTTTGTGGTTGGGGGTCAAAATTTAAATTAGCATTAATCTTGTTTAAATTCTTTATCACTCAGAATTCAATATCACTCAGACATATATGCTGAATATCTCAAAAGTGAGTATCATTCAACTTATATCCTTCTCTAAAAGTGGCGGGGAGCTAATCATGATCAAAAAGAAAAATGAAAGTTAGGATGCTACATGAACCTCTGCAGATTTTAGAACTTTTCTGATCCAGAGCTTCCTCATTGTAAAGTATCAATAACAAGAGTATCTACTTGTGCTAAGTTGCAAAAATGTCCACAACCCTTCACTCCTGGTGCCCACCCGCTTTGCAATGTTACTTTATGGTCTCTGCCATCAAGTAGTAAAGTCTTATTTCCCACTGATCTAAAACTTCTGACTTGCTTTAGACAACAAAATATGACAGAAGTGACAGTGTGCCAGTTCTAAGCCTACATCCTTGAAAATCCTTGGCTGCTTCCACTCTTTCTTAGAACATGCCTGGCCACCATGTGAACAAACAGGCTGGTTTGCTTAGAAATGAGATATCACTTGGATCAGAGACAAGTCATCTCAGTTGAAGCTTTTCTAGACCAGTCATCCCCCAGTCAAACAGCATCTGGCTACATATGCAATAATGAACCCACATAAGACCAGAAGAACCACCCAACTGAGCCCAGCTCAAATCATTGAGCAGGAGAATTGTGAGCTAGAAAAGATTATTATTGTTTTATACCATTAAGTTTTGAGGTAGTTTGTTATGTTGTAAAGGCTAATTGATACACTATCTCATACAGGCCTATTTAGAAGTTTCATAAAATACTTTAAAATATTTTAACCCTTTCTAGTCCTATGTACACTCTAAATAAGAGTTTGCTTTTATAATTATCATCATCATTAAAATTTTAAGGTGTCTTTCAGTTTCATAATTTAATTGTAAAAAAAAAAAAAAGAAAAGAAAGAAAAGTCTCAAATACTGGTTCTAGTACAGGGGTCGGGAACCTTTTTGGCTGAGAGAGCCATGAATGCCACATATTTTAAAATGTAATTCTGTGAGAGCCATACAATATGTTTAACACTAAATACAAGTAAATGTGTGCATTTTATGTAAGACCAACACTTTTAAAGTAAAATAAGTCTCTAAATTCTTGTTAATAACGTTGTTATGCAGTTGCTAACCAATGATGAATAAAATACTTCTTACCATTAATGCGACTTCTGGTGCTGCATGGTTTTGCTGATGGCTTTGTAGTCCGGTTGATACGTGGTGAGGTTAAGCTTCATGCAGGTGTTGAGACTTCCATCCGTTAAACGTGATTGTAGGTTGGTCTTAACGTTCTTTAGATGTGAGAAAAAACACTCACATGCATACGCAGAGCCAAACATTATCAGTACAGCAATACTCACACACTGCAGTGTGTGGTATGTGATGGGAAGTGCATTCCAAGTTTTGACAATCAGCTGGTCCACGGGTTGAAGTTTTTTCTTTTCTCCCCACTTGTGTTTGCTCGCCAACTCTGCTTGCTGTCGTGCAAGTCTTTCCAAATCTTCATTCAGTGACTTGAACTTAATCACCCACATGTCTGAGGCCTTCAGGTCAGCAGCTTGTTGCTCAAAATCTCTGATGGAGGCATCAGGGATGTAACTCAGGTCAGCGCCGTACACTGCACACTTGAGTGGATGGGTGATGAACTTAAAAAGATGAGTGTGCTCACAAAATTCTCCAAAGAACGCTTTGAATGACTTCAGGAGATTAGATGTGAAGCCCGCTAGCTGCTGGACATCAAGATGTTGAGCAGGGTCACTTGCTGTGCATGCATCTTTAAACTCTCCCAGTTTTTCAAAGTGTAGTAAATGACCTGTTACAATGTTGGCAATGAAGAGTTCCAGCTTGTTTTCAAATGCAAACACTGCTTGTTGTAGGGATAAGACTGTATTTCCAAAGCCTTGCATTTTCACATTGAGCTGATTCAGATGTTCAGTCATGTCCACGAGATAGTAGAACTTCAGAAGCCACTCAGTGTTAGCTAACTCAGGCTGCTCGACGTTTTTCATTTCAAGAAAATTCCGGATTTTGCTCAGACAAGCCGCGAAACGGCTGAGCACCTTCCCTCTTAACAACCAATGCACATTGCTGTGCAGAAGCAGACCAGGATAATTATTCTCGACTTCATCCAGCAGTGTTTTAAACTGGCAATCATTTAAAGCTCGGGCAACAAGAAAGTTGACCACCCAAATGACCAGTGACATCACCTCACCAAGCTGCTCGCCACACATCTGAGCACAAAGCGCCTTCTGATGCAGGATGTAGTGGTCTCTTTTCATGTTCACAAAGAAGCGCTACGAATCCTCTGTTTTTCCCCACCATGCATGGAGCACTATCAGTACACCCCGAAATAAGTTTATTCATCGGTACGTTAAGCATATCCATTATTTTTTCTTTAGTGAACTCAGTGAAAGAATTGAATAAATCCTCCCCTCTTGTTGTCTCTTTCATAGGCAAAACAGCAAGACTTTCCTTACATAGTGTGTCATTCACAGCCTGCAATCATGCTGAACTGGAATAAATGGCTTATATCTGTTGTCTCATCCAAAGCGAGAGAAAAAAATGGTGCTGCATTTATGTCTTTCACTTGTGTTGCCTCAATTTGATTTGCCATCATGATGGTACGATTGTGAACAGTTCTTACTGACAGAGGCATGTCTTTTATTTGTTTGATTATCTTGTCTTTATCCAAAAAGTCATCAAAAATTTAACTGGCAACATTGAGCATGAATGTTTTGGCATACTCCTCATCTGTGAATGGCTTTCCATTTCTCACAATTGCTAAAGCACTAGCAAAACTAGCCGAATTCCAGTCACCTTGCTGGGTCCAAACATGGAGTTGCTGCTGACTAGCTTGCACTCTGCACAGTAGCTCTTGACATGCTTTCTTTCTGCTGTTCCCTGCTGGATATTTTGATGCAAATGTAGTATGGTGTGTGTTGAAGTGCCCTTTATATTTGACGGTTTCATTGATGCAATTTTATCATTGCATATTAGACATCCTGCAGAAGCTGCTCTCTCCACAAAGTAGAATTCCTCTGTCCATTTCTGCTGAAAAGTACAATACTCCTTATCTTTTTTTCTTTTAGCCATCTTTTTGGTCAAAAGGGTTTCTGCAATTAGCTAGCTGACTACTTGATTAAAAGGAGAAAAGTTTATTTCCTGACCTCACAATGATCGTGTACATTACACATTATCCAATAAAAATTTGGTGTTGTCCCGGAGGACAGGTGTGATTGGCTCCAGCCACACACAACCATGAACATGAGCGGTAGGAAATGAATGGATTGTAATACATGTGAATGTTTTATATTTTTAACGTTATTATTTTTTTATTAAAGATTTTTCTGCGAGCCAGATGCAGCCATAGGTTCCCGACCCCTGCTCTAGTAGAATATTTTGACTTGTATTTCAGCTCAAATCCAAGAGTGATCAACAAATTAGTAGAAGTATCTGCACTGAAACTTTTGTTGTAATGCTACTAGTACCAGCGTGAATAGAATCTTCTGGCATGTGGACAAATATTTTTACTGTATGACAAGACTTTAACTTACACCAGGGAAATTATAATTGCTCAAACATTTTGAAAACAAGTATCATCTGATTTGCTTAAAGCCCCTGGTTAAAAGTGCATTATGTCGAGACCAGACATGTCATAAGCAAAATCTGCACAATTTCCTATGTATGCTGGAAAACAGCTGAATCATCCAAGGTAAAGTCAAATATAATTTCATAATTAAAAAATCATTCTTGTTTTTTCCTGTGGTAACAAGTATCTAATATATATTTATATTTTAGTATAATTATTCATAATGTTATATTATAAAAATTACTATTTTTATGAATGTAACTTTATAAAAACTTGTTGGAAGTGATTTTATATGATTATCTATATAACAAAAAGTCTAGAGAATAGAAAACCAGCTCAAAAAATCGCACATCTGGGATTGCTTTTTCATACATTTTCTAGACTAAAGACATATTCTCGGTTTGTTGTAGAAAGCACAGAAGATTGCCAGTGGTTACTGGAATACACCTCCTTTGCAGTCTTTTATTATAATATTTTCCTATCATTATGTGTCAATAAAGCAAGCTTCACTTTATAAATAATAGGACCTTACAATTTTTTCATGAATTTGGGGTTACAAAACATGTGATACATCATGTCATTGTCATTTTAATCCCCTACATATCTAAAGAGGTAGATAAGTCATATGTGAGTATCTCCATTTGCAAAGCAAGCAAATGAGAGAGAGAGAGAGAGAGAGAGAGAGAGATTGGTACACTGAGGATCACCTACTTGGTAAGTGGCACCACTGAGTTCAAACTCAGATTTTCTGACTCCAAGTGTTGGGCTCCTTTTATGGCACCTTGTCTAGATGTTTAAATGCCACTGAAAGATGATGAAACATGGCCAAAGAATGGTCAAACAAATCTGGTTTTGCCATATATTGGTTATGTGACCTTGGAGCTATTTAACTTTCTAAACTATAATTACACACAGGGGTAGACAAAAGTTGATTTACAGTTGTAACACAGATAAATACAATAATTAATAAATAATACAAGAATAAACTGTGTTTTTTTGTGCTCACAACTGTAAACTTACTTTTGCCCCCCCCCCGTGTGTGTATAATATTACATACACATACAGATAGAATAATCCATGTGCACTGCTTAATATTAGAGGTGTTTAAGAAATGTTCATTGCTGTTACAATTCTGCTATTAGTGCTGCTGTTATTAGCCTGGTAGTAGGCTGAAGTAGCTAGAGTCCCACTTGGGATTTCATTGTCTGAGACAGTTCTTACAAGTTTTGTGATAATGCCTATTTCTCCCATTCTCTTTATTTGATGTTTGGCTACTATACAATTCCACCTCAAAGTGGAATGGACAAAGATGAGATGTAACATAGCTTGTGTTTACTCTCTTTTGTGGTTGGGTCTGTGGGAGTGAGGGAAGATAAACAGGTGACACAGAGATATTTTTCTCCCTGCTGGTACTATTTAACTGCATAAAACATTGCCTTTTTAACGAAGACATATTTGTGATAGAGGGAATTCAAGGTAAATTTCATCTATTCTTACACCCCTCTAAAGGCTGTTGAGTTTGATAACAATCCCTCATAATACAACTAAAAGATAACAGTAGTAGGGATTTCTGAGGTGGGTATTTTCCATTGAAAATTGTTCTGTAGTTTCTAAGCAATGAAAGGAGATAGTATTTTGTTTAATCTCTACCGTAATGCCCCTTATCTCCTGCAATTACATAGAAATGAACTATTGTTGTTTATGCTCATCTTAAAATCCCTCAACTGAGAAAATTTTCAACTAGAACTGTTTGCCAGTTCTTGTAGACACTAGGAATGTGTGGGCGGGAGGTGGAGAGAGGGCATTCTTTTCTCTTTACCTAGAATCACACTCCATTACACAACCTAGTTAGTCTTACCATACTCTCTGAGACTTATTTCAGGCAGCACCTTCTCTAGGAATCTTCTGAAAGAACATCATCTCTGTCTCTTGTTCTCTCCTCAAGCCATCTGGGGTTCGAGTCTCTCTTTTGGTATTATCATAATTCTTCACACATTTTTCTTTTTCTTTTTTTTTTTACTGCCAAGTTCTTTTAGTGATTCACCCCCTACACCAGCCATCACGGCGCTGCCCTCCAGGAGTTGAGCAGGAGGGCTGCCTGGTTCTTCACACATTTTTCTACCTTGTCCCTTACCACATGGTGTTAAATTGTCTGTTGATGTAGGTTTTCTCAACTTGACTGTGAGACCTTTGAGTATAACAACTGTGTTTTATTCATTTTTGTAAGCTACTATAGTACAGCATGCCGAGCTCAGAGTTAGTGTTCAGCAAATAATCTTTAAGTGAATAAACTTACCTGTCAGACTATTTCCTTGCCTAGAGTAATTACTGAGCATTCCCTTTGATAGGATGTTTGGACTAACTGCTTTGCTATCTATCCCACATCTTTATTCTCTTTACAAAGATTCTATTCTGAATTTCTAGTTTATAGCTCATGTTAGTGGCAAACTTTTCTAACTTGCTTGTGTACCATTGTTCTTGGGGAATAAAAGAAATGTATAAATAAAACAAAGGAATACACAGTGAAAATCATATGTATTCATAAACTTTATGCACATTTATTCATGCCATTAAATATAGACACTTGTATTTAGGTATGACAGATACCTTATGCATAATATATGCATATACATTTGTATCTACATATGAGTCTATGTTGTACACATTTATCAAAGTTTTGTTAATATTCTGAAACTGATGGTTATAACTTTTGGTGCTTAAGGATGTCCTTCTGTCCATTCAGGCTTCAGTCTCGCTGAGTCTCTGTAGGAGAGTCACTCAAAGACACAGCTGCTGTGGCATATCTGCTTCCTTCCCAGACCCCAGGGTCACTCTGAGATTTAGCTGTTGAGGCACTGAAGGTTTCTGGACCTCGAAGCTGAGCAAAAGATCTGCTGGGATGTTTCTTTTTCTTCTTTCAGGAAGAAAATGAAAATAGAAAAACCAAACAATCTCTGTTCTTTTACAGATAACAAGGCACTCTGCATGAGAAAGGCAGAGAAAGCTGGAGATGGGTGAGCTGTAAGAACTCATATCTGCTGCTGTTTCAACCACATTGTCAAGGACAGCTGCTTTGGGGGGAGGTGGCTTTCTGATCAGACCCACAGTGAGTGAGCTAGGACAAGGCTGGAGCTCATCTTTTTTACCCAAGGGGTCGAACAAACCTCATCAAGGTGTTTTCTTAATTCCAGGAGCTTTCTGTCTCAGATTTAAATTTGGTTGTTTACAGAAGGAAGAACCCACTGCCATCCCATCAGTTTTTGCTTGAATAATATTTTTTGTTCCCTTCTTCCTCCATGTGTAACACAACAGCAAAGCTAGTGATTAGCATATTAAAGATGTTGAATCAAGTCAAATGAACAGGATTGTTTAGTTTTAGAACTACGGGAAGCAGAAAATGACACCCAACTGAAAATTTTCATCTGAAAAGCTTCCTAAATCTGGACTGTATGTTTAGAATTACAGAGAAGACAGTTGGTTAAGAGAAAAACTCTGAAAGAAATTTGACTGATGGTGAATACCAGGTCTTCAGCCTCATCAGAGGATTGCTAAGTGCCCCCCAGAGATTAATCTGATCTTATGGAATGATAACTCTGAATTAATTAGAAAATTTGCATTTCCTATTTTTTTCTTTCAACCAAAAATCTGAAGTGCCACTAATGAAAAAATGAGACAAATAAACTCAACTCTCTATTCTTTTTTTTTTCTTTTTTGTATCTTTCTTAAATATAAAGCAGGGATGCAGAGAGACAGACTGCTGCATGCACCTGACCGGGATCCACCTTATATGCCCATTAGGGAGAGATGGTCTGCCCATCTGGGGTCATTGCTCCATTGCAACTGGAGCCATTCTAGTGCCTGAAGTGAGGCCATGGAGCTGTCCTCAGAGCCCTGGCCAACTTTGCTCCAGTGGATCCTTGGCTGTGGGAGGGGAAGAGAGAGACAGAGAGAAGGGAGAGGGGGAAGGGAGAAGAAGCAGATGGTCACTTCTCCTGTGTGTCCTGACCAGGAATCAAACCCAAACCCAGGACATCTGCGTGTCGGGTTGATGTTCTACCACTGAGGCAACTGGCTAGGGCCTCAACTTCCTATTCTTATAGATAGGTTTTATGAATCTTGTTCACAAGATTCTATATGTCTACCAGATCTCCCAAATTCTGGCCAGTGTCACCATGACAAAGCTGTTGGCATCAAAAGTAATACAGTGTTGGCACCATGTTCTCAATCCTGAATTGCTTTCCTTCCCCAGACTCAGGTCTCTCCCAACCCACTGTGAGATGTGTCCAGCTCTCCTATAATGTGTCTCTGTTAACTTGCCTCATTAGACCTGCACTTTCACGGTCATCATCCCCTTACTGTCGATCTTTTTTATTGTTTTATGACAGATACAGAGAAAGGGACAGATAGAGACAGAAGACAGGAAGGGCAAGAGATGAAAAGCATCAATTCTTTGTTGCAGCATCTTAATTGTTTATTGATTGGTTTCTCATTGTGCCTTGACTGGGGGTCTACAGCAGAGTGAGCAACCTCTTGCTCAAGCCAGCGACCTTGGGCTTCAAGCCAGTGACTTTGGGGATCAATCCAGTGATGATGGGGTAATTTCTATGATACCATGCTCAAGTCAATGACCCCACACTCAAGCTAGTGAGCCCACACTCAAGCTGGATGACCCCACACTCAAGCCGGTGACCTTGGGGTTTTGAACCTGGCTCCACTGCTTCCCAGTCCGACACTCTATCCACTGTGCCACCACCTGGTCAGGCTGTTAATCGTTCTTTTTTTTTAAATTGATTTTAATTTGGTGTGTTTACATAGTTACAAGTGTTCCCCTGAATATATCTCCCTCTCTCACCCCACCGTGTTCTCCTTGATACCCCCTTTTGCCCTCTCTCCCCACCGAACTTCCCCTTTCCGTCCATGATCTACTATCCTGCCCTCTATCTCTCTGTGTTATGTGTATATACTTTCACTAATGTCTTTCCTTTCTTTGATCCTCTCCTCTCATCCCCTTTCCCTCAGACCGCTTCCCCTCTGGACTCTTTGACCCCTTCTCTGCCTCTCTTCTGTTCCTCGGTTCACATTGTTAATTGAATTCCTCATATGAGTGAGGTCATATGATATTTTTCTTTCTTTGCCTGGTTTATTTTACTTAGCATAATAGACTCTAGATACATCCATGTTGTCACAAAGGGTAAGATTTCCTTCCTTATCATGGCAGTGTAGTATTCCATTGTGTATATGTACCACTGCTTTTTAATCCACTTGTCCACTGATCGACACTTGGGCTGTTTCCAGATCTTGGCTATTGTAAACAATGCTGCAATAAGCATGAGGGTGCATTTCTTCTTTTGAATCAGTGATTTGTTATACTTAGGATATATTCCTAGAAGTGGAATAGCTGGGTCAAAAGGCAGTTCCACTTTTAATTTTTTGAGGAATCTCCATATTGTTTTCCACAGTGGCTGCACCAGTCTGCATTCCCACCAGCATTGCAGAAGGGATCCTTTTTCTCCACATCCTTGTCAGCACTTATTCTGTTTTGTTTTGTTAATGAATGCCATTCTGACTGGTGTGAGGTGGTATCTCATTGTGGTTTTAATTTGCATTTCTCTAATGATTAGTGATGTTGAGCATTTTTTCATACGTCCATTTGCCATCTGCACATCCTCTTTGGAGAAATGTCTATTCAGTTCTTTTGCCCAATTTTTGATTGGATTGTTTACTTTCCTGGTGTTGAGTTTTACAAGTTCTTTATAGATTTGGGTTATTAATCCGTTATCGGAAGTGTTGGCAAATATGTTCTCCCATTGTGTGGGTTGTCTTTTTATTTAGCTCATGTTGTCTTTTGCTGTGCAAAAGCTTTTTAGTTTGATAAAGTTCCATTTGTTTATTCTTTCCTTTATTTCAAGTACCCCGTTTTCCAAGATGATCTGTGTGACCACATAGAATTGGTGGGTGGTGACTTATCTCTCAAAAGGATTAAAATGAGAGCTTGCTTATGTGTCAGTGATGCAGTTTACTAACCTTGAATCATAGTGAACAGAGGCAATATTGTGTTGGAGACAAAGCTCCATCAGGAAAATGTTTTCTGATCATTTGGCATCTCCAGATTTCCTGTGGAGGTATCCTTAGGAAATAAAAAAAAGAAAAATCATCTTCCTCCCTTTGTCTCTGTCCCCATCTTCAACGAAGCCACCATCCTCTCTCACCTGACCACTGCACATGAGCTGCCAACCCTCCCCTGCTTTCACTCTTATCCTTCTAAAATCTGCTTCGGGCAGCAGCTCACTATTCTCACCCTTAGGGAGATTTCACAGTATTTACTTTGTTGATTTATAGTCACTTATTGTTTATTTGTTTATATCTTCTCCCCTTCTATAAAATCACCCGGGTGACAGTAAGTTCCTCTTGTCTCTAGCACCTGGGACACTTGGCACAGTCTGTGATCCCAGTGAATATTTACCGATTGAATGAGTGACTCAATGAACATTGACATAGTTAGAAAACTGGCCCTTACAAGGAGTAAGCAAGACAGCCGTCCTTAGTACACTCTACAATCGCTCTGAAGATGCAGAGGAAATCGAGAGCTACTGTAGCATTTGGGGTTATTGCAGACTGGCAAGATATTGTTGATGGTATTAAAATCCATCAACATACTGAGTTCAAGACCTCAGTGCTTTGGAGAATGCTATTGGACTTTGCACATTCACGGTGGTTTGGATAGTGGCTTTCATCTGGAATATATAGTTTCCTCCCTCCCTCCTCTTTCTGTTTATCCCTTTCGGATTTCTTTATATGAATAGTGATCAGCCGCTCATAAACTCCTAGGTCAGTGAAAGCAGGAAGCACGTGGCAAAGGGATGCCAGCTTCATGCCAGCACAGGGGAAAAACTGCTCCAAGTAATTCAAGTTGGTAGGTTCACCCAAAGCCCAGGACTATCTTCAGTTCTAACATCCTGATGGTGAGGCCAAGCGAGCTAGCTGAATAGAATATCTTCTGTTTAAGCAAAGAATTTATTGATGGAGGAGGGGAAGATAAAATTTGGCCTTTGGGACCAAAAAAAAAAAAAAAAGATCACTTTTTGCAGGGAAAGATTTTTTGCAATAAAATAACTAAAGACTTCTTCCTTCAGGAAGAAGTTTTAGAGAAGAAGTTTCTTCCTACATAGAAAAGAAGTAAAATGAGAGTTTCTGTTCCTAATTTAGAAAAAAAAATTGTTCTCCAAATAAAATATTTCTGAATCATTCTGATGAAATGAGGGTTGATCTTTGGTGTTCTAATGAAACATTTGGTGACTCAGATAATGCCTGGTTTCTGAAGATTAAAACTTCTTAAACAAAAACATGCTCTCCACTACTGAGCAGGAGCTCCTCATGGTGCCAGCTAAGGGATGTTTCATTACGGATATGTGTCTTTGTTCCCAGGACAGTCATATCACACATACAACCTAAGGCATCAGAGGAAGCTAGCTTATCTAATTAGGCATTGTAGTGACCTGGAAAACAGGGTATGAGGAAGTGGCCACCAAGGCAGGAAGAGTGATATCCAGAGTGAGGATTACTCTTCTTTCATTGCAGGCATTCATTCCTTTGCCCATCAAATACTGACTGTTTAAAATGAGAGCAAAGAGAAACTGACTGGGTGTTGTAGGGAATTCCATAGTGACTGAGACATAGTTCCTGTCTTCAAGAAAGTTGCCATCTAAGTATAAGAGAAAAAACATGAATAGATAACTCTAAAACCACATGGAGGAAAGCCACAAGAAAGTTATGGGTCAGATGTTATGGAAGTATGGAAAAGGTAGAGCCTAGCTGACCTGGTTGAGGTAAAAAATGGTTAAAAGGGAAAGGGAGGTGAATCAGGAAATTCACTATGAAAGAGATGACATCTGCAAGGGACCTTGCCGGGTGGGTGGTGTCTGGCTATGAAGGTATGAGGTAAAAGAGGCATTCCTTTCAGGTGAAGTCATCCACAATCTCCTCAGCAGAGAGACACCTCCCTGAGAAGGCAACAGGGGAAATGGATAAAACTGGTTTCATTTGTTCTAAGAGCAGAGCAGAAGCTGCAGGCAAAGACATACTTCTTTGATTCACAATCAAAGTTGTGATATCAGGTTTGATTCATGATAAACAGACCAAGACTGTATAAGACCCAACAGTTTAGTACAAAAAATATATAGATTAAGGAGACGAATCAATAAATAAAGTCTCCTCCTTATCCCCCAGGGGAATATGTTCTAGACTCACCACTGGACACCTAAAATTATAAAATCTTATATAGACTATGTTTTTTCTATATATTGATATATACATACCTATGATAAACTTTAATTTACAAAGTAGGCAATTTCACAGATAGAACATTCATTCAAACCGTGGATATTAGCAACATATGTTTTTTTTTTTTTTCTTTCCTTATAAAGTTGAGAACTTTCAGCCTCGGCCGGATAGCTCGGTTCATTAGAGTATCATTCTGAAGCTCACAGGTTGCTGGTTTGATCCCTGGTCAGGGCACATGCAGGAAAAAATCAATGTTCCTGTCTCCTCCTCCTCCTCCCCCCCCCTCCTCCTCCTCCTCCATCCCTCCCCCTCCTCCTTCTCCTCCTCTTCTTCTTCTTCTTCTTCTTCTTCTTCTTCTTCTTCTTCTTCTTCTTCTCCTTCTTCTTCTCCTTCTTCTTCTCCTTCTCCTCCTTCTCCTTCTCCTCCTCCTCCTCCTCCTCCTCCTCCTCCTCCTCCTCCTCCTTCTTCTTCTTCTTCTCTTGCTAAAATCAATTTAAAAAGGCATACTTGTGTTTTTTAAAAAGTGGAGAACTTTTACCTTTTCACTTAAGGAAACACTCCACAGCTTCTCTTTGCCATGTTCAGCTTGCCAGCATCACTACTCTTGAGTTTTGGGACAAGTAAGAAAAATAAGCATGACTTGAACACCAGCACTGCAGTACCTGGACAGTTGATCTGATAACCCAGACAGTGTCTACACAAGCACACACAGCACGAAGATGCTGGACAAAGTGATGATACAGAGTGATGGAATAAGATTTTATCATCACACTCGGATGATGCACAGTATAAAGCTTATCAATCAGAATTACCTAATGGCAGCTTTATCATTCCATCCTTCTGTGACTTCTTCTCTCTTTTAAAAGAATTTTATTTATTGATTTTAGAGAGAGAAGGAAGGGGGTGAGAGTAGAGAGAAAGAGAGACAGACAGGAACATTGATTCATTCCTGTATGTGCCCTGACCTGGTATGAAACTGGCAACCTCTTTTCTAACGGGCTGACCCTCCGACCACGCGAGCTATCCAGGCAGGGTATTCTATGACTTCTTCTGAGCTAGCTCACTAGCATCTCCTGAACAATGAATGAGAGTAATTAAAATGAAACATTCTGGACATTCAAAAGCAGAAACTCATAGTGGCTAAGGACATGGATTTCTGGGATCATTTTGTCCATATTTTAGTCCTAACTCTTCCTTTGTCTTACTTTGTCAACTTGGACAAAGGATTTAACCTTCCTGAGCCCATTTCTTCATCTCTAAACATGGGCATAATAACAGTATATACTTCACGGGTTTTGTGGAAAGGCTTTAATCTAATTTCGGCACCTAATAAAGTTGGTTGTAGTATAAATAAGTAAATAGTGGCCCTTAACCGAGAAGTTGGTGCTGCATTAGACAACATTGCAGATGGAAGCTGGTGATAAGGGTCCTTAACTCACCCAGGAGATCTGTGACATCAAGGTGTCATTGAAAGATTGAGAATATAAAATAAACGAGCATGAAATTAATCCGAATCTCTGAGCCTGAGTTTTTTGGTTGAGAGAAGAGTCAAGAGAAATTACATTTAGAGATGAACTAGAAAATGCCACTCGACTTGAAAATTTTGAGTAGAATCCATTCTGTCTCTCTCTCTCTCTCTCTCTCTCTCTCTTTCTCTCTCTCTCTCTTCATCCAAATTCTGGAAAGTGGTCCTTTCTTATATTGAAGTTTAGGCTATAAAAGGGCTCCCAGAAGTAACCCTTTCACTCATCAGGGGAAGTAGCCCTTCTGGCATTGTTAAAGGAGGTCCATGATTTATGTCTTTCAAATAAAATAAAAAGCTTCCAAGGCTCATTTGCTTTAAGGTTTTCTCCTGTGAATTTTTTTTTTTCATTCAAGATGTTCACTGAATAATCAGGTGCACCAGGCTCTTGGAAAGTGAACTCCAAAGCTTTTTGTACCACCCCTCTCCTGGGTCACTATAGTGATATTCTATTTTACTGGAATTTTAACACCTTCATTTAAAACAAGAAGTTAAGTAACTTCACAAAAAGTATTTCAGAACCTATAAATGCCTCGCCCAGCATGCCTCGGCATTCACATTCTCTTGCCTGTGGGACTGGGATGAAATATACAGTTTATCCAGGAATGGTCATGCCAAATGAATACATAGCACTTTGTTTAAAAAGTAGATATCTTATTACTTACAAACCTCACCTTCTGGCCCAGCCTAATGCCATAATTACTTTCTTAGATTTCCCTTTATTTAACATCATCCATCCTGTCTTCTTTTGTTACCACTATTTAACTAACTGTACAGACAAAATACAATACCAAGAGCTAAAGGAGGCATCAATCCAACTCATGGAAACCTGCTTTTAATTTAGGGTTATGGAGCCAGTTTCCTAGAAATTACCACATTTTAAAGTAAATGGATTTTCCTCCATGTCAAGAAACGACTGATCGAATTAAATTTGGCTTAATCTAATAATGAGTCATGTTACTGTTGTCTTCAAAATTAAAATTTCTGTCTCAGATCCAAACTTTAATCATCAGATGTATATTCTTGCTACTCTAAATAAAAAAATAATAATAAAATCTCGAATTCTCATAAGAACTTTCTCTACTCTCGTACCTGTTAGAAAGTATGAAGATAAAACATAATTGCCCACCTAGCAAACCACTATGAATTTTTTTTCCTTCTGGAGAGATACTAAAAATTTTAAAAACTACTGGGAAATTAAGAAGCTCATTATAATGTAAGCTCCTGGAAGGTAAGTGGCATGATTAATTTTTGTGTATCTAGCGTTTCATGGTTTGTCACACACAGAGTTGGTTCTCAGTAGTAAGTACTGAATGGCTGTGACCTTCAATCTTGAAAATACTAAATGAAAAAGAGGAACCCAAGAGTAAGGTGACCAGATATCGCGCTTTTGGCGGGACAGTCCCAATTTTTAACAATTTGTCCTGTGCCCAGCGGCGTTTTAAAAAAGTCCCAATTTTTGGAAAGAATGCACGAAAAGCTAGGGAACGGTGGGAGAACGAGAAGGGAATATATAGTTTTCAGCGGGGAGATCCCGCCTCGACCTGGAAACACCTGCACTGCCACAAGAGCTGGCTGCCTGTGCCGGCCCGAAACAAAGAACTTTGGGCGGGATGTACCTGCTGGGGCAGCAGCTGTCAAGTCCCCTAACTACCCATAGGCCAGCGTCCTGGATTCTGGCATGTGGCTCTGGGCTCTGGGAGGCACAAGTCGCTCAGTCTCCAGCAGGTGGCAGGGCTGGACGTGGGGAGTGGGGCCACCACAAGGACGAGACCAGGTGGGGAGTGTGCATGACCACTTGTGTGCGAGCGCGCCTGCGGCACTGCCCTGCCTGCTCCCGCCCGCTCCTGCAGCTCCAGCATCGGTTTCGGGACCGTGTAACCCAATCCCTCTGACTCACTCAAAATTTCCCATATAGTAATATTTCCCAAAATGATCTTTTTAATGAGGTATCATTATTAAAAATATATATTGATAAGGAAAAGGTTAAATCTTGGGCGTCAGCAAAAATCACAATAGAGAACAAATGGTTAGAAATATTTCATCGTTTTGAAACAAACCATGTTCCATACACTAATGCACTAAAATTGTGGAATATGCGCTGTCTTTACTGGAAACTAGTGCTGCGACTGAACACATTTTTTCTACGGTAAATAAAGTGTGGACATCAGAAAAATCACAATTAAGTGTTGAGACTTTGAAAGCCATTTTATGTGTGAAATATAATTTAACAAATTCTTGTGAAAAATTTCATGACCTTTTAAACAACAACAGCAATCTACTAAAAAAATTCACTCAAATGAGAAATATGCCAAAGAATAAAATAATACTATACATAATTTTTAATGTATTATATTTGTAAATTGTACTTATGTTGAAATTTAAATAAATATATTACAATACTATTTTTGCACTCTATGAAAATGGTTTTTTGCTCCATATAGACCAAATTTTTAATCAAGACCCCTCCACACTGTCAATGGTGTCCCACTTTACCAATTTTAAAACCTCGTCACCTTACCCAAAAGTAAAGACTACTTTCTTTTTGGCTCTCTGTTACACATAGCAGGTGCTCAAGAAATATTTATGGAATAAATGGATGCATGAATGAATGAAGCAGAAAGTGCTGTGAAAATAAATAAAATTTAAATCTTCTAGATGTAAGCAGAGAATAACTACCATCAACAACCTCAGAAATCACAAAACCCAACAATTAATACAACAATGTGGTCACTAGAACTGACTCATCTATTTCAGCTTCTTGGTAGCAACACTGACTTTTTTTATGGAAACTGGATTTTAACACTAGTCCGTCTTTATGTTTTCAAAGAATATTATGACGATACAAGTTGACCCGCATGTGGAACATATACATACACTGCCACATACTTACACGGATGTGTGTGCAAAGACAGGTGCACAGGGAGAAACGTCTAACTATGCTGGCCTCTGAGATGGAGCTGGGCCTGGAAGAAACACAATAGACATTGAATTGAACACATCAAAACTGCTTAATGACTTTCTGATGTGTCTCTGGGCAGTGGAGAAAAGCACGTTCAATTGGGAGTGTAGGGAAAGAACTGTCAAAAGAAAGAAAGAAAGAAAGAAAGAAAGAAAGAAAGAAAGAAAGAAAGAAAGAAAGAAAGAAAGAACCTTTCTCTTTCTTTTTGAATTCTATAACATAATTTTTCAACAGTATCCTTTTGTTTGAAGTCTGGCATTTAGATGGGAATTTCTTGAGGACGTGAGATGCTGGAATGCATGACAAAGGAGGGCATGAGAGTCTTTTCATGCGGGTCTCTAAGGCAAGGTAGATGGCAGAAAGTTTAGATCCTGCTCCACCCTCTAATTCTAACGTCCTCAGACAATGGATTTTTGCTTTGCTTGATTAGCACAAATAGAACAAAACATAACAGAAGGCAAAGCTTCCTTCCTAATCATTTCTGTTCTTTCCCCACAATACTGTAAGCTGGTAGCAGGGACACTCTTGGTCTTCTTCTGTCCCCCTGTTCCTCTTTACACACAGACATTTGCAAGAGCTCTGCATTTTCTTACTCCTCTGTCCTGTTGAGGTGCTCATCATTCATTTCCCTCAGTGGGATCAAGGGCAGCAGCCATGCCTTCTCTGGGCTATTGGCAGATCACATATGCTGGTCTGTGTCCTCTTGCACTTGATGGTGGTCCACTTTGTCTCTCACCCTTGTTCAGTTCTGTCTCTTTATTTCTGTCAGGAATACACCACATCTTCTCTATGCTACTCAAGTTTTCTGGAGTTGAAATTCATATCCGTGGTGAGTGGAAAAAAGCCCCAACTCAAAGTCCTGCATGCCCTCACCTCTATATAGGGCAACATACCCTTGGTCCCTTCCATCTTCACCCAAGCCATGGCCTCCTGCTTTGGGGAGACACAGGTCTCTGGATGTGAGCTCCCTTGGCTTCTGGTCCTCTGTCTATAAACACGCCCACCTCTGTGCCAGGCCTGGCTGACTTCCAGTACCAGGAAATGAGGCATGCCTCCTCTGTTCAAGGTCACACAGCTTTGGGGATCCCTCTTCTCTATGTTTTCTATTTTGCCCTTTGCTCCCTCTTTCCAATGTTCCCAGTTTCCCCATGGCATACAAAACTTTCGAAGAGATCTCACCTGATTCTCTAAAACATAACAAGCTGCACTGACTTCACACCCCTCTCTCTATGGTAACCCCCTTCTCTGCTAAATTTCATAGAAGGAGAGTATTCCCTTCCTGTCTCCTTTCTAGCAATTCTCGGTCACTCCTCAAGCCACTCCTTCCCCCTCACTGTCTCAGGCCCTCACAATGCTGCCCTTGTCCTCTGGCTGTTGGCCACTCCCTGCTTCCCAAGATACTCTCCTGAGTCCCGCAGGCTGTGCACTCTTCCTAAACTCTGTTTCTCCTCAGTTTCTTCTGTGGGTTCTTCTTTCTCCACCTCTTTAAATGATGATGCTATCCAAAGTTTAGTCCTTGGCCCTATCTTCACTCTGTTCTTTCCTAGGCTGAGCTCACTCAATCTCATAGATTTGGGAGTCACAATCATTTGCATATAAAGGATAGGTGGCTGCAGGTAAATGATACCTTTTGCTCTTCATTCCACCGGTGTGCTGCTGTCACACTGCAAACCAGCCTCCGTGGCATTTGATTCACCTCCTAACTCTATCTCAGTTCTCAGTTCTCAGTTCTGTTCCTGCTCTTGAGAGACAACACCATGGCTTAGGTCCAAATCACTTTTCACTAGGATTAGTGCAATAGGCCACAAGTGCCTCTCCAGCCCCTAGTGCTATTCTCCTCAACTACGGCCACGACTCACCTACAAAGGTGAAGTTCAAACTCTTCAGCTGGCCACACAGAGAAATAAAACATAGTATTTCCACTCAGGGGAACCTGAAACAATCACTGGGATGCTGGCACCCAAATGGTAAAAAACCTGGCATGTCAACACAATTCTACTGGAAATTATGATAAAATTTTTTGCA
The DNA here is from genome assembly GCA_037038555.1 of Rhynchonycteris naso. Lineage (NCBI taxonomy): Eukaryota > Metazoa > Chordata > Mammalia > Chiroptera > Emballonuridae > Rhynchonycteris > Rhynchonycteris naso. Next base: position 183,939,633 of record CM072996.1, on the reverse strand, counting down.
TGTGTGTTTATCTCCCAACCTAGAACGCCTTGAGAAAAAAGACTACCCCGAGTGCCTGAAAAATAGTGAGAATTTAATAAATGTTGGTTGAAGTGGGCATGGAGAGATCTTCCTGAACTTGCTAAGGTTCTCTGAAATTTGTTCCTAAAAATCGTAAGACAGGGAGGGAGAAGTGGCCACTAGCTATGTGAGGTGAAGGGATGAAAGAGACTCTTCCCAGGCAGGAAGTAACAAGGGTTCATAGATGTCTGGCTCCATGTGACTGATGTTAAGAACAGAGAGGTGCTTCTGATTAGTGTGACGGACTCGGCCACACCAAAGAAAGGAGAGGAGGAGATGTAAAGAGAAGGAGTTCTTTCAGACCTGCACTTCCCTGTCCCAACAAGGACAGAATGCATGCTGGACTCTGTGTGTGTGTGTGTCTGTCACTGAAAGAGCAGACTGTCTCCTTTGTTGACTTCACCCGACATGTCAGGGTTCACCATAGAGGTGATAGTATTCAGGGAACATAATTAAGCCCAGAAGTATCTGCTTCCAAGGAACGATGATCTGCCTAGTGATGGGGTCCTGCAGCCCAATCTGAAGAACTGTTCTTCAGCAGGAAGGTACCTCTCCAATCTCTTCCTAACACTTTCAAGGGACCGGGAGATCCGCCTTTATCTTTGCCTATACTTAGGCTCCAAAAGGTCCCACAAAGATCTGTGGCTTGTCCCTAAAAGGAAGTCCTGAATCTTGTATCGCATGAATGGTTTTTTTCTACACATCTAAGTGTAACACCCCTCCCCACACACATACCCTCTGCCCAAGGATACTACCCTTTTGTATTCTTCAATCCATGTAAACATGATTTCTGAAGTTATTTTTTTTTAAATAAGTGAGAGGTGGGGAGGCAGACAGACAGGGCAGGCAGGCTCCTGCATATACCCCAGTGGAGATCCACCCGACAAGCCCCCTACCACGTGATGATCTGCCCACCTGGGGATGCTGCTCTCTTGCTCAGCAACTGAGCTGTTTTAGTGCCTGAGGCGAGGCCATGGAACCATTCTCAGCACCTGCGGCCAACTTGCTCAAATTATTTGAGCTATGGCTGCAGGAGGAAAAGAGAGAGAGAGAGGAAAGGAGGGTGGAGAAGCAGATAGTCGCTTCTCTGGTGTGCTCTGACCAGAAATCGAACCCAGGACTTCCACATGCCAGGCTGATGCTCTACTGCTGAGTCTACCAGCCAGAGCCAATTTATGGAGTTAAAATGATCAAAAAACTTCCTGTGCTCATACAATAAAAATAGACCTCTTTTAAGCCTAACTACTTTTAAGAAATTTCTTTGTGGTTATTATTCTCCTTGTTCATTGGTTGAATTTTTTTCTGAATTTTTTTATTCTATGACCGTTATTAAAATTACCAAAAAAATTCTCTAGTATTGACCACAAGGTCGAACTTTTGTGGTTCATTAGAAAATCCTATGGATTATTGGAATATAATCCAAGACCTCTGAGATACGACATTCAGAGTTAGTGCAGTGGTCAAGTTCCTGCCCTCAGAGTACCTAATTTCAGAAGAAACCAAAGAGATCATTTTTTGTACAAACTCTCTCATCATCCCTTTTTGTTCACTTGTTTGTTTTGTTGTTTCTTACACTCTGATTTTTCCCCCCATTTATTTCCATCTATGGTGAGGAGTCTTATCTTTGTTGCTCATCTATTTTGTCTTCATTCCACCAAGTCAGGCTAGATTTCTAATTTGGAGGTGGGTTTCCAGGAAGACTCCAATGAAAAATTAATAACTGGAGAAGAAACTTCACTTCACTGCTAGTGGGTATCATCTGCTCCTTTTCTCCTTTAAAATGTATTAAAAAGAATCCTGTGATTGTAACCCCCTAAATTGTTGGTGAGAGTAGAAGTGTGTGTAACCAATGTAGAGGGTAATTTGGCAAAGTATGGGCGGTTTAAATGTGTTATCCTCTGACCCATGAAAAATTACAGAAATGTGTCTGGAAGGATATTCATCAATCATAGCATTATTTATTAAAACAAAAAATCTAGAAACAACCTAAGGAGGATATCTGTCAAAAGAAGAACAAAGGAGTTCTAAGTATTTATTAAAAGTAATGACATTGACCCTGGCTGGTGGCTCAGTGGATAGAGCATTGCCTTAGTGTAAGGATATCCTGGGTTTGATCCCCAGTCAGGCACACAGGAGAAGCGACCATCTGCCTCTCTCCCCACTCCTTCTCTGCCTTTTCCCCTCCTGTAGCCAGTGGCTTGATTTGTTGGAGCATGGCCCTGGGCACTGAGGATAGCTTGGCTGGTGTGAGAGCATCAGCCTCAGTCATGCACTAAAAATAGCTCAGTATTCAAGCATCAGCTCCAGATGGGGGTTGCCAGGTAGATCTCAGTAGGGGAACATGTGGGAGTGTGCCTCACTATCTCCCCTCCTCTCACTTAAAATTTAAAAAAAAAATAAGAGAAAAGAGAGAACAAAAAGAATATACAGTAAAATTTCCCTTTTGTTAAATTGTGTGTGCCTTTTGAAAAGTCCATAAGAATATTCAAAATGTCAACAGTAGTTATCATTGGAATTAGAATGTTAAACATTTTTGTAAAATGTTTTTTCATGCTGACTATTTTATTATGAGTTATTATTTCTCATTTGGGGAAATAAAGTACTAACTTCATTCCAGAACTTTGCAAAGTTCATGACAGGGCACCTTTTAAAGCCCCAGACCTTTTCTTGAACCTGCTTTCCAGAAATATTCAGTCAGTCATCTTGGTTTTGTCAAGTAGCAGAGGTTACAGGGGACCCATTCTGTAAGAGAAGTAATGTTCAACTCTTTGATACAATTGCAAACAGGATACGTGGAGCCCAGGTTCTGGAAATGATGGTGCCTGCCTTGCAGGTTACACAACACCCACCTGAAACCACGGTCATGGGCCAGTCGAGACTATTATCTAAAAGGCTAAGTTCCACTCCAGTCTAGAGAGACCCTAAGAATCAGTGGTGATTAGACTGACCTGCTGCTTGATTGTTGTGGCCTGTCAGTGCTGACACAGACTCCCAAACATGCTCAGACATAAGCACAAACCCTCTGTCAGGACAGGCAACACCAGGTTCACTGGTATAAGTATTCCGGGTATGCTAGCTAGACAGTCCTTTCAAAAAAAACAAGACTTGATTTAAGATAATAAAACTTCCATTGATGTTAATAATAAAGGAGCTATATTACCAGCTCTAGCCTAATTTTGGAATCTTAAAAGTAATTCTTCTCATGTGGGATCAGTTATTTTATAATAAATATATGGTTTGAGCTATTTCTCCTTAGACTCCATAACAAACTTTTTTGGTTTGGAGTTTGTTTTCACAACAGTAGCATGACTCACTCCCCTCGGATTTCCCAACCAGCAGGAAGGAGTCGCTGACTATATCTGGGCACAGCCCAGACATGGCAGCAACATGCTGGGCACACCAGCTCCAGACATACCTCGCATTTCTGGGCTTTGATTTCCTCATCTTTCTGGTCTGTCACAGGTGTTCATTCCTCCTAGGTGTGTAAGTCTAAGGTCCTCTGCCCCCAATCACCTTAGCAGAATAGAGGAAAGAGCATTTCAAGATCACCAAAGTGATCTTTAGCAGAAATGCACGGTTTCTGCTGGAAAGACCTCTGTGAGAGAAGCTGACCCGCTGGGGAGAGCACCGGGTCAGTTTTTAGTTGATGGGTGAGAGAGGAGGAAGGGCACCCAGTGATTAAGTGAGGAGCAGAATAGGTGACCCTCCAGCATGACCTGGAAGCAGATTTTGGTCATCCTGAGATAGAGAATGAACAGGAGAGTGAGACAGGGGTAAAATTTCATGAGTACTTCCTACCATGGTTAAGATGCATTATTGGTGTCAATAAGAACTAACATGCACTGAGCAACTACCATACACCTGGGCCATGTATGCAATCCCTTGAGTCCAGCCACAGCACTAGGAAGTCAGGACAATTATGCCCATTTAACAGAAGAGAAGACCAAAGCTTGAAGGTCACACAGCTCTAAGTCATAGAACCAGAACTGCAATGTGCATCTAAACCCAGACCTAAGCTCACAGTCATTAACTAAACTAGAATGTCTCTCAGTCACTTTACGGAGTAGGAACCCGAGTCTGAGAGGCGTGAGTCATTTGCTCTGAGTCATGTGGCTGATGAGCAGCATAGCGAGGATTTGAAAGCAGATTCATCTGACACCAACACACGTGCCCTTCCAGTCCCCAGGACACTTCCCCGGACCCCAGCAGTGGAAGAAGAGTCCGACTCCACTTAGCAGTGCTGTCGATTGGTCTCTATTTGGAGACTTAGTAACTAGGTCCAGCCTTAAAGCCAAAACATGGCTGAGAAAATGAAAAAAAAAAAAAAGATGTATGGGTCTATTTGACAAACAAATAAGTTGCCCGCGTGACCAATCAGACAGTTTTAGACTAAGTTTTAAAGATTTTAGGACACATGTTGTAACTTCTTTGGTATTTCCTTTTGAATTTTGTTTTGCTTTCTCTAAGGCATCTGTATGTTGCTGACTTCACCAGCGTCCATGCCTAGATGGAATGAAGAAATTACTGCATCAGAAGTCAGCGAAAGGTCCAGACCCAAGTACATATCTGAATGGAAGAGTGTTTTGAGCGAATCTGCTTTTGCTACCAGGACCATTTTCCCCTCTCTACTTTGTGAAAATGGGTCTCAGGCACCTCGGCCAGCCTGAGAATATAATGGATGTCCCATTACAGTGACACCCCAAACTGCAATGGTGTTATGTGTGCATGTGTGGGTTTGTTTTCCCTCCCTGGCTTCTCTGTGGCATCTGTTGTGTGCTATGTGCCAGATGTCCTCTGCTGGTCCCCAAGAGCCTTTGGCCTCACTCTTCCTCTCCTTGTTTGGTTCCCCATGGGTGATGTTCCTTGTTCTCATTTTCACTTGAGGAAACATCAGCCCTACCACTGGGGAGACACCTCTCTGGAGGGCAAGAAGGGCTGCTCCCGTCCTGCTCCCTCCTAGACGTTTTGTTCCTGGTCCTGGGGAAGGCTTGGTGGAGCGGTCCAGAGAGTGGCTCACTTTCCAATGTCTTGCCACCCTGTTACCAGGGCTCCCAGGTCCTTGTGCTCAACGTCTACACAGGCTCTCAAGAAAACAGTTTTGTCAGAGGATGGTCTTCACCCCTGCCTAGGGGAAGGGCGGAGACCCTGCCATCCTCCATCATTACTGTCCTTCCCATCTCTTGTACACTCTCCATGCAACATTTCTGCCTTCCCCCCACAGACATGGGACACATGCCCTGTCCTGCTTATCAAGGGAAGATGGTGAGCGTGCATAGTCAGCAGCTCCTGAGAAGGCTCCTGGTGAACCCTTGCTGGTGCTTATGTCTTCATGTCATCTCCCCCCTCAGTGATCACCACCATAGCAATCGCTTCTGATAAATAGACCATGGAAAAAGTGATGGATGTCACTTCTGTGATTTGGTTACACTATGGACTGAATGTTTGTGTTCTTCCCTCCAGGTTCATAGGTCAGATTCTAATGTGCAATGTGATGTTGTTTGGAAGTGGGGCCTTTGGGAGTCATGAGGATATTGGGATTAGTGTCCTAATACAGAGGCCAGAAAGAAATTCCTTGTCCCTTCCACCATGCAAGGACAGTGAGAAGACAGCCGTCAGTGAGGCAGCATGTTATCACCAGTCACTGAACTTGTTGGCACCTGATCTAGGACTTCCATCCTTCAGATTGGGAGGAAATCAAAGTCTGTTGTCCATAAGCTCCTGTCTATGACACTCTGTTCCAGTGGCCCAGGTGGACCAGGATGGGTGATTTCCATTGTCTGTGCCCTCCCTCTTTCTGTCTCGGCTCACTCTGTGAAGCCAGCACCCTCGTCACGAGTTGCCGTATGAATGAGGCCCACCAGCAGGACCTGGGAGAGGCCTCTGGCCATGGCTCAGGGAGAACTGAATCCTGCCAATAGCCACTCAGAAGCAGGTCTTTCCAGTTGAGCCTTGATGTGACTGCGGTCCCAGGAGGGGACCCAGAAAAGCCACACTTGTGTCCCTGAGCTACGAATCTGTGGGAAAATAACTGTTCTGTTTGTTACTGTTGTTTCCAGACACTAGGTTTTGGGGTAATTATTACTCAGCAATATATAACTAAGACATAAGAGAAAGTAAATCTTCTGTCTTAGTTTTTCAGTTAGGTTCCTTTGGAAGAGTTTTAACTAAGTGTGGCTAAGCCAATAGAAGAGGAGTGCCTCACGCCAGAGCAATGTCGTTGAGTCTGTGGGGAGTTCTTAGGGTTTCCATCCAGTGAACCGCAATGGGTCCCTAAAGTTGGGACCGACCAGGAGCTGACTGATGGGTCAGTGAGCAAACCCGTTGATCTCTTCCTCCAGGATTTTACCTTCTGAGGGATGCTTAACAAGGATCTTTTTTGAAGTGCACAAGGAAGCTTCAGGTTGCAGGTGAAGCTGGAGCTCTTTGAGTCTACTCAGATACGTGGTCATAACAGAGTCAGATGGATAAAATATGTTTTGAGAATTCGCTTTATGCCAGAAACCTGAGCAGTATCTGACACAGACCAGGCACACAATTATACCTGTTGACTAGTGTAAAAGAAGTAACAGAAGTCATGGTAGCAGTAGCAATAATAATAATAATAATAATAATAATAATAATAATAATAATAATAGATCATTGATTCTGTGCTTACTCTTTTGCCAGTTATTATACCAAGTAATTCAGCTTCTTTTTCTTTTTTTTTAATTTTTATTTTATTCATTTTAGAGAGGAGACACAGAGAGAGAGAGAGAGAGAGAGAGAGAGAGAGAGAAAGAGAGAAAGGGGGGAGGAGCTGGAAGCATCAACTCCCATATGTGCCTTGACCAGACCAGTGCAGGGTTTTGAACTGGCGACCTCAGTGTTCCCAGGTCGACGCTTTATCCACTGCGCCACCACAGGTCAGGCTTCTTTTTCTTATTAACCCCCACAACCACCTATGAGGTATGTATGGCTAATCCCATTTTGCAAGTGGAAAAACTGAACGCAGGGTGTTGCAGTGGCTTTTCCAAGGTCACTCTGAACCCGTAAGCCTGAAAATAAGACTCAGCATTCTGGGTTCACTCGTTTACCGCCCAGTAACCGGTGCTTGGCCATGCATCTAGCCAGCAGCAGGATGTCATGGAAGGGAAGAAGCTGTTCTGGGAACTGCCCAGAGCACCATAAGAGCTGAATCTATGTAAGTCCCAGTGGTCTGGCTTCGACTCCTCAACCTTGCCCGCTTCTTACAGTACTTGCCAATGAGTGCCACGCCTGCCTTGGCATGTGCTGCTGTGTCTCTGTGACTCCTCTTCCCCTTGGACCAATTTGTCTTCTATGCTTCGAAAGAGAATTCCTTTGGCTCTTCCAATCCCAAAGGATGTTTGACTCTTGAGATAAGTGGACTGGGACATACCCATCACCAGCGGCAGAATTTCTGAGAAACCCCAATTGCTTCAGGTTCTATCTGCACCAGTTTCCCATGTCTGATATATCTCAAAACACATTTAGGAAACTGAAAAACAAACACCTTTTTGAGATAAGAAATATTTCAGAAGGATCCTAAAAATAAAGTACAATCCTGATCTGCATATATATGCCTGTTATTTCAGCCTGACCTGCTTGAATTTGCCTGGCCGCGTGATATCGGGCAAGAAGTGACTTTAACCGCTAAGTCCCCATTTATTATTAATCTATATCCACATTGTCCAATATTGTGGGTACTAGTCATCAGATATGTATTGTAGGTGGAAGATATACCTGGAATTTGAAAATTAGGTCCAAAAAAAGGTAAAATCATATCATTAATCTATAATCATGAACCATATATTATTTTAATAATTTCATGCTTATTATATAAAAAATGATAATATTTTGCATATAGTGGGTAAGTAAAGTATATTATTTAAATTTTTTAATAACAGAATTGTGATCTGAATTTAGTCAGACTACTCTTACATACTTTATACAACATGACCCTGGATAGGAAGGAGGCTCGCTGGAGCCAGCAAAATGCTACCATCCTGTGCAAGTGATGGACAGGCCATTCCAAGGGGGGGGGGCTGGGACTGGGATGAAGGGCTTGAAGCCCTTTGGGCATATTTAATTTTTTGAATTCTTTCTAAATTCACCACCAAGTTCATTACTTGCTTGTTACCCCCTAGGCAGAGGGAATTAAAAAGAAAACAAAATACAAAACTCTCTCCAGTATATCAAAGGCAGCTGAACTTGGTCAGTGGCATGCAGGATAAATATTATTTCATGGCTCAAACAAATTTTTTGGCTGCCTGGGCAAGACATGTTGATAAGGGATTTTTATGTCTTTGCTCTCTACTCTCCATCCTCCTACCCCTGGTGACCTTTTCTTTGTAGTTGTCTGTCTGAAGGGCTTGTATATTTTAGTATCATGAAGTGGATGCAGTCCTCTGTGTTGTTCAGGAAGGCCTCAGAATTCAGGAAGACACGAGATAAATCTCACCTGCCGTACCCGCCATGTCACATCCCCTGTCCACGAGGAGGATTGGATATTTGGTGGGTTGTTACCCTGAAGAGTCATTTCATTTTGTAGTTGGGTCTGCATTACCACAAGCTGTCTAATTTTCTGGTCCTACTTGCCTCTAAGGACATGATTTTAACACACTTTTCAAGTGCCTTGTGAGAAATGGAATCTTAGAGGAGCCAGCAGCTGCTTGGTGACAGCTAATGTCAGTAGAATTGTGGGTATCCTGAGCTGAAGGACCTTCCCCAGTATGTTCGTAGTTCTCCAATTTGTGACAGTAAAACCAGGTTGCATTTATTAAGCAGTTCTGATGTGCAAGGCATACTTTCAGAGGCTTTGCAGACATCTCATTTGACCTCCACCCACCTCCCAGCAATCCTGTTCGGTATTCTCTACTGTTTTTCGATTTTTACTGATGAGAATGTATGTAATCCACCCAACTTCACACAACTAAGTGGCAGAGTCAGAAATCCAAATCAAGTCCCAGGGAAGCCCAAACCCGGCTCTGAACCACTGAGCTAAGATCACAGTCAGGTCTTCTGTGCTGCGATCCTACACGTTTGGCGAAGCTATTAAACTCCAAATGTTCTTCTGACTTTTTTAACACAAGAAGTTCTCCGACCAGGTGCTGCTGCTTTTAGAGATTCTGTAGTCATTGCACACCTCTCTCAATCTGAGTTTATTTGGAGGTTGTTGTCCGGACAACCAGGGCTGCTGTCATGGCTGTTCTCCATACAACCTGCACAGTGGTAACCAGAGCCTGGCTGAAAGAGCGTTACAGGAGCTTTCATTTACCTACACTAGCTCCTTCCCCATCCCATTCTTGACACATATACAGCAATAGACTAAGTGTCAAAATTGTCCAACAGCATTGACTTAAATATCCTTGGCTCCTTCTTCACTTATGTAAGGTAATTCATGTAACTTCCAAGTGACTTGCTTCTCTGATATTTCTTTAGGTAAAGAAGTCAGAACCAGAAACTTGTCACAAATAAAACTGCATCTGGTGCTGTGATGATAAAAGAGCTTATGAAGCTTATCAAATTCAACTGCAAGGTCATGGGACTTGTCCTTCACCACAAAACCTTAATACCAACAGAGACAATTGCCATTCCCTCAGCACAGACACGTGGGTCTCCTGATAACTACTTTCAGAGACTGCCTCATTTTTTTTTGTTAAGTTGCAAATGGAGTGATTTTAAAATCTCATATTCTTTTCAAAAAAATAAAAATGAAGTTATATTTGACTTGGAAAAGGGTAATCAAGAAAGATATTAGAATTTTATCTGCTAAAAAAGTAAGGTGGTAAAATAATAATAGTGTTTTTCCTGTGTCAGCCAATAAACAGGCTCATAAAAATTCCAAGAGATGTTTTAAAACATATTTTGAGGATGGCATCATCTTGAAATAAATGATCATTGTAAAGGAAAGAATAGTCATCGGGTCTATTGTGTTTAAAAACTTATTTTTAAAAGGCAAGTAGTTCGGAGGAGGGAGAAACCACTGAAACAATAGTCCCTCTCCCGCTTCACAGCTGGCCAGCAAATGTCCCATGAGCCACCATGCCAAGTAGCAGCCTAGGCTGCCTCTGAGCTCACATGCAGAGACTCTTGCTCAGAGTTTGATTTATGATGGACAGGGACCAGGTTGTCATGTATGTGTTGTCAACTGGCTTCTGAACCTGACTTGGGCAGAGGGGTGCCATAGCCATGCCATGCAAGAAGGGCAGGGACAGAGCCACGTGCTCCCAGGGGGCTCGGGAACAAAGGCAGAGCTGAGCATGCCTGTTACTGTTTCTGAATTTATCAATCAGATAAGCCACCTCCTTCCCAGGGGCAGGTGAGGGAGGGAGGAAGGCCAGAGCATCACAGCCATGGAGCTCCCTCCACCGTGGTAGAAATATTGGGGTGCTTCTGACTGTCACACTTTTGTGTAGAAAGGAGCGTACTAGACATGAGCTCAAGCTCTCTCTCCTTTGCAGACTTTCCATGCCGGTGCTTAATGACATGCCTATTGCAGGGTAAGTATCATTCAGTGTTATTAATTTCAATATTATTTTGAGGTCCTTGTCTCTTTCTCTACAAAATGAGCTCGTTAGACATGATTTTCCCTGAGGTCCCTCTCAGTTAAGAAGTTTGAAAACAACTTGCTGCTTGATTCAAATCGTTTATACAATAGCCTGGAGTTTGACTAAATTAACCTCCCACCCCAGCCCAAGCCAGTTGGCTTGTGTAAACACATCCTAATGACCTCCCCCTCCACTGAATTACAACAAAGTGGTGCCTGGGGCACTGAGAAAAACATCCTGGTTTCTCTGGATGGTGTGCTGCATGGATGCCCAGGACTGCGTTCCATACATTTAGAAAACCAAGAATTATTTAGAAGAGAACAGGAGGAAAATCTATGAATACAAGCGGAAAGGAGAGAAGGGAAAAGAAGAATGCAGGACCCAAAAGCAGACAATGCAGAAACAACAAAATCTAATAGAACGGTGGCCCCACGCACGAGGCAAAGACGCCTGTCCACAACATGTCAGCATAAATCACAGGTGCCCATGACCTTGTTCAGGTTTGGTCATCTTTACAACCTGACACTCTTCCAGCACAATCTTATTGTTACTTTTAAAAAATAAGACTCCTTGAAGAACAGACGGGCTTGGATGCTACAAGTAAATGAGCATCACTTGACATTGTTGATTAAAAGGACGGAAATAAGCCAAGGGACGCTTCCTTAAAGACATTAGGTTCTCAAGAGGGTTCAGGGAACATCAGGCACTGTCTGGAGTTATTCTGGCTGTCATAGCTGGAGTTGGGGTGCTGCTGGCATCTAGTTGGTAGAGGCCAGGGACACTGCCCAATATCCTACATGCACAGGACAGCCCTCCAACCAAAAATCATCCAGCCCCAGATGTCAGTAGCACCAAGGACATGAAAGTTGGTCCAGACTGGGTGTTAGAATTAGCTATAGCATAATCCCGGTGCTTTCTCTGACTTTTCACACCCACCAGAAGCAATATTTTATAGGAAGCCAGGGGCTCTGAAAGTCGATAGCTGCCTGATAATTGTGTCTATGAGTCTGACTTCCAGGTACCCAGGGCCAATCCTCTTAAATGTTAGCCATCTCCCCACAGGGCCAGGTGATGGCCTCCTGTAGAACTGAAACCCTTGAGTCTTGAAGATGCAGAAGGGAGATAATTGCCCTCTGCACCCATTTCCTTAGAGAAAGAAGCAGCTCAAGATGGCAGAAAGAAGACCTTCAGGAGTGGTCTCGCTGTGCAAGCCAAACTACACTGGCCACATGCCTCCCACCTTGTTGTAAAGTTGGAGAAGGACTCAAATGCATATTAAATTCTCCTCACAAAATGGGTTTGATAAAGCCGGTGATCAGGAGAGGAGAGGCACAGCCCCCAGAGAAAAAATTTCTTCCCAATGGAAAAGAGAGAGTTCTAGGTAAACTTGATGTTATTGCAAGAAGTAAACATATTGCTCAGAGGTAGACCTTAGATAGGGAAATGTCCACATTCCCCAGTGAAACATTTCCACCAGCATCCCAGCTTCTTTCTTGACATGTCCAGTTTCTCTGGTGTCTCTGCCTGCCTTCACTCACCTCAGATGGCAGGGGTGGGCAGCCACCTCCTGCCATGCATCAGGACAGAGCTTCAAAACCGTCCACTTGCTGCAGAGAGGAGAGATGGGGCTTGGATGGACTCCACAACCTCAGCAAAGAAGCCTTGCCTGGGAGTGCCACCTACTGGACACAGGAGAAAGGGAAGAATAGCAGAATTCCAAGGTGAGTTGAGGTGTGATTCTTTCTGTTCCTGACTCCAAATTCTGGTCAGAGCCACATCCTGAGGTGCTTCACATAGGCCCAGATTTAACAGAGCTTGCTCTACTTTGATTTTTTAAATTATCCTACATAAGAAGTTTAAAAGAAAAAGAAAAAACCATGGGTACAGAACCTGACCAGAGACCTAGACAAACTAGGGATAAAAATTAGAGCTCATCTCTAAGACCAAGCTGGCAGACTGGCTGAGGCTGCCTGTGGAATGCAGGAAACATCCTGAGGGTTTCCTGATGAAACGAAGAAGGCTGGTGGTACACATGGCTGCTGGCCTGAATGGGAAAGGAGTATCACTCCATGCTCCCAGGGGTCACCTGGACCGCAGATGGACAGCTGGGCTTTGCCATATATTTCTGTATTATGACTTGTCTGTCTGAAAACAAGATCTGACTCTAACCAACATAAACCAATTCAGGGTTCTGAAAATCAGAATGTGGGTCATTTGTATCTAATTTTGGAACATTTAGCCAATTTTGGAATGTGGCAGAGCTTAAAACCCAGCCTTTTGCAGGCCCAATACATGCCCTGTAAAGAAAGTAATGCCACTGAGGAGGTGTGTAGTGCTAATGCTCATATGCATGTTTTATCGGGGGGGAGGGAGGGGCTCAGCTACTTCTATTAAATTAGCCACCATTATCATCATTATTTAGTGAGTGCCCTCTGTGTGTTATAAAGTACTGTACTTTAATCCACGGGTTACATAGAGAAACCAAGGCAGGATAGAGAAGAAATTTTAGGAGGAGATTTTTTAATAAGCTGGCTACATATGACTTACATGGGGTATAGCTAATCCAAATTGTGTGGCCTCGATTGTAGTCCTGAGGTTGGTTATATAGACATGATCATATAACGGTTGGGGGGAGCATGATACAAAAGTCATTTACTGATAAGCTTACAGCATTTATCTATAGGACTTATTAAAAGGAAAAACATTCCTACACATCAAGACTACAAGAAAGGAGACAAGATGGCCACAGAGTAGGTGGATGCTCCAACTCCCATTTCCCAGAACCAAGGTGCATTACAACAATTTTGAGAACACTTATTGTGAAAGACCAACTTTGGACTAAATTAAGAGGATTCTACAGTCAAGGACCACCAAAGAACCCACACTGAGGCTGGTAGGAAAGATGAAGACATGGAAGGTGCTGCCCCACACCCAGGAGCAAGCGGCGGCCGGGAGGGACTCTCGTAACAGGGTGGGATGCCCAGCGAGTTGTAGGTCTTCAGCCCCAAAACCGGAATCCCAACCTAGAGCACTGAAACCTGGAAGGGGCTTACTTTGGCTGAGAAAAGAGCATAGACACAGTTTGAGAGAAGGAGGCAGGACTCTCAGAGTGAGGCTCTGTATTAAAGGGACTACACGGAAAGCCTTGCTCACAGCTACTTTCCCGGAGCTCCAGAAATAAGGAGCGCTGGAACAACTGGAGTTGCCAGGGAAGAGAGTGGTCTCAGAGGTACAGGGGGAGACACTTTGAGGGATGGACACACAAATCCATGGGCTGAATCACTCCCCAAATCTAAAGTAAACATTTTTCCTGGGAACAGCATCACCAGCAAAGGGAAGAAATTACCCTGTCCACTGGAGTCTCTCCTGCCCCAGTTAGAGCAAAGAGGCACTTAGAGGCAGGCAGCACATTAGGGACACAAATAGGGAGTGCAGAGGTCTAAGCTACACCACCACCTGCGCTGCTGAGTGCTCACTGCAGAGACCAGGGAGGTCTGAGCATGTGCAGGCCGGCAGTGGAGTCAGGAACCGCCCCTGCTACTGTAGAGGTCCGGGCTCACACACAGTCATGGTCCTGCTTGCTGTGTAGTCCTGCTCTTGGTGGAGGCAGAGGTCCAAGAAACAGCAGAGGGGGTCTGTGCGGGTGCCCACTAGCAAGGGCGGAAATTGCGGCGGCTGCTGAGGGGTACCGGACTGGCGTGCAAACCTGCCTGTGGTGCGGGCGAATCATCAGAGGCAGCAGAAGCCGAGCAACCTCGGTGGTGGTGGTCCGAGCGGGCGCGCATGGGTCCCCCTGCAGTGGCTGCTGAGAAGGTCTGAGCCAATGTGCAGACCCCCAGTGACGTGAACCAACCCATGGTAGAAGCGGAGGACGAGGCAACCCTGGAAGTGGTCCGAGCAGGCATACGCGAGCCCAACCGCTGGAGCAAAAGCCACAGCAGATGCTGCAGAGGCCCAAGCTCATGAGCAAAATTTCCGACGGCACAGGATTGCCCTCAGTGGTAGTGAAGGCTGGGGCAGCCACAGAAGTGATCCAAACGTGTGTGCGCAGGCACATGCGAGTCCACCTGGGGAAGCAGCAGCTGTGGAGGTGGGCTGGAACCAGCAACAACAGAGACCAAATGCCCCAGGCAGCAACAACAGCAGTGGCCAGGTGGACAGACCACACAACAGGAGAACACGGGTCACACCCACTGGACCCTGCTGAGTGCTGAAAAAGAAGAAAAAAACAAAAGAAAAGAAAAGAATAAATAAAAAATCTGGATAGAATGACACCTGAGACTAAGGGGCAGGCTACATTCAATACCTTACCTAATCACTGAATTACAGTACTGATCCCAACAAATAGCAAGCAATAAGAGTCAACAGAAAGTGGATCTCAGGGGAACTTGAACTTTTAAAGGAAATTCCCCCAGGCAAAGAGTAGATAAAAGCAAGCCTAGGAGTGCAGCTGATATTTATAATGGCACCTGGACCCAGCAGAGGTAGCCAGAAGATCTGGATTGCCTGTAGCTCCCAAAAGGTTTATACTAGCCAGTCAAAGGCAGTGACCCCCACTGATCTGCACCCAGCCCTGGACAGGGAGGTCCAGGGCAGGCACATTCAGTGGCCAGATACAAAAAGCACCAGTTCAAGACCTAACAACCCTTGTTAAAGTGGAAGCTTAGTGAAGGGCTCCTCACACTTGACCCAACTAAGACATAGAAAACTCCAACACAAACAGCAAAAAGAACAGTGATAGCAGATAAGTAGATTACAAAAACAGCTGAGGCCAACCCAAGAAGACCTAGAAATAACACAACTGAAAATTGGAGGCAGACAACGCCAACCCTAGACTTAGCTAGCTTCACAAACAACACACCCAAACAAAGAGTATATACATACACAGACAAAATGGGAAGACAGAGAAGTGCAATCCAAATGAATCAACAAGAGAAACCCCCAGAAAAAGAACTGAGTGAGATGGAAATAACCAAACTACCAGATGCAGAATTTAAAATAATGACTTTTAGAATGCTCAAATATCTTAGAGCAACAATGGATGAACATAATGAGCACATAAATAAAGAGATAACAAGCATCAAAAAGGACATTGAAATAATAAAGAAGAACCAGTCAGAAATGACAAACACAATATCAGAAATGAAGACTACATTGGAAGCAATTAAAAGCAGACTGAATGAAGCAGGGGATCAAATCAGCGATATAGAAGACAATATAAATGAAAATACGGAAGTGGGGCAACAAAAAGAAAAGAGGCTCAAAAAATCTGAGGAAACTCTATGAGAGCTCCCTGACAACCTAAAGAGAAACAACATCCGCATTATAGGGGTTCCTGAAGAAGAAGAGAAAGAAAAAGTGATAGAGACCTTGTTCGAATAAATCATAGCAGAAAATTCCCTAAATTGATGCAAGGAAAAGTCACACAAGTTCAAGAAGCACAGAGAATTCCATTAAACAGAAACCCAAAGAAATCTACACTAAGACGCATCACAATTAAAATACCAAAGCTAAGAGATAAAGAAAAATATTAAAAGCTGCTAGAGAAAAATAGTCAATCACCTACAAAGGAGCCCCCACAAGGATGAAATACAACTTCTCAACAGTAACACTTGAGGTCAGAACGGAATGGCAAGAAATATTCAAAGTAATGCAGAACAAGAGCCTACAACCATAACTACTTTATCTAGCAAGGTTGCCATTTAAAATTGAAGAAGAAAAAAAAAAAGCTTACCAGAGGAGGGGGGGAACTCAAGGAATTTGAATGCGGCAAGATGGCGATGTACTAGGCAGACATACCAACTTTCACTTCCCAGAATCAAAGGGGTTTACAACTTAATTTTAAGAACAACCATCTGGAAAACCCAACTTTGGACTAAACTAAGAGGACTCTTTAACCAAGGATCATTGAAGAAACTACACTGAGACTGGTAGGAAAAGTGGAAACATGGAGAGTACTGCCCAGCTCCTAGGAGCAAATGTCAGCCCAGAGGGACTTGCGTGGTGGGAAGTGAGTTTAGCAGAGAGGGGAGCATTCTGGGCCCCAGGAACAAAGCGCCAGCCTGCAGCCCCAGAGCCTAGAAGAGGGGTACAGACAGTATTTAGCTGCAAAACAAGGCAGGATACCATTTGCGAGAAAGAGACAGATTTCTTAGACCCAGGATTCTTCTTAAAGGGACTGCAAAGAAAACCTCTTTCACAACCACTCACCTGGAATTCTGGGTAATGGGGAGAGCTGAGAGGACCGGAGTAGCAGGAAGAGTGTGTAATCTAGGAGGCACAGGGAGAAACACTTTGAGGTATAGCCACCTTAACCCCTGAGCTGAATCACTCCCCAAATCTAAAGTGAATATTTTTCCTAAAACCAGCAATACCAGCAAAGTAAAGCAGGTCACCAGCCA
This sequence comes from Rhynchonycteris naso, assembly GCA_037038555.1. Taxonomy (NCBI): domain Eukaryota; kingdom Metazoa; phylum Chordata; class Mammalia; order Chiroptera; family Emballonuridae; genus Rhynchonycteris; species Rhynchonycteris naso. Next base: position 183,922,625 of record CM072996.1, on the reverse strand, counting down.
AACAGAAGCTCTCCTGCTGCACTCAGAGAAGAGTCGCTTAAAAGGAGGGAGCCATCAGGGATACAGTATTGAATGCTAAGGTCTAAGCTGCATCGCCCCCCCCCCCACACACACACTGCTGAGTACTTAAAGGAATGGGCAGTGGTAGGATGTGGAAGCGCAATCCCATCGGTGGTGGCAGAAACTGGGGGCTGGTCATGGCTTTGGCCTGGGCATGAGCACAGTCCTGACCATGGGGGTGGAAGTCGGGGCGTGAGTGCAGTCCTGCCCGGTGGGGGTGGAGGCTGAGGGCAGCCATGGCAGCAGGAAGGGTGCACAAAAGAGGTCCGACCTATGGCTGTGGGCCAGGTGAGCAAGAGCAGTCCCGCCAGCAGTCCTGCCCACAGTGGCAAGGTGAAAGCTGGGGAACCAGCTGAGGTCTGCAGCTGAGTGCAAGTGCACAGCCCCGCCCTCAAGGCCGAGGCTTACAGCCCAGGTGAGTGAGCATGGTCCTACCCATGGGGGTGGGGTGAAGGCTGAAGCCAGCCAAGGTTTGTAGCCCAGTCACATGAACACAGTCCCACCCATGGATGCAAGACAGAAACCACAGTGACCGCCATAGTGGGCCAGCACTGGCAACGCCTGTACCTAAATGCCTGAGGAGGTGGCAGAAGAGGTGGCCGGTATGTAAACAGACTACACCTAGGGAACACAGAGGTCACACCTATCTGAATCTTGTGGCCACACCCTTCTTATACACAGACAAAATGGGAAGGCAGAGAAATGCAACCCAAATGAATCAAGAGAAATCCCCAGAAAATGACTTGAATGAGTCAGAAATAACCAAATTACTGGATGCAGAGTTTAAAATAATGATTATTAGGATGCTCAAAGCCTGACCTGTGGTGGTGCAGTGGATAGAGCATAGACCTGGGAACACTGAGGTCGCCAGTTCAAAACCCTGCACTGGTCTGGTCAAGGCACATATGGGAGTTGATGCTTCCAGCTCCTCCTCCCTTTCTCTCTCTCTCTCTCTCTCTCTCTCTCTCTCTCTCTCTCTCAATCTGTGTCTCCTCTCTAAAATGAATAAATAAAAAGAAATTTCTTAAAAAAAAAAAGATCTTAGAGCAACAATGGATGGACATAACAAGCCTAAATAAAGAGATAGCAAGTATAAAAAAGGACATTGAAATAATAAAAAAGAATCAGTTCAAAATGACAAATACAATATCAGAAATGAAGACCACAATGGAAGAAAATAAAAGCAGAATAGATGAAGCTGAGGATCAAATCAGAGAGTTAGAGGACAAGATAAAAAGAAAAAAGGTTCAAAAACTCTGAGGAAATTCTAAGAGAGCTCTGTGACAACATGAAGAGAAATAAAATCTGCATCATAGGGGTTCCTGAAGAAGAAGAGAAAGAACAAGGGATAGAGACCTTGCTCGAATAAATCATAGCGGAAAAATTCCCTAAACTGATGCAGGAAAATGTCACACAAGTTCAAGAAGCACAGAGAATTCCATTAAACAGAAACCCAAAGAAATCTACACCAAGACGCATCACAATTAAAATACCAAAGCTAAGCGATAAAGAAAAATATTAAAAGCTGCTAGAGAAAAATAGTCAATCACCTACAAAGGAGCCCCCATAAGGATGGCATCCAACTTCTCAACAGAAACACTTGAAGCCAGAAAGAAATGGCAAGAAACATTCAAAGTAATGCAGAACAAGACCTTAAAACCAAGACTTCTTTATCCAGCAAGGCTATCATTTAAAATTGAAGGAAAAATAAAAAACTTCACAAACAAACAAACAAAACCCTCAAGGAATTCATTACAACCAAACCAATGCTGCAAGAAATGTTAAAGGGCCTTCTTGTAAACAGAACAAAGGAGCAAAAGAATACAGTAAAAGAGGAATATAGCTTTAAAGAATAAAATGGCAATAAACAGCTACATATCAATAATAATCTTAAATGTAAATGGTTAAATTATCCAATCAAGAGACATAGGGTAGCTGTTTGGATAAGAAAACAGGACCCATACATATGCTGCCTACAAGAAACACACCTTAAAACAAAATATGCACATAGACTGAAGGTAAAGGATGGAAAAAAATATTTCATGCAAATAGAAATGGAAAAAAAACTGGGGTAGCTATAATTATATCTGACAAAATAGACTTTAAAACAAAGGCTACAGTAAGAGATAAAGAAGGTCACTACATAATGATAAAGGGAGCAATCCAAAAGGAAGATATAACCATTATAAATATTTATGCACCTAATATAGGAGTACCTAAATATATAAAGCAGACTTTGAAAAATATAAAGGATGAGATAACAGCGATACTATAATAATAGGAAATTTTAATACTTCACTAACATCATTAGATAGATCCTCAAGAAAGAAAATTAACAAAGAAACATCAGACTTAAAGGACACTCTAGATCAACTGGATTTAATAGATATCTTCAGAACCTTTCACCCTAAAGCAGCAGAATATACATTCTTTTCATGTGCTCATGGTACATTCTCTAGGATAGACATGTTAGGGCACAAAAGGGGTCTCAACAAATTTAAGAAGACTGAAATTATATCAAGCTCCTTATCTGATCACAATGGCATAAAACTAGAAATCAACCAAAACAAAAAAACTGAAAAATACTCAAACACTTGGAAACTAAATAGCCTGTTATTAAATAACGAATAAGTTAATGAGATCAAAGAAGAAATTAAAAAGTTCCTAAAAATGAATGATAATGAGCATACATCAACTCAAAATTTATGAAACACAGTGTTCATAGCATTACAAGCATATTTTAAGAAGCTAGAAAAAGCTCAAATAAACAACTTAACCCAGCACCTAAAAGAACTAAAAAAAGAACAGCAAGTAAAGCCCAGAGGTAGTAGAAGGAAGAAAATAATAAAGATCAGAGTAGAAATAAATGACATAGAGGCTAAAAAAACAATACAGAGGATCAATGAAACCAAAAGCTGGTTCTTTGGAAAGGTAAACATGGTCGATGAACCTTTAATAAGACTCACCAAGAAAAAAAGAGAGGGGACTCAAATAAATAAAATTAGAAATGAGAGTGGAGAAATAACAACTGACACAACAGAAATACAAAGTATTGTAAGAAAATAGTATGAAGAACTCTATGCCAAAAAATTAGATAACCTAGGTGAAATGGACAAATTCCTTGAAACATATAATCTTTCAAAAATCAATTTAGAAGAATCAGAAAACCTAAACAGAACAATTATAAGAAATAAAAGTGAAACAGTTATCAAAAACTCTCAACAAACAAAAGCCCTGGACCAGATGGCTTCACAGGTTAATTCTACCAAATATTCAAAGAACTAACTCCTGTCCTTTTAAAGCTATTTCAAAAAATTAAAGAGCAAGGAAGACTTCCAAGCTTCTTTTGTAAGGCAAGCAAAATTCTGATTCCAAAACCAGGCAAAGACAACACAAAGAAAGAAAACTATAGGCCAATAACCCTGATGAATTTAGATGCTAAATCCTCAACAAAATATTAACCAACTGGATCCAGCAATAAATGAAAAAAAATCATACATCATGATCAAGTGGGATTTATTATGGGGAAGCAAGGCTGGTACAATATTCGCAAATCAATGTAATTCGACACATAAACAAAAGGAAGTAGAAAAACCACATGATAATTTCAATAGATGCAGAAAAAACATTTGATAAAATCAAGGACCCATTTATGATCTAAATTCTCAGCAAAGTGGAAATACAGAGAACATATCTCAACATGATAAAGGCTATCTATGACAAACCCATGGCCAACATCATAGTCAATGGGCAAAAATTAAAGCAATCCCCTTAAAACCAGGAACAAGGCAGAGGTGTCCCCCTTTCATCACTCTTATTCAACATAGTTCTGGAAATCATAGCCACAGCAATCAGACAAGAATAAGAAATAAAAGGCATCCAAAATGGAAAAGGAGTAGTAAAACTATCATTATTTGCAGATGATATAATACTGTATATAAAAAACCCTAAAGTCAAACAACTGCTCAACCTGATAAGTGAATTTAGCAAGATGGCAGGATATAAAATTAAAACTCAGAAATCAAAGGCATTTTTATTCACCAATGATAAATTGTCAGAAAGAGAAATTAAGGAAACAGTCCTCTTCACTATTGTAACAAAAAATAAAGTACCTAGGAATAAATTTAACCAAGGAGATTAAAGATCTGTACTTGAAAAATGTTAAAAGATTGATAAAAGAAATAAAGGAAGATACAAACAAGTGGAAGCATATACCATGTCCATGGATAGGAAGAATAAACATCATTAAAATGTATATATTACTCAAACCAATTTATAAATTCAATATAATACCAACGACATACTTCAAAGATATAGAATACATATTCCAAAAATTTATATGGAACCAAAAAAGAGCATGAATAGCCTCAGCAACCATGAAAAAGAAGAAAAAAGTGGGAGGTATCACACTTCCTGATATCAAGTTATACTACAAGGCTATTGTACTCAAAACAGCTTCTTATTGGCATAAGAACAGTCACAGAGAGATCAATGGAACAGAACAAAGAGCCCAGAAATAAACCCCACACCTTTATGGAATTGATATTTGACAAAGGAGGTAAGAGCATACAATGGAGTAAAGACAGTCTCTTTAACAAATGATGTTGGGAAAATTGGTCAGTTACCTGTAAAAAAATGAAACTAGAGCACCAACTTACACCATTCACAAAAATAAACTCGAAATGGATAAAAGACTTAAATGTAATTCGTAAAACCATAAGTATGTTAGAAGAAAACAGGCAGTAAGCTCTCTGACATCTCTCACAGCAATATATTTGCTGATTAATCTCCAAGGGCAAGTGAAATAAAAGACAGGATAAACAAATGGGACTATATCAAACTAAAAAGCTTTTGCATAGCTAACGACAATATAAACAGAATAAAAAGACAAACCACATAATGGGAGAACATATTTGACAATATGTCTGATAAGGGGTTAATAACCAAAATTTATAAAGAACTTGTAAAACTCAACACCAGGAAGATAACAATCCAATCAAAAAATGGGCAAAAGAAATGAATAGACACTTCTCCAAAGAGGACATTAAGATGGCCAATAGGCAGATGAAAAAATGTTCAACATCACTAATCATTAGAGAAATGCAAGTTAAAATTACAATGATATACCACCTTACACCAGTGAGAATGGCGCTCATTAACAAAACAACACATAATAAGTGCTGACGAGGATGTGGAGAAAAGGAAACCCTCCTGCACTGCTGGTGTGAATGCAGACTGGTGCAGCTACTGTGGAAAACAGTATGGAGATTTCTCAAAAAATTAAAATTGGAACTGGCTTTTGACCCAGGAATACTTGGGATATACTTGGGATATACTCTTAGGAATATATCCCAAGAATACCATATCACTAATTCAAAAGAAGAAATGCACCCCCATGTTTATAGCAGCATTGTTTACAATAGTAAAGATCTGGAAACAGCCTAAGTGTCCGTCAGTAGACGAGTGGAGTAGAAAGAGATGGTACATATACACAATGGAATACTATGAAAAAGGAAATCTTAACTTTTGCTACAACATGGATGGACCTGTAAACTATTATTCTAAGTGAAATAAGCCAGGCAGAGAAAGAAAAATATCATATGACCTCACTCATTTGAGGAATCCAATGAACAGTGTAAACTGAAGAACGGAATTGAGACAGAGGAGGGATTAAAAGGACCAGAGGAAAAAAGGACAGAGGGAAAGGGGATAATAGGATGGAATAATCCTGAAGGAAGGGGAGGGCTCTGTGGGGAGGAGGACAAGGAAGATGTTGAGGGGAATACGGGGGAGGAGGATTGCATTCAGGGCAACACTAGAATCTATGTAAACACAATATATTAAAATCAATAATAAAAAAAGACTACAAGATAACACAGTAGTGATAAATGTTTTACATACCCGACACAGTAGCAGTAAATATTGTTTTACATTTTAACACAGTAGCAATAAATGTCGTTTTATATATCAAAGACATTCCCAAATCTTCCAGGATTTATACTATCCTTGTTGCCACAGCAGTGGGAAATAAAATGTTTAGCTTAGGATAAGGAGAGAAGCTAAATGCAGTTAGTTACCTTTGCTAAAAGTGTTGGGGCTAGCTCATTAGGAAACCAAATAAGCCAGTCCTCTCTTGTTTAGTTTACAAGTTCTATACATATAAAGCAGTGGTTCTTAACCTTTTTTGAGGTACCGAACCCACCAGTTTCATATGCGCATTCGCCAAACCCTTGTTTAGTGATAAATAAAAGAGGATTTTTTTTCCTAATTCAAGACATAGGTATATGTTTTTTTACTGGTGCACAAAATGAGCTGTGCATGAACATCACCTTGCTCAAAGAACAAAACCAACAAAGTGCATGAACTCACAACAAATTATGGTATTACTTTATTCTGGCCTCCACGGCAGAGGCTTCTCCAAACCCCTGAGACTGACTCATCGAACCCCTAGGGTTCGATAGAACCCATGTTAAGAACCACTGATATTACAAAAGGGCTCATTATTAGAAAGCATATAAAATGTTACAGAATGCAGGTTTTTCAAGCAAGGGGAGTAGGCTTGTGATTCCTTTGTTTAGAGATAAACATCACTCTTATGACTCCAGGAGGGGAGGAAGAGTTAGAATTAGTGTAGGAATTTTTAATTAAGATATGTAAGCATTATCTCCTAAAGGTTCTTAGGGAAAGGGAAAATAAGTCCTACCTTCTTTGCTCTGTCTAGCAAGTAGTGGCCTCAGTCCTTCCAGAGAGCTATAGTTAAATTATGATTAACTACTAACTAACTCTTGCCCCTTTAATCTCTTTCCCTTGGGTTTTCTTCTCCTCAGAAAGGAGGGGGAGGGTGGTGGCTGGCTCTTCTTTTTGAAATACCAGTATCAACAGTTTTGCAGTTTCTTGACACCCTATCACATTCCCCACTGGTTTTATATTATGAGTCAAATCCTTGACTCAATATAATGAGATGTATGAGGTTGTTGAGTAGGCAGGGGCCTACAGTTAAGTCTAAGATCAGTGATCTGCAGACCCTGTAAGTAGAAACATTAGCCTATAACATGCAAAAGAAACGGTGCTGCCTTTTGTTCATATTTAACAGGTAGACTTGATGTTTTTATTAACAGTATTACATTCTACTGAAGAAACAAATGTTACTGATTAACTTCTTACAACCTGTAGAAACCTTCTGCAATTTACATAAATTTTCAATTTTTATGAACTTTTTAATATATTCAGAAATAGCCTTCATAACAACTTACTTTCTTCCCTTTTCTTTTAAAAGTATTTCTATACCTTTCACCTTTCATTATCAAAACTACAATTCCTTTCCAGTCAGAACTCTTAATTTTAAAAATCTTAACCTTTAGTGACAACTAAGCTGGCAACACATAATTTTTCTTTAAAATATACTTTCTCTTGGAGGTGTCCTCCCTCTAAGTAGCTAGTATTTATAGGATATTTTTTTAGGGGTAGCTATAAGCACAGATATATTTTTTATTTACCTGTAACTTCCTTTCTAGCAAAGTGACTTATATCTCCCTTCTGTATGACTCATAACAATACATGCATCAAACCTTAAGATGACTTGTTCTGGCTTTCCTTTGACCTCAGTTTCCCTCCCTCCCCAGATTCCAATTAATAGGTGAATTTCCTCAGGCTTTAGCCTTACTTAGACCAACCAGCTTCTGGTTTGTTGCTGGAGCAGGGCATGTTGTCCTTCTCAGGGTCAGCTTACAGCGGTTGGTGAGATCCGTTAGCACCGTCTCTAAGTCTCGTAGGGAGTCTCCAAGGGAGCTTAGGGAGAAGGGGTGTTGCTCTGCCTAATACAATTCTATATGGGGTGAATTTTGCCCAGTGGGGGGGGGCATTTAGCTTTTAGAAAAACCAGGGGGAGTAAATCAGTCCAGTTTTCACCAGTTTTTAGAATAAATTTGATTAGGACTTTGTCAGTTTGGTTTATTTTTCCCGAACTCTGAGGCCTGTAAGTACAATGTAATTTCTAATGAATGTTGAGTGCCTTTCCTACTAGCTGTGAGGCCCTAGTAATTTCTTAACAACTGTTATTGTGGTCTTGTTTCTAGTAGAGAAAGCTTCTACTTATTCTTTAGTAATTTATTTCTAAATGTTCACCAGGGAACGTTCCTCTCTCCCTGTTTTTCTTTATAATTTCTTTACTTTGCTTAGTATTTATTTGGGCACAGACTAAACACGTGGACACTATGCCTTCTGTAATAGATTCTAAGTCTGCTTGTTAATCTCTTTACTTAGAGCTTCAGGTAAGAAAAGTCTATTGTCTGGTATTTATAACTATTTCTTTTATTCATAGTTGTCTCTTTTAGCTACTAAAATTTCTAAAGTCCCCACTGGTTTTAGGGCTACATCTTTGGCTTTTTGTCTAATTTCCTTTTGTCTCTATTGAGTTCCCTTTTCTGGTGTTCTGGGCAAAGATTAAGGGCTATAGTCTCTGGTCTTCTTTCCCTTGGTCCACCTCAATGCCTGAGTGAGAGCAGTAAGTTCTGCCCGCTGAGCCGAGGTCTTGTGTGGCAAGGCTTGGGCCTAGATGATCTTAACAAGAGTTACTACAGTTGCTCTAGCACCTTGGACCCTGTCTATAACAAAACTACTGCCATCTGTGCAGAAAAGTCTGGCCCCACAGCCTGGACAGAGTCTAATTCCACAGAGCAGTCATGCAGAGGAATACTGGGGTCCTTATCAGCAGATGTCAGAAATCCTTTTTCTTATTTGAGGGCCTGGGTAAGGGCTATGAGTACTGTAAAACCACAGAAGGGAGCATTCCAGAGCTGCTGACTCAATGCCCACCTGCTCAAGGCTCTCCCACCCTATAAAATCTTGCCCCAGAATTTGTTTGATGTTCTTCTCTTGGAGAAGTGTGCCCAGCAGGTCTCTTTCTCTTCTAATAAAAGCCTGTACTCCTGGTGATCAAGTGCCATCTCATTCTTACATCTGGTGTTGGGACAGGGTACTGGCTGCCTAGATGGTCCCCTTGCTGGTCGAACTTACAACCAGGGAAGCAGTGAGTATGGTTGAGTGACCGGCAGTCCGACCCTGTCCTGAACCCCTGCCTTTTCCTTCTCTGGTTGGCTCTTCAAATTCAGCCTCTGACTCTCTTTCTGATGGTCTATTGTGACTTGCCTCATGCTCTGAGCGGTTTGCTCGACTCGGTCCCAGGGACCTCTACAAAAGTCTAGGTGCCTAGTCAAACCTCTCCACTCTCGCAGGTTCCTTGGCAGATGGTGACAATCTCTTTCTCGGATTTTTCTCTTCTCGAAGATTTTCTCCTTTTGAGATTGTGACAAGAGGTGGGGATGCCCCACGATGGGCTTCTTCACAATCTAGATTGTCAGACCAAACTCCTTTGGGATGCCTCTTAAAAAAAATACTTCACCAAACTCGGTCTCTGTAACATGGCATGGCCTCAGTACAGACTAGATAATGGCTCCCACTGGCACAAAAATGGAACTTTTAATATCAACATTCTCCAGGACCTAAACAACTTTGCCTCCGGATGGGGGAGGGCCTCAGAGATTCCTTACGTACACACTTTCTTTCTTCTACTTTTGCTTCTGTCCTTAATCTCTGTGCCTTCTGTTCTATGACTAAAACCTCCACTCCTAATCTTTCCTTCTCTGCAGACTCCCAACTCTCTCCCTTCCTGCCTGACCCCCAGGAGCACCCCTCTCTCGGGGACTCTCTCTGCAGACCTCTTTTGCTCAAGTCTCTTTCCTTCAAAGAGCCCCCTCCCTTTGCAGAATCCTGTTTCTCATGCACTTACAAATACCAATCTCTCTTTCTCCTCCCCTGTTGGCCAGGGGCCCCTCCCTTCTCCACTGCATTCTTAAACCCTTTCCCCCCTCCTTACAAACTGCTGCTCTCTCTCTCCTCTTCAACTCCTCTTCCCTCCTTACAGGCTGCGGTGGGGGGTGTCTTTCTCCCCTTTGTCCTCTCCCCTTTCTTCAGAGGTCTGAATCTTTTTGACTCCGATAACCACATGGTGCCACCACCAGCACTTCAACCTTCTCCTCCTCCTCCTGCAGATTCTGACCTTCCTTCTTTCCATCCAGCTGCTCACTCTGTCCATCCATCTGCTTTCTATCTTCCTTCCCTCTATGCTAACAACTCCCTGCCATCTTAAAAAGCTTAAAAGGCAGAATTGTCTATTAAGCTGTGTGAGTAAATAATCTGTTTTGTCTCTTTGTCAGAAAATGTGCACTTATTATAATTTGTATGTAAAATCTCTGTTTAATGTGTAACTGTGTCTGTTTCTAAGGCCTTAAACCAATAATTACCTGCCTCTTAAATCAAGGCTTACTCATCTCCATAAACTCTCCCTTCGATACCCCCACCCTTCCTATTTGAAAACTTTCAGGGTCTTATCACCTCATACCAGAACTTCTGCCTAATCAATGAGGCAGTAATTCTACTCCATCCAGTAGTCCCTAAACTCTACAAGTTACTGTCACACATTCCCTCAAACACCACTCACTTCATGGTCCTAGACCTCAAGAATGCCTTCTTTACCATTCCTCTACATCCTGACTCTTATTTTCTGTTTGCTTTTACTTAAACTGACCAGACACTAATGCAACCCAGAAACTTACTTGGACTGTCTTACCCCAGGGGTTCAGAAACAGCCCACACATGTTTGGGCAGGCACTAGCTCAGGATTTAGCAGCATGCAATCTTGAAATGAGTACTCTCTTACAATATGTAAATAACCTACTCCTCTGCAGCCCCTCTCTGCCTTTCTCAAGGAAACATGCCACCACTCTTCTTAACTTCCTCACCATGAAAGAAATATTGTGTCTTTTCTGCTAAGGCTCAACTTCACTCTCAGTCCATAGTCTATATGGGCATCACCTAAACCCCCACCACCCGAGGTCTCACCCTAAATCGAACTCAGACCCTCCACAGTCTCCAACCACCTACCACTGCAAATAAAATCCTTTCTTTCCTTGGTCTAATAGACTTCTTTAGACACTGAATTCTCAATTTTGCTCTTAGTCAAGTCCCTCAGTGAGATCTTCTGAGCATGACTTTTAAGGTCTATAATGGCCAAGGAAGTAACAGAAAGGGCAAATAAGGCCCAAAAGAGGTCAGGAAATACCAGCTTTTGGAATAGGCTCTTAAAGGCTCCAGTGCCCTAAAGGGCTTCATAAGGATTCCATCAGGGCCCTGCTTCAAGAGTGGAAAAAAAGGTCATTGAACTTTGAAGCCTGTAAGGCTTCTTGGCCCCACCAAGGAACACATTTTTGCTGTGGAAAGAGGGACATGAGAAGGTAAGCTGCCCCTTTGCTCCATGGAGGGAGGGTTCAGTCTCTTCTAGCCCTGCTCCAGCTACCTGTAATCTGACTTTGCCCAGCATGCTGGGAATTGCCACTGAAGGCCCAAGGACATCGTTCATGAGCCTAAGGTATTTCTTCCAAGTAGCAGATAAGTTGATCTCATTTCTTGTAAACACAAGGGCCATCTACTAGCCTTTCCTGAATATTTGAGTTTTATTTATCCCTCAAAGATCTCTGCTGTGGGTACAGTCTGATTTTGTTGCTTTATTTAATGTATACTGTCTCCTTTATTCCTCTTGTCTCAATGCCCCATGCCTATTGTAGGCTGGGACCTGCTGCTAACTCCAGCTAGAAGCAGTGGTCACTAGGACTTAAACTCAGCTCTCCCTATCACAGGTCATGTATTTAGGACTACAGTTGACCCCAGGACAGAAGGCCATCGCCACGGATAGAAAGCATCTAGTATCCTCCATACCAACACCCTCTACCAAAGAGGAGCTTCTCTCCTTCCTAGGAATTATGGGTTTCCTCACTCAGATCATGAATCCCTAACTACAGTCTTTTAGCAAAACCTCTCTATTAGGCTACAAAAAGAAACCTCACCAAACCCCTAAATCCTAAATTCGCAATACAAACACCCTTCACCAAACTCAAACAGGCTCTCTTCCATGCACCTGCCCTACAGCTTCCAGACTTAAACTCAGAGTTCATACTCTATGTTACAAAAAAATAAGGGCTTGCCCTTGGAGTCCTTGGACATCAAAAGGGACCCTCCTTCACACTAGTTACTTATCTCTCTAAACAGCTTAAACCCACTTGCAAGGGATAGGCACCATGCCTCAGAGCTCTGGCAGCCATTGCCCTGTTAGCCCTTGAGAGTAAAAAGCTCTCATTAGGACAAAAAGTCATCATCATGTCTCTCCACAATCTACAGGACCTTCTTACTCATAAGACCTTAGCCCATTTATCACCCTCTCAATTATAACAACTTCATATCATTTTTCTTGAAAATTCCAAATTCTCTTTCCAGCCCTGTTCTAATCTGAACCTGGCAACACTCCTACCTACCTCCTCCTTACCTCCAGCACATTGCTGCATTGAAACTCTCACACATTTCACTACCCCCTTCCCTCACCTGTCTTCTACACCTCTTCCCACTCCCAACCTCACTCTCTTTGTTTACGGAAGCGCACTTAAGACAAGACAACAGTCCACTCAGGCAGGCTATGCAATCATCACTGACCAACACCTCATCCTCAAGGCTCAGCCCCTCCCACAGGGCACTACCTCACAACAGGCTGAACTTATAGCCCTTACTAAAGCACTAACTCTCAGCTCTGGCAAGATGGCTAATATTTACACAGACTCAAAATATTGTTATCACATTCTACACTCAGCTGCAGCCATTTGGAGGGAGCACTACCAAAGGCGATCCCCTCCAAAATCACACTTACATACAAAATCTTCTAAATGAAGCACTACTTCCCAAGCAAGCAGCCATTATTTATTGTAAGGGACATCAAAAAGGCACCTCTCCTATATCCATCAAAAACAATTTAGCTGATCAGGTAACCAAGAAGGTTGCAACCCAGCCTCCTGATTCACAAATTTACTTCCTCACCTCACTCACTCCACAATATTCCACTAAGGAGAAAACTATCTACTCCTCTCTCCCACAAAAGGAGGAATGGTTTCTCAAAAATGGTAAACTCCTCCTTCCACAATTCCAAACTGAGACCATCTTACAATCATACACAAATCATTCCATGTAAGATATCAACCTCTTCTCATATATGTTTCCTCCTTCCTTACCAGCCATCATATCTTGGCTGCCCTAAACTGCATCACATCGGCCTGCCACATCTGTTCTCTTTACACCTCACAAGGGGGAATACATCCCAAATCTAACCCTACCCCATAAGCCTCTTCCAGTTCCTAGTACACTACCCATCAATCTAAGGACCAAACAAGCTATACAGGTAATTTCTCTTCTTGTTGCTTTAAGAATTTCTATAAAAATAAGGTCTAGGGGCAGAGGGACTGGCCACTGCCCTGTCTTATTCCCACTCTCTCTCTTTCTCTGAAGCCTAGCAAATTCGTAAAAACAAACCAAGTAATGAAATCAGTGATTTCACACAAACTAGGTGTCTTGACTATTGTTTTTCATTGGTCCACTCACTCTCCTATTTATTTTTCTAACTTTTAGACCCTGCATCTTATATTTGTTCATTAGTTTCTTACAGAACCTCATGTAGACCTTCGCCAATCAAAAAATTGGAAAAATCTACCTAACCCTACACAACAACCCTGAAACCTGCCCTCACGAAACAAAAGATCTGGAACCCTATATATAAACCCCTACTTCAATTACCCCAGGGAGAGGTCCACGTAGGAGGCCCCATAGAAATAATAGCAGGAAGTAGCTCCAGAAAATAGTTCACCTGAGACAAAGCTCCTTCCTGAACTTCATACCCTTTAATCTTCCCCTCACCTCTTTTTACTTTTATCATACCATAGAGTTGAGAAATGATAGATACATGAATTTATGAGAACTTCTAACTGCCCTTTTGCTGTTCCGCTTGTCTATCTAACCCCACCCTTACTTACTGGACTATCGCCCTGAGGCAGAAAAGTTCCAGGAAGCTGTTCAATGGCCCCAAGGAGGAGAGTTCCAAGAAACCAAAATTGTAAAACCACAGAAGGGAGCATACCAGAATTGCTAAGTCAACGCCCACCTGCTCAAGGCTCTCCCACCCTATAAAATATTGCCCCAGAATCTGTTTGATGCCCTTCTCTTGGAGAAGTGTGCCCGGCAGGTCTCTTTCTCTTCTAATAAAAGCCTGTACTCCTGATGATCAAGTGCCGTCTCATCCTTACAATTTTTATAATTTGTGGGCTTTAGAAAAGTTTTCTCAGAGTTGCCTTTCAAAAGTGACAACCCTCTGCTGAGTCCCACCTTAGGATATTCACCCTCCTCCGTATAGGCCGGTCAGTATACACCCCTGACTAAGTCAGACCCGGAGATGGAAAAGGTTTCCCTCAGCTTCCAGTGGATGGTCACTAAACCATATGGAGTTTACAATTTTCCCTTCACTTTTGCCCTCTGGTTTTAAGCCAGAAATTTCCCATTGAAATTATACCAGAGATTTTCCTGAAAAACAAAGAGAACCTACAAAACAGACAATTTACTATTCACATTTACACTTGACTTTTAGGTACAGTTCAACGGACAAGGAAAGGGGTTGGCCCATGAGGAGTCTCTCAGGTGCACACCTGGCCGCAACCCTCATGGTAGCGTAGGAGCCTCTTAGCATGGGTGGGTCGGTATAAAGCTCCGACTGGGATCAAAGAGTGTCTGATACCACTCTAAGCTGTATGAGGATTGCCAGGGAATCGCAGGTTGGAGCCCACTTGGACTCCGTAGTTATTCACCATGGAGTCACAAACTGGAAACAGGTGCAGGCACGAGAGATCCCCATTCACACACCAATCAATCAGGAGTTTTTTTCGACAGAACAGTCGCAAGGAAAAGGTAGAGCTCTTCCCCTAACCAGAACTCTCCGCTCTCACCAGAGAGTCACTGGCATCAAACCGGGGCTCTGTGCTCTACCAGAGAGTTCCTGGCATTAAAACTCTCCACCAACATCTCGGCCCGGGAGAGCCCATTGCATGAGTTTTGACCATGTCCGATTCTCCAGCGCAATAGTTTCAAATTGACTAGCCCTATACAACTCAAAATTCAGCAAAGAAAAATATTTATTTTACTTTCCTTACCTCCGGAGGTCAATCTTTACTCTTTGATTTTACGACTAAATCTGGGGTCTGGGGGGTGTCTGCTGGGAAGTTGTCCAAGACCCACAGGAAAACTGGAGACCTGGAATGTCTCAGGGGGTGCCCCTCCTAGAGATCCAGCAGGGTCAGGCAACCTTCTGGAGGGGCTACCTGGTGACACGGAACACCAGAATCCTGGACAAGCCCCCAAATATTATAAAGTACTGTACTTTAATCCGCAGGTTACATAGAGAAGACAAGGCAGGATACAGAAGAAATTTTAGGAGGAGAATTATTAATAAACTGGATACATATGACTTACACGGGGTCTAACTAACTCAAATTGTGTGGCCTTGATTATAGTCCTGAGGTTGGTTATATAGACATGATCACATAACGGTTGGGGGGAGCATGATACAAAAGTCATTTACTGATAAGCTTACAGCATTTATTTATAGGATATATTAAAAAGATAAACATACCTCACATCAAGACTACAAGATAACACAGTAGTGATAAATGTTTTACATACAGGACACAGTAGCAGTAAATGTCGTTTTACATATCAATGACATTCCCAAATCTTCCAGGATTTACACTATCCTTGTTGCCACAGCAGTGGGAAATGAAATGTTTAGCTTAGGATAAAGAGAGAAGCTAAGTGCAGTTATCTTTGCTAAAAGTGTTGGGGCTAGTTCATTAGGAAACCAAATAAGCTAGTCACCGCCGCTTGTTTAGTTTACAACTTTTATGTGTATAAAGAATTACAAAAGGGATGATTATTAGAAAGCATATAAAATGTTACAGAATGCAGGTTTTTCAAGCAAGGGGAGTGGGCTCATGATCCCTTTGTCTAGAGGTAAACGTCACTCTCAGGAATCCAGGAAGGGAGAAAGAGTTAGAATTAGTGTAGGAATTTTTAATTAAGATATGTAAACATTGTCTCCTAAAGGTTCTTAAGGAAGGGGAAGAGGAAGTTTTCAGATACATTTTACCTTCTTTGCTCTGTCTAGCAAGTAGTGGCCACAGTCCTTCCAGAGAACTATAGTTAAATTATGATTAACTACTAACTAACTTTTGCCCTTTTAATCTCTTTCTCTTGGGTTTTTTTTTCCCTCAGAAAGAAGGGTTATGGGGGGTGGGGGTGGCTCTTCTGTTTGAAATACCAGTATCGACAGTTTTGCAGTTCCCTGACACCCTATCACACATGTATGTGCAAAGCACTGCACTAGGAGAATTAGCTACCAAGTATAGTCCTTGAGTGTCACCTGAGGTGGCAGGTGTTGCACTGCTGTGTGGACAGAGACCCTGAGGACACCCTGGAAGCTGCATGCCTGGCTCACACTAGCACAGTATGTGATGGGGCTCCTTACCATCAGGCCGTCTCCTCTTCTGCATGGAGACTCGGATTCCGGCACAAGTCCAAAGGGATTTCTTCAGGACTTGTCTGACTTAACTGAGCTGTGAGGAAATTGTCAGTTGTGCTCTTTCTTGCTGGACTCTCCTCCTCAGAGTGTTATAAGTGAGCATGCATTACAGCAGTTCTCCACCATGCAAGCTGGTGGCTGTGAGACAAGGTGGTGTCAGTGGCCGTGGACAGCAACAGGAAGGGGAAGCCTGGAGAACAGGAGGTGAGGAATTATTACCCAGGCGATGGTTTCTCTTTCACTTTATGAGAATCTATGAGTATGGCAGTTTGTATATTTGAACCTTCATTAATAAATATGAAGATAGTGGAGTCCACTTGTTACATGTTATCAACTTATCGGGTTTTTCAATTAAACTTCCTAACACTAACAAAACAAGCTACAATGGTTAAGTCAAATAGAGAGAGCACTAGATGGAGGGCAGATGTGTTCTGAAGCCTTGGTTTTGGCTTTCTCTCCCCCAAAGAGCACCGGCCAGAATCAACTTCGAATATGAAGAAATACCACGAATAATGCATTTTATGTTCTTACCTCCATGCTTTACTGAAAACCTCACTCACTGTTCTCTCCCTAGTAACTTCTTTCCTTCAACAATCAGTCCACTGTCCCCAAGACTTGGCAAGGACCTCAGAAATGACCAACAGCAAGGGAAATTTTTTAACAGCTCCATTAACACAGCAACAGGGGTTTCTTGTTATCAGACAGATGCTTAGGGCAAAGCTGTGGTCACATCCATGGCTCCACCTGCTCTGTCCGGGGGACTGGCCTACTGGAAAAGCCATGTCCTGGCCAGGCCAAGTCAGCTCTGAGGAGCGAGCAGGGACCACAGGGCACAGCGAGTTAAAGTTGAGGATTTGAAGGTGGAGAAAGCTGGGTTAGACCCAAGATTCCCTTGCAGAACCTGGGCCCTGTGACAGAATACTTAGTACTTTCAATGCCTCATGCACATAGCACTTTGCCTGGCACATAATAAGCACTCAGTAAGTAACAGTTCTTTTCCTGCCCCTTTATTTCTAAGATTTGAGTTATATATAATATGGTGCAGAAGTATATGTACACCATAATCTATGAGTATGGCAGTTTGTATATTTGAACCTTCATTAATAAATATGAAGATAGTGGAGTCCACTTGTTACATGTTATCAACTTATCGGGTTTTTCAATTATACTTCCTAACACTAACAAAACAAGCTACAATGGTTAAGTCAACATAAAGTTCAACAAATTTCTTAACATTTGGACAGCACCCGGCTCAAAACATCAAACCTTTCTAGCACCCTAGAAGGCTCCTTCATGTCCCCCTCAGAGCAAACAACTTTCCTGACGTCTACCACCAACCGTACATTTGACTATTGTTGAGCTTACTGGAAATTTTATCCTACAGTCTGCATTCTTTACGTCTGCTTTCCTTCACTCTGCATCATGCCTCTCTGCTGCTTTACGTATCCTTAGGTTGTTCTATTTTGTTAACAGTATCCTGTAGTATTTATCTATTTTACTGGGGATGGACATTTGAGTTATTTCCAGTTTGGGGATAATATAAACAAATATTTTTGCACATGTCTTATTACTTTTTGTGAGCATAGAGTATAAAGTCTGCTTCCCTCATTACTGGTAGACCAACTGCTCTAAAACCATTTTTCTCTTTTGCTTTTCTCATCTGTCCCTGTGGTGGATGTATCCAAATACTGACTGCGGTAATTTAACTTTTCTGCTTTGGAGTCTCTCTGTCTATTGTTCAACTTTTAGAGAAAAGAGTTGTCACAGGTTGCTGGGGAATCTCATCACACAATCTGCAAAGAATTGTGTTTCTGAAATATGGACATTAAAATACTTTACTTCAGCCTGACCGGGTGGTGGCGCAGTGGATAGAGCGTCGGACTGTGATGTGGAGGACCCAGGTTCGAGACCCTGATGTTGCCAGCTTGAGCGCAGGCTTATCTGGTTTGAGCAAAGCTCACCAGTTTGAGCCCAAGGTCACTGGCTCAAGCAAGGCGTCACTCGGTCTGCTGTAGTCGCCCAGTCAAGGTACATATGAGAAAGAAATCAATGAACAACTGAAGTGCCACAACCACGAGTTGATACTTCTGATCTCTCTCCCTTCTTCTCCCTCTTGATAAAAAAGAAAACAAACAAAGAAACCCCACAAAAAACAAAAATCCTCAATACTCAAGTATAAATAGGGCCTGACCAGGCAGTGGTGCAGTGGATAGAGCATTGGACTGGGATGCAGAGGACCCAGGTTTAAAACCCCAAGGTTGCCGGCTTGAGCGTGGGCTCATCTGGTTTGAGCAAGGAGTCACTTGGTCTGCTGTAGCCCCTGGTCAAGGCACATATGAGAAATCAATCAATGAACAACTAAGGTGCTGCAATAAAGAATTGATGCTTCTCATCTCTCTCCCTTCCTGTCTGTCTGTCCCTCTTTGACTCTCTCTGTCTCTGTCACAATTAAAAAAAAACTATTTGATTTCAAATCCACACAATTAAACAGATGGATTTCTTTTTTTCAAAAGATCAATCTTTAGACTAAACTGTTAGACAGGAAATGTGCTCTAGGAAAAAAATGAAAATTAGTTTGCTATGACTCTTACTCTCAAAAGCATATAAATCGCAAGAGAGAAGATGTCCACATTCCATGACAATATCACAGGGTAGGATGCACTAGGTGCAGGAAGAGGAAGAGAGGTTCAGATAAAATCCCATAGATGTTCACAGGGAATCTCAGGAGTCATCTTTACGAATAAACCACCTGATAGAAGCACAGAACCTGCGAGCAAAGACTACAACACCAGCAAACTCAGTACGTGATATGGAATTTAAATCTGTTGACATTTATCAAGGCCAGAGGTATCGAGGCAAGATGACATGCTGCACATTTAAAGAATCTAGAGATGAAAAGTATTCCCCAAACACAGGGTCAACTTGATGGAGAATCTCCTCCTCCAATGTATTAGCTATGGAAACAAATAGTTTCCATTCCATTGTGCCTGGATGGTCAAATAAACAGCCTGTTCACCTGATCTTCTTCTGAGACCTCAGGAGAAGAATATTTTGCTTTCTCCAAGTCACTGGGGAAACTGAGGTACAAAAGTCAAATGCCTTTCATCTAAAAGCTTTAAATGAGGGATACATTGGTTTTAAAACACCAGTGAGAACAATTCCAGAAAGCTAAGAAAGCTGTAGAAGCTCTCCGAACTTCTCCAGCCACCAGGGATGCCTTGAAAGCAGGTGGAGACTTTGGCTCCTGCATACAGGGGAGATACTGACTCATGGTGGGAAATGCACATGAACCAAGAGCAAAAAGCTGGTCACTGGTTACAGGCTGTTTGTTTTAATATTTGTTTTCCTATGTTCACATGCATGTGTACATCTCAGAGACTTTCTCTTTAAAACACAGGTGACCAGGAGGCACAGTGAAAAAGTGCCACCTCCTCCACCCTCTTTCTCATACCCTTTACCACTCTATACTATGGGACCCTAGAATGCCTGAAAAGTTCAACACAGTACTGCCATCACTTCAAAGCTTCACGAGGATGCAAGGAGGCAAGAAAAATGCTGACTGCATGTAGGGTCAGTCCACCATCGTGTCTGACACTGCCTGTGTGCCCTGTACCAGCCCGTGTGCGAGCTTCTCTTCCCACTGATGTGTCCCACAGGCTGAAATGTCATCTCATTGATGAAGGGAAGGAGGAAGGTGGTTTAAGTTGTGGTCCCAATTCAATGAAAATGTCTCTAATAAAAGAGAACATTAAGCCTTTAGACTTGTTTTAGTTGGACAGCTGATTAAAAGTGGGCTTCTTTGGGTGATGGGCACACAACATAATCAACAGTTCAAATGCTATAGAAATGTTTACCTGAAACTTACATACTCTTATCGATCAATGTCACTCCTTTAAATTTAATTTTCTAAGTAATTTTTTTAAAAGAAATGTAGGTTTTGATGGACAGGAGGAGTGAGAGGGGAGGTTGGGTTGGTAAGGAGAGGGTCAGGTCAGATGAACAGCTGCCCTGTGTATCTGAGATTGGGAGAAGGGTGCTCTAGGGGACAATGGAGGGGGTTAGATTTCCTTCTCAGTTTCCCTGGGCATCAGACAAGTGGCTTTCAGAAAGGTTTTCAAGGCTGAGACTTTTCTGTTTGCTGCAATGCCTACCACATCATAAACAATAATGAGAAATATTATCATGAGCTCACTGGATACACAACCATCCTGAGAGACAGGTGTTAATAGCCCATTTTATGGATTAGGATTTTCATCCTGATTTGCCCTACGCAAAACAGGTGGTGAGAAAAAACACATACCCTTTGTCACTACCCTGCACAGCAACACTGGACACATCCAAAGGCCAGGGATGCCCTGTGCCCTAGTATTGGCACAAGGGACTTTGTTTAGGCATCATCCAACATCAACCTCATTCACCCCCGAGAGGCAGTGGCAAGGGAGGCTTTGTCACCATTCCTATTCTTTCGAGCCTTTATGGTCCATGCCAAAAATAAAGGCAAACTGGAGTATCAAATGCTGGGAAATCAACGGTGAAATAAAAGAGCACCTCTGTTGCCCACCAGCAGCCAACCGCAGCCAAGTTTTCCACTGCACCAGTTATGCCACTGAAATAAACTTCATGTTACCACACCCCCAGAGGGTCCAAACCCACCTGAGAAGGCAGGCTGATCCAAGTCCCAACCAGAAAGCTATGAGGGGGAGGAGAGAAAAGAATTGGTGGGTGGAGCTGAGTTAGGCCCAGTTCAGTCACTTCATGGCTGTCACATCAGGTTTCTGATTAATATTCTTCACTCTGACCGGTTGTCTTGGTGAATAGAGCATTGGCCCCGTGTGTGGACGTCCTGGGTTTGATCCCCAATCAGGGCACTTATAAGAAGCAACAATCTGCTTCTCTTCCTCTCTCTCTCCCCCTTCTCTCTTTCTTTCCCTCCTGCAGCCAGTGGATAGGTTGGTCCAAGTGTTGGCCTCAGAGGAGGGTTGCTGGTGGATCTGGTCAGGCACACGCAAAAGTTTGTCTCTCTGCCTCCCTCCTCTCACTTAAAAAGAAAGGGGAAAAATAGAAAAAAATATTCTTTCACTTTAATAACTAAACAACTTATGTTTGTGTGTAGTCCCCTGGATTATTATTCATTTATCCATTACTACTTCAAAATAATTATGGAAATTAATTCCTGATTTTACAGCTACAGAAGCCAAAGGGTTGAATGAATGGCTTTGCATGACCTAACCAATGGACATCAACATCAAAATGGGAACCCGAGTATACTGGGATTTTTTATTATTGAAATTTACAGCCTGAGCAGGTGGTGGCGCAGTGGATAGAGCATTGGACTGGGATGCGGAAGGACCCAGGTTCAAGACCCCGAGGTCACCAGCTTGAGCACGGGATCATCTGGTTTGAGCAAAAGCTCACCAGCTTGGACTCGAGGTCACTGGCTCGAGCAAGGGGTTGCTCAGTCTGCTGAAGGCCACGGTCAAGGCATATATGAGAAAGCAGTCAATGAACAACTAAGATGTCGCAACAAAAAACTGATGATTGATGCTTCTCATCTCTCTCCGTTCCTGTCTTTCTGTCCCTATCTATCCCTCTCTGTGACTCTCTCTCTCTCTATCTGTCTCTGTATATAAAAACTAAAGATAGAAAGAAAGAAATTTTCAAACAGAAAGAGTACAAAAAATAGGGTATCCTCCTCTGCACCCATCCACTAGCCTTAAGTATTATTAATACCTTCCCAAATTTGCTTCATCCATTTTTGTTTTGCTGATGGAATTTCACAGATATACTGTCATTTCACTCCAAACTGCTTGATGTGTGCATTTCTTAAAAAATTAGATTGCCTGTATCTTCTGATGTCAGACCCAGTGTGTTCTGCCCACTGAACGCACCCAAGAAACTCACTTTCCTCACCAGCACACGCTGAGCATGTGCTGAACCAGGCGAACTGTAAGGTCTTCTCCATTGGAAGTTTTTGGTTTCTGATTTTTTGAGACCAAAGCAACAGTTATCATGGCAGCTTTTGTGCACTGTTGTCTCCTTACCTTTGGAAGGTGTCCCCTCTCCTGATCCCGGTAGAGGCACATGTGGGAGTCTCTCTCTCTATCTCCTCTCCTCTAACTTAAGAAAAAATAATAAGAAGAATGTTGTCTCAAAACAACAAGTTTGCAGGTTATATCCCTAGTCAGGGCACTCACTGGAAGTAACCAATGACTGAGTGGGACAACAGATAAACACTTCCTTTCCTTCTCCCCTCTTCAGAAGGTGTGCTGAGGGAGACAAGTGGTGGTGACTGAGAAAGATGGAGCTGGGTTTTCCTTCAGGCATCAGAAATTTTGAAAAGAATGGATGTGAAAAATTACATAGATAGTATCAAAGTCCTTATCTTGAGAAAATAGCGTCTTTGGTCTTTGTGACACCCATGTCATAGTTCAGTAATGTTTATATGTGGATTTTCAGGAAGCACAACAACTTGTGCAGGATGGAGAGCCGCTAAAACACTACCCCAATTCCCAC
Source organism: Rhynchonycteris naso (assembly GCA_037038555.1). Lineage (NCBI taxonomy): Eukaryota > Metazoa > Chordata > Mammalia > Chiroptera > Emballonuridae > Rhynchonycteris > Rhynchonycteris naso. The sequence goes on along the minus strand of CM072996.1, from coordinate 183,899,557 downwards.
CAGTACAGAGAAGTGAGAATGAACTAGGTTTCTGCTTAAGATAATGAAATTCCAGCTGTGTGCACAAGTCCAAAGAGAGACTCCAAGTGGTTAAAAATTGGGGGAAGGATATTCTAAGGCAATTGGAAGGGATAAGATTCCCTACCACAACTTGGCTGAGCACCAACAATTCAAGTCTTACAGAAAGGTTTGAGAAGCGGAGATTTTCCTGTTTGCTGTGTCATTTACCATGACGAAGGGATACATCTCATGAGCTCACTGGATTCGTGTGCTGTTCTATAAGACGGACCTTAGAAGTTCAGGGTTGTGGTTAAGACACTCCACCTGAGTGAATCAAGCAAATGGTATTCCAGGATAGCCTTCGTATTTCTCAGCAGTAGGGACACTCTGATGTGAGCAGTAGCTATTGTCACAGTGTGTAAGATGATGGCTGATCCTGACCTCATCTCTGCAGTTCCTGGGGTGAGCCCCCAGCTTGAAAAGCCACCTCCGTGCCTCTGGCCATCCTGACTTCCCTCAGTAGCAGCATCTCCATTTCACATGTGGGCCCAGTCTAGGTGCCGTCCCCTGGGGCTCTCAACCAGACCCCTACCTCTGGGGCAGAGGCAGGTTGAGAGCTGATCCAGGGCTGTGACCTGCTGGACTGGAAAGCCTTCTCTACATCTGGACCTGTTTCAGCCAACGTATTTCACTCCATGGAGAGAATCTATACCAGACACGGTCTCCAAGAGTCCAGTCTTGGGGAGCCATTTATTTAACTGGCAGATGATTAAAAGGCAGCAGAGAGGAGCCCAAGTGATGCTTTGGTTTTTCCATTATGACAGTGAATCTGAACTTTCCTTGGGGGACCATTAGCCTGTCTGCTGCTGCTGAGGAGGCAGATGGCTCCACAGGGTAGTCAGAGGTCACAGGGCTGTCCTGTTCGACATCTCCTGGCTCTCTGCCATCCTCAGCAAGACACCCCGGAGAATGACGCACTCCACCCTAGATGGGGGCACCTCAGTCCTTGTCCCTGATTATGCCTGTGATGAAAGGGGTTCTCACAAGGTCCAGCACATGGCTTGGCCACCCTCTCTGTTTTTGAGGTGAGAAGGACAACGATGGGAATGCTGTGAAGCCGTTCTGAGAGGAAGGAAGGGAGAACTTGGCAGAGGTGAGCCATTTCCAGCAGCGAGGAAAAGCACTTCGGGCCAGTGGTTATGAAGTGACCTGCAGTTGTCATCTGAAACAGACACTGCTGTAGCCAAAGCTTGGATGGCCTAACGTGCTGCACAGCGTGTGACTTGGACTGATCACTGAGCAGATATGCTATGGTTCACAGGGAGGGGAATTACAGAAGGTCCAGCTTATTTACAACCTGCTTCCAATGTGAGAGCTTTCACATGGGTGGTTTTGTGGACAAATGTACATATTAAAAGGCTAAAGTAATCACTCATGTCAGCAGGGAAGTACAGCCAGGCTGCGTTTAGGCAGGGCACCAGTAGCCAGGAGCAGTCTCCAGTCTGTGCAGGGAGTGAACAGCTCCCCACTGAACACACTGCAGATGGCCATGGCCAGCCCTGGGAGAACCTGAGTAGCAAACGAATCCTGCATATTAGCTTGTTCAAAGCAAACTGCCCGCTCCTCATCTTACATGCTTTCGCACACCACCTTTGGAGTGTGTGTGGACGAGCTTTGAAACGGGTTGAGCATGCCAGCTCCTGAGCCATGAACAAAGCCGATTCTGCTTTGGAAACCTTGAACAAGAACAACAACAACAAGATCTCAGTTCTCCTTCCGGCCTCAAAATTCTCTGTAAAACTTGGGTATTTAAAAAAAAATAAAAATGAAAACAAACTGCTTGGTCCCAGAGAAGTTCTCATACACACAGTTAGACTGCCCTGTATCAGAGGAAACCTCCTTAGATATGTTTACGGGAGCACATTTTTATAGATAAAACACTCCCATTTTCCCCTCCTGGCCCCAACCCCACCAGCCCTTGTAACCCACTGTTTTTTGTCAACGATAGTTGTAGCTACAGCTCATTAATCATCCCTCACTCAGACAGACTCTGCCAAGAATGCTGATAGCATCAGCGCTCCAGGGAGCAGCAGGGCAGAGGCAGGACAAGACTAGCTGGCAGATGGTGACACTCTCCAGCCTGTTCTGTAAGGCCACCCGCCCAAGGGCGTCTATTTCTCAGGTCTTTTCCATAGACTGGAGGCTCACACTCTAAACTCGGGCTCAGGCTTGGCCAAGCAAGATCTCGTGGTGGGCGGAGGGGTGGGGTGGGGGTGTGAGGGGGAGATTCAAAGTGGTCAGCATCCTTTGTTAAAGACAGTCACTGTCACAGCAGTTCTCATCACAACACATATTTTTTTAATTTCAGTTTTTCTTCTTACTGCATCTATGTGCAAGGATAGACATTCGCTGAGATGATGGTGGTCATATTTAACAGTATACATAAATTTTACCATCCTGCCGAAGGCCTCTGCCTTACACAGTGATTTATGTTCAATTATCTTTCTATAGAACTGGGGAAAAAATAAAACAACAGAAAAAGACAAATGTCTGTGCTGACTGGTGCTTTGCGTCTGCAGATGAGGTTTACTGCATCTCCAGTGCAGTTCTAGTTCTGCATATCAGTCAGACTACCTATGACTGAAATAGTGAGTATGCATACACACACACACACACACACACACTCAAAGGAGGACATACGCTGTTTAACATAGTGGCCATACTTTCTAAAACTAACATTAAGACACCTGGTGTGGTGAGCACAAGTCATATTGTTTTATCTAGGAAAAATTATGCATATCAAAGGGAAGAAAAAATCAATGGACAATAGATGAAATCTAAAGTTCTCCAGGTCAGAAATGTCAACAAATATTTGCTTTTCTCCTAAGAGATAGACAAATATTAAGTCATCACATTAAGCCCCAACCATAATTTTGAAAGAGGGGATCCTTGGTTTGTTCATAAATACCTTTGAGTAGTCTAAAGTGGCAACAGTCACTGCATTTCAGAGGTTAAAATGTGGAGGCTGTCAAGAGGAGATGCCTACCTTGTGTCACTCGGGGAAATCTCATTTTGTGACACCCTATGTAATACATAGTCCATTTGCCACCCTGTCAAAGAGCCTCATTTCCGTCCTCAGACACTGACTTTCATGGATGTCAAGTCAGATTCTGGCACATGCATGGCAGGCCCAGTTCCTTGACCAGTTCTCTTTCAGGGAGATGGAGGGGGAGGGACAAGGGGGAGAACCCAGATGATAGGGGGCTAGAATGCAGCACTGTGATTAATATGCTGGATGACCCTGGTTATGGAATTGGGACTTGCTGTCTCGAGTTAGCTGGGATCATGTGTGTATTCCGAGTCAGATTGGGAGGGGTATGCATGAGTCATGGGATTTTTAAATTTTCAGTTAAAGATTTCAGTAATACATGTAGCTCATCTCCTTCTCCTTTAATGCCATATTTTCCATCAGCCAATTTAATTGGCTAGTTAGGAAACCATGTGACCAGTGGATGGACGACAGACTTTAAGGAGTGCTTCACCCGCGGTATCATCTACCTGGCTTTAGGAAATGCCCTTAAAAGTGTGTTTTAAAGAAAGTCACAGAATTCAAGTTATTAAGTTGCACCGAAGCTTATCTGTACATAGGATCATTTACAGAAGCTCTTACGCAAAATATTAAGAGAGTGAAAGCTGCTTAGTGAGAGGTGCCCATGACTCATGGGTGCGCAGACATGCGCATTAGGCAGCTGGATAGGTTCATTCAAACATCAAGATTCTAGCACCCTTACACCCACCTTATAATTACCCCAGGCTTGAGCCCCACAAAGGCCAAATCAGAAGGGAGTGTAAAGAAGAGATTTCAAATCCAGAAGCAATACAGAAGGCCTCCGGGTCCTGAATGGGGTTTTGCAGAGATTCAGACAAGTAACTTTCATTAGTATCAATGTGAGCTATTCTGTCTATAGCCAATATTAAGTAAGTTGACTAAATATTCTTAAAAGTATGAAACAAAGTCCTTTCTCTTTACATTTAGGAAGAAAGGAAGGATGGATGGAAGGAAGGAAGGAAGAGAGGGAGGGAGGGAGGGAGGAAGGCAGGAAAGAAGGAAGGAAGGAAGGAAGGAAGGAAGGAAGGAAGGAAGGAAGGAAGGAAGGAAGGAAGAAAGGAAAGAAAGAAAAAAAGGAAATAAAATTTAATAGCAGGGTCCAGACATGCCACCAGACTCTCTCCATAAACAAAACATTTTATTTAAGAGATAAGGTGAACTCTGGCCATCTATACTAGTCCTTTACTGCGTGATAAGAGCTGCAGCACTCGTAGAAAATAAAACTCTCAGAGAACCAAGGCTGTTCTGTCAAAACAAGGAGATTATTTTCTAGCAATGCAATTCAGTGCCTTTGACCTTGCCTGTTGTTGGGGTAAATGTGATAATGAAAGAAGGAACAAGAGATCAAATGAGAGAGCCAATGTGTGAGGAGAGAGATATCTTTCAATATTTGTGGAGAATGCCACTCCCTCCAGATGCTTTTAGTAGAAAGATGCATTCTCCATCGCTCCCAACTGTATTAGAAAGACAGAACAGGATTACTTGGAATTATGTTTTATTTTTATTTATTGACTAAAGGTGGTGGCTGCTGCTTTGTGGGTGACTCATAACTCCATCAGCTATGGGCTCCAGTTCCAGAGCTGCACACAGGGCACAGAGGTGGCCAGGGTGGAGCTGGGAATGCACTGCCACCCCTTTCTCAGCTGCGTTGGCAGGTGGGGTCCCGGCTCGCCTTGTAAAAGTAACTCTGCAGCAAGTCATTAGCACATCAAACCTCAATATTTGGAAATCCAGACACAACACTGAGTCATGCTGGTAGCCCTATAAAGTTTTACTGCATTTTCAAACAGAGTCAGAAACACACTAGAGGTCATGTGAATTATCTCTTTACATGTGTCAGGCTCAGGAACTTGGCACATGGATAGACCTTATGGAACAGAGCAGTGAAGCCACAGGGAAACGTGGTTAGAGAAAACTGTCCTGGCCTTGGGAACGTATAGCCTTTCATGGGGCAGGTCCCCCATTGTCTCTAAATCACATACCTAGTGTGGCATCTCATCTGTGAAAACCTGGGGCTATACATGCCCTTTATCCAGTACTAAAAATAGAGACTCATTTAAAGCAAAAGAATCAACAGGGGGAAAAAGTTGACCGCTGCTGACAGCCACTCATGTCTGAAGCATCTGTGTTGTCCAAACCATGCTCTCCATGAACCTGTGATGTCAGGGATCTCAGACAAGATTTTGAGAAGAAACATGAATGAATGAGTGAACAAATGATTACCCTTCTGGGAAAGCTCAGTGTGTACTTATGGTTTAACCCACCTCTCAAAGTTTTCTAGGTGTTCTTTTGAGTGTCCAACTCAACCTTCTCTGGAAACAGTTCAACAAGTTCACCTCAAGTGTCAAATTTGTAAAACTGCTTGATTAGAGTTGAGTCCTGGATTGTTTCATTAGCCTTTAGTATGAGGCCATGAGGAAAGACCATTTCCCATGGTTCTCAGGTTGCTTGGGCAGGGAGAGGGGGACTCACTGAACTGACCATAACTCACACCAACACCTTGCATAATAAGGAACACAAAGCAGATGAGAAAACCTAGTAAAATATTTCAAAAGACAAATGTGTAGACTTGCAGTGCCAGGGACTAAAAGATATTATAAAGCTACAGTAAATTGAACATATATGGCATTAGTGCTGGAGAGGACAAAGAAATCAATGGGCCAGAATAGAATGTTTGAAAACAGACTCCAAAATTCAATATTAGATAATACAGGTAGCATATTCACTTAGTGAGGGCCACATAGATTATTACTTATGTTATACAGGGGTAATTGGTTACCTCTTTAGAAAACAAAAATCAGACATTTACTTGATGTATACCAAAAGGAAGCTCCAAATGAATTAATATTAAGTATTTAAACATAAAATCATAAAAGAAGAAAATGTAACTATGAGAAGAGAACTACTTTTTAAGCTTCACATGGAAGGTAGACAATATGAGAAGAAATATCAATGAATGCAAAACAAAACTTCAGTATCTCTCTCTCACACACACACATGCACACACACACACACACACACACACACACACACACACACACTAAAAAAAAACAGTGGGTAAAGGAAATGAATAAGAAGTCCGTAAAGAAGACATACATACAGCCATCATGTAATATGGCAAATACTGTCAGCTAGCTTCCTCACTCCCTACTCCTTGCGACCCTCTTCTCCCTTGTTCATTTTAACACTAAAAACTGAAAAAGCTTAATACTCACTTTTGCCACCTACAGACACGGGTGCCCACGTGACGTTCTTCACAGAGTTGTGAAAGGAGGTTAGCATCATTCTTGCCAGGCGAATCATAGATCCCCATTTCTTTAGGGTTGGTTACTGGAGATTTATTTTTTGTTTCAGTTATGTTAGATGCATGAGCTCTCGAAGCTGGCTGCACAATATTGTGCCTAAGGTTGACAACACCATCCTGTACACGTCAAAAAATGTGCTAAGAGAGTGGAGCCCATTAAGTTATCTTACCACAAAACAAAACAAACAAAAGCAAAGGGACCCAAGGACACTCTGAGAGGTGCTGAATATGTCTTGCCTTGATTGTGGTGATGGCATCACAGGTACTTTTTCAGATGTTTAAACTTATCATTTTATACACATTCAATATGTATAATTTTTGAATATGAATTGTGCCTCAATAAAGCTGTTTAAAATATTAAGTTTATGCATAGAATGTTGAAAACATTTTCTAAAAGGTTGCCAACCCTTCTTGGCTTTCTCCATCTTCAATAAAGATGAGACAGCCATTCTGTAATGGTGAGAAGATCTTAAGAGTCGCAGAAACTTTAGCCTTGATACATGGTGCCTTTAGCAGCTCCTGGCTCTTGGTTACTAAGCCACATTTGTCTACCATAACATAAACCTGCTTCTCTATTACTTGATAGGAAATGCCATTTTAATAAATCAAGAGGGAAACAAATATTGAAAGCATTACACAAACGCATAATATGTATCCAGTCTTTTAACACATAAAACAAAAAGGGGGGAGGGAGTTGTATACAAAAGATGTTGGGGATAATAACATTTTAATTTTATATTAAATAACTGTGATATTTAAAATAATATGCTTAACTTCTAGAAATAGTGTTCATTCATAAACAGTCAAGCCTGAACATTCTAGATAAGTAATCTTTTACTAAACACCTAAAAAGCCCTTAGAGTGACCAATTCTGATGTCAACCCAAAAAATAAGTAGGAGAAATATATTATAAATTATACATTCAAACAGGTGGGTATTAGATTTATCAGGGGGATCACTTTATAAGTTATATAGATATTCAATCACTATGCTGTACACTCGAAACTAATATAACATTGAATGTCAAATGTGATTAAACAAAGATTTTAAAGAATGTTCATCTTAACATTATAGTGTCACAATAAAGAGGAAGGAGTTAAAAAACCTTATCTAACTATAGGAGACAGATTAATAAAATATGAAAAATCCTTAAAGTAAAATAATACATGACTATTATTAAATGTGTTATAGAAGAATATTTATGGATATAAGAAAATCAATGGTGTATAATTAAGTAAAAAAAGCAAACTATAAGACAGAATACACAGTATATGATCAGTTTTGTTATGAAAGACTGATACCCCATCAATGGGGTCTGCCCCCAAGTTTCTCATTCCATTCCCAGTGTCTAGTATGGAAAATTCCACATATGAGTGTTTTTCCTAATTTTGATAAATAAATTAATATGCGAACAAAAATGTAGTAAACTGTTACTAGTGGGTTTTTTACTTTAAATATACATATATTTTTTATTGATTTCACATTAAGTATATATGACCTTTATAACGAGAGGGAAAAATTTTAAGGTAATAAAATCAACCCTCTTTTTCTCCAACACCACTTTCCTCTTTGCACAGATGAAGAGTGTGGGGGCCACACATGGTGTGTGGTCTTCAATGTGTTGAACTGAACTGATCTGGTTGTGGCCGTGGGGAGTCAGGCAGGATGAAGGCTCCAAGCTACACTGGAGGAGATGAATCAAGTTCACGGCCTTCCATGCCCTCTCAGCACTTGACTTCTGGGATCAGCCCATGGCTCCCCACTGTTGAGGGATTTCCACTGAGGGACCCCCAGAACCTCACCTTTCTGTTTAATCCTCTTCTCTCTTCACTTCCTCCACCAATAACTCCGATGGGTGTGCTGTGCATCCCATTCTCTGTGGTCCCTGTGAATGTGCTTTGTGCTCGACAACCTATCATGAGCACATGATTTTTTATTCCTTTCCAAGATGGTACTTCCAGCAGAAAATTGGCCTGGTGCATTCCAGATTTAGCTGAAAACAAACAAACAAACCCCTGAAGCTGCAGTGCCCTGTGGAGCCTCTCAGACAGTGGAGTATCCAGTACGAGGATGGGACAGCTCGGTTCTGGAACAGCAAAGGCAGTTAATGGAACTGAGCAAGGGATGTGGCAAGTCCTTACAAACTCACTCTCAATGACCCAATTCCTACTTCTTTGGGTAGCACTTATTTTTAAATTTTTAAAAAAATTTTAGTCATTGATTTTACAGAGAGTACAGAAAGTGAGAGAAAGAAGGGTGGAGGAGTGGGAAGCATCAACTCAGTAGTTGCTTCTCTTGCGTGCTGTGACTGGGTAAACCTGGGGTTTCAAACTGAAAACTTCAGTGTTCCAGGTCGACATTTTATCCACTGCACCACCAGAGATCAGGCAGAGGGTAGCTCTTTTAGACATACCAGTGGAGAGAAACTCGATTTCCCTCATTGAGAGCGCCCTACAACCTACAGGACAACATTGGTTTGTCTTCATCTAGAGCAGGGGTCGGGAACCTATGGCTCACAAGCCAGATGTGGCTCTTTTGATGGCTGCATCTGACTCGCAGACAAATCTTTAATAAAAAAACTAATAATGTTAAAAATATAAAACATTCTCATGTATTACAGTCTATTCATTTCCTACTGCTCATGTTCATGGTTGCAGGTGGCTAGAGCCAATCACAGCTGTTCTCCGGGACAACACCAAATTTTTATTGGATAATGTGTAATGTACACGGGTCGTTGTGAGGTCAGGAAGCAAATTTCTCTCCTTTTAATCAAGTAGTCAGCTAGCTAATTGCAGAAACCCTTTTGACGAAGAAGATAGCTAAAAGAAAAGATGAGTAGTATCGTACTTTTCAGTAGGAATGGACAGAGGAATTTGCCTTTGTGGAGAGAGCAGGTTCTGCAGTGTGTCTAATATTCAATGATAAAATTGCATTGATGAAATGGTCAAATATAAAGCGGCACTTCGACACAAGCCATACTACATTTGCATCAAAATATCCAGTGGGGGACAGCAGGAAGTATATCAAGAGCTACTATGCAGAGTGCAAGCCAGTCAGCAGTAACTCCAGGTTTGGACCCAACATGGTGACTGGAATTCGACTAGCTTTGCTGGTGCTTTAGCAATTGTGAGAAACAGAAAGCTGTTCCCAGATGGGCAGTATGCCAAAACATTCATGCTTGATGTTGCAATGAACTTTTTGACAACTTTTCAGATAAAGACAATATAATCAAGCAAATAAAAGACATGCCTCGTCAGTAAGAATTGTTCACAATCGTACCGTCATGATGGCAAATCAAATTGAGGCAACACAAGTGAAGAACATAAAAGCAGCACCATTCTTTTCTCTCACTTTGGATGAGTTAACAGACTTATGCCATTTATCCCAGTTCAGCGTGATTGCAAGGTATGCTGTCCATGACACACTATCTGAGGAAAGTCTTGCTGTTTTGCCTATGAAAGAGACAACAAGAGGGGAGGATTTATTCAAGTCTTTCACTGAGTTCTCTAAAGAAAAAAAATCTACTGATGGATAAACTTGTTTCGGTGTGTACTGATGGTGCTCTGTGGATGGTGGGAAAAAACAGAGGATTCATAGTGGTTCTTCGTGAACATGAAATGAAACCCATCCTAAGTTTTCACTGCATCCTGCATCAATCAGGAGGTGCTCTGTGCTCCAATGTGTGGCGAGCAGCTTGGGGAGGTGATGTCGCTGGTCATTCGGTTGGTCAACTTTATTGTTGCCTGAGCTTTAAATGACCGTCAGTTTAAAATACTGCTGGATGAAGTTGGGAATAATTATCATGGTCTGCTTCTGCACATCAATGTGCGTTGGTTGTCAAGAGAGAAGCTGCTGTTTTGCGCCTTGTCTGAGCGAAATCCGGACTTTTCTTGAGATGAAAAACGTCAAGCATCCTGAGGTAGCTAACACTGAGTGGTTCCTGAAGTTCTACTATCTCGTGGACATGACTGAACATCAGAACCAGCTCAATGTGAAAATACAAGGCATTTAAAATACAGTCCTATCCCTTCAATAAGCAGTGTTTGCATTTGAAAACAAGCTGGAACTCTTCATTGCCAATAGTGAAACAGGTCATTTACTACACCGTAAAAAACTGGGAGAGTTTAAAGATGCATGCATAGCAAGTGACCCTGCTCAACATCTTGATGTCCAGCAGCTAGCGGGCTTCACATCTAATCTCCTGCAGTCATTCAAAGCGCGCTTTGGAGAATTTTGGGAGCACCCTCATCTCTTTAAGTTCCTCACCATCCACACGAGTGTGCAGTGGAGAGATCTGACTTGAGTTACATTCCCGGTGTCTCCTTCAGAGATTTTGAGCCACAAGCTGCTGACCTGAAGGCCTCAGACATGTGGGTGAATAAGTACAGTTCACTGAATGAAGATTTGGAAAGATTTGCACGACAGCAAGCAGAGTTGGTGAGAAAACACAAGTGGGGAGAAATGACAACACTTCAACCTGTGGATCAGCTGATTGTCAAAACTTGGAATGCACTTCCCGTCACATACCACACACTGCAGCGTGTGAGTATTGCTGTACTGACAATATTTGGCTCTACGTATGCATGTGAGCAGTCTTTCTCACATCTAAGACCGTTAAGACCAACCTACGATCACATTTCACAGATGAAATCTCAATACCTGCATGAAGTGTAACCTCACCACATATCAACCAAACTACAAAGCCATCAGCAAAACCATGCAGCACCAGAAGTCGCAATAATGCTAAGAAGTACTTTATTCATCATTGGTTAGCAACAGCATAACATTATTAAAAAGAATTCAGGGACTTATTGTACTTTAAATGTGTTGGTCTTACATAAAATGCACACATTTACTTGTATTTAGTGTTAAACATATTGTATGGCTCTCATGGAATGACACTTTAAAATATATGGCATTCATGGCTCTCTCAGCCAAAACGGTTCTCGAGCCCTGCATTAGTATTTTATGCTATGTAAAAAAATTTAACACCAATTCAGCAGCTTAAAGCAATTCACATTTCTTACTCCACAGTTTCTGTGGGTCATGCATTGGGACTCCGCCTAACTGGGGTCTTTGTGAGGCTGCAGGTGAGGTGTCACCAGGGCCAGGTTCTCGAAGGAGATCCAGTGCAGAAGGATTCACATCCAAGCTCACTCAGGTTGTCAGCAGAGGTCATTGCCTTGCAACTGTGGAGCTCACGGCTACTTGCTCTTTCAAAGCAGCAAGGAGAAATCCCAGAGCCAGTTAGCAGCAAGGCTGTCTTATATACCATGGCATCAGCCAGCAGTGACCCCCATTTCCATGGTCACCTCCTTTGCTCAATCAGGGCACATGTAAGAGTCTGTCTCTCCATCACCCCTCCTCTCACTTAGAAATAAAGAAGGAAAAAGGAAAAACTTAGAAAGTTGACATCCCACGGATGCTTCCTGAATATTTTTAAGAACTATAGTCTTTAGAAAAGAAATTGGTAGAAGCTGATAATATAGCTAACCACTCAGAGTAAAATATTAATAACACTGGGGAACAATTTTATTTTATTTTCTATTGCATGAGGTTTTAGAACTTTTTCTATATATTTCTGCATCACTGATTCCAAATCTGAAATTGGTTTTTTGATGCATGCTCTAGTTTTTACGCATTTTAATTTCTCTTTGTTACAGTTAATGGCATGCATTGTTTTTTTTTCTTTTATTAATTTTAATGGGGTGACATTAATAAATCAGGGTACATATGTTCAAAGAAAACATATCCAGGTTATCTTATCATTCAGTTATATTGCATACCCATCACCCTAAGTTAAATATGATGACCATAAGTCACCTTCTATCTGGTTTTCTTTGTCCCGCTCCCCTCCCCCCTCTCCCAGCCTCTCCTCCCTCCTCCCACCTCGTAACCCCCACACTCTTGTCCAAGTTTCATAGTCTCACTTTTATATCCCACCTATGTATAAAATCATGCTGCTCTGAGTTTTTTTCTGTTTTACTTATTTCATTCAGTATAATGTTATCAAGGTCCATCCATTTTGTTGTTCTGATGTCATCATTTCTTATGGTTGAGTAGTATCCCATAGTATATATGTAGCAAAGCTTTTTAATCCACTCGTCCTCTGATGGACACTTCGGCTGTTTCCAGATCTTCGCTATTGTGAACAAGGCTGCCACGAATATGGGGGCACATTTCTTCTTTTCGAACAGTGCTATGGTGTTCTTCGGGTATATTCCTAAAAGTGGGATACCTGGGTCAAAAGGTAGTTCAATTTTTAATTTTTTGAGGAATCTCCATACTGTTTTTCACAGTGGCTGCACCAGTCTTCATTCCCACCAGCAGTGCAGAAGGGTTCCCTTTTCTCCACATCCTCGCCAGCACTTATTCTGTGTTGTTTTGCAGATGAACTCCATTCTGACTGGCGTGAGGTGATATCTCATTGTGGTTTTAATTTGCATTTCTCTAGTGATGAGTGATGTTGAGCATTTTTTTCATATGTCTATTGGCCATCTGTATGTCCTCCCTGGAGAAATTTCTATTCATTTCATTTGTCCATTTTTTGATTGGATTGTTTGTCTTCCTGGTGTTGAGTTTTATAAGTTCTTCATAAATTTTGGTTATTAAACCCTTATCAGACGTATTGTCGAATATGTTCTCCCATTGTGTGGTTTGTCTTTTTATTCTGTTCTTATTGTCTTTAGCTGTGCAAAAACTTTTCAGTTTGATATAGTCCCATTTGTTTATCCTGCCTTTTATTTCATTTGCCTGTGGAGCTATATCTGCAAATATATTGCTGTGAGAGATGTCGCAGAGTTTGCTGCCTATGTTTTCTTCTAAGATGCTTATGGTTTCACGGCTTACATTTAAGTCTTTTATCCATTTTGAGTTTGTTTTTGCATGCATTGGTTTTTAAATTGTAGTTAAAGGGCAATGACTCTTGGATTGCACATAACCACAAGGCAATTAATGTTTTACAAACATCAATTTTACATAATTGTAGTTGTTTTTAAATGTAAATATTATTATCTGATATAAACACCCTCTTATTTTTTTTTAAGATTTAATCATGGCTTCTTCAAGTAAGCATAAATGTAAGAATAGTCCTGACACCTTCTGTTATATATGTGGCTGTTACACACTTCCATGTCAAAGGCACTATATTTCATCATTTGTGACAAGTGTATATATTCCTATTTTTAAGTTCCCCTTGGCGATCAAGACAAGAATTGGGTTTCTCATATTGTGTGTCATAATTGTGAGGAAATGCTTCGTGACTGGACAAAAGGAAAATGCAAAGGAATACCTTTTGGTATTCTCATGGTTTGGTGTTAACCTAAGGACCACAGAAGTGACTGTTATTTCTGTCTGATCCACAAATGGCGTCAGCAAGAAAAAATGGCATATGGTTGGATATCCTAATATTCCTTCAGCAATATGACCTATCCCACACTCTGAGACACTTCCGGTTCCAGTTTTCAATGGTTTTATTTCTTCTAAGGATAAAGGAAGTGAACATGATGATCAAGTGTATTTTGATAAGATGCATGAGGAAATAGTTGTAGAATCTGAAGGGTCTTTCTCTGATGCCAAACTGTCATTAACCCCTCAGCAGTTTAGCCAACCAAAATTGAATGACTTAGTAAGAGATTTGGGCCTATCAAAGAAATCAGCTGAGTTATTAGCTTCCAGGCTTCAAGAAAAGAATTTACTTCACCAGTCAGCTAAAGTATCCCATTTCAAGAAGCGTGAACAAATATTTGTGGACTTTTTTTCCAAAGACATACACTTTGTTTACTGTCATGATATCAGTAGTCTTCTCAGACAGCTAGGTATTACCACTTACAGTCCAACAGAATGGCGACTATTTCTTGACAGCTCTAAATGGAGTCTGAAATGTGTTCTCCTACACGACAGTAATGTTTATGCAGCGGTTCCAATTGGTTACTCAACTCATCAGCGAGAAGATTATAATGACATAAAAATTGTCCTCAACTTTCTGAAGTATGAAGAGCATAACTGGATCATTTGTGTAGATCTTAAAATGATAAATTTCCTGCTAGGACAACAGAGAGGTTTCATGAAGTACCCTTGCTTTCTGTGTTTGTGGGACAGCCAAGCTCAGGAGAAACACTCGACACAGAAGGACTGGCTGAAACATCAAGCTCTGGAAGTAGGGATGAAAAATATTGTGAATGAACCTGTTGTTAATCGAGACAGGATCATTTTTCCCCCACTTCATATCAAACTTGGCTTAATGAAGCAGTTGTTCAGGCTTTTAATAGAGAAAGTGAATGCTTTCAACATATTATTTCTGCTTTTCCTGCCTTGTCTTTCAAGAAGATAAAAGCAGGTGTATTCAATGGACCTCAAATTCGAACCCTCATACGTGACAAAGAATTTTCTAGGACGATGAAAAAGGAGGAGAAAGCAGCATGGCAGGCTTTTGTGGCAGTTACAAAGAACTTCCTTGGCAACAAAAAGAGCAGATAACTATGAACTTCTGGTTCAAAGGATGCTATTGGCTTTCCGCAACATTGGATGGAACATGAGCATTAAGATTCACTTGCTGAACAGTCACCTTGATAAGTATCTCGAAAATCTTGGAACTGTTAGTGATGAGCAGACTACTGATGGAGCATCAAATGATATTGTCCTCAACAAGCACACAAACACAAGAGCTACAAACGCAAATTTTTGCCTGAATAGAATTTAAATAAGTTTTGCGCAAATTTTATGATTAAAATTAGTGTTTTAATATGTTCTATTTTGAAATTGTAGACAAATTCTGATGCAAGCATATCTTTTAGTGTATTAGTGCATTCACTGCATTATATAAATTATTATATTTTCACAAAGATGATGCCCAAGAAGACATTCTACTTCATTATGTTAAACTAAATGTTGAAAATGTTATAATAAGATGAAAACCTAAAATCTTAAATTGCAAAACTACTGCAGCTTACAGAGAAAAACTAATGTCAGATTTGAGATCAGCACACTTGAATTAGGTAAGGACAAGTGTTTTTGTGGATGCAATAAAAATTTTGTTATAATTGATTTTGTTTTTAAAGAGATGAACCAGAAATTCAAGATGGTGACATGTGCAGGTGGGAGTTATACAGCATCCCAACCTACAATGGTGCTTCTGTTGCCTGCTTCCAGGAGGGGGACAGTGGCACTGGGCAGGCTACAACATCATTAGGAAAGTGTAAGGTAAAATATATACATTAAAACCAAATTTTGCGGAGGAGAGGGCAAGATGGTGATGGAGTAGGCAGACGTACCAACTTCCAACTCCCAGAACCAAAGTGGATTATAACTTGATTTTAAGAACCAGAATCTGGATAAACCAATGTTGAACTGGACTGAGAGGACTCTTCAACCAGGGAACACTGAAGAAGCAACATTGAGACTGGTAGGAAAGCAAAAACGCGGAAAGGGCTGCTCAGCCCCCGGGAGAGAAAGGCAGCCCGGAGAGACTCGTGTGGTGGGAAGAGAGGTTAGCAGAAGGGTAGGAACTTCGGTCCCAGGAACAAAGCCCCAGCCTACAGCCCCAGAGCCTAGAAGAGGCTTAGGGACAGTATTTAGCTGTGAAACAGGTTAGGATACTGTTTGTGAGAAAGAGACAGTTGCCTCAGACCCAGAATTCTTCTTAAAGGGACGGCGCAGAAAACCTCTCTCACAACCACTCACCCGGGGCTCTGGGAGACAGGGAAAGAGTAGAGGACCACAGCAGCGGGAAGAGAGTGTGGTCTGGGAGGCACAGGGAGAAAAACTTTGAGACAGCCACCCTAAGCCCTGGGCTGAGTCACTCCACAAATCTGAAACAATATTTCCCCTGGAACCAGCAAGGGGAAGCAGGACACCAGCCAAACAGGCTCCCCTACGGCAATTAGAGCACAGTTGCTTAGAAGGAGGGAGCTTTCAGGACTACAGTATGGAGTGTTAGGGTCTGAGCTGCAGTGCCCCCACCCACACTGCTGAGGGCTTGCTAGAGCGTGGGTGGCAGCGGAATGTGAAAGTGCAGTTTCATTGGCGGGGGCAGAGGTCAAGCCGGCTGGCGCGAGCTCAGTCTAGCCCAGTGGGGGTGAAGGCGTTGTGTGAAAGTGGTCCAGTGGCTGCAGGCCCGCCTGCAACCCCACCTGTGGAAGAAAAGTCAGAGCCAGGAACGGGCAGAGATCCACCGCTGGGCAGGGGCAAGCGGGCACACAGCCTCACCTGGCCTCCAAGGCTTGAAGCCCTGCACAAACCAGCTTTGCCCACAGAGGCTGGGAAGAAGCCTGGGCTCGCAGCTGAGTGCATACCAGCAGCCCCTCCTGGCCAAGGAGCCAAGGTTGGTGGGGGCAGGGCGGAAGCTCGGGCTAGCAGCTGAACCAGAACCAGCAGCCCCTTCTGGGCAAGGAGCCGAGGTTTGGGGGACAGGGCGGAAGCCTGGCTCACAGCTGAGCATTCACCAGCAGCCCCTCCCAGCCGGAGGAACCAGCTGACAGGGACCCAGAGCTGAGCAAAGGTGCTCACCCCTGCCTGTGGTGCCCAGGCTTATGGCCTGAGTGTGGTGCACAATCCTACCTGTGGGAGAGGGGCGAAGGGCGAGACCGGCTAAAGCTTGTAGAGCCTGGCACGAGAACACAGCCCCTCCCGAGAAGGCAAGGCAGAAACCACAGTGACAGCCGCAGCAGACTGGTGTGGCAACACCCAGACCCAACCACCCTAGGCAGTGGTAGAGGGCATGGTGGGCCTGCAGAAGACCACACCTAGGGAACACAGAGGCAACACCCATTGGACTTCAGTAGCCAAAGCCTTCTTATACACAGAAAAAAATGGGCAAGCAGAGAAACGCAACCCAAATGAATCAAGAGAAATCCCCAGAGAAGGACCTGAATGAATCAGATATAACCAAATTAATGGATGCAGAATTTAAAATAATGATGTTAGGATGTTCAAAGAGCTTAGAGCATCAATGGAAACTCATTTCGAACACCTAAATAAAGAGATAGCAAGTATAAAAAAGGAAATTGAAATAATAAAAAAGAATTACACAGAAATGACAAATACAGTATCAGAATTGAAATCCACAATGAAAGGATAAAGCAGGATGGAAGCGAGTTAGAGGACAAAATAAACAAAGGCACAGAAGCAGAGCAAAAAAAAGAAAAGAAACTCAAAAAATCTGAGGAAACTCTAGGGAGCTTTGTGACAACATGAAGAGCAACAACATCCGCATCATAGGGGTTCCTGAAGAAGACGAGAAAGAGCAAGGGATAGAAACTTTGTTCAATCAAATCATAGTTGAAAACTTCCCTAAATTAAGGCTAGAAAATGTTTTACATGATTAAGAAGCACAGTGAACTCCAAAAAAGAGAAACCCAAAGAAATCTAAACCAAGACATATCATAGTTAAAATACCAAAGCTAAGTGATAAAGAGAAAAATTTAAAAGCTGATAGAGAAAAAAAAGGCTATCACCTACTAAGGAGCCCCATAAAGATGACATCTGACTTCTCAACAGAAACACTTGAGGCTGGAAGGGAATGGCAAGATATATTCAAAGTAATGCAGAACAAGAACCTACAACCAAGACTACTTTATCCAGCAAGGCTAACGTTTAAAATTGAAGGAGAAATAAAGAGCTTCCCAGACAAAAAAAACCCTCAAGGAATTCAGTAAAACCAAACCAATTCTTCAGGAGTTGCTAAGGGGCCTGTTGTGAACATATTGAAGTGGGAAAAGAATATAGCAAAGGAGAAATACAGCTTTAAAGAATAAAATGGCAATAAACAACTACATATCAATAATAACATTAAAGGTAAATGAATAAAATGATCCAATCAAAAGACATAGGGTAGCTGTGTGGATAAAGAAACAGGACCCATACATATGCTCTCTACAAGAGACACACCTTAAAACAAAAGATGCACATAGACTGAAGGTAAAAGGATGGAAAAAAATATTTCATACTAATGGAAATGAAAAATAAGCCAGGGTAGCTATACTTATATCTGACAAAATGGACTTTAAAACAAAGGCTGTAGTAAAAGATAAAGAAGGACACTATTTAATGATAAAAGGAGAAATGCAACAGGAAGATATAACCATTATAAATATCTATGCAATGAACATAGGAGCCCTGACATACATAAAGCAGACTTTGATGGATATAGAGGGCAAGATTAACAGCAATACTATAATAGTAGGGGATTTCAATACCCCTCTAACATCACTGGATAGATCCGCAAGAAAGAAAATTAACAAAAAAACAGCAGACTTAAAGGATACACTAGATCAACTTGATTTAATAGATATCTTCAGAACTTTTCACCCTAAAGCAGCAGAATATACATTCTTCTCAAGCGCTCATGGTACATTCTCTAGAATAGACCACATGTGAGGACACAAAAGTGGTCTCAACAAATTTAAGAAGATTGAAATCATATCAAGCATTTTCTCTGATCACAATGCCATGAAACTAGAAATTAACCACAAAAGAAAAACTGAAAAATACTCAAACACATGGAAACTAAATAGCATGTTATTAAATAACAAATGAATTAACAATGGGATCAAAGAAGAAATAAAAAAGATCCTAGAACTCGGGCCAGCTTTGGGTTGGTTATCAAGAATATTATTCTCTTCGTTTTTTTTTTCTTTTTTGTCCTTTAAAAACAATTTTTTTTTAAATAGCTAAGAGAATACTCTTTGCATCATTTTTCTCTTTAAAAGTTGGAGTCTAGAGGGGGGAGCAAGATGGTGACGGAGTAGGCGGACGTACCAACTTCCAACTCCCAGAACCAAAGTGGATTACAACTCAATTTTAAGAACCATCACCTGGATAAACCAACTTTGAACAAAACTAAGTGGACTCTTCAACCAAGGAACACAGAAGAAGCCACATTGAGACTGGTAGGAATAGCGAAAACGTGAAGAGGGCTGCCCAGCTCCCCGGAGCAAACGGCAGCCCGGAGAGACCCGTGTGGCGGGAGGAGAGTTTGGCGGAGAGGGAGGGACCTGGGTCGCAGGAACCAAGCCCCAGCCTACAGTCCCAGAGCCTAGAAGAGGCGTTTGGACAGTATTGAGCTGTGAAACAAGTGAGGGAGCTCCCAGGCCTACAGTGTGGAGTATTAGGTCCCATCCTACTCTGCTTAGGGTTGCTGAAGGGCATGGTGGGTGGCAGGACACTGAAACGTGGTTCTGTCGGCGTGGGCAGAGGCCAAGCTGGTGGGAGCTCGGTCTAGCCCAGCAGGGTCAGAGGGGACGCGTGAAAGCGGTCCGGAAGCTGCGGGCCAGCCTTTAATCCAACTTACGGGGACAAAGCAGGAGGCCAGGAACAGGCAGAAATCTGCTCTGCGACTCTGCGCAAGCCGGCCCTGACCGAGGCGACCGGGCTAGGACCAGGGACGGGCGGGGGGTTTGCGGCTAAGCTCACGCTACCAGCCCCGCCCGACCGGAGAAACCGAGGTTTGCCATTCTGCATGCGCGAGCGGGCGCAGGGACGTGATAGACCCTGAGACAAGTGGAAGCTCGCAACTGAGCCCACGCTAATATCCCAGCCCCGCCGGAGAAACCGCGATTTGCCATCCCACGTGCACGAGCGGGTTCCGAACGCGGGGGCGGGGTAGAGTCCCGGACGAGCAGAAGTCCGCAGCTGAGCGGAAGCCAGTAAACACGCCCGCCCCAATAAACCTTGGTTTCCGACCCCGCACAGAAGGGCCCTGGCCTCAAGGGCGGGGCTAAAGCTCCGGACAGGCAAAAACTTACAGCTGAGAGCACGTCAAAAGCCCCGCCTAACCTGCGAAACTGTAGTGAGCAGGCTCCGACTGCTGGTTCTGGGCAGAAGTCCAGAAATAGGCTGGTCCGCAGCTAAGTAAAGGTGCTCACCTCTATCCTTGGTCCTGAGGTTAGTGGCTTGAGTGACAGCCCCCTCCCCACCCGCAGAGGACAGGCAGAAATCACAGCAAAAGCAACAGTGGGCCGGCTGTGGCAACGCCCATACCCAACCACCCTAGGCAGCGGCAGAGGGGGTGGGGGGCCTGAAGACAGACCACACATAAAGAACACAAAGGCAACACCTACTGGACTCCAGTGGCCACAACTTGCTTATACACAGACAAAATAGGCAGGCAGAGGAATGCAAACCAAATGAATCAAGAGAAATACCCAGAGAAGGACCTAAATGAACCAGATATAACCAAACTACCAGATGCAGAATTTAGAATAATGATAGTTAGGATGTTCAAACAAATTAGAGCAACAATGGATAGTCATTATGAACACCTAAATAAAGAGATAACAAGTATAAAAAATGAAATTGAAATAATAAAAAAGAATCAGACAGAAATGACAAATATAGTATCAGAACTGAAGACCACAATGGAAGGAAATAAAAGGAGGATGAATCATGCTGAAGATCGAATAAGCGAGTTAGAAGACACAATAAACAAAGGCACAGAAGCAGAGAAGAAAAAGGAAAAGAGACTCAAAAAATGTGAGGAAACTCTAAGGGAGCTCTGTGACAACCTGAAGAAAAACAACATTCGCATCATAGGGGTACCTGAAGAAGAGGAGAGAGGACAGGAAATGGAAACTTTGTTCAATCGAATCATAGCAGAAAACTTCCCTAAATTAAGGCTGGGAAACACTCCACACGTTCAAGAAGCACAGAGAACTTCATTAAAGAGAAACCCAAAAAGATCTACACCAAGACACATCATAGTTAAAATACCAAAGCTAATGGATAAAGAAAAAAATTTAAAAGCTGCTAGGGAAAAAAAGGCTATCACCTACAAAGGAGCCCCCATAAGGATGACATCAGACTTCTCAACAAAAACACTTGAGGTCAGAAGGGAATGGCAAGAAATAATCAAAGAAATGCAGAACAAGAACCAACAACCAAGACTACTTTATCCAGCCAGGCAACCGTTTAAAATTGAAGGAGAAATAAAGAGTTTCCCAGAAAAAGAAAGCCTGAAGGAATTCATAAAAACCAAACCAATTCTGCAAGAGATACTAAGGGGACCGTTGTGAACATTTTAAAGGGAGAAAAGAATATAGCAAAAGAAGAATACAACTTTAAAGAATAAAATGGCAATAAACAACTACATATTAATAATAACCTTAAATGTAAATGGATTAAATGATCCAATCAAAAGACATAGGGTAGCTGCATGGATAAAGAAACAGGACCCATACATATGCAGTCTACAAGAGACACACCTTAAAACAAAAGACGCACATAGATTGAAGGTAAAAGGATGGAAAAAAATATTTCATGCAAATGGAAATGAAAAAAAAGCCGGTGTAGCAGTACTTATATCTGACAAAATGGACTTTAAAACAAAGGCTGTAGTAAGAGATAAAGAAGGACACTACTTAATGATAAAGGAACAATTCAAAAGGAAGATATAACTATTATAAATATCTATTCACCAAATATAGGAGCCCCGACATACATAAAGCAGACTTTGATGGATATAAAGGGCGAGATTAACAGCAATACTATCATAGTAGGGGATTTCAATACCCCTCTAACAACACTGGATAGATCCTCAAGAAAGAAAATTAATAAAGAAACAGCAGACTTAAAGGAGACACTAGCTCAACTTGATTTAATAGATATCTTCAGAACTTTTCACCCTAAAGCAGTAGAATATACATTCTTCACAAGCGCTCATGGTACGTTTTCTAGGATAGACCGCATGTTAGGACACAAAAATGGTCTCAATAAATTTAAGAAGATTGAAATCATATCAAGCATTTTCTCTGATCACAATGCCATGAAACTAGAAATTAACCACAAAAGAAAAACTGAAAAATACTCAAACACTTGGAAACTAAATAGCATGATATTAAATAATGAATGGATTAACAATGAGATCAAAGAAGAAATAAAAAAGTTTCTAGAAACCAATGATAATGAGCATACATCAACTCAAAATATATGGGACACAGCAAAAGCAGTTCTGAGAGGGAAGTTTATTGCACTACAGGCATATCATAAGAAGCTAGAAAAAGCTCAAATAAGCAACCTGATCCTGCATCTAAAAGAACTAGAAAAACAAGAGCAAATAAAACCCAAGACAAGTAGAAGGAAGGAAATAATAAAGATCTGAGCAGAAATAAATGACATAGAGGCAAAGGAAACAATACAGAGGATCAATGAAACAAGAAGCGGGTTCTTTGAAAAGGTAAACAAGATTGATGAACCTTTCACTAGACTCACCAAGAAAAAAAGAGAGAGGACTCAAATAAATAAAATTAGAAAGGACAGTGGAGAAATAACAACTGACACAACAAAAATACAAAGCATTATAAGAAAATACTATGAAGAACTATATGCCAAAAAATTAGACAATCTTGGTGAAATGGACAAATTTCTTGAATCATATAACCTTCCAAAAATCAATCTGGAATAATCAGAACACCTAAACAGACCAATTACAACAAATGAGATCGAAACAGTTATCAAAAAACTCCCAAAAAAGAAAAATCATGGGCCTGATGGCTTCACAAGTGAATTCTATCAAAAATTCAAAGAAGAACCAACTCCTATCCTCCTCAAGCTATTTCAAAAAATTCAAGAGGAAGACTTCCAAACTCCTTTTATGAGGCGAGCATAATTCTTATCCCAAAACCGGGCAAAGACAACACAAAGAAAGAAAATTATAGGCCAATATCCCTGATGAATTTAGACGCTAAAATTCTCAACAAAATATTAGCCAACCGGATCCAGCAATAGATGAAAAAAATCATACACCATGATCAAGTGGGATTTATTCTGGAGAGGCAAGGCTGTTTCAATATTCGCAAATCAATCAATGTGATTCATCACATAAACAAAAGGAAGGACAAATATCACATGATAATTTCAATAGATGCAGAAAAGGCATTTGATAAAATCCAGCACCCATTCATGCTCAAAACTCTCAGTAAAGTGGGAATACAGGGATCATTCCTTAACATGATAAAGGCCATCTACGACAAACCCACAGCAAACATCATACTAAATGGACAAAAATTAAAAGCAATCCCCTTAAGATCAGGAACCAGGCAGGGATGCCCCCTTTCACCACTCTTATTCAACATAGTTCTGGAAGTTCTAGCTACAGCAATCAGACAAGAAGAAGAAATAAAAGGCATCCAAATTGAAAAAGAAGAAGTAAAACTTTCACTATTTGCAGATGATATGATATTGTATATTGAAAACCCTAAAGTCTCAGTCAAAAAACTACTAGACCTTATAAATGAATTCAGCAAGGTGGCAGGATATATAATTAATACTCAGGAATCAGAGGCATTTCTATATACCAACAATTAACTGTCAGCAAAAGAAATTAAGGAAACAATCCCCTTCACTATTGCAGCAAAAAAAATAAAGTACCCAGGAGTAAATTTAACCAAGGAGGTTAAGGACTTGTACTCGGAAAATTATAAAACATTGGTAAAAGAAATCAAGGAAGATACAAACAAGTGGAAGCATATACCGTGCTCATGGCTAGGAAGAATAAACATCATTAAAATGTCTATATTACCCAAAGCAATTTACAAATTCAATGCAATAACAATTAAAATACCAATGCCATACTTCAAAGATATAGAACGCATATTCCAAAAATTTATATGGAATCAAAAAAGAACAGGAATAGCCTCAGCAATCTTAAAAAGAAAAAATAAAGCAGGAGGTATCACTCTTCCAGATATCAAGGTTTACTATAAGGCCATTACTTTCAAGACAGCCTGGTACTGGCATAAGAACAGGCACATAGATCAATGGAACAGAACAGAGGACCCAGAAATAAACCCACACCTTTATGGACAACTGATATTTGACAAAGGAGGAAAGAACATACAATGGAGTAAAGACAGCCTCTTTAACAAATGGTGTTGGGAAAATTGGACATCTATCTGCAAAAAAATGAAACTAGAACATCAACTTAAACCATTCACAAAAACAAACTCAAAATGGATAAAAGAGTTAAATGTAAGTCGTGAAACCATAAGCATCTTAGAAGAAAACATAGGCAGCAAGCTCTCCGACATCTGTAGCAGCAATATATTTGCCGATTTATCTACACGGGCAAAAGAAATAAAAGGCAAGATAAACAAATGGGACTATATCAAACTAAAAAGTTTTTGCACAGCTAAAGACAATAAGAACAGAATAAAAAGACAAACCACACAATGGGAGAACATATTCGACAGCACGTCTGATAATGGGTTAATAACTATAATTTATAAAGAACTTATAAAACTCAACAACAGGAAGACAAACAATCCAATCAAAAAATGGGCAAAAGAAATGAATAGAAATTTCTCCAAAGAGGACATACAGATGGACAATAGGCATCTGAAAAAATGCTCAACATCACTAATTATTAGAGAAATGCAAATTAAAACCACAATGAGATATCACCTCACACCAGTGAGAATGGCACTCATTAGCAAAACAACACAGAATAAGTGCTGGCGAGGATGTGGAGAAAAGGGAACCCTTCTGCACTGCTGGTGGGAATGAAGACTGGTGCAGCCACTGTGAAAAACAGTATGGAGATTCCTCAAAAAATTAAAAATTGAACTACCTTTTGACCCAGGTATCCCACTTTTAGGAATATACCCGAAGAACACCATAGCACTGTTCGAAAAGAAGAAATGTGCCCCCATATTCGTGGCAGCCTTGTTCACAATAGCGAAGATCTGGAAACAGCCGAAGTGTCCATCAGAGGACGAGTGGATTAAAAAGCTTTGCTACATATATACTATGGGATACTACTCAGCCATAAGAAATGATGACATCGGATCATTTGTAACAACATGAATGGACCTTGATAACATTATACTGAATGAAGTAAGTAAATCAGAAAACACTAAGGACCTAATGAGTCCATACATAGATGGGACATAAAAATGAGACTCATAGACATGGACAAGAGTATACTAACTACCCAGGGGCAGGGGGGAGATTATGGAGGGGGTAGGGAGAGGTGAGGGGCACAAATAAAACCAGATAGAAGGTTACGGAGGACAATTTGACTTTTGGTGATGGGTACGCAATATAATCAAATGTCAAAATAACCTGGAAATATTTTCTCTGAACATATGTGCTCTGATTTATCAATGTCACCCCATTAAAATTAATTTTTAAAAAAAGCAAAGTTTGGATAAAAGTGAAGGATAATAAGCTGTAGTATTCAAAACAGTATGGGGGAGGGAGGAGAAGCAAATCCAGAAATGCTATCTCCACTGCCACCACCACCAACAAAAAGCTTTATTAATTCAACACAAGTCAAATAAGTAGACAATTCCAGCCAAAGGAAAACACATGGTACAGGAACAGTGGTAGGAAGAAACACAAATGTGTCAATAAGCATAATAAATAAATATGAACTGATTACACTCATCTCTTTAAATGTGCTACTTTTAAAAGACAATTAAGTCTGACCTGTGGTGACATAGTGGATAAAGCATTGACCTGGAACACTGAGGTCACCAGTTCAAAACCCTAGGCTTACCTGGTCAAGGCATATATGGGAGCTGATTCTTCCTGCTCCTCCCTCATTCTCTATTTCTCTATCCCTCTTTAAAATGAATAAAGTGTTTAACATTTTTTTAATTAAAAAAAAATACGA
Source organism: Rhynchonycteris naso (assembly GCA_037038555.1). NCBI lineage: Eukaryota > Metazoa > Chordata > Mammalia > Chiroptera > Emballonuridae > Rhynchonycteris > Rhynchonycteris naso. The sequence continues at coordinate 183,873,538 of CM072996.1, read as the reverse complement.
AACACCTGAACAAAGCTTAACAATAAAATAAATATTTTTTTTAATTCATGAATTTCCAGGTTCTTGTTGCTTTTGTAATTCTCCAATGTCTGTCAAATCCCCTGAAGTGTTTTCTGATAATAAAGATTCCTGGGCTTAGAGTCAGACATGTTGACTCAGTGGTCCCGGTTTCTAAAAAAGTACAGTATTCTGGATTTTGAACCAGCTGGGCAGTTGTTTCTGATGAAACAAGAGAACATCAGATTCCTCAGCCCCTGGCTCTGCCATGGAAACTTTCCATCATCAGATAACCTTCTCTCCACTCAGCTTTCCCTGATCCTCCAACAAATGATGCTTTTCCTCCCGCCCCATTCCCCCGCCATGTCAACTAGAGTGTCAGCTTCTCAAAAACCTGAGCAACATCTCATTATCACGTGGACCCTTTATAGCACTTGGTTTGGTAAACTAAAATGTTAGGCTCTATCATTTTTTGGCTTATGAGTAAGTCAGAAAAAGTGTGGAAGAGGTGAATGAGTTAAGATTGGAAGTAAAACAATACCAGAAGAAGAAGGGGGAGTAGGAGGGCTGGAAGAGGCAGAGACAGCAGACAGAGAGGCGGGAGGTGACAGGAGGAGTGAGACCCGCACAGTAAGGAGGGGGAAGAGTGGGCAAGCTGACCTGTCTGGTTAGTGGAGTCCCAGGTTAACTCCAGGTCCCCAGGTCGGGTCCGGGGTGCTCGATACCCACTGCTTCTGCGGTGGCGAAGATGAAAGGCAGACAGAGTAATCCAGAAGAGTTGAACTCTGATGGCTAAATCCTCAGGAGTTTAATAGGACTTGACTTTGCTCAGACATTAAGGAAAGACTTCAGCTGAAGCCCATTAAATAAATTAAAAAGCAGGAGAAAAATAAACATAGATGGATGTAGATAACAGGTTTATGAGGCAAAGGAATCAGTTCTGACAAAGCTCAGGGCCTTGAATCCCTACCTTTAAAAACTCTTTAAGATACTGTTCTCTGGGAGAAAGTCTGTTGGCCTTTATAAAAGAAAGCTAATAGAATCTTTCCCCCTACAAACTAAAATAAAAATATTATACACATTGTTTCTTGGTACGGTTCCAGATGTTGAGCCACTTGTCCTTTTGTCCCTAAACAGGAAAATAAGTTATAAATTTAATACATTTCAGGGTTATAGATGGCACATGCCAGTTGGACCTCAGATGAAACCAAAAACCACATTAATATTCATTTCCCTCAAACAGGAACTTGTATGTTAGAGAATCACTTCAACTTAAAATTCTTTGCTATTATTAGTATATTTAAAATATAAGACATTTTATAATGTTCCAGCTCTTTAATAACACACACGCACAAACACACACATACACACACACACACACAAAAGTAGTTGTGGACCCATAATGTGCAAAGCACTATGCTTTGGTCTGTCGTACATGCAAGAAGATGAACAAAAGATCCATATTTAGACCCTCTTCCTTGCATATAACTTTGTGCATTTATTTTATACACTTAATAGTAGTCATCCCTTGAACTTGCTCTCCAAGCAAGGCAAGGCATGCTCCTTTGGGGTGTGGACTCTGCGCTCCACATCTACTTTCCTCAGGCACCCAGGCAAAGCCCGGATTCAGTTTTCCATTTCACACTCTGAGGTGATGGAAGAGCCTGGGGCCAGCCCTGCACTCCAGCAGGGTTCCACCTGTGCCTTGGCTCCTCTTTGAGACCTAGGGTTGCAGAAGGTGCAAGGGGTGATGTTTAAATGCAAATTTAGTCCCTGGATTTTCTAAGCCACGTAGATTTGGCATTTTGAAGCATGCTTATGTTTTAAAAGGCTCAGGCTTTTCAAGTTGTATGAAACTCTTGACTTCCAAATATCTTCAGTCTTGGCTTCCTCCTGAACATATATGTAAGTGTCATCACAGAACAAATAAAGGGGGTGGGACAAGCCCTAAATCATCAAAACCCGCCAAAAATGAGAAGTATTGTTTTTGCAACAATTGCACAGTACACTTTTAACAGGAAATGAAATTAAGTTGTACTGAACTTTTCACAGATGAAAGCACAAGTTACCAAGGAGCATGCCTTTAAAAACATAAAGGGACAGATGGCCCCTTGGCACAAGTACCAGTGCCTATCTTGACTTAGTCTCCCAAAAGAGCCCAAATAATCGCAAAGCGAGATGCTGGTCTCTAGACGCAGAAAACCAGATTAAATTCAATTAACCTTTCCAGAAGAACACGGGAAAGGCATGACCAGTTTAGATTTACAGAAACCCCAAACCTTATTTTTACCAATCATTTTTATCATCTTATCCCTTGAACTCTTTTATGAGAGCTGCCTTAAAAATGAAGTGGGCTGATCTGGGCTTCCCTGTTGCCCACCTTTCTCACTGTGGCAATGCAAACAACCAGGAAGGTGCACAGGTTGTGCAGAAGCCAGAGATTGGAGGTTGAAATACTTCACAAAGCAAGCTACAAAGGGGAGAATACACAAGAGCGAGCGTCTCCCCAAATCACCCAATGAAATTAGAAATAATAGCCCCCTGAAAGTGCCCGTGATTTTTAACATCCATGGACTGTTCACTTGAGTTAACATCAAATATGATTATCATAACTCGGTTAGCAAGTGGAATTCCATGCAATCTGGGATCCTTGACTTTTCTTATGAAACCTCATTAGTGGCACAAACTCTTGCTGTGAGAACCCATCCAGGTTTGAAAGGGACGCAAACGTTCAGATGTGTAAGGCAAAGGGTGAAATGCCTGGCCAGTTTGATATGGGGAGGAGCTCTACAGGGAGAAGCTGGCCAGGTGGCAGTGCCTATGGAATCAGGCAGAGGATCCTGCAGGAGAGGAGAGAAGGCCTGTTTTTTGGGTTTTTTTTTTTTTTAGGTAAAACTGACATATGGCATTCTATTCGTTTCAGGTGTAAAACATAATGATTCAGTATTTATATATATTGTGAAATGATTACTATAATAAGTCTAGCCAACATCTGTCACCATGCATAGCCACATTTTTTTTTCTTGTGATGAAAACTTTTAAGATCTATTCCCTAAGCAACTTTCTAATATGCACTAGAGTTGTAGCTATAGTCACCACATTTTACCTGACGTCCCCAGGACTTGTTTATTTTATAAGTGGCAGTTTGTCCCTCTTGACTTCCTTCTTTCATTTTGCACCCCTCAATCCCACTTCTGGCAATGCCAATCTGTTCTCCATGTCTATGAGCTTGTGTTATTTTGTTTTGGATTCCATATATAAGTTAGATCACGTGGTATTTGTCTTTCTCTATCTGACTTAGTTCACTTAGAATAATGTCCTCAAGATCCAGTCATGTCACAAAAGGGCAAGATTTAATTTTCTTACAGCTGAATAATATTCCAGGGTATATGTTTGTGTGTGTAAGTCTCTCTCTTTCTCTTTTCTTTTTTTTGGCTGTGGGGGAGGGGTCAGGCTAGTGGGTGAACATGCAGAAGAACATACCTGCCCACTCAAGGCATGCGAAGCTGTCTGCCCCTACCCCAGAAAATCTTATTGTCTTTATCCATTCACCCACCAATGGACACTTAGGTTGTTTTTTTATCTTGGCTATTATGAATAATGCTGCAATAACCATGGAGTGCAGATATCTTTTTAAATTACTGTTTTTTATTTCTTCAGATAAATACATATCCAGAAGTGAAATCACTCAGTCATAAGGCACTTCTATTTTAAATTTTGGGGGGAACCTCCATACTGTGTTCCACAGTGACTGTACCAATCTGTACTCCCTCCAACAGTTCATTAGGCTTCCTTTTTCTCCACATCCTTGCCAGCACATGATACTTGTCTTGTTGATGACAGCCATTCTAACAGGTGTGAGGTGATACCTCACTGTGGTTTTGATTTGCATTTCCCTTGTGATTAGTGATGTTGAGCCTCTTTTCATGCACCTATTGACCTTCTGTGTATGTCTTCTTTGGAAAAATGTCTATTCCGATGGTCTATTCAATTTTTAATCAAATTATTATATTTTTTGTTGTTGTAACTGAATTATAAAAATTATTTATATATTTTTGGATATTAACCCTTTCTCAGACACATGATTTGCAAATATTTCTTTCTTTCAGCAGACCGCCTTTTCATTTGGTTGATGGGGGCCTCAACATGTTAATCTGTAAAAGAAGATACTGTCCTACAATGTTTCCAGGGTTTCTTCCTGTTCAAAACATGTCATTTTGATTGGTTTTAGTATCTGTTTATAAATAGTTTTTATTTCATTTATATACTTTGTGAATGCAGTTTGGTTATTGTGATTGATTTCTGGATCTAATCATGCCCTGGAAAGGTCACCAGATAATGTATTTCTGAGCACTGGGGCTGGCCAAAGTTGGGAATGGAGGCGAATGCTCACTGGAATTTTAAACACATGCTCATAAATAACTACAAACCTCAGACACAATAAATAAATGACAACGAGAGAAACAAGGTCCTAAATGTAATTCCTGGAAAACATTTTTCCCACTTTAAGAGTGGCAACATGCTCAGGATTTCAACAGAAGCAGGGCTTTGCTCTCGAGGGACATGCTCAAGGCTAAAGGTAATGTGGCTGGTACCACAGACCTGGGCTTTCTGGCTCATAGCTACAACCACATGGTCATTGGTGGGAGCGAGTGGCTGTAAGCCTGCTGGTTTTCTGGTTTTCCTTATTCTGGGAATGCATGGTTGGATTAAACGATGGAAAAAGTCATGCCACACAGACATTTTCTTTTCAAGAAGTGAAAGAGTTCAGCCACAGTGCAAGTTCTTTCTGCATTTATCTTGGACTGGAAGAAATTGAAGATGGCTATAACATGACCTGTGAATACAGGAGAGGAAGAAAGGGAAGGTTTGCAAAAATGACGGCAATAAAAAATGGTCTACAAAGGGCCAGGCATTTGTGGGGAAAAATGGAGCAAAACTAAAGTGGGAAGGACTGATCATTCACACCCACACCCACACCCACACACCCACACCCACACAACCACACCCACACCCCCCACACACACCCACATACACCACACACACACACACACATACACACCACACACACACACACACACACCCTCCTACTGGTAGAGAACAACTGACAAACTATTCTTGGGTTGCAAAGAAGTTTAGGAAATGTGTATTTAATGGAGTAGTCAATGTTATTCCACCATTCTGACCCGTGCCAAGATTTTGCAGTGCTTAAAATGCTGAAAAACTTTCATTATGCATTTGGAAAATATTAAACATGTCAAAAAATAAAAACAGTAAGGAATACACAGTGCAAAATCCATGAGGCACAGAAGACACAGAAAACTCACACTCGATTTGTGTGCGTTCCCCAAGTCAGGGCAGAATGCTGGGATGACTGGGGGCTATCTGATCAGAGGGTGAGCAGGTTCAAAAGTAGCAATTCTTCACATTCTGGAAGTCCCAGATTTCTTTAAGAATTAGGTCAAAGTTAGACTTTGTCCCCAGAAAAGTGCACACGAATCTCTCTACTTTGCATACAATGACAGAAGATTTTCAGATCTCCCCAAGCCTTGGACTGAGGACCACACTGCTGCTGTGGTCACCTTCAGGAGGACAAAGCCTAAGTCTGACTTGTTTTGTTGCTGGTGGTTCCATGTAGGTAAATGTGCAGTTCAGCAGCTTGAATCTTTATACCTGAACTCTATGGCTCTTGTGTCCTCGTCTCATTTTACATGGCCCCAAATAAGGGCATTGAGAATAAGAAATCCATTCAGTCCTCTGGTTTATTGCAGTTTATTTCAGCTTAGATGGTGCAGAATATCCCCAATATGGTTGCATTTTATAAAAAAAAATTAAATAAGATCAGACTATACTATTAGAGTTAACTCTATTAGTATTAAGTGGTTAAGTCAGGGGTCCCCAAACTACGGCCCCCTGAGGCCATTTATCTGGCCCCCGCTGCACTTCCGGAAGGGGCACCTCTTTCATTAGTGGTCAGTGAGGGGAGCACAGGATGCATTCACACCCATAATTCCAATTGAAATACTGGTCAGTTTGTTGATTTAAATTTACTTGTTCTTTATTTTAAATATTGTATTTGTCCCTGTTTTGTTATTTTACTTTAAAATATGTGCAGTGTGCATAGGGATTTGTTCATAGTTTTTTTATAGTCCAGCCCTCCAATGGTCTGAGGGACAGTGAACTGGCCCCCTGTGTAAAAAGTTTGGGGACCCCTGGGTTAAGTTTATTAAAAGGTGGGCTTGAAGCAATAGAATCCTTGCAATAATTTGTAATGAGAAAAAGAGTGATTCTTTCTCAACATGTTTGCTGGGTTTTTAATTGGCAAAGTAGTTTGAAGTATTGTTTGATTTAGAGATCAATAATTTCATTTCACAAGAAACAAGTCCATTGTGTGTGTGTGTGTGTGTGTGTGTTTCCCAACACCACTAATCAGTTCTTCAGTTCTCAGCAGAACTTAACTCCACTTGATACGACCTACCTGCAGGCAGTGTCCCATCCCACAGACTGAGGGCTCAGTCCCATAAGACTGCCCTTCACTTTGGGTGCCAATCGCAAGCCCAGGCCGTTCCTATGCTTCTGACCAACAAACTATAAGTTAGAAATTCACAGCCCTGCCTTTGTGTGGATTCACTTGCTAGAATGACTCACAGAACTCAGAAGCCAGTTTAGTTACCAGATCCCTGATTTATTACAAAGCGTATTAGAGTGTGAGCACAAGCACGCAGGTGAAGAGGAACTCAGGACAAGGTCTGAGAGGGCCTGGGACACAGGAGCTTTGGTGTCGGTGGAGTTTGGGTGTGACACCCTTCAGCATTGCTCTCTAATCTGGGAGCTCTTCAAACTTCCTTCTTTTAGGTTTTTATGGCCACTTCATTACATAGGCACAATTGATTAAATTATTGGCTGTTGGTGATTGAACTCTAAATATGTAGTTTTTTGGGTTGCTTCTTTTACTTAGCTGAATGCATTTGTGATTCATCCATGTTGTGGGAATCAGTAGCTTGTTACTGTCATTGCTGAGTAGTATTTCATTGGATGGACATACCGCTACTTGTTTATACGTTCTCCTGTTGAAGGAGATTCAGTTGCGCCAGTTATTAATGATTTGAATAAAATTTCTATAAATATTGGTTAACTTGTTTTTGTGCAAACATAGCGTGTCAATTCACTTGGATAAACACCTAGCAGTGCCTCAGTTGCTGGTTTGATTGACAAGTCTATGTTTAACTTTGTAAGAAACTGACAAACTGTTTGCTAAAGTGATTGCACAATTCTAAATTTCACCAGGGATGATGGGACTTCTCACAGCTCCACACCTTCATCTTTGCTTGGTATCATCTGTTGATTAATTTCCAATATTCTAATAGGTATGAAGCTTCGTTTAGGTTTTAATTTATATTTCTCTAATGATGGAATATGTTGATCATCTTTGTATATGCTAATGTGCCATCTTTATGTCTTTTGGTCATGAAATTTCTGTTCAGATCACTTGTCCATTCTTTAATTATTTATGTTGCTTATTGTTGGGATCTAAGAGTCCTTTCTTTACATATTCTGAATACAAGCCCTTTATCAGATATGCAATTTATAAATATTTTTTCCAATCTGGGGTTTATCTTTTCATTCTTTTAACATTGTCTTTCAAAGAGCAAAGCTTTCAAGTTTGATTGAATTCAACCTATCAATCTTTTTTGTTTCATGGATGATGCTCTGGGTAGTGTATTTAAAACCCATTGCTTAATCTGTAGTATTGTAGGTTTTTCTCCTCTTTATTTTTAGAAAGGTTGTTGTTTTACTTTTTACCCTTAGGTCTTTGATAAATTTTGAATCAATTTACATATAAAATATGAGACCTATGCCCTTCAGTATAACTTGTTTTATTTTTATTATTTTGTTGTAGATATACTTTTGTTTGTTTACTTGTTTGGGAAATAGATGTTTTTAAAGAAAAAAGAGACACAGCCTATATTCTCACTGGTTAATAATATTTCTAATTCAAATAAATTTGAAAAATACGTTTGAAGAATAGACATATAAAATATGGCATATGATTAATAGTTCATATAAAAAAACAACAACCCACAAACAGCTCTTAAACATAAGATGCTCAATCAGCTTGACAGAAAGGAAATAAACACTGAAACTAAATAGAGAATCCATTTTTCATGTCTCAGACTAGCAAAAATGAAACAGTTTAATAACATAGTTGCTAGCCATTGTATAAGCCCCTGGGGAATGCAACTTAGCAATATCTAGCAAAATTACAAAAACACTCTGTAGGAATTTATTCACACAGGTATTCTTGCAAATGTGCAAATAACATATATACAAGATTATTAATTATGACATGTTTAGGCCTGACCTGTGGTGGCGCAGTGGATAAAGCGTCGACCTGGGAACACTGAGGTCGCCAGTTCAAAACCCTGCACTGGTCTGGTTAAGGCACATATGGGAGTTGAGCTTCCAGCTCCTCCCCTCTTTCTCTCTTTCTCTCTCTCTCTCTCTCTCACTCTGTGTCTCCTCTCTAAAATGAATAAAATAAAAATAAAAAAAAAAAATTAAAAAAAAAAAGAAAGTGTGATGCCACCCACTTTAAAAAAAAAAAAAAAATTATGACATGTTTATTATAGAAAAATGAAACAACTTAAACATGTATTTATACTAAGTTGGTTAAAAATGCTCTATTATGCAACACTGTATAGTCATAAGAATAGATCTTCAACATATATCATCCAATTTTAGAAGTAAGGTACAAAAGTAGTGTGAAAAGAAAAAGAAAATAATACATTTATATATCAGTGTGTATATACATTTGATAACTCTGGAAGACATAGTTGTCTCCTTGTTTACCTATGGGGAAAGCAGCTGGATGCCCACCTGTGCCGCGAACCAGCAGAACTCAAACCAGCAGAACTCATAATTGACCAGGTCCTAAGGAAGAATGGTGGGGGATGACGAAATAAACATAGAGAGACAAAGGATAGGATCTGGAGGTCTGTGTAAACTGATGAACTACAAGAGCACAGATACCCTCAGTCAGCTTTATTTTATAGTGCAGAGAACAAAGTCATATGCAAAACAAGGGAGTCTCTAATACAAAGTGACATATGTAAGGTATAAACCAGACCTTTTTCAAAAGTGCATGACCTTTCATCATGCATAACATTATAACTAGCAGTCCCATAAACAACCGGTAGGAGGAAGGGCATGTAGATTGCCTCAAGGAACAAAAACTATCAGAGGGTATGGGGAAGAGTTTAACCTTTGGCTTAACCCTTAGACTTTGTCAGCTTACAGCCTGTCTCCCACACACTTGAGAAGGATGGGAGGAAAATTTTTTACTATTCTTTTTACTCTTTTGAAGTTTTTAGATTTGAGATTAAGAATTAGGTCTTACATATGTATACTTCTAAAACCTTAAGAAACAATTTCCCAACATCTTTCAAAATCTTCCTAAAGAACATGTTGGTAGGTTTTGAAGCCACTTGTTAAAAATTTAAAACTGTGATAATTTCCAGTTAGGTTGCAAGAGATTGCTAACTAGAAAAATTAAAATTTATTAAGTAAATTTTAACAAAACCTTTGTATAGTTGGCATATAGAATTTAAAAATATAATGATAAACTTCTACCTAGATCTGCATATCACAATGAGATATTTCATATCAATTTCAAAGGTGCCTTTAAATCTGAACATGGAAATAAATGGACTTTGAAACCAGTCCTTTAACTATTGATCCAGAAAGTTTTAACTAAAGTTTTCAGAAGCATTGACTAAGATAATGAATCTTATTTAATCATTGTCAATCTCACAAAAATTTTATTAATAATAACATTTTAATTATAGCAAGGCATTTGTGCTGGTAATAAAAATTTCTAAATGTTATTTTCACCTCTACCTCATTCATTTTAAGTGAGTTTGCTGTATATTTATAATTTATGTAACATATTAGTACAGAAGTCCATGAGTGTTGTGGTTTATAATGAGAGATGTACCTACTGGGGCACATGTTCCACTTCACTCAAGGGACTGGTGATGAAGTTTGGGTGCTGATGCTGCAGAATAGAGATCTCCCTTGGATGGGAGGCCCTAGCTGAGCTGAGCGGTGAGGGCAGTGTTGTGGATGAAAGAGAAAAGAGAGGTAGGAAGGCCCAGAATGCCATTACCCCTCAATTCCAAGAATGGAATTCTAGAATCTCTAGGCAGTTGGAGATACAAGAGCTAGAATTCTTCTTCTAAAGGCTCTGAAGACAGGATCACCTGTGCCGGAGGAAACAGACATGGCCTCATGGTGGATGGCAGGCTTGTGGGAGCTGCCCAGCACAAACTGAGTAAGTTGAGCAGTGTTTCTTCCACAAACTCACCTGAGTGACGTCTTTGGGGCAGGCCTTGGGCACCTGTCTTTAATAAGATCTAAAGTACTCTGATGAAGTCACCTGTCCAAAGGACCATCAATGTTAGCCCCTTGCTTGAAGCATAGAAAACATTGTGCTTGGGGCTACCATTGCTGTGGGCTTTGGTTTTGTTATTTAATTTGATCTGATTTGTTTGAGATCAATAAGACTAAAGAAAGAGACAGAAACCAATTTAATCTGTAAAGCTCTGAATCTTGTGCCTTGTCTGCCTTCCTCTCAGAGCCTGGCCCAGAGTAAGGGCGTACGCAGCTCAGTGCTGTGCACCTGGGAGGTTTTCTCTAAAGGGTCAGATTATATCCAGGCTTTGTGGTCTCTATGGTCTAACAAAACCACTCAACTCTGTCGTTGTAGTGACAAAGCTGTCATACACAATATATTACTGAATAGGTGTAGCTGGATCCCAGTGAAACTTACAAAAGCAGGTCCGGTTTGCTGATCCTTGCTGTTGGCCAATGTGCCCTCTACATACTCCAGGTGATATGCTTAGTTATATTACTGCTCAGTTACTTTAAAGTCCCCACAGAGACTCTCCCTTTGGCCTTGCTGACCACTCAACCCTGTTTTTAGCTTTGCCTCTCAGTGGAGGAATTTAACACGAAGAGGAGAAACCAATCATTTCAGAAATTTCTAGGCAAATGCAGGAAATGACACAGCATGAAACTGTGTACGAATATCAGGTTTGGTGTCAGGAGCAGTTATCAGAAATTCCATCCCACCCTCCTCTTAGCAAGGTCATTACACAGGGGAAGGCAGATTGCTGCAGCAGAGAAAGTGCTTCTGATGAGCTAGTAGCTAATAAAGAAATGGAGTCCTTAATCCAACTCCCATTTAAAAAACTCAGTGAGGGTCCCTTTATGTCCCTTCTACTCCCAATGCCCAATAATACATCCTTTCTCTTGTGACCCATCACCATCTGTCCCCATCCCATTCATCAGTGGGCATTAGAGTTTTAGAAGGCTCCATGGGACAGTGGTAATGGAGCCCAGGAAACATTGCATTTGTGATATGAGACTGATGTTTTGGAAGCAATGCTCCCACATGTAGAAATGCATTGGGAAAAGAGATAGGAAGGAAGACAAGGTGTTCAATCTCCTGCCTGTTCTTAACCCCCAAACAGTAAATCCTAAACTTGTCTATGCAGACCCAGGTGGACTTCATCTCTGGCTGAAATGAAGTGTGTCTCTGCACCTAGAGGGAATGCCTGACTCTTTGTATTTGTGTTTCCCCCATTCATACAATTAATGGGAAACCTTTAGAAGTATATTGCCCTCTCTGGTTTCCAGTAGGATGGACAAAGGAGGATTGAACTCTTTGCTGTCCTGATCCCAGCAACACGGCATTTACTTGAAAGTTTAACTATTAAAGGGAGAGCCTGCACTCCTTTCTTCCCTGTGCTGTGTCCTCTCCATACTTGGGTTTATTCCCTAAGTCTGGCCTTACGCATCCGTGGCCAGCAGATGTTGAAGTTCTCGTTGGTGACAAACTTAGTCTCAGGACAAAGCAAGGTTGTGTCTGACCTGGTCTTCTATTCATTCTTTGACAGGTTCTGCCCCCACAGACCCCAGGATGAAGGCTGCCAGCATCTTGGTCCTGATTGGCTGCCTTACCACAGTCACTGAGTCTAAAGTCTACACTTGCTGTAAACTGGCAAAAATATTTTCAAGGGCTGGCCTGGACAATTTCAAGGGCTTTAGCCTTGGAAACTATGAGATTCCTTCCTTCCTGTTCTCTTTCTACCCTTGATCTCTCCCTCAAGATATCAAAGGCCCCATCCACATCCACTTCCATTTACTTGTTCCAGGTATTTCCCTACTCTGTCCCACCAGGGGTGGCCGCTAAGGGCTCACATGTTCACACCAACAGCTCCTCTTTGAAGCCCCTCCGCTTTCCCTTGCCACTTATGCCCAACTTCTGGAGTCCTGTACTCATGACTCTAGCAAGGGAAGGAGAAAACAATGCCACCCTTGTGGGAATTGTTGGGGTAGATGTGACTTTTATTCCAGACCAGACTTGGCCACACACTAGACATGAGGTTCAAGTGTGCCATTCTTGCCTGGTATGTGCCCAATAGCTGTGCTGCCTTCCCTGACCCTCCCCATGGTTGTTGGAAGCAGAGCATCATTGTAGTGTATGTGAGGGAACATACCCCTAAGAATAGGGCTAGAAGGCACAATGCATTTGGGGGGGAGGTATCTCTGACTTTCCCCCTCCAGGGATCTGCATGGCATACTATGAGAGCCACTACAACAGCATGGCTCAGAAGTTCCTGAAAGACGGAAGCATCGACTATGGCATTTTCCAGATAAACAGTGATAGATGGTGCAGACGCACCGAATTCCAAGAAAAGAACTACTGCCACATTACCTGCTCAGGTACAGTTTTGATCTTCATCCTCAGGTACAAAGGCACAAGAGCTAAGGATAGAATATCCACTCAATTTCTTCTTTCACTAAAATTTGAAGTTCAGATATGCAAGTAGGTTTATACCACTAGGCAAATAATTTATTCAACAGTTCCCAAGGTGACACTCCTGACCCTGTGGCCTAATTGTCCAATTACTGATTTATACCTTCTAGGAAGTTTGGGTTTTTTGTTTTTGTTTTTTTAGCAAGAGAGAGAGAGAAAGATTGAGGGACAGACAGGCAGAGACAGGTAGGAAAGGAGAGAAATGAGAAGCAATTTTTTGTGTGGTACCTTAGTTGTTCATTGATTACTTTCTCATATGTGCCTTGACTCGGAGGCTCCAGCCGAGCAAGTGACCTCTTGCTCAAGCCAGCAAAATTTGGGCTCAAGCCAGTGACCATGGGGTCATGTCTTTGAGCCTATGCTCAAGCCAGCGACCTCAGAGTTTTGAACCTAGGTTCCCAGACCAATGCTCTATACACTGAGCTACATCCTGGTCAGGTGTAGGGTGATTTTTATAGAACCCACCATAAGAATGGTGGGATAGACAAGTGGCCTTACTACCCTTTCATGGATAGAGAAATTAAACATCCCAATAAGGAGAAAACTGTTTGCCAACTACTTTCCATAAATGATTCACTCAAAAGATCCAGTCTCTGCCTGTTTGTACAGAATGAGACAAATAAATACACTTGACATAGCATTTCTTCAAAAGTAGAAACAAAGCTAGAGTTCACTCCCAAATCTTCAACTTTAACAATCTAAGAAATGCAGGTGTGCAAACAATTGAGTAAAATAGCAAAATGCATCAGATGTGAATTCTGGCCCTGGGGAGGAGAACCCGTGCTCATGGGAAGTTATGTGTGGCCCTATAAACAGGTGCGGGTTGAGTACTGTGGGTTTCAGAGGAAAGAGGTATTATCAAGAAAATCATGGAAAGTTTTGTAGACATCATGATATTTGATGTGAGACTTGGAAAGTAGATAAGGTTTGGCTGTTCAGAGAGAGAGAGAGAAGTCCTTCCAGGACAGAGGAACAAAAACACAGTCGTTTCTGTGAGGATATGTGGGCATAAACAGGGACAGAAGACAGTATTGTCCTATCTGGGGCAAAGGAGATGTGAAAGCAGCTAACAGGACATGTGGTTGGAAAGGTAGACAACTAATTGACCATCAAGGACCTTGGAAGCCAGGCTAAGGAGCACATACCCATTTCTGCTTGCAAGAGGAACCGAAGAGAGGCCAGTTAATGAAGCGTTGATCAGAACACTTAATCTGCAGGCAGGGTGTGAGAGAGATTCAAAAGGGGATTATTTAAGTGCCACTCCCACTTGAGGTGAGAGGCTAAAGGACTGACAATGGTCAATGGTGGAGCATGGAGAAGGGACTGATGCAGGAGGCATTCAGTAGCAGAAGGACAGAGCTCAGCCAATGACTATCTTTTTTGTACCCCCTCTAAAATGTAAGCTTAACAAACATAGAAGTTTTATCTGTTTTGATCACTAATGTATCCTCAGTTCATACTTGGCCATTGTTGGAACTCACTAACTATTCATTAAATAAATAAATGGAGAAAAATGACAGAAGCAGATTAAATCGTTTGAGGCCCTGGGCGCAGAAGAAAATATTGGGCCCCTTAAAAAAGAGAGAGAGAGAGAGAGACAGGGAAAATAAAAACACATGTTAACCATATTTTTAAATAAATAAAAACTATTATGTACTATTAATGTTAAAATTGCACATATGAAACCAAACTTGGTGTCATTAGAAAAAAAGTGTAAAGTTGGGGTTTTGGGGGCCTTTCAGAAGTCGGGGCCTGGTGCACGCCTGGTGCGCCCACCATAAATCTGCCTCTGGGGAATTAAGATCAAGGGTAAAGACAAAGAATCATAAAATATCATATGGCAAATTTTTTAGGAGCAGGAAATAAAATTTAACTTCTTTTTGACACATACAAGAGGATCACTATATATGTTGGCAGGCAGAAATGATTGAACAATATGTTTATTTTCTAGTAAATTATCCCTAGCCCTACATTAATACAAAATGCTCACTACTTCCAGGGGAAGATCACCCAATCATTGATCAGCCCTTATTTAGAACATTCTTTTGGTGGGCCAAAATCTATCTTCTTATAGCTTTCTTCTATTAATCCTACTTTTTCATTCTGAATTTATTTAAAACAAGATTGCCCTATTTTATACATAGAAACATATTTAATATTTGAAAATGATTGGCAAATATTTCTCATCTTCAGTTTACTATCTTCTGGGTTAAAACATCTATTATCTTCACTTTTTCTGCAGGTAGGACTTTTAAACCCCTTCCCATCATGCTCAATCTCATTAGCATTCTCTCAGAGTTTGTCATTGGAGTCTTTCCATTGAACATGGTGATTAAACAGTTGAGTAAGGCCAGTGGTCAAGGCCACCATCAGAGCCGTCTGGCCCATGCAGGTTCACATTTGATTCGGGCAGTCGGTAATGAAACAACGGAGCCAAGAACTGGTGAACCATCAGCTTTAATCCCAGCTTGCACCCAGCGGGCAAGTAAAAACACACACTGGGCTCCAAAACTCACTCATTCAGTGCTCACAAAGTTACTGACTTATCCGAGTTTCCTAGAATCAAAGGTCTCTAGCTTACCAGACTTATTCACCTCTGTTGCCCATCTCCTTTTCTCTGCACAAACTCTGCACTAAATGGCTTCTTCCTCAGCACTCTGCCATCTTGGCTGCTTCTCTTCTCCTCTACGTGGCCTTAATCTGCTCTCCTCTCTAATGCTAACCTCAGGAACCAAGAGAGCAAGCTCCCGGTCTACCCCACTTTATAGTGTAGATTCAAAACCCTTAATCCAATCTACAAACAAAGAAGTCTGTCATACAAAGTCACTTATCTGAAACATACTGGGAGGATTCCTCATGAGAGTGCACCACCCCACATCATCCAATCAGTGAAAGGTGTGGGGAAAAGCTTACTCTTAAAACTTGTACATGGGCAGCACCATCTTTAACAAAGTGAGCATAATATATTTTATCTGCCCGACAATCCACCGCTATGCTCACTTTACTACCCACAATCTACACCAGCGGCATCCCTATACAAGAAAATTACATTACACAAATTACAACAACATGACAAATCATACAATTTCAACAATTACAAAGGTACATTTCACCAGTCCCTGAGCACTTTGCTAAAAGTGAAAAATGTCCTCATCTTTCTTTCTAGCCATGAGAATAGCTTCCCGGGGCAGGAGGGCCTCCAGCAAAGCCACCTTCACCCCCATCAGGGTATTTCACATTGTCCAAAATTCGTAAGTCCATCCAGCAAGGGAGCCAGTGCTCACTCCGGTCATAGTCCAGGAAATCAGTCCACACACATGGGGTGTTAACCTCCCCCCTCATTCCTGCCATCATGGCAGGTCTCACACTGTCCTAAAGAGAAGCATGTGGCAATGGCAGTCAGCATTTCCATCTCAGCTCTGGGGAGCATGATGGCATCCACCTCTATGTCCCAAAATTGCAGATCTACCAGGAGCATAGCTACTCCTTGCTGCTGGGCTCTCATCTTCCAAAGACTGCAGATTGCAACTGCAGCCAGATTCTCCTCATCCTCCAAAGAGAAACTGAAAACATCAGCTCCTGCTGCTGGACTCGAGCTCTGGGCCACCGCTGCCTTCTGCTCAGCAGGCCTTGCAGCTACAGCCTTGGCCTCAGCCTCAGCCTCCTGCTGCTGCTGCTCTCCACAACATCCAGGGCAATCTGCAACTCATGAACCTGTGATTCCTCCTCCAGCATTGGCTCCATTTCCAAGCGAATCTCGCGAACCTGGTCAGCCTCCTCCAGTGCTTGCTTCAGCTCCAGGGTCAGCATCTCTTTCTCCCACGTTTCCTCCAACTCCTTCCACTGCTCAGTTTGTAGGTCCTGGGCAGCCTCCTCCATAGAGCTCTTGGTTTCCTCACATATGACTGTAAAAGTCAGCCATCCTACAGTCCCCAGAAGGACAGCCATAGGAAACCATAACAGCAGCCAGTTCTCTACTCCACCACTCAAAGGTGGTGGTGGCGACATGCCGATCTATATTGAATCCTGCCACAGACTACGCCAAATGTAAGGCCAGTGACCAAGGCCACCATCACAGCCGCCTGGCCCATGCAGGTTCGCATTTGATTCAGACAGTCGGTAAAGGAACAACGGAGCCAAGAACTGGTGAGCCATCAGCTTTAATCCCAGCTTGCACCAGGCAGGCAAGTAAAAATGCACACGGGGCTCCAAAACTCACTCATTCAGTGCTCACAAAGCTATTGACTTATCCTAGTTTCCTAGAATCAAAGGTCTCTAGCTCACCAGACTTATTCACCTCTGTTGCCCATCTCCTTCTCCAGCACAAACTCTGCACTAAATGTCTTCTTCCTCAGCACTCTGCCATCTTGGCTGCTTCTCTTCTCCTCCTCGTGGCCTTAATCTGCTCTCCTCTCTAATGCTAACCTCAGGAACCAAGAGAGCAAACTCCCAGTCTGCCCCACTTTGCTGTGTAGATTCAAAACCCTTAATCCAGTCTACAAACAAGGAAGTCTCTGATACAAAGTCACTTATCTGAGACATACTGGGAGGATTTCTCATGAGAGTGCACCACCCCACATTATCCAATCAGTCAAAGGAGTGAGGAAAGCTTACTCTTAAAACTTGCACGTGGGCAGTGCCATCTTTAACAAAGTGAGCATAATACATTTTATCTGCCCAACAAGGTGCATTATCTCTGATAGTAGGTCCCTTATGGCCTCCTAAGGAACGTTCCTTCCTTAATTTCTGAAACCTGTGAATATGTTCATTTACATGGCCAAAGGGGTTTTGCAAATGTTTATAAGGGTACTGACCTTGAGAGGGAAAGGTTATCCTTAGTTACCTGGGTGGACCCCATCTGATCTCGAGTCTTTAAAAATAGAGAACTTTTCCCAGATGTGGTTAGAGAAAGATTCGATGACAACAGAATAAGAAGAGATTCAAAATATGAGATACTTGACCCCCGATTGCTGGACAAAGAGGGCCATAAGTCACAGAATTTAGGGGGCCTAGAGAAACTGGGAGTGGCCCTCAGCCAACATTCAGCAAGGAAATAAGTACCTCAGTCCTACAACCACAAACTGAATTCTGCCAAAACCCAAAGAAGCAAAAAAAAATAATAATAATAAATTAATTAAAATAAAATAAAATAATAAAATAAAAAAAGATCTTTCTCTAGAACATCCAGAAAGGAAAACAACCTTCCCAGGTACATATAGGAGGACTGCTGTGTTTCCCTGATGCACTGAACCTTTTATCATTAGAGTCAATGTCATTCCTTAACTTTGATAATATTTCTTATCCTTAAATCAACTTTTTCTGACAGTAATATAGTTTATTCAACTTTCTTTCCATTCTTTTACTTTTAACCCATCTGTATATTTGTATCTGTCATGGGTTTCTTACAGACAAAATGTAATTAGTTAGGTGTTGCTTTTATATCCAGGTCAACAAACCTTTGCTTTCCAATAGGAATGTTGAGACCAAGGGTCAGTGTAAAGCCAGTGCCTGCAGCCACCATCACAGCCACCTGGCCCATGCAGGTTTGCATTAGATTAGGACAGTCAGTAATGAAACAACAGAGCCAAGAACTGGTGAGGCATCAGCTTTAATTCTAGCTTGCACCCGATGGGCAAGTAAAAACACACTGGGTTCCAAAACCCACTCATCCAGTGCTCACAAAGTTACTGACTTATCCGAGTTTCCTAGAATCAAAAGTTTCTAGCTCACCAGACTTATACACCTCTGTTGCCCATCTCCTTCTCTCTGCACAAACTCTGCACTAACTGGCTTCGTCAGCACTCCGCCACCTTCGCTGCTGCTTCTCTCCTCCACGTGGCCTTAATCTGCTCTCCTCTTTAATGCTAACCTCAGGAACCAAGAGCAAGCAAGCTCCCGGTCTGCCCCACTTTATAGTGTAGAAATCCAAACCTTTAATCCAATCTACAAACAAGAAAGTCTCTGATACAAAGTCACTTATCTGAGGCATAATGGGAGGATTCCTCATGAGAGTGCACCACCCCACATCATCCAATCAGTCAAGGGTGTGGGGAAAAGCTTACTCTTAAAACTAAGCCTTAGGCTATAATGACCCAGCCTGCCCACAGCCTGTTCCCCAACACACGTTAATATCAATAAACTTCCATGTGGGCAGCGCCATCTATAACAAAGTGAATATAATATATCTTATCTGCCCAACAGTCAGCAAAGCCCCATAAGTCTAGTACCCGTCTGACCCCATACACCCTTATTACAATACTGTTGACTATTACCCTCTGCTGTATTTTATATCCCCATAACTGTTTTTATCACTGGAAATTTGTACTTCTTAATTCCTTTGTCAGTGGAATTCTGTTGTAGATTTTTGGGAATCTCTTCCGGGTAGCTTTTGCCTCTCAGATACTGTTCACTACAAAGTCCAGCTGTCTTGACCTCTGAGCTGTTCTCCTCCATGTAGATTGCTATCTCCTGCTGTGTTCTGACTTCCTGATGCTGAAAGTGCCACTGGGCAGAAAGTTGTAGCAATCACAAGATTCATCTTGTTCAGTTTCCATCTTTTAAGAATCATGATTCTGCCTGACCAGGCAGTGGCGCAGTGGATAGAGCATCAGACTGGGATGTGGAAGACCCAGGTTCGAGACCCCAAGGTCTCCAGCTTGAGCACAGGCTCATCTGGTTTGGGCAAAAACTTGCCAGCTTGGACCCAAGGTTGCTGGCTCCAGCAAGGGGTGGCTCTGTCTGCTGAAGACCCGCAGTCAAGGCACATGTGAGAAAGCAATCAATGAACAACTATGGTGTTGCAACGGCAATGAAAAACTAATGATTGATGCTTCTCATCTCTCTCTGTTCCTGTCTGTCTGTACCCATCTATCCCTCTCTCTGACTCTCTCTCTCTGTCCCTGAAAAAAAAAAAGAATTATGATTCTGCATTGCCTGCTGTGTAATGTCTGAAAATTATACTCTTTTATAGTTTGTCTGTGTTGGGCAGATAAAATATGCTCACTTTGTTAAAGATGGCGCTGCCCATGTGGAAGCCCGTTGCCCAGGTGATAATATTGGTTGTCCTTCTTGCTTGGGATGGGCATGATTATATTAATGTGTGTTAGGGGCAGGCTGTGCCAGGCAGGATCCTTATAGCATGGGGCTTGGTTTTAGGATTAAGCCTTTCCCACCCTTTTTGATGTAGGGTGGTGCACTCTCATGAGGAATCCCATTATACCTCAGATAAGTGACTCTGTATCAGAGACTTCCTTGTTTGTATATTAGATTAAAGGTTTTGGTTTCTACTATAAAGTAGGGCAGACCAGGAGCTTGCTCTCTCTTGGTCCCTGAGATTAGCATTAGAGAGGAGAGCAGAGAAAGGTCACATGGAGGAGGTCAGGAGAAGCAGCCAAGATGGTGGAAATGCTGAGGGAGAAGCCAGTTTGTGTAGAGAGAAGGAGATGGGGAACAGAGGTGAATAAGGCTGATGAGCTAGAAATCTTTGATTCTAGGAAACTCAGATAAGTCAGTAGCTTTGGGAGCCTTGAATGGAAAGGAAAGTGTTTTCCCACTGTGTGTATTTCTTGCCCACCAGGTGCAAGCTAGGATTAAAGCTAATGGCCCACCAGTTCTTGGCTCCATTGTTTCATTACCGTCTGTCCGAATCCAATGCGAACCTGCATGGGCCATGCGGCTGCAATGGTGGCCGTAGCTACTGGCTTTACAGTCTAGCTTTTTAGTTGTTTGCAGTGGAAGAGAAAAACTTGCTATCCCATCATGGCTGTGTTTGACTTTACATACAATTTAATATTGTTCAATTTAGTTTCAGGTAAGGAAGTATGGGGCACATGTATATCTGCAAGACAATCTTGGAGTCTAGAAATTAGAATATTAGATGATTCGTGGCAAGAGGTAAAGGAATGTGCACATGTTTTCCCATCATAAAGAGCATGGGATTAGTTAGGGACAGCTTTAAAACAGAAAACAAGATGCTGATTTTATATCATAATCCCCCCATAGTGACTAGCCTCCCTCAGCCTCAGGCAGAGTCTTTAATTGTGGACAATATCATTCTGTTCCATGTATTATAGCAGGGACATTTGTTATGAGAACCCAAAAATAACTTAGCTTTAGGGTATGTTTACAAGGTACATTATACTGCATGTATGTACTGTATACATGCACCTCATATCTGTTCTTTTATTATTATTAATTATTATTATTATTATTACTATTAAGTGAGAGGTGGGGAGGCAGAGAGACAGACTCTCGCATGCACCCTAATCGAGATCCACCCAGCAAGCCCCATACCAGGGAATACTCTGCCCATCTGGGGCTTTGCTTTATTGTTCAGCAACCCAGCTGTTTTAGCACCTGAGGCAAGGCCATGCTGCCATCCTCAGCACCCGGGGCAAACTTGCTTGAACTATTCAAGTCAAGGCTACAGAAAGGGAAGAGAGACAGACAGACAGATAGACAGACAGAAGGGGAGTGGGAGGGATGGAGAAGCAGATGGGCACTTCTCCTGTGTGCCCTGACCGGGAATCCAACCAGGGACTTCCACATGCCGGACTGATGCTGTACTGCTGAGCCAACCAGCCAGGGTTCATATCCATTTTTGAGGCTGCAGAATCCCTCACTTCCATACCAAACTACATTCCTAAAACTCCTGCCTACCTTTTCCAAACTTTTAGGACAGAATATTTGTTATCTGTACACACATATGAATATAACCATATATATGTGTGTGTATACACACATATACATCACATAATATTATAATAACAATTTTTATTTCCCCCCAATATCATAGACCTCTTTAAAGTAAGAGGTGCCTAAGAAAAAGAAGGTGATTACTGCCACTTCCATCAAGTCTAGTTGATGCATATTAATCTCTATTTCTCATCAGCCTGGTATCTGATTTGGCCTTCTCACTTCAGCGAGGGGAATGAGGTGTGAATTGTGGGCATGAAAGTAATGTTTTAGTAGGATGCAGGAGAAAGCTGAGGAGGGACAAGCTTGAAGCAGAGCTAACTAACAAATGGAAATAGTGATTCTTTTAATGCAGATTGCTGTTTTCTATTCTGTTGGATGGATGAAAGTAGACTGTTCAATTGAATAACACTTTGCCATTCAACATAATAACCCTCTTCTTATTCATGTTTGACTGAACGAAATCATCTACTTAAAGTCAATTGAGCAGAAGCATTCTTGGCATGGCTCGGTATGAACACTTGCTGCCTGAACACATTCCTGCCCCTCTGCTGTCCCTCTGTGGTCATCCCATTGTGTTTTCCCATATCAGCTCTGCCCTAGGCTCTTTCTTTCCCAGCTCCACAGCCTTAACATATTACCTTAAGCAAATGCCAAGTTATGTATTAGCTTAAGCAAATCCCAAGTTATGTTTAACTAGTGCTTTGAAGCATCTCAGTTGTACCACAAAATGCTATAACTGAACAGAAGACTGGCAAACACCTTACCCGGGCTCTATGACCTGGGTCTCCAGAACCCAGCCCCCCACCACAGTCACACGGCATTGGCAGCCAAGCAACCTGCCCTTAGCCAGATACTAGCCTTGCTCTCTGTGAGCATGCCTGGGGTGTGCTCCCACCCTAGTGTAATAAAACGCTGTCTGCTTCTTCCCCGCTATGGCCAATATGTTCTTCCCACCCCTTGAGGCCCCCGTGAACTCACTTCTCCTGGAAACAGAACCCAACCACTTCCAGACGCAAACCACAGTGTTGCAGCACTTAGCAAGCACACCACGTAAGTGTTTCTATGTAATTTGAACATGTATCAGATATCAAGCACCGAAGTTTGGGGAATCTCATAACTGAATAGTTACTTTAAAAATTGTAAAGCATTTATATTTTTACTTTCAACTTCATTAGCATACAGTATTTCATAAGTAGGACTCGTTGCTTAAGTGTCTCTGTTGGAAGAAAATAGTTGGATATAATATGCTGCTCACAAAAATTAGAGGATATTTCATCGCTTCATATTCATTTTGAAATATCCCTTAATTTTTGTGAGCAATATAGATTTTAAGCCTTAGGTTTGAATGCAGCCTCATTTACTGGGTGTGTGAGCTTGATCTACAGGCACAATCAATAATGGAGCCTACCCATATGGCTGTTTGAGGACTAAAAGAGACTTGCTATGTGCCTGACATATATTAAGTTTCTATAAAGGTTAGCTATTAGTTATAACTATTATTATTCTAAATACTTATCTCTCCAAAACCAAGGCAAAACTTTTTTTATACAAAGCAAAAACTCAATTTGATACTATTTACATAGATTACAGTTTGTTTGTTTTTTTTGCTAACTTCTTCCTGGCTAATACATTTTTGTTTTGAATTTAAAATAAGCCACATTAAGAATGAATTTACTTAAAAGAAATCTATCATTCCCTTTATCCTCCAGGTAAGCCTTTTGAGAAAGCAGCATAATTAGCATACTTGAGGAAAACTTTCATTTTCAACTGAGTTACAAAATAATGTGGTATTATAATATCCCATCAAAGTACAACCTTTTAGGGTACATTATACTCTTTGGTTATTTTTTTTTCTAAAAACAGAAAGAATGTATCTTTATTATAAAAGATTTAGAAAATATACAGTGATGATTTAAAAACAGTGGTGATTATACAATTTAAGAGCTAATCTTTCTTAAAATAGTGGTGAGTCAATGACTTCTTTCTTTATAACAATATCCTCTAAAACTTTCTGAGTTGATAAGAATGCTATCTATCTGCATTATCTAATATGAGAATCACTAACCACATGAAAGGTGCTAGAAAACTGTGGAACTGAAGTTCTAATTGTATCAGTTATTTAGATTTTAATAGTCACGTGTAGGTATTGACTACCACCATATTAGACAACTCTAAACAGAATTTTTTACAATATTGGTCACTTTGTATTGGGAGTATTTTCCAAAGTTATTAAATCTTATAAAAATATAATTTAAATGGCTCCTTATTTCATTATCTAGAGGAATTATTGTGAACATTGTAATTATGAGGCAATTCGATGCCTTCCATTTGGAAGTAAACTTTCTCTTATAAATAAAACAACAGTAAACCACTTTGTGAATAAATCTTTGAATTCATGATTATTACCTTGGGGGAGAGATTGGGGAAGCGAAATTACTGAGTGAAAGGATAGGAACTGCTTCAAGGCTTTGGAGCCACTTCCCTGAAAGGTTGAACCCTCTGCACTCCCACCAGCAAGAACTCAGGAGAACCTACCTCATTCGTCATTGTCAACATCAAGCATCGCCCAACTCTTTAGAATTCTTTTTAAACTGATAAACGGAAATGCTATCAGGTGGTAGGGGTTTTTCAGTCTTGGTTGGTGGTTGCGGTTGGCATAGAGATGGGTTGCTTAGATCTCTCTGGAAGGGAAGACACTGGCCTCAGCCGCATATGTGTGCCTGCAGTCTGCCAGGCCCCTCCTTCAGGGTCTGCCTCAGTTGTCGGAGTCACCCCTCACCCAAGACTGGCTCTCTGGGCCCCCACCCACACCCAGTGCCCGAGTGAGGCAGAGATTTAGAGACCTGGCCACTTGGGCCTGATATGAGCAGCTCTGATGGACAACATTCACTCTCGAGTTCCCAGCAGCATCGGCTGGGGCTTTGAATGATCTGTATCAGAGGTGGACATTTCCATCTGTCCAATCCTGCTTCTGCCCCATTGCTTGCACATGTGTGGGTCCCTGATAAATACCTTGTACCCCAACCCTGTCTCTGGATCTGTTTCCCGAGAACCCAATCTGTGACGCAAGTGACATTGGACTTTAATGCTTCTTTGCCTCTTTCTGTCATGTTTGTGTTGGGAGAGACTTTGAAGCCACTTCTGGGTGAGCAGGAAAGAATGCTGATATTAGTACATTTTCAATTGAAATGATTATTATGCCTGAAAACCACATAAAAACATAAAAGCAAAGATTGATGTATTTGACATGAAGCTTAAAATTTTCTGCATGTAAAAACATCTTGGATAAACTTTTTTAATACACAAACTGGAAAGTTACTATAAACAAAGTTTAACACATAGAGATCTTCTATGTCAAATTATTCCTAGCAAAGAAAGCGTTGTACTGTCCTGTCTTGTGTATTTCTTCAGGACATAAGAAACATTCTGCTGTTGTGTCATCTCTAAACACATTTCCAAAACCCTCCAGGATTGATCTATTCCACAGAAACTTCAAGAAATCCAAGATGTGGATGATGTGGAGACAAAAGGATTTCTTTGATTTGCCAAGAAGCTCAACAAAAACTGATATGGCTCATAGTTCTTCCAAATCTACTGTTGCAAAAGAGCAATGAGAAAAGTGATGAAAAATCTCAAATAGCAAAATCTTAACTAACTCTCCACCTCTTCTCTCTTTCAGCCTTGCTCAATGATGACCTGATGTATGCAATTATCTGTGCCAAGATCATTGTTAGAGAGACAGAAGGGATGAACTATTTGTAAGAAGCTTCCTTTGGGAGACTTAATCTGACGTGGGCAACACTACTGTGTGTCCCTTTATCATGGCTGCAGCAGACATTTACAAACTCGCCTCTGCAGAGTGGTCAACAGTGGTGTTAATGTGACTCATCTATGACCTTCATCAGAGTGTGGGTGTGCAAGGAACACAGTGGAAGGCATTTGTACAGGGAGGAGTGATGGTATTGAGCCATGATCATTTTCAATGGTTTTTCACACTCCAAAAAATGGGGAAAAAATAGTTGCTTTCTGATGTGATCTGTAAAAGCCTCAATGAAGTCAGATGTCAGAGAAAAGAAAGCCTGGGTCTTCTAGATTGGGATAAGATTTGGAAGGCACCAGTCACATTTTATAGAGAGAAAGAGACAAACATCAGTGAGAAGAAATCACCATGTCAGGTACATGATAAGTAAACAGGACATTTCCCTAGAATTGTATTTAGTGGTGTACACTCTCATGTCTAGGTTGTGCTTCTTGAGAACATGGCTAATTAGATCACCCATGTGGGGAACCCAAATGTTCAGAGATATGGGTGTTTAACTAAAAGTCCCATCTTTTTTTTTTTTTTTTACAGGGACAGAGAGAGAGTCAGAGAGAGGGACAGATAGGGATAGACAGAAAGGAACGGAGAGAGATGAGAAGCATTAATTGTCTGTTTTTCATTGCAACACCTTAGTTGTTCATTGATTGCCTTCTCATATATGCCTTGACCGCGGGTCTTCAGCAGACCGAGTAACGCCTTGCTCAAGCCAGCGACCTTGGGTCCAAGCTGGTGAGCTTTTGCTCAAACCAGATGAGCCCGCGCTCGAGCTGGCGACCTCGGGATCTCAAACCTGGGTCCTTCACATCTCAGTCCGACGCCCTATCCACTGCGTCACCACCTGGTCAGGCTAAAAGTTCCATCTTTAGAAAAATCGCTTCCATGTGGCTGAGGCAAATAATGACATGAAGAAAAGCTGGAGAGAGCCAAGTCTTTGTAGGCAAAAGGATAGAGTCCTTGGATCTCAGGGTCAAATGAAACTAAGTTCTGGACACTGCAGGTCTTTGCGTTCTCTGCCATTTTTGTACCTAAGAATACCTGGATTGTCATGCTCCTTTCTGTTGTTTCTGCTCCTCTGTCCTCAGGGAAGGAATCTGGCTAAGTGGAAAAGAGGATGTAATGTTTAGTGAGCTGGAACTGGACCATGGATGCTTTGCAACAACTCCCTAGAATATGTAATGAATGTCCAAGTTCTCTGTTGTCTTGTCCCCTTTCTCCCAACATTCCTTCTCAGGGTTGAAGAGGAAAAACGAAGCTGTATTTTTAAGAAAATAAATATTTGCATTTAAATGTCTTGACTTCATTCTATCTCTGTTTCAATGATATCATAAAAGCACAATAAGACTGGAAAAGTCACCTATAAAAAGTTCCAGCCCCTGGGGGAACAAACTTCTCTTTATTGAAAGGAGTCCTGATTCCCGTGACCTTGAGGTGGCTATTCGTTTACAAACTAGCTTGCTGACCTGTGTCCTGGAGCGTGAGGTCATTCTTGTTCTGGTCAGTGAACACACAATCCTTCTGCAGTTCAGCATGCCCAGAGAGTATGCTCTTACTTCCTCTGGGAAGCCCCGATGGGTGCTAAAATGTGATCAAATAGGTGCAGTTGCAGCTCTTATTCCCAGTGGCCAGAGATTTCCCCATGTTAGTGCAACATACATTTAAATGAATCCATCTGTCCAATCCTGCTTCTGCCCCATTGCTTGCATATGTGTGGGCAATGGGGCAGAAGATTTAAAAACCACTCTTATATCCTCAAGACAAAGTTGTCTCCAGGCATATACCTGAAGATTTTATTAGTTTGGTCAGTAAACCAACCTGACTAGCTAAAGGATGTTTTATTCCATGGAACACATGGACTTGGGAGCTCAAGACTCAAAGAGATACTCCCAGCATTCTCTGCTCCATGCAGGATGGCTCCTACCAGCCCCACACAGAATGGCTGTGCTGTAGCTGAGTTGTCTCTGTCCATTCTCTGTCCTGCTGAGGCAGATGGGGTTGAGGTGGCCTCGCATAGCTTTAGGTGAAAGTAGCATGCTCAGGTTGAGAGCAATCTGACCTCAGGAACACACTAAGTTAAGGTTGTTTGGGGACAACAGTTATGCCAACAAATGAGTTTCCACTTAGAAGGGAGTCCTCACTGATCAGATGGATGGGCTTTGTGACAGCACCTAACCAACCCATGAATACTTGGTGGTTACCAACTGTTCATGTTTTGAGGCTGGCTCACTTTGTGACCACTGGCTTCACTTGCAGGCAGAGGTTTTAAAAAAATCTGAACTACCACTTGCCAAAAACATATATATATTTCATACATGTCTAAACAAACAATCCTGTGACAATTTAACAGGTGCTACAAATCGTGGGAAGAGAGCTTTTGAAACTCATGTAGGAACTGAACACTAATTTTATAAGATGGCTGAAGGAAATGTGGGAAACTGTAGAATCTATTATTACAATAAATCAATAACCTGTGCTTATGTAAGTCCATAAGTATGAATTTTTCATTATTATTGTCCTATTACCCATTTGCCCTGTAGTCCCCATTCTTAGCCAAACCTCTTGGTTTTTATGATGGTATCAGATAGGTAGGAGATATCCTGGAATGGTCACTTTATAAGTTACACAACATCTAATCATGGGGGTATACAACTGAAACTAATATAATACTGTGTGTCAACTTTAATTAAAAAGTAAAAAATGATTTAAAAAATAGTGGTACCTTGTTAATGATCTACGTTAGCACAGGAACCGGCCTGGGTGAAAGATAAAAAATAAAACAAAAACAAAAACCAATTCCAAAATGAAATACTGTGAAATTCAAGGTGAAGGGAAGTTGGCTGGCTCTACAATTTGATTAATCTATCTTTTTGCAAATTCATATATATTTTTTTATTTTTAGCGAAAGAGAGAGACACACATATACAGACAGGAAGGGAAATAGATGAGAAGCATCAGCTCATAGTTGAAGCACCTTAGTTGTTCATTGATTGCTTTCTGATACATGTCTTGACCTGGTGGCTCCAGCTGAGCTAGTGACCCTTTGCTCAAGCCAGTGACCTTGAGTTCAATCTAGACACCTTGGGCTTCAAGCCAGTGATGATGGGGATATGTCTATGATCCCACACTCAAGCCAGTGACTCTGCGTTCAAGCTGGTAAGCCGATACTCAAGCTGGAGACCTCGGAGTTTCAAACCTGGGTCCTCAGCGCTCTATCCACTACACTACCACCTGGTCAGGCCAAACTCATAAAATTTCTAAGAATGCAATCCTACGTATACTTTCTCTCCTCAACTGTTTTATTGAGTTAGTATTTCTACAAGTAATAATTTAGGATAAAAAATGCATTTTCCCGATAATTTTACATAATTAATGCCCTTAGAAATCCAAGAGTAAACTATTACTCTGATTCCTGAGTTATATTTATTTAACAGTGTATATTGAAATGACAACTAAGATTCACATTTCCTTTTTATTTCTAAGACATTGAAAATAGATTTTCAGTTTCTCCTTACAACCACCTTACCAGCAGTTTACCAAATGTATTGAGCAGAGAGTTGGAATTAGGATATAGAGGTGTTATTATGTGGGTACAATCTTCCTTTGAGAACTCAGCTCAGCCTGGCTCTGAGGACCCTCTGCTCCAGCACCTCAGCCTGGTCCTTGTTATATCTCAATACTGGCTGTCGGGTCCACCATTTTTTTCTTGATGCCTCCTTCACCCAATAAACCATTTCCCCTTGGCTGTCTTTGCTCCTGGTTTCCCCAAACCTGGGAGATTGTGCCCCTTCCCTCCAGCCTACTCAGGCCCCACTGAGCCTACACGGAGGATTTCTGCTACTTACATCCTCCTGTCATTGCTCTATAGTTCTTCTAGTGGCTGGGTGTGTCCCACACAACGAGGTCAGCAAGGGTAGGTAATCTCACTTGGTCTGTAAGCTCCCTGAAGCCTAGTCATGTCTTTTACTTCTCTGTCTTCTACAATCTCTTTTGTAGTGCTCAGCACATAATAATTGATATGTGAAAACAGCTGATGTTATTTTTTGATGGTACTAGATACATAATGGGTCACAGAAGGAACATGAATAAGATGTCATATTTAGAATAGTTCCAAATCAGGTTTACATCCACTATTTCAATTGCTTCTCATAAGCACCTTGGGACAGGATGTAACGTCACCTTAATTCAATATAGAAGACACTGAGAACCAGAAAGGATGAGTCACTCCCCAAGACCCACAGGCTCTACAGGTATTGATCGACTTACGACCTATGCAACTTACGAGCATTTGACTTTACAACCACAATCGCTAGCCACGGCTGCTCCGCGTCTGGCAGTGCAAATGTTGCCCAGCTGGGCATACAACAGTGTGGACCAGCTTCCGGCAGCACTTTGCAATTGGGAAAATGTTTCCTATGGTATTTTTTACACCTGTATTTGGTATTTTTGTATGCACCTGTATTTTGTAATATTGTATGTTTTGCAAATATTAAACCAGTTGTACTGGTAATGCAGTGTTTTACTTAAACCTGACGAATGTAAAAATAAGAAACAAAATGGTGTAGAGATGATACAAATGGCATAAAATGAACAAAGAAAATTATGATATATAACAATAATAAAAGAAAACTATGATAAAATATGACTTAAAGATTTTTATAACATCATTTCACAGTACTGTACATATAGCCTACTCAACTTACAACCAAATCGTGCTACGACCAGTCTGTCAGAACCGGTTGTGATCGTAAGTCGAGCACGAGCTGTAGTGGGAAAGCCAGGGTGCTGCAACCAGCGTGGGGAAGTGAAGACCGAGGTGCAGGCAACAATGGATGAAGGAAAGTTTGGGGTCAGTTGGAACATTGTGCTCTGATGGAGACACAGTGACCTTGAGCCTGGAAACCCATTTATTTTATATGCTTGAACAAGAGGGTATTGTGCTGGGGGGAGGTAGAGGTGATCACGATGTAACACCATCCTACAAGCATTTCAGGACATCCTGAGCCTTTGGTAGCATTGTGTGCCTGCCACCCTGCTTTTGGCGTCAATACCATGAACAGCCTTCAAGTTGTTTTAGTGTCCTTCCTTACCAGGTCACTCAACGCCGAGCAGGGCCCTTCCTCTGCAATGCAGTGGTTCTCTACACAGGGGGACCTGCCATCCCAGAGGAATCTTTGGGACACGGGGAAAGATCAGTGTCCTAGAGCTTGTAGAAAGAAGGGGGCTCTGAGCCCCTCATCTGTGTTCATCACTGACCTCCTAAAGTCCCTGAAATAGAGTACACAGTCTAGGCCACCTCAGAAAGATCTAGGAGAGAGTGTCAAAATGCTCTCACCCAAAGTGTCATCTCTTCAAGGTGGATTAAAAGAATAAAGATGTCATTAGGAGACCTAGAAATAGTTCCTCTGCCCTTCCCCAAGATGTATGTAATGCTCTAGATTTCTAAATCTTAAAACTTTTTTCAACTAGAAAAATTTACAGTTTTTAATTTAAAAATTTTTAATGCAAAAATTATTTCTTGCAACTTCAGCAAAAGGTCCACTGCAGGCCCACTCCTGTCATTCTGCTGTGGAGTTTCAAGCTGCCACCAGTTCCTTAGTGCATGGATGGCAGGGGACAGAAAAGTCATACAACCAACCTGCAAAGGAGCCGCTGCCTGGCAGCTTGCAAGATACAGGAGGCACCATAACTGTAGCAGCTTCCCTTTCATGTGCGGTTGGTCCCATGGCGCAGGAGACTGGGCAAGAGAGATTCACACACTGCTCTGAGTCACAGACCTAGCGAGCCTGTCTGTTTAAGTCCATCCTTCCATCAGAGCAGAAAGGAGAGCTCAGAAGGTCAGCCGCTAATGAACAGAGTCTCGCAGGAGAGGGGAAGGAAGAAGAAAGACAATATATTTTCTTACATGAGGCCGCCACTTGAACAAGTTTTACCACTGGGGCCTCCTTACAGATGTACAACCCGAAGTAAACACCATGGTGTACTTAGCCAGTGGTTTCCTTTCCTTTGTTTTCATGACCTTATCTGTGGGGCTCTAATTATACTAAAAGTACATATTCATGACAAAATAGATAGAAAAACTGCAAAAGTAAAGCATTCTCAGCACTCAACGATAACTGCTACTTTTATTTTTTTTTCTTCCAGTTTTTTTTTCTATTTTGCATATAGTTGGGATTATTGTTTTAATTTTGTAGCCTGCTCTTTTCACTTAGTGTATGAGGTTTCCTCCAATTAATGTTTTCAGAAACACCGTACCTAAGAACAGCATAATCGTGCCTATGCTGTCTCATATTTCATTTCCTCTTTCTCCTGTGGTTGTATTTTTGGGTTAACCAGTAGCATTTTCAGGCCAGGAATGCTAGGCCAATTTTTGCAAAGGGTTTTTTTTTCTTTTCTTACTGTTTATTCTCCTCCAAACTTCACCCAAAGCCCTCTCCATACCTGGTTTTCACGGGGTCCATCTTTCCATGGACTCCTGTAGGGATGACTTGAACTGAGACAAGAAACAACAATTGGGATCTGTTATTGTTAGGTGGTCAGCAATGGGGAAAGGTCACATGAAGAACCCGGACCGGGAACTTTGACTAGAGCCGCCAACATTCATGCCCGCCAAAAGAAATTTCCCAGAAGTCCTTGGAAAAAGAGCGACTCTTGTCAGCCAGTGAGATTTCTCCGTCATATTAGCTTGACCACCCTAGATGGGACCCTTTAAATATCCCCCACACGCATCACCCCATGCGACTTCCCTGGCCTCTGTCCCGGGGCAAGAAATATCATCTCAGCAGCTTGGTACTAAATAAAGCCTTTACTATTCCACACTTCCTGGTTACTGCCCCTTCCTTCTTCCTCTGTGGGGAAAAATACCTTACAGTTATCTGCCACATGCTCTTACCTTGAAGGAAAATATTTAAAGTCGGTACTGTCCTGAGAAAGCCAAACCATGTGGTTTACACCGCCTGTGAAGTGGGAATAATATATAGGGCCATACACAGGGCTGGTAAGGAGTAGCATTAATCTCAGAAGCATATGACATAAAGCGGACTTTTAATAAAATTTGGTTATTATCATTCTCTTTCTACAATTTCTTTCTCCAGTATGTTTAACGTGATTTCTAACAGGTACTGTGGACACTCCAACCGGACGAACTACATTTTATGTGAAATAATGACATTTCCGGAAAAGAAAGAGGCAGATCTTTCTGAAACAGGGACTAAATCTGTTTTACTACGTCCTGGTTGCTAAGACTTCCAAGCCCCGACGATGTAAAAGAGTTCAAGCCGGCTCTAGATTCCCCACCACAACCCCACCCCTGCCGGCTTGCTACCACGCCCCCACTGGCAACATCATTCTTGGTGGGGAAGAAAAAAATAAATCTATAGTTGCCCCGAAAAGCATTCATGCAAAAGAAAGCCCAGATTCATAAGTAATCTGACTTCTGCATCACTTTTCAAAACAGTATCCTGTTACCAGCTAAAGCAAACAGAGTGCTTTCAACCTGGGAGCTGACAGGCAGTGCAGAGGACAGGTCAGAAAAGATTAAATATTTGTGCAAAACCCCACAGCCCCCTTCACCAAGGGCCACCTCAGCCTGAAATAAAAGGAACCGGGAGCAGAGGAAGGGGATGTGGGAACTAAGAAGCCATATCTTTCCAAAGGAAGAGTTGGTTGGGGGATTGGTGGGGGAGGGGGGTGAAATGCGGTGCGGGTGTGGCTTTGGGCGCTGCCCACCTCCCTTTACAGCCTGCACTTTTGACCTGTGCACAGGGCCCAGGGAAGAGGGGTGGGATGGGGAAAGCTTTGATGCTGCCAGGTTGTGATGGCAGAGAGGCCAAGGAGGTACCACAGTCTCTCAGCAGCACCACATTAATGCGCGTGGGGAGGAGTAGAAGGAGGCCAGGGGAAGGGGGGGGCACAGTAGGGGGTGGTGGCGGGGAGATGGGGTAAGACGTTAGGGGGAGGGGGAGGATGAGGGTGAAATGGAGAAGGAGGGGAACGACAGAGAGAGGAGGGTGGCCTGTCCTGGGCCTGCGAAGCGTGCTGTGCAAGCCTGCCATCCAAGTCTACCAGGGAGAGCAAAAGACAAACCAGAAAAGAGAGATTTTTAGAAAGTTGTTTAGAAATTGCAATTTTCAACTCTGCTGACAGTCTATCAAAGCCAGCTTCTGCCTCTTGAGGCGTTTCAATGACTAACAGGCACTTCAAATTAAAAAAAGAAGAAAGGGAGAGGGACCTCTCCCCACAGAGCGTCTTTCCTCTGTGCAGACAGTAGGGAGATTGCAGATAAGGTGGAAATCTGGTAGGAACAGGATCTCTCTCTCTGTGGACTCGGAAGCTGGTCTGGGCCCCACCACAGATTAACACAGGGCACTGAACTCCAAAGGAAAAACAGCTCTGAGGGGCCCTGTGAACCCAGCTCAGGTGTCCCACATGTTAAGAGGAGGAGGTGAGCCTCTGGGAAGAACAGCCTGTGGCTCAGGAGCAGGCTCAGGGACAGCACTAGGCCTGTGGTTCTCAACTCTGTTGCAACAGAAACATCCCAGGCAAGTCTTTGGAATACTGATGCCCAGGCCCAGCTCCCCAGAGGTGGTGCCCTGACCCTGGTATTTTTCACTCACCAGTTGATTCCACTGTGCAGCGGGGCGGAAACCCTGAGCCAGAGAC
Source organism: Rhynchonycteris naso (assembly GCA_037038555.1). Taxonomy (NCBI): domain Eukaryota; kingdom Metazoa; phylum Chordata; class Mammalia; order Chiroptera; family Emballonuridae; genus Rhynchonycteris; species Rhynchonycteris naso. Next base: position 183,839,489 of record CM072996.1, on the reverse strand, counting down.
GTAAAGGGGCCCCGCAGGGAGAGGCTGACCTTCCATCCAGCACCCTTCAGAACTCACACCTTTATGTAATAAGCGGTTTCCAGCCCTGACAGCCATGGCACTCCCCTGGGAGCTTTTAAGAAATACTTGTTCCTGGCCACAACCCCTAGACCGTATTTACTGCATGTGCAGCAGGCCCCAGTATTCCTAAAGCCACCCTGAGCCTCTGGTGGGCAGCCAGGCTGGAGGTGCTTGGAGGGGAGACAAAGAGGGAGGAAGTGCTCCAGGTTGCCCCGCTGAATAGGTGAGCAGAGCAAATCACTCCCAGCTGCAGGTGAGTAGCACTGAAGCTGATTCTCTAAGCTGCTTAAAGTTTAATAATACACGAATAGAAAGTGCTGTCAGCACAGGTTATTGGGAGGGGCTGGGGAATGAGAATCTGAGGTTTGGCCCCAGCCTTGTGCAGGCTCCCAAGGGTACCCTAAGGCCTGCCTCCGGTCATAGGGCACAGCCTGCCTCAGTTCAGGCCCCACCTCTGCCATGTGGTCAGTAACATGGCCCCTCTCATCCTCTATTGGACCTTCAAATGGTAGAGATCCCCACTGCGGTTGAGCACCGAAGGGCCCAGCCTAAATTCCAGCACACAGCATGTTTTTGCTATTATTATGATTTCGCCCAGAAAACCACTGAGAGCCATTGTGAGGACCAAGCCTTCAGGAAACTGACGCTCCCTCTATGGCTGACCTCCTGGCTCTATTTTGTCTGAAGCCAGGACACAAGCTGGGCTGACTCCACAGTCCCTGGCAATAGAATTTGACGTCTCTTACTCTCACTCCTCAGTCCCTTGAGAAGGGTCTATTGAGACCAAATTCTGAGAAGTTCTGGAACTGTCCCTTCCCCCATAGTCAAATAGTTGACCACCATCCAGTTGGCAAGGCAGTCCTGTTTTGGTTCTAGCTACTTTCTCACATGGGGCTGACAAAAATCCTGTTCTTCAGGCTTCCTGGGGGCCTGAAACAAGGCAGCAACAGTGATTGGACCAAAATGGTCAAATTAGGAAAAAATAAAAGGTGAGCACAACCTCATGCTGGAGATTTCAGATGCTTTCATGGTAGGTTCTAGAAGAGTTTAGGAGGACCTGAAGTGCTTAGATAGCATAGCTCAGAAATTGCAGACATTTTCAAATTTTTTTCTTTTGTGTTTTTTTTTATGAGAGCTTTTGTCAAATGCACCCTGAAAAAGCAGCTGAGTTCCCCAAATTCCTGGACATCGGAGAATGGGAAGTTTGGGGCACTGAGGCTCTGATTGGTTATAAACGACGCTTTCCATTTGGTCTGCTGTGGCTTTTCTCCAAGTGCAGGAGCTTTGCTCTCTCTAACGGCAGGGCAGTGTGGGCTGTGCCCGTGACCCTGGGCATCCATGCAACAGCCTGTTGTCTGTTTAAACAAAGGAAAAAAATTCACACACACCCCACAAAAAGAAACTCTTAAAACTATCCCGCCCCTCTGGCTGAGCCACCAGTGTTCTGTGAGCAGCAAATTCATGGGGCGTTGCAGAAAATAATAATAATAAATATTCAACACATGTTCTCATAGGTTGGGAGCACCACAAGGACTTTTCAAACATTACCTACCTGAATTTCCTTCACAATCCTATGCAATGAATACTACTCCCATTTTACAAATTAGAGAAGTACAGCTGACAGAGTCTAATGTGTGTGCCCAAGGTCATACATGATGCTACCTGAATACATGCTCCCACATGTATTTTACCCAGAATTTTAGTCTCCTATTTTCATGAAAACATTAACAGATCCCAAAGTAGGAAAGAAGGCAGAGTCATGTTTTTCTCTTTCCATATCTCTGGGACCCTTACCAACCTGTGTCAGTAGTAAGTAACCCTAATAACCAGAGGGGCAGGCTACAGAAAGAAGGGACCAATGGAGAACTCAGAACTGATCTAGAGACAAGTGCACAAAGCATCTTCAATCAAATCCACACATCTTATAGAATATTTAGAAACTTAAAATCTCTATTCAATTATAGGACAATGAATGTGTTAGCAAATTTTCTTGCTGAATGAAGGACATAAATTTTTCAACCATATTTCTGGCTCCCCCACTTTCTGACTTGGAAACTTCAAAACCCAGTAGTGTTGTGGGATATATACCTCATGGACCCAGTAGGTTTCTTATTAACTTCTATTCTAACAGACCAGACATGTGATATTTTAAACTTCTAGAAAAGCCTAAAACTGAAATGTGAAAAGGCAAAAGAGAAGAAAAGGAGGAAAGAGATAGCAGCTGTTACAGTCACTGTAGCAGACCAAAATTAGATACTATGGATGAGGGCCAAGAGCTAGGCTGCCTAAGTGGTACTGGGAGGTGTAAAAGTTCCATAAAAAAGGAATTGAGATGATGCCGCCTCCATAAAAATGCCAATAGCGCCTGACCTGTGGTGGCGCAGTGGATAAAGCATCGACCTGGAACACTGAGGTCACCAGTTCAAAATCCTGGGCTTGCCCGGTCAAGGCGCATATACAAAATTTTTAATCAAGAAACCCCCCCACTGAGAGGAAGCAAGATGGCGACAGAGTAGCCGGACGTACTAACTTCCAATTCCCAGAACCAAAGTGGATTATAACTCAATTTTAAGAACCATCATCTGGATAAACTAAACTTTGAACTAAACTAAGTGGAATCTTCAACCAAGGAACACAGAAGAAGCCACATTGAGACTGGTAGGAATAGCAAAAACGCGAAGAGGGCTGCCCAGCTCCCCGGAGCAAATGGCAGCCTAGAGAGACCTGCGTGGCGGGAGGAGAGTTTGGCGGAGAGGGAGGGACCTGGGCCCCAGGAACCAAGCCCCAGCCTGCAGTCCCAGAGCCTAGAAGAGGCGTTTGGACAGTTTTGAGCTGTGAAACAAGTGAGGGAGCTCCCAGGCCTACAGTGTAGAGTATTAGGTCCCTTCCTACTCTGCTGAGGGTTGCTAAAGGGTTTGGGGCGACAGGACGCTGAAACGCGGTTCTGTTGGCGTGGGCAGAGGCCAAGCCGGTGTGAGCTTGGTCTAGCCCAGCAGGGTAGGAGGGGACGCGTGAAAGCGCTCCGGAAGCTGTGAGCCCGCCTGTAATGCCACCTACGGGGACAAAGCGGGAGGCCAGGAACGGGCAGAAATCTGCTCTGCGACCCTGCGCAAGCCGGCCCTGACTGCGGGGACCGGGCTAAGACCAGGGACGGGCGGGGGTTCGCGGCTGAACTCACGCTACCAACCCCGCCCGGGCAGGGAAACCGCAGTTTGCCATTATACCTGCGCGAGCGGGCTCTGAGCGCGGGAATGGGGTAGACCCCGAGACAAGTGGAAGCTCGCAGCTGAGCTCACGCTACTATCCCCGCCTGGCCTGAGAAACCGCGGATTGCCATCCTGCATGCACGAGTGGGCTCCAAATGCGGGGGCGGGGTAGAGTGTGGGGTGAGCACAAGTATGCAGCTGAGCGGAAGCCAGAAAACACGCCCAGCCCAATAAACCTGGGTTTGCAACCCTGCGCAGAAGGGCCCTGGCCTCGAGGGCGGGGCTAAAGCTCCAGACGGGCAAAGGATCACAGCTGAGAGCATGTCAAAAGCCCCGCCCAACCCGCGAAACTGTGGTGAGCAGGCTCTGACTGTGGGTTCTGGGCGGAGGTCCGGAAAAAGGCTGGGTCCGCAGCTGAGCAAAGGTGCTCATCTCTACCCTTGGTGCTGAGGCTTGTGGCTTGAGTGACAGACCCTCCCGTGGAGGAGAGGCAGAAATCACAGCAAAAGCTGCAGTGGACCGGCGCTGGCAATGCCCATACCCAACCACCCTAGGCAGCGGCAGAGGGTGTGGGGGGCCTGCAGACAGACCACACCTAGAGAACACAAAGGCAACACCTACTGGACTCCAGTGGCCACAACTTGCTTATACACAGACAAAATGGGCAGGTAGAGGAATGCAAACCAAATGAATCAAGAGAAATCCCCAGAGAAGGACCTAAATGAACCAGATATAACCAAATTACCAGAAGCAGAATTTAGAATAATGATACTTAGGATGTTCAAACAAATTAGAGCAACAATGGATAGTCATTATGAACACCTAAATAAAGAGATAACAAGTATAAAAAACAAAATTGAAATAATAAAAAAGAATCAGACAGAAATGACAAATATAGTATCAGAACTGAAGACCACAATGGAAGGAATTAAAAGCAGGATGAATCATGCTGAAGATCGAATAAGCGAGTTAGAGGACACAATAAACAAGGGCACAGAAGCAGAGAAGAAAAAAGAAAAGAGACTTAAAAAATGTGAGGAAACTCTAAGGGAGCTCTGTGACAACCTGAAGAGAAACAACATTCGCATCATAGGGGTGCCTGAAGAAGAGGAGAGAGGACAGGAAATGGAAACTTTGTTCAATCAAATCATAGCAGAAAACTTCCCTAAATTAAGGCTGGGAAAAACTCCACACGTTCAAGAAGCACAGAGAACTTCATTAAAGAGAAACCCAAAAAGATCTACACCAAGACACATCATAGTTAAAATACCAAAGCTAATGGATAAAGAAAAAAATTTAAAAGCTGCTAGGGATAGCCTGACATGTGGTGGCGCAGTGGATAAAGCGTCAACCTGGGAACATTGAGGTCGCCAGTTCAAAACCCTGCACTGGTCTGGTCAAGACACATATGGGAGTTGATGCTTCTAGTTCCTCCCCCCTTTCTCTCTCTCTCTCTCTCTCTCTCTCTCTCTCTCTCTCTCTGAGTCTCCTCTCTAAAATAAATAAATAAATAAAAAAAATTAAAAAATAAAAAAAAGCTGCTAGGGATAAAAAGGCTATCACCTACAAAGGAGCCCCCATAAGGATGACATCGGACTTCTCAACAGAAACACTTGAGGCCAGAAGGGAATGGCAAGAAATAATCAAAGTAATGCAGAACAAGAACCTACAACCAAGACTACTTTATCCAGCAAGGCTAACGTTTAAAATTGAAGGAGAAATAAAGAGCTTCCCAGAAAAAGAAAGCCTGAAGGAATTCATTAAAACCAAACCAATTCTGCAAGAGATACTAAGGGGCCTGTTGTGAACAGTTTAAAGGGAGGAATGAATAGAGCAAAAGAAGAATACAGCTTTAAAGAATAAAGTGGCAATAAACAACTACATATCAACAATAACCTTAAATGTAAATGGATTAAATGATCTAATCAAAAGACATAGGGTAGCTGCATGGATAAAGAAACAGGACCCATACATATGCTGTCTACAAGAGACACACCTTAAAACAAAAAATGCACATAGACTGAAGGTAAAAGGATGGAAAAAAATATTTCAGGCAAATGGAAATGAAAAAAAAGCCAGGGTAGCAATAGTTATATCTGACAAAATGGACTTTAAAACAAAGGCTGTAGTAAGAGATAAAGAAGGACACTACATAATGACAAAGGGAACAATTCAACAGGAAGATATAACTATTATAAATATCTATGCACCAAATATAGGAGCCCCGACATACATAAAGCAGACTTTGATGGATATAAAGGGCGAGATTAACAGCAATACTATCATAGTAGGGGATTTCAATACCCCTCTAACAACACTGGATAGATCCTCAAGAAAGAAAATTAATAAAGAAACAGCAGACTTAAAGGAGACACTAGATCAACTTGATTTAATAGATATCTTCAGAACTTTTTACCCTAAAGCAGTAGAATATACATTATTCTCAAGCGCTCATGGTACGTTTTCTAGGATAGACCACATGTTAGGACACAAAAATGGTCTCAATAAATTTAAGAAGATTGAAATCATATCAAGCATTTTCTTTGATCACAATGCCATGAAACTAGAAATTAACCACACAAAAAAAACTGGAAAAATACTCAAACACTGGAAACTAAATAGCATGTTATTAAATAATGAATGGATTAACAATGAGATCAAAGAAGAAATAAAAAAGTTTCCAGAAACCAATGATAATGAGCATACATCAACTCAAAATTTATGGGACACAGCAAAAGCAGTTCTGAGAGGGAAGTTTATTGCACTACAGGCATATAATAAGAAGCTAAAAAAAAAAGCTCAAATAAGCAACCTGACCCTGCATCTAAAAGTACTAGAAAAACAACAACGAATAAAACCCAAGAGAAGTAGAAGGAAGAAAATAATAAAGATCAGAGCAGAAATAAATGACATAGAGGCTAAGGAAACAATACAGAGGATCAATGAAACCAGAAGCTGGTTCTTTGAAAAGGTAAACAAGATTGATGAACCTTTAACTAGACTCACCAAGGAAAAAAGAGAGAGGACTCAAATAAATAAAATTATAAATGAGAGAGGAGAAATAACAACTGACACAACAGAAATACAAAGCATTGTAAGAAAATACTATGAAGAATATATGCCAAAAAATTAGACAATCTTGGTGAAATGGACAAATTTCTTGAATCATATAACCTTCCAAAAATCAATCTGGAAGAATCAGAACTCCTAAACAGACCAATTACAACAAATGAGATCGAAACAGTTATCAAAAAACTCCCAATAAAGACAAGTCCTGGGCCTGATGGCTTCACAAGCGAATTCTATCAAAAATTCAAAGAAGAACTAACTCCTATCCTCCTCAAGCTATTTCAAAAAATTCAAGAGAAAGGAAGACTTCCAAACTCCTTTTATGAGGCGAGCATAATTCTGATCCCAAAACCAGGCAAAGACAACACAAAGAAAGAAAATTATAGGCCTATATGCCTGATGAATTTAGACGCTAAAATTCTCAACAAAATATTAGCCAGCTGGATCCAGCAATATATGAAAAAAACATTCACCATGATCAAGTGGAATTTATTCTGGAGAGGCAAGGCTGGTTCAATATTCGCAAATCAATCAATGTGATTCATCACATAAACAAGAGGAAGGACAAAAATCACATGATAATTTCAATAGATGCAGAAAAGACATTTGATAAAATCTAGCACCCATTCATGCTCAAAACTCTCAGTAAAGTGGGAATACAGGGATCATTCCTTAACATGATAAAGGCCATCTACGATAAACCGACAGCAAACATCATACTAAATGGACAAAAATTAAAAGCAATCCCCTTAAGATCAGGAACCAGGCAGGGATGCCCCCTTTCACCACTCTTATTCAGTATAGTTCTGGAAGTCCTAGCTACAGCAATCAGACAAGAAGAAGAAATAAAAGGCATCCAAATTGGAAAAGAAGAAATAAAACTGTCACTATTTGCAGATGATATGATATTGTATATTGAAAACCCTAATGTCTCAGTCAAAAAACTACTGCACCTTATAAATGAATTCAGCAAGGTGGCAGGATATAAAATTAATACTCAGAAATCAGAGGCATTTCTATATACCAACAATGAACTGTCAGCAAAAGAAATTAAGGAAACAATCCCCTTCACTATTGCAGCCAAAAAAATAAAGTACCTAGGAGTAAATTTAACCAAGGAGGTTAAGGACTTGTACTCAGAAAATTATAAAACATTGATAAAAGAAATCAAGGAAGATACAAACAAGTGGAAGCATATACCGTGCTCATGGCTAGGAAGAATAAACGTCATTAAAATGTCTATATTACCCAAAGCAATTTATAAATTCAATGCAATACCAATTAAAATACCAATGACATACTTCGAAGATATAGAACACATATTCCAAAAATTTATATGGAACCAAAAAAGAACACGAATAGCCTCAGCAATCTTAAAAAGAAAAAATAAAGCAGGAGGTATCACTCTTCCAGATATCAAGGTTTACTATAAGGCCATTACTCTCAAGACAGCCTGGTACTGGCATAAGAACATGCACATAGATCAATGGAACAGAACAGAGGACCCAGAAATAAACCCACACCTTTATGGACAACTGATATTTGACAAAGGAGGAAAGAACATACAATGGAGTAAAGAGAACTTTTTTAACAAAAGGTGTTGGGAAAATTGGACATCTACCTGCACAAAAATGAAGCTAGACCATCAACTTACACCATTCACAAAAACAAACTCAAAATGGATAAAAGACATAAATGTAAGCCTTGAAACCATAAGCATCTTAGAAGAAAACATAGGCAGCAAGCTCTCCCACATCTGTAGCAGCAATATATTTGCCGATTTATCCTCATGGGCAAATGAAATAAAAGGCAAGATAAACAAATGGGACTATATCAAACTAAAAAGTTTTTGCACAGCTAAAGACAATAGGTACAGAATAAAAAGACAAACCACACAATGGGAGAACATATTCGACAGCACATCTGATAAGGGGTTAATAACTAAAATTTATAAAGAACTTATAAAACTCAACACCAGGAAGACAAACAACCCAATCAAAAAATGGGCAAAAGAAATGAATAGAAATTTCTCCAAAGAGGACATACAGATGGCCAATAGGCAAATGAAAAAATGCTCAACATCACTAATCATTAGAGAAATGCAAATTAAAACCACAATGAGATATCACCTCACACCAGTCAGAATGGCACTTATCAGCAAAACAACACAGAATAAGTGCTGGCGAGGATGTGGAGAAAAGGGAACCCTTCTGCACTGCTGGTGTGAATGCAGACTGGTGCAGCCACTGTGGAAAACAGTATGGAGATTCCTCAGAAAATTAAAAATCAAACTGCCTTTTGACCCAGCTATCCCACTTATAGGAATATACCCTAAGAACACCATAGCACTGTTCGAAAAGAAGAAATGCGCCCCCATGTTCGTGGCAGCATTTTTCACAATAGCGAAGATCTGGAACCAGCCCAAGTGTCCGTCAGAAGACGAGTGGATTAAAAAGCTATGGTACATATATACTATGGAATACTACTCAGCCATAAGAAATGATGACATCGGATCATTTATAACAAAATGGATGTACCTTGATAACATTATACGGAGTGAAATAAGTAAATCAGAAAAAAAGAAAAACTGAGAACAGCATGATTTCATACATAGGTGGGACATAAAAGTGAGAATATGAGACATGGACAAGAGAGTGGTGGTTATGGGATGGGGGGAGGGAGGGAAGAGTGAGATAGGGAGGAGGGGAGGGACACAGGGAAAACCAGATAGAAGGTGACAGAGGACAATTTGACTTTTGGTGACGGGTATGCAACACAATTGAATGATAAGATAAACTGGAGATTTTTCATTGTACATATGTACCCTGATTTATTGGTGTCACCCCATTAGAATTAACAATAATAAAATATATATATATAAAATAAATAAATAAATAAATAAATAAACAAAGGAATTGAGGCCATTTATGTGCTTTTCAGAAAAAGCCCAAAGTTGAGATCTCCTGCTCACCAAGAACAGAGCTGTTCTCTACCAAGGACTTGGTGACACCCCCCCTCACCTGCCCAGTGCCAAAAGATGATTAGAATGTGAGTGACATCCTGCATTTTACTATCCAATCCACATTTTCCTGTGAGTTAAAAATTTGACCCCTTTTCAAAGTCCTGCTGTGTGTATCTAAACTGTCTGTTCACTGTCTTGTAGACTGCTGTGTTTGGCATTTAATCTCCAGCAGGAATTTCAGAAGGTCAAAGTCCCTGTCTGTGAAGAATGCAGTGCAAGTAATGAAACAAGGCAGGAAAGTTCACCCCGGAAGAGAAGAGGAGACGGAAGTCTTTAAGTGTGGTTTACAAGAGACCTTTAGACTATAGACATTTGGGGGAGTGAAGTGAAGTAAAGAGGGAAGAAAATGAGAAACATTCTTAAATCAGTAGAGAAAAGAAAAACATGATACATGGTGTTACCAGCTACTGGGACATTTGGTTTCTATTAACTGTACAAGCAGTGGTTTGGGGCTGTTATTGTTAATGTTGTGTGAGTATGCATTATGTTTAATGGGCACTCAGAGCACAGTCAGTAATAAAACTATAGTAGAGTGAATATGTGAAAGCATTGGAGCTAGAATTTATCAGTATGTGGAAATAAATAAACCCAAATATTTGGGGGTCCTGGGCTCTCTTAAGCCTGTGCTTTCCCACACCTTAGGGGACCCCAAACAAGGTCAGCTTTCTCATTTTAAAGTCAAAAGCAGTCTAAAGTAAAGATGAGGCTCCTAGTTAAATGCTTTCTCTCTGATTTACATACCAATACTTCTTGGACTGTTGACCTAGCCCAGTTATCCTTGATAGCACCTTGCGAAAGAAACCTTCTCCATGTTCTCCCCTGCGAGGCTGTCGGGCTGGCCGGCCATGGAAGACTGGTTCAAACATCACATTCCATGTTAAATCTGAGTGTGGAAGGAAGTTCTTTTACTTTCTCAAATCTCAGTTCTGGAATCTTAATTCCAATACAGCCATGGAGATCGTATCCCTGTAGGGGTTAGTAACAGATTATGTAGTTTATTGGCCACGAATATATTCAGACCTGTCCTCATGAAAAGTCATTTGGGGAATGGAGGTGTCTATCCATTGGCACCACTCATGTCACCATTTCTATAGTTGGAGGGCAGCATGTCTAAGTTCTGTGGACTCTTGAGAGTCTGGGGCCATGACAGATTGCTGAAGCAGCCAACAAATCACTGTTTGGAAAAATTATAAAATAAGAATAGTAATCGGTGCCTTATACTAAGAACTTACTATGGCACGATACATTATTTCTTGTTCTCAGACAACTCACTCTGCAAATGGAAAAAGATTGAGACCATAGAAACTGTGGGGCTGCCTAACCAGGCAGTGGTGCAGTGGATAGAGCATCAGATTGGGATGGAGAAGACCCAGGTTCGAGACCCCAAGGTCGCCAGCTTGAGCGCAGGCTCATCTGGTTTGAGCAAAAATTCACCAGCTGGAGTCCAAGGTCACTGGCTCGAGCAAGGGGTTACTCGGTCTGCTGAAGGCCTGCGGTCAAGGCACATATGAGAAAGCAATCAATGAACAACTAAGGCAGGGGTTGGGAACATTTTTGGCTGAGAGAGCCATAAATGCCACATATTTTAAAATGTAATTCTGTGAAAGAGAGCCATATAATATGTTTAACACTAAATACAAGTAAATGTGTGCATTTTATGTAAGACCAACACTTTTAAAGTACAATAAGTCTCTGAATTCTTTTTAATAACGTTGTTATGCTGTTGCTAACCAATGATGAATAAAGTACTTCTTACCATTAATGCGACTTCTGGTGCTGCATGGTTTTGCTGATGGCTTTGTAGTCTGGTTGATAAATGGTGAGGTTAAGCTTCATGCAGGCATTGAGACTTCCATCTGTTAAACGTGATCATAGGTTGGTCTTAATGTTCTTTAGATGTGAGAAAGACTGCTCACATGCATACATAGAGCCAAACATTGTCAGTACAGAAATACACACTGTAGTGTGTGGTATATGACAGGAAGTGCGTTCCAAGTTTTGACAATCAGCTGGTCCATGGGTTGAAGTGTTTTTATTTCTCCCCACTTGTGTTTGCTCGCCAACTCTGCTTGCTGTCATGCAAGTCTTTTCAAATCTTCATTCAGTGACTTGAACCCACATAACTGAGTCCTTCAAGTCAGCAGCTTATAGCTCAAAATCTCAGATGGAGACACCAGGAATGTAACTCAGGTCGGCGCTGTTCACTGCACACTCGTGTGGATGGGTGATGAACTTAAAAAGACGAGTGTGCTCACGAAATTCTCCAAAGCACGCTTTGAATGACTGCAGATTAGATGTGAAGCCCACTAGCTGCTGGAGATCAAGATGATGAGCAGGGTCACTTGCTATGCATGCATCTTTAAACTTACCCTGTTTTTCAAAGTGTAGTAAATGACCTGTTTCAGTGTAGGTGAGTTCCAGATTGTTTTCAAATGCAAACACTACTTGTTGAAGAGATAAAACTGTATTTCCAATGCCTTGCATTTTCACATTGAGCTGGTTCAGCTGTTCAGTCATGTCCACGAGATAGTAGAACTTCATAAGTCACTCAGTGTTAGCTAACTCAGGATGCTCGACGTTTTTCATTTTAAGAAAAGTCCGGATTTCGCTCAGACAAGCCGTGAAACGAATGAGCACCTTTCCTCTTGACAACCAACGCACATTGCTGTGCAGAAGGAGACCAGGATAATTATTCCCAACTTCATCTAGCAGTGTTTTAAAGTGGCGGTCATTTAAAGCTCGGGCAACAATAAAGTTGACCACCCGAATGACCAATGACATCACCTCACCAAGCTGCTCGCCACACATTTAAGCACAGAGCGCCTCCTGATTGATGTAGGATGCAGTGAAAACTTAGGATGAGTCTATTTTCATGTTCACTAAGAAGCGCTACGAATCCTCTGTTTTTTCCCACCAAGCACGGAGCACCATCAGTACACACCAAAATAAGTTTATCCATTGGTAGATTTTTTTCTTTAGCGAACTCAGTGAAAGACTTGAATAAATCCTCCCCTCTTGTTGTCTCTTTCATAGGCAAAACAGCAAGACTTTTCTTACGTAGTGTGTCACTGACAGCATACCTTGCAATCACGTTGAACTGGGATAAGTGGCTTATGTCTGTTAACTCATCCAAAGCGAGAGAAAAAAATTGTGCTGCATATATGTCCTTCACTTGTGTTGCCTCAGTTTGATTTGTCATCATGATGGTATGATCGTGAACAGTCCTTGCCGACAGAAGCATGTCTTTTATTCATTTGATTATATTGTCTTTATTCGAAAAGTCTTCATAAGTTCAATGGCAACATCAAGCATGAATGTTTTGGCATACTCCCTGTCTGTGAATGGCTTTCCATTTCTCACAATTGCTAAAGCACCAGCAAAGCTTGCCAAATTCCAGTCACCTTGTTGGGTCCAAACATGGAGTTGCTGCTGTTTGGCTTGCACTCTGCACAATAGCTCTTGACATGCTTTCTTCCTGCTGTCCCCCGCTGGATATTTCAATGCAAATGTAGTATGGTGTGTGTCGAAGTGCTGCTTTATATTTGACCGTTTCATCGATGCAATTTTATCATTGCATATTAGACACACTGCAGAAACTGCTCTTTCCACAAAAGTGAATTTCTCTGTCCATTTCTGCTGAAAAGTACAATACTCCTCATCTTTTTTTTATTTTAGCTATCTTCTTCGTCAAAAGGGTTTCTGCAATTAGAAGATGACTACTTGATTAAAATGAGGAAAGTTTACTTCCTGACCTCACAACGACCCATGTACATTAAGCATTATCCAATAAAAATTTGGTATGTCCTGGAGGACAGCTGTGATTGGCTCCAGCCACCCACAATCATGAACATGAGTGGTAGGAAATGAATGGATTGTAATACATGAGAATGTTTTATATATATATATATTATTATTATTATTAATTCTAATGGGGTGACACCAATAAATCAGGGTACATATGTACAATGAAAACATCTCCAGGTTATCTTATCATTCACTTGTGTTGCATACCCATCACCAAAAGTCAAATTGTCCTCTGTCACCTTCAATCTGGTTTTCCCTGTGTCCCTCCCCTCCTCCCTATCCCACTCTTCCCTCCCTCCCCCCATCCCATAACCACCACTCTCTTGTCCATGTCTCATAATCTCACTTTTATGTCCCACCTATGTATGAAATCATGCTGTTCTCAGTTTTTCTTTTTTTCTGATTTACTTATTTCACTCCGTATAATGTTATCAAGGTACATCCATTTTGTTATAAATGATCCGATGTCATCGTTTCTTATGGCTGAGTAGTATTCCATAGTATATATGTACCATAGCTTTTTAATCCACTCGTCTTCTGACGGACACTTGGGCTGGTTCCAGATCTTCGCTATTGTGAACAATGCTGCCACGAACATGGGGGCGCATTTCTTCTTTTCAAACAGTGCTATGGTGTTCTTAGGGTATATTCCTAAAAGTGGGATAGCTGGGTCAAAAGGCAGTTTGATTTTTAATTTTCTGAGGAATCTCCATACTGTTTTCCACAGTGGCTGCACCAGTCTGCATTCACACCAGCAGTGCAGAAGGGTTCCCTTTTCTCCACATCCTCACCAGCACTTATTCTGTGTTGTTTTGCTGATAAGTGCCATTCTGACTGGTGTGAGGTGATATCTCATTGTGGTTTTAATTTGCATTTCTCTAATGATTAGTGATGTTGAGCATTTTTTCATATGCCTATTGGCCATCTGTATGTCCTCTTTGGAGAAATTTCTATTCATTTCTTTTGCCCATTTTTTGATTGGGTTGTTTGTCTTCCTGGTGTTGAGTTTTATAAGTTCTTTATAAATTTTGGTTATTAACCCCTTATCAGATGTGCTGTCGAATATGTTCTCCCATTGTGTGGTTTGTCTTTTTAGAGAATGTTTTATATATTTTTAAAAATTTTTTATTTTATTCATTTTAGAGAGTAGACACAGAGTGAGAGAGAGAGAGAGAGAGAGAGAGAGAGAGAGAGAGAGAGAAAGGAGGGAGGAGCTGGACTCCCATATGTGCCTTGACCAGACCAGTGCAGGGTTTTGAACTGGCGACCTCAGTGTTCCCAGGTCGATGCTTTATCCACTGCGCCACCACTGGTCAGGCAAGAATGTTTTATATTTTTAATGTTATTATATTTTTATTAAAGATTTGTCTGTGAGCCAGATGCAGCCATCAAAAGAGCCACATCTGGCTCATGAGCCATAGGTTCCTAACCCATGAACTAAGGTGTCGCAATGAAAAACTGATGATGATGCTTCTCATCTCTCTCTGTTCCTGTCTGTCTGTCCATACTTATCCCTCTCTCTGACTCTCTCTCTGTCTCTGTAAAAAGAAAAGAAAAAAAGAAATTGTGGTGCTGGGAAAGGTATCACAGAGAGTGAGAGGCAGAACTGAACCTCCAATGTGCCAATCCATCCGACTGTGAAGCTTATGCTCATCCTGTGTTTTGTGCTGCCTCTTCAGGCAAGGTTGTTTCACACCTGGGCCAGGTATGAAATAAGATGCCCATCTTCTATCTTCATCCTTGGATCCTCTCATAGACTTTCTTTATCTATTTCTCATATCAAAGATTTGATGTGCTGTCAAGAGGGACCATCCCTGAAATGTGTCTAACAGATGCTTAGCAGATATGGGGCCTACATAACTCATCCTTGATGAGGTGTTTGTTTGATCTTAGCACCAGGATGGAAGGATGGTTTGGAACATGAATTACCTTAATGTTTCTCAGGGAAGCAGTCAGGACCTAAAACTTTGGCGACCAGTACTTCACAGGTATGCTTTCTAAATATGAAGAGTGATGCTGGGAGCAGGGGAGATACCCAGGCATGGCTTCCAGCATTCTTGCGTTAGCGGCTGTGTGTATGATCTGTTGCATTTTCTATCTGCTACAGATAATATCACTCTCATTTTTATCTCCCACCTCCTCCAGTTTTTGCAGAGCCTCTTGGCTCTCACTTATGAAGCAATCTTGCCTAGCTCCTTAACCACCATGTGAGAGAAATTTCATTTTATACTCAATGCATTTACATTTATTTGAAACAGATATTATAATTTGAACAGATATTATGTATTATAAATTATTCCCAAGTTAAGGAGAACACTTTATGAGGCACCTGAGAACAGAGCATTTACATAACTCCTACTAAAGGACATTAGATCTCCTCTTAGGTCAAGAATAATAAGCACAGCCCTGGTTGGTTTGTTTAGTGGTAGAGTATCAACCTGGCTTGTGGATGTCCCAGGTTCGATTCCCAATCAGGGCACACAAGAGAAGTGACCATCTGATTCTCCACTCCTCTACCTCCCCTTTTCTCTCTCTCTCTCTCTCTTCCTTCTCCTCCTGCATCCAGGCACTGAGGATGGCTCTGTCGAGCCTCTGCCTCAGGCACTAGGAATAGCTCAGTTGCAAGAGGTTCCAGATAGGCAGAGCATTGGCCCCAGACAGGGGTTGCTGGGTAGATCCCGGTCAGCCATATGCAGGAGTCTGTCTCTGTATCTCCCCTACTCTCACTTTAAAAAAAGAAGAACAAGCACATATTTGGTCTTCAGTAATGCGGATTGTATCCCTCATACCATCCATTTCATGACACATGGCGCTGAGTAAACACTTAACACAACCTATTGATTTATGAGTTGGTGGAGGGGATTGGGGAAAAAGATAGAAGGGAAAGTTTCTCAGGGATGACAGGTAGCAAAAAGGGAAGCAAAAACAATGACATAATTTCTATAATCTGTGTTATTTCCTATTTACTACCAAGAGGAAAGACATATGCAATGAAGAACCCTTTATACTTAAACAGGAAAATGATACTAAGCATTCCAGATTTTCACTATCTTTCTTTCCTTTCTTTCTCTCTCTTTCATTTTTTTCTTTTTAGCCAACATAACATCTATACACAATTTACACTCACATTTTTGCCAGTAGATGATGCAATTATCAGCAAACGCTATTGGAAGAATTGTTGGCAGCATTTCCAAAGTCAATGTCTTTCAAAAGACCCACTTCTATCTATTTCTTCCACTGGCTGGCTAAAGTCAAAGGAGCATGGAGAGTGCGTGTGCATCTCTGTCTCCCTGTACCTTTTCACCTTCAGCCTGTCTCTTTCTCGTTCTTCCTTTCTCATCTATTATTATACTATCCAGACTGTATCAGTTAAGTTATTCAGATATTATGGACCTACATAGATATATAAAATATTCCTTCTAAACAGGGAGAAAGCCTCCCCTCTTTTTCCTTATCAACTGTGTGGGTTAGAAGAATGAACATTAAGCTTGAGAATCAGTGACTTAGATTCAAGTCCTGGATGTATTCACTTACTGGCTGTGTGATGAAGATGACTAACCTCTACAGTTCACTCATCTGTAAAGTACGAGAATACCTGCCTTATGGTATTATTCTTAATATTAAATGAACCAATGTATGTAAAGTAGTTGGCACTTAGTACCTGACTCTCAATAGGTACTCAACATATATTTCATTCCTTTCTGATGTTCTCCATGGCAGAAAAGATAACACACCCAAACCTCAGCCATCAATAAAACCTAGAACTCATGCAAAGAAAAAAAAATGCAAGACTTGCATAGAACACTGGGTCCAAATTTTCTTTAAGTTGTTATATTTCTTAGCTATGCCCTAATGAATAATCATGATTTTAGGAAGAATAAAGATTTTTATGAAAGAAGAAGACATTTCCAGTACATTCAAGGTTGGTCTCTCAATAAATGTTAGCAATATTTCCTCTACCAATATGATTTGTCCCTGTTTATTAAACATTTTTTGTTCCAAATAGCAATGACTATTGTCATTCTTTGATGGGTTCTAGAGAATGTATTTGGTGTTCAATCTTTCCTGCCTTTATGGAGTCATCAGTAAGGAGAATGAAAAGGGGACTTCCTTTCTCTCATATCAAGTGTGGCTAAGCTTTTAGGTTTGGAGTTGGGGACTTACTTGCCCCGCTCCAGCCCCTCTGAGGTGGGGCAAGCTGGATTGTCTCAGAGGAGGATGGGCACAGCCCACTCTGACCAGACTGAGAAAACCAAAGAAGTTGGGTTTTAACACATGGCGAAGACACGGCATTACTATGAGAAGGGATGGAGACTACGTGGATGCCTGAAGACCAAGAAGGGCTCTGCCTTAACATGGTGGCAGTAAATACCTCTACCACAGCTGTCATCTTGAAAGAAAATTGAGTATCTTGGGTATAACTGTTAGAAAACTGAACAATCTGATCTGACTTTCCTGGTGCATGTGAGATGTGAAGTTCTCATCTGCTTCTAAATGATGAAAGAGGACTC
Source organism: Rhynchonycteris naso (assembly GCA_037038555.1). NCBI lineage: Eukaryota > Metazoa > Chordata > Mammalia > Chiroptera > Emballonuridae > Rhynchonycteris > Rhynchonycteris naso. Next base: position 183,821,817 of record CM072996.1, on the reverse strand, counting down.
ACACCACAAAAAAAATTAGTTATTGAGATTGAAGTCTTGCCAGTCAGGTGGTCGGAGATAGAGAATGACTTCATTTACTGCAATAAAGAAATGTGGTATATCTAGCACCATGGTTTACCGAGCAATTATCCCCAAACTCTATTTTTATTCTAGTTATATAAAGCTGCCCTTTTTGATCTTATCAATACCTTCCTGCCCTTCTACCAACACTGCTCAGAATGAGGATGAGCGGTTTCACCATTTCAATTGCCCAGACAAACCTGCTGCCTGACCTTACCTGGTAGACAGCTTCCAAGACTGGTCAGTCCCTAGTTCCACCTGTGGATAAAAGTGGCTGAAATTCACTTTGAGGAGGAAGGGGGGACATGAAAGACACATAGATGGTGGAAAGGAAAACCCCACCTCCTCCTTAAAAAATGATTTAAAAATTCAAGCCAAGGCCCTGGTAAGTTATCTCAGTCAGAGAGTCATCCTGAAATGCCAAGGTTGCATATATGGTATGCGACCAATGAATGCACAACTAAATGGAACAAATTAATGCTTCTCTATCTTTCTCTTTATCTATCTCAATCTCTCTCTCTCTCACTCCCCCTTCCTCTATCTGTCTCTCTAAAATCAATCAACAACAATAAAATTTCAAGCCAAAACAAACAGGGATAGAGCTATGCCAATCAAGGGAGGTGATAGAGAACCACCTATTCTGTCTCCTCCACCATCAGATAATTTTTAGATCACCAGGCCAGGGCATCCCTGACAGCCCTTCAACTCTAGAATTCTAAATACTGAATGTTTATAAGACACTAAGCCAGGTACTATCGTGGAAAGAAAAAAGTATATAGTTCTAGAATCACATACTTAGCCCTTTATCTGCCCATCTCCATACTAAGCAGAATGAACAGCTCCCTGCAATGCCAGGAGCATTGATGGAGCTTCAAGAACCTGTCACCATTAATAATATATTGCACAAAACAATTGCTAGTGATGAAAATGGAGCAAGAGAGGTACCCAGGCAATCTGCATGACCCTGAAATTATCTCCTTAAACTTTTTGCACTAGTAATAACATAATTCTAACTTTTATGCAAGAATTTCCATATTCATTTTCTTTTAGGTCTCAAGAAAGAAACCATGTTCCATAGTCAGAACAGATATCAAGGTTCTGATGTGATAAGCAGAGAAACTGAGTCACAGAAAGTACAGTTATTTGAACAGAGTTCACAGCCAACCTGAACTGAAACCCTTCTTCCCCTTACTCCCTGAGCTAGTCTTGGCTCTTCTTTTTTTAGCAAGCGAGAGGGAGAGAGAGACAGAGAGAGGGACAGATAGGGACATACATGAAGGGAAAGATATGAGAAACATCAATTCTTCATTGAGGCACCTTAGTTGTTCATTGATTGCTTTCTCCTATGTACTTTGAGGGGCTACAGCTGAGCCAGTGACCCCTTGCTCAAACCACCAACCTTGGGCTTCAAGCCAGCGACCTTTGGGCTCAAACCAGCAACTTTGGGGTCATGTCTATGATCCCACACTCAAGTCAGCAACCCTGTGCTCAATTTGGTGAGCCTGCGCTCAAGCTGGCAACCTTTGGGTTTCAAACCTGAGTCCTCTGCATCCCAGGCCTACACTTTATTCACTGTACCACTGCCTGGTCAGGTTCCTCTTCTTCTTAATCTCAACTAACAGAATGATTTATGTTCCTCAGACTAGTGCAATCTCTGGCAGATTTCCGACCTGTTTTTATAAGATTAAAAACTGGAAAGATCTTGAAAGGACGACATATTGGGGGATGCGGTTTTATTAGGGAATGGTGAGGCAATTTCTGTTTCTTGAGGCACACCACCATGTCAAATACTGAAAATCCACTTTGACTGATGGTAAATCCATGACTGTGCTAGTCCGTGCTACATGGCTCTGCATTGCCGGGTGCTGACCAGGGACTGCTGCACATGAACCTCACAAGTGCCAAGATCCTGCCCCTCTCTCAGCAGCTCTGGATGGGGGCAGATGCCTTCCTTTATCCCAGGTTGCTCTGAAAATACCATCATTATCTACAGGTTCCAGGAGCAGGTTGGGAAGCATCTGTATAGTTCTGAAGTGAAATACTCCCTAGTAATGATCAACATCTAACAAGATACTGTAAAAAGGGGGAGGGGAGTTAATAGAGTCACAGCTCTGTTGTCCTTTACAATTGTGCTTGCCTTTTTATTTTCTAAGTCTTTAAACTTCTTTTGCATTTTAACCTAAAACCTTTCAGGTCAGTGATTAAAAAGGTGCAGCTTACTTATTTATGACCATATCAAATCTAGCCAGAAGAAATTTAAAATTTCTGGCTAAGAATCACCAATTGCTTCTGCAGGGAGAGAAGATCTAGAACCAGCTGGACCAGAAGCAAATCTGTTCATCTTCTAGGTCACTGAGTAAGAGACAGAAAGAGGGAGGCAAGAAAGAGAAGGCATTTCCTTTAGCCAACTTCTCAAGGTGCTGAGCTGATAAAGTGCTGGGGGTAGAGCCAACTCTTTAGGTTTAAAGGGTTAAATCAGAGCTCTGACCGCAGAATTGTAGCAACTACTGTACTTGCATTTTGGTATCAAAATGCTTATCAACTCTTAGTGCCCCAGATGGGACAACTGCGGTGTAAATCCTTGAAGCTCGCGCAAGAACGATAACTTATGACCATGAGCTGATTGTGGCCCCCTCAAAAGATATGTCCAACCAGAACCTCAGAAGATGTTCTTATTTAGAGTATGGGTCTTTGCAGAGGTAATTAAGGTAAAGACCTGGAGATGAGATCATTGCTGAATTAGGGTAAACTTTCTATCTAATAACAACTGTCCTTAAAAGAAACAGAAGAGCAGGCACAAAGACACGGAGAGAGGACCATGTGAACACAGAGGCAGACACTAGAGTTATGCTGCCTCAAGCCAAGGGACGTCGAAGGTTGCTAGCTTCCCCCAGCACCTGGAGAAAGGCGTAGAATAGATTCACCCTTAGAGCCTCCTAAGGAAACCAACCTTGCCAACACCTGCTTTCAGACCTCTGCCTTTTAGAACTAGGAAAGAACGAATTTCTCTTGTTTTAAGCTGCCATATTTGTAATAATTCGTTATGGCAACTGGGGGAAACTGACACGCCTCCCTTTGGGAGAAACCATCTTTCAACTCACTTAACATAGAGCCTTAATAAAGAAGAAAGAGACAACATGTTATTTATTATCTGTTCTTACACATACAGACACTGATACACAAATAGTGTCTCTGCCTGGTTGATAAGTCAGTGACCAGGGAAGATCCTCAAACTCCCAACCCAGGCTCTTCACAGCTGATGAACTGTAACCTATCCAGAAAGAGCAGCACTTGCAGATATTCATGACCATATGCTTACTCTAGTAAACACACAATCAACTACAAAAAGTTCAGCAAGCAAAGGGTTCAGGAATCCGTTCATAGTCTTTACCAGTGGGTTTGGATTGTCATCTATAATTTATTTTATTTAATTAATTTATTTTTTTCATCTATAATTTAAATGTTATCTCTCACATCTTGGATTCCCCATTGTCGTCCAAAGTTTCGGCCACTGATGGTAATAGCATACAGAACCTCATTCAACTGTGAGCTCCAAAAGATGAGAGCCACATCTCTTTCCCTGTCGTGTCCTTGGTGCCTAGCACAGGGTTTGAAAACCAATAGTAGAGTCAGTGAGTGAGGCCACCCTGTTTGACCCTTGCTCAGCAGGACACAGCTGACCAGATTTGGAGGCTGCTTAGTGGACGTCATTGATGGGACCCTCCCACTCCTCAGCATGGCCCCATCTCCAGATGCTTATCTTAATTAACTCTACAAGGACCCTCACTCTAAGGATACATTCTGAGGTTCTGGTTGGACATATCTTTTGGGGACCACAATTCAGCAGAGTCATTGCAAACCCACACAGATGACTCCCTAGCCTGCACTCGGAACATCGGGACCTTCGTCAGGTATGCACACAGCAAGCCAGCATCTTGGCCTCTACTCCACAGGGAAATGCCGGGCCAATGAACTCACAAGCTGCCCCGCTCCTATGAGTCCACATACACCAGGGCAGAGGTGGTGAGGTAGCCCAGAAATTATACTGTGGCACGGGATGGATGTGACATCATCACTCTGGGAAAATACTGAATCCTTCCTGGATTTTTAGCTAAGCGATTTGGAGCTGATGTGCTCCTTTTCTGTACCTTTTTTCTTGAAGCTGACAGGACCCGCCAATGAATTTCCACCCTGTGGTTATAAACCCCTGGTCTGGATGATGGCTGTGCTCTCAGCTTCTGAGACTAGAGTGCCGGTCATTTCAAGGAATGCTGCCAACTCTGCTCTAGAAAGGGTCAGACACTTCAGAAACATGCCCATTGGGTTCCCGGAGAGAGATTGGAAGAGGAAGGCGCGACGGGCACAGCACATTCAAGCTGGGAAAGCTCACTGGCTGTTCTGCTGTCCCAGAACTAGGCGAAACGGTAGCCTCCTTCCATGAACATCTGGATTAAACCTGAGTGGTCTGCAGCCATTTGCAGAAGTCAGGCAGCAGGAAGCTCTGGCCTGGACGGGGTCACGCTGAAACCTCAGGATTTGGGTTGAGATTTGGCTCAGACAGATGGAACACCACAATCATTCCAATGCTACACTTGATGGGGGCCACAGTTAAGTGTTCTCTGAACGAGGCAAAGACAACAGTCTCTGGGTCAGACTCTGAAGTCCGCTGCAGAGGCTGAGCGCAGCGGTGAAGACCTCCGTGAACAGGGCTCTCATGCTCCACAGCCTGGTCCGACAGCACTCCCAGTGCTGGGAGCCTTGAGTACCAAATTTAGAAATGGGTGTCAGGGACCTGGTACAGTGCATCCATCAATCAACATGCGTTTATTGACTGCCTAGTGCATGAGAAGTGTATGAGACAGATCCAAGCTTTGACGGCCTGTAGTGACAAGTGGTGTCACCCGTCCCGTGTCCTTCCTCCATCAAAAACCTCCACCCTTCTTCCCTAGCTACTGAAATTCCACCCATCCCTCAAGGTCATGTCAAAGACACGCCCTTTGTGAATCCTGTTTTGATTCAATTCTCAGCCCCATCTTCACAAATACAATCTTTCCTCTCTTTGAACCTCTCAAAGCATGTAGTTCTCACTTCTACAATGACATGAATCAGAATCTGCTTTAAAGATGTCGAATTCCCAATTAGGTTGTACATTTCTTGAAAGTGGTATCATGCTTACCACTGATCCCTGAACAGAGCAGGTTGTTCAATGCATTTCTTTAAATTACTGAAACTGTGTATGGATTACATACACATACACTCCTAAGGAGATAAACAGAAATGAAAAGAGAAGTTATGGTGACAGAGTGTGGCAACCAAAAGCACAATAATATAAGGACTTCTAAAACTGGAATCTCAGTTTCACTGTTATCAAAGCAGTTTCTTATTTCTGCTTCAGGTTAAAGTTGCCATGCATTCACTTCTCCCAGAAGAAGCGCCGCCACTGCACTAAGAGTCTGAGTTCTAGGGCTGGCTTTGCTACTGGCTAGCCATGCGACTCTGGACAAGGCAAAGTCTCTCAACCCAAATGTCCATAAAATTATGGAATTTGACTAAATCATCTCTATGGCTTTACAATTTTGTATGTTTTTTTTATTTCATTTGTACCACATTCTCTAAGTTAAGATGATTCTCAGATCCTTATGAGACTATCAAAAGGCAAAGTCAGTTCTCTGCTTAGAAAAAAAGTTTTTCTTTTCTTCTGTTATCTGAGATTTACTGTCAGTTTTTTATATTTCTAATGAGAATGCCAAATCCCTACTTTGTATACCAAAGAGAAATGACCCTGTTACAGATGACACAGCTGAGCTTGGTCACTCTGGCCTCAGTCCTCCCCCAGAGTTCCCTGCTGTCTCCCACACCAGAGGGGCTACAGGGGCCAGAGATGAGCATACCCACTTTCCACTGTACCAGCCTGGCTGAGGGAGAAGTGGCTCTTTGGGCTCGTGTCACTCACAGACTGCTGGAATGTGGACACTTGCTGAGGGATGAAAGTAAAACTCCAGAGGAGGGAAGTATCGTTCTTCGAGGAAACTCTCTGGACCCATGTAAGGCTAGGAGCTGCCCTCATGACCATTTACATGCAGGTTTCCATTGGATTCGGGCAGATGGTAAAGAAATGGTGGAGTCGGAGGATGGTGGACCATTCTGTTTATTGGTGTCTCACCAAGACAGGCAAGCCACAAAAGAAGCCAAGGAAAAAGCAATTCTGCTTTTCCCATAGAGGGCAAGGGATCAGGGAGGCCCCTGCAATGCTAATAGCAGGAACCAAGAGATAGCAAGCTCCCGGTCTGCCCCACTTTATAGTATAGAAATCAAAACCTTTAATCCCATATACAAACAAGGAAGTCTCTGATACAAAGTCACTTATCTGAGGCATAATGGGATTCCTCATGAGAGTGCACCACCTCACATCATGCGACAGTCAAGGGTGTGGGGAAAAGCTTAGTCTTAAAACTAAGCCTTAGGCTGTAACGACCTGGCCTGCTTACAGCCTGTCTCCCATACCCAATGCAAACTATAAGCAAGCAAACATATACATCATATTTACAAACTTATTTGACCAACAACCTACATTTGAATTGGGAGATAAGGAAGAGAAGAAGACCTAGACCTAGTTCTCTGTAGTTTCCGACATTAAGTTCTGATAACTAAACTTGCAAAGGGAAGGGGGAAGAATCACTGTTGTACCTGTGGTCCAGTGTAAAGCCAGTAGTCGAGGCCATCATCACAGCAGCCTGGCCCATGCAGGTTCACATTTGATTCGAACAGTCGGTAATGAAACAATGGAGTCAAGAACTGGTGAGCCATCAGCTTTAATTCTAGCTTGCACCCAGCGGGCAAGCAAAAACACACATTGGGCTCCAAAACCCACTCATTCAGTGCTCACTAAGCTACTGACTTATCCGAGTTTCCTAGAATCAAAGGTTTCTAGCTTACCAGACTTATTCACCTCTGTTCCCCATCTCCTCCAGCACAAACTCTTAACAAACTGGCTTCTCCCTCAGCATTCTGCCATCTTGGCTGCTTCTCCTGGCCTCCACGTGGCCTTACTTTGCTCTCCTCTCTATACTAATCCTTCAGGAATCGAGAGAGAGTAAGCACCCAGTCTGTCCCACTTTATAGTGTAAAATCAAAACCTCCAATCCAATTACACAAACAAGGAAGTCTCCAATACAAAGCCACCCATCTGAGGCACAATGGGATTCCTCATGAGAGTGCACCACCCTACATCATCCAATCAGTCAAGGGTGTGGGGAAAAGCTTACTCTAAACACTAAGCCTTAGGCTATAACGACCCAGCCTGCCCACAGCCTGTCCCTGAACACACATTAATATCAACAAACTTCCATGTGGGCAGCGCCATCTTTAACAAAGTGAGCATAATATATTTTATCTGCCCAACATCCAGCTACAGAAGTATTTATTTTCTGGCTGCAATTTCATCCCACATGTACCTCGAAAGACAAGTCTTCTCCTCACAAACCCACTAAGGGCAGCAGCAAGCGGTGACACCGGAAATGTCGTAGAACCCAGGGGTTTTTCTTCAGCCCCTCTTGACTCAGCCCCTACTATTTCCCAGAGACAAGTCCTTGTCAACATTTTTGGCAGCTCTTACAATGCCTGTTCTGAATGCTCCAGGATTCTGAACACCTGGGAGTTGGAGTTTGACAAAGATTCAGAATGGTCATCTATCTCCTCCTACTGTCTTCAGGCATGAATGGTTCTGAGGTTAAATAGCTCAGCTTCAAATACCAACTGCAGATGTCCCTGAACATTTCCGGGTCTCCTTTCAAGCCAGTTCTTACTCCAGATAAGATAAAGAGCAAGCACGCCCAGAAAGGAGATAGAATGACATTGTTACCACATTGATATTGTGGTAACATTGTGGATATTGTGACTGTAGTTGTCTTGTCTTTACTTTTCCGCAGATCCATTCTTGTCTGTAATAGTTGGCTCACTTGCTGGGACGTTTTCTGTAACCCGGGTAGAATGAGTTAGTGTCAAGCCTAACTCATTCCTTCTCCTGAAATGCTCCATTTCTCACTTAGCAAAGGCTGGCTCCTTGCTGACTTACCAAAATCTATGCCTCTGAGTAATTTGCTCTTAAGTTCAAAGTTAGACAAGGCCCAGCTCCTGAGAGGTACCTGGCTTACATGACAGAGCAGGGGAGGGTCCCTGCATTCCCAAGTCCTGCATTTGCCTGTAAAGTTTTTCTGATCATTTACTTACAGTTAGGCTTATCCCTAACTGAAAACACGTGTGTTGTTTTCAGTCCCACTTCCTATGGCCTGGGGAAAAAAACTGACAGTTCCTGACAGTCTGAATTTTATCTTTCCACTCTGGGAGCCACACGGCAGAATTATATTCCTTAGTCAAACAAACGAACCACAGAGGGTCCATTATGTTGCTGCTTCAAAACAGGAAGCTGGGGTTAGTGATAGCCAAGGCTGGCTTTACATAACTTGAGGGATGCTTGAGGCCTCACACACCTCCCTGTGTGCTGTGGGCAGAGCCCAGCAAGTCTGCTCCTTCTAGTCTTGGGGACTTGTCAGCTCCCACAGACACATGCTGGAACCTGGACGAGCAGACTCCTGTCCCAGGAGAAAGCCGACCCTTCGCTCTGGCACAGGGTCTGCTGGCAGAGCATGGTGTGGGTATTCCTGTGCTCAGGGAATTGACCCAGCCTGTGGAGCTGGTTTCCAAATGCACCCCCCCACTTCTCCCCTCTCCAGCATGCCTCCGGGATGGGTTTACCTCCGGCTCAGCGTAGGTGGGCCCAACCACAGAGGGGAGGATACTGACCTTTGATGACTATCACCCCAGGAAGAGGAGAGCCTGTCCCAGGTCCCAGATGTGAAGGCAGCACAGGAGCAGACAGAGAACACACTTGCCATGTTCCCTCTCTGCGGAGACACATTCTTGCTGGAGGCGTCTGGTCCTCCCCTTTGTAATTCTGGCTTCAGTGACCACCAGGGGCCATCCAGTAGGCTACGGGAAGGTCGCCATTTGAAAAACCCATCATTTCCCTCATTGGTGAAGCATGCAGGAGCAACCTAATCTCAATTTCACCCCGGGGAACGTGGGCTTGGCCACAGTGGTCCGGAGAGTAAACTGCTGATAGACCTCCCTATATGATAGCACTGCGAGGCTCCTTCAGGAAACTTTAAAACAATTGCCAGCCTTCTATAGAGGGCTTTCAGGGACCACCCACTCGGACATGAATCATTCACATGCTGTCATGCACATCCTGCAACAATGCCACCCACCGCTGCAGGCCACAGGGGCTCACCAGGAAATGTCAGGCAGGGAAAGAAGCCCAAGTTCAACTGCTCCTTGGAGGGTGTGTATCCTTCAGATCAAGAAGAAGGGAGATGGGCCCTTCTATGGAATCCTTTCTTGTGACCAGCCCAGTTCATTAAACCATTAGGTGCTTGGTTTTCTCATTTCCTACCCCAGATTCCCTCACTAAAGACCCAGTAAATTGTGACCCGGGAGGTCCTAGAATCCAAGTTTACACATGAGTTTTCCCATCAAAGGCTAGGAAGGGTATAACTTTATTATTTATTTATTTATCTTTTTCTTTTTAAGTGAGAAAAGGGGAGATAGTGAGACAGACTCTCACATGTGCCTGGACTCAGGATCCACCAGGCAATCCCTATCTGGGGTTGATGCTCCCTCGAATCAACCAAGCTATTTTAATGCTTGAGGCTAATGCTGGGACCAATGAGCTATCTTCAGTGTCTAAGCCGATGCTGGAACCAATCGAGCCACTGGCTGTGAGAGGAGAAGAGGGAGAGAGGGGGAGAGGTACTGGGAAAGAAGCAGGTGGTCACTTCTTTTGTGTGCCCCGACCAGGGATTGAACCCAGAACATGCATTTACCAGACCCATGCGTTATCCACTGAACTAGCCAGCTAGGGCTAGGTTTAACTTTATAATATTGGAGGGATGTACATTTTTATTTTTACCTTTGAAAAAGGGGTGCATCCTCAGATAGCTGCCACCTCTGATCAAAAGTCACCAAGAGAAAGCAGAAGTTCGTTCTTCTCTTAGCAACTTTTGTAGCTGAACTGAACCAGAGTGTTCACCACCTCAGTGAGTCCAAGGTGCTACAGCCCCATCCCCAGACAGAAATATGTTTCTGATTTGTTTAAAAAGAAAGAAAGAAAGAAGAGAAAGAAAGAAAGAAAGAAAGAAAGAAAGAAAGAAAGAAAGAAAGAAAGAAAGAAAAAGGAAGGAAGGGAGGGAGGGAGGGAGGGAGGGAGGGAGGGAGGAAGGAAGGAAGGAAGGAAGGAAGGAAAGAAAAGAAAAAGGAATAAAAGGAAGGAAGGAAGGAAGGAAGGAAGGAAGGAAGGAAGGAAGGAAGGAAGGAAGGAAGGAAGAGAAAGAATCAGGTAGGAAGACACTCCATGTTCCAGAAGTGCAGACCTTAAGGTATGAGCACAACTTACTCCATGCTCCCGCCCACCTAAAGAAAATTAAGATAAACTTATTTTGATTGTATGCCCACCAAGCACAGGTAATGAATAATGTGGGAATGAGATTTGTTTTCAATACTGAGAATAAACTTTAAACTCTCAGGTAAAAACAAAAAACAAAACTTTCCTGGGAATTAATAATGCAAACGACATAGTGCTCCCTAAGCACGGCTATAAAATAATTAAGCCCCTTCTTATGGTGTCAAGCTGTGGATTAACTTCAATTTTCAAAAGATCCCAGGATTCAAGAGTCATAGTTTGAATTCTTCTAAGAAAAATAAATGCTAAACCCTAAACTGCCACTGTGTGAGGTATCCTATGTTCCCGCTGCTTAACAACCAACCAGGTCCAGGAGAGAAAGACCCCAGTTCTGGGAAGAGGAGGTGCCCAGAAAGTGTAAGGACATTGAAGCTGATGTTGGGCAGCCTTAGGGGAGGCCTCGACCAGATACCAATACTGGGGCCCAGGCGCTTGTCACTGTGCAAGAAAGGATTCATGATGGAGAGGAAAAGATTTGACAAAATTCAGTAGATTTATTCAAGTGAAAATATGCACTCAGGTGACAGTGGGTGACCCTGGAGAATGAGATGCCACAATGGGGTCTGGGTTGGAGGTTTTTATTAAAAGTGTAGCAAGGAGGTAAATAGTGGTCCTCGGCATCTGAAACCAGTGCGGTGACTGTGGACTTGGCTCATCTTTGTCCCCTCTCCAGAGAGCCATTTCTTCGTCCCTCCTCTCCAGATAGCCTCCCAGAACTGTCATAGTAGTTTAAAAGGGTGGATTGGTCCTGAGACTGAAAAGCAAATTTATTGTATATATACGATGATAACCCTGTTGGTCACTTTTTGGTCAATATGGCTGCCAAATCAGGTTGATACCAGTTTTTGTCTCAACCACAGGAAATTAGGGAGAGGGAAGCAGGAGAGCAGATGGTCAGTAAAAGTTGTGTCTGTGATGTTCCAGCCAGGATGGAAAAGGGGAGAGGTAGAGCTCATTCCCTGCTCTAACTTTCCTGCCTCACGACCAGTTTATGTAAAAAGTACAAAAACTTTTAGTATTTGTTCAAATACAGACTCCATAAGCTTAGCTTTAAGCCTTGGGCAGGCCATCCAGTTGCCATTATACTTCATAATCTTTTCTGCAGAAAACCGATTCAGGCAAAATTCAACTGGGGTGAGCATTCTAGTTAATAGAACCAGGTCTCAGGAACTCCATTTAGGAACTGCAGTGGGCCTGGGTTCTGACTGTGCAGCCACTACCACTCCTTTGTATTACAGGACGTCCGCTCACATCAGCGGCAGCACTTGGTGTGGCAGAGCACCACAGACTAGGGATGTGGTGGCAGGAATTGCACACTGGATCATGGAGCTAAATGAGAGGGGTGCTGTGCTGGCCCATTGTGGATGGTACAGAAAGGAGTTTTGCACAAAGGCACGGGAATTTTTGTTCCAGCCCACCGTGGAGAACCTGTAAGCCTACAAAGCACTTGTTTCTAAATTGAGGCTCATAAAGGAAATGACAGTAGGAGGACATCTCCCCAAGACCCTGGGCCTCACCCAGCCCACACGCCCACATTCTCAGAAGGTCAATGCTCACCTCTTTGGTGGGGTTTCCCAAAGGCTTCTGCTGGGAGGTAATAAACTTGCCTAGACTGTGGTGCACTGTGGAACTCTGGGCTTGGCTTTGAACATAGTGGGTCTGTCCATGCTTCGAAAAGTGTCCTTCCTCCTCCACATTATTTCACTGCCACCTCAGCCCCACAAGCTAGGGAAATTCCAAAGCCTGCCTTCTTTATCACAGAAGGGAAGGCTCACACCATGGCCACCCGTGGGGAAGTTGTACCCTTCTCTTTCGAAGGGTGAACTGAAACAGGAAAAATGAAGCAGCAGGATGTGGGAGGCTGGGGATGATGCAAAGGAAAATGAGCTTTTGTTTGCAAACAATGAAGATGTTTAGAGTGAAGATTCCGCCTCCAGACCTCCTTGTGTCTCTCGTCCTGTCCCTTACCACAGGAGTGTTTACACGCTCATCTGTTCCTGCACAGAGACCTTGCCACCCAGGACAAAGGCCACATCTTCAGTGTTTTGTCTTCCCAGTGCCTCACTTGAGTCTGGGACATGGTAGGAATGGGGGTTGGGGAGTGGGGGTTCCTGAACTAGCAGACACTAAAGAAGAAAGCATGGAAGAGATTTAACTTAGAAGAGCATTAAAAAGAAAGATGTGTCTCCCCCATATGTCCACAGAAAAAACACCTGGCAGACAAATCAGGTTAGATTCTAGATCATCTCTGCTTCTCCTCAGCAATACTTAACCTACATACCCCCAGAAGCCCAAGATTGCTGCAACAGTATAAAGGGGCAGACCACCCGGGGCCGGTTTTCACAAAACTTTTGCTTAAACTTGTCATTTCATTGTGGGCTCTTAGCTGAGACAAGCTCCTCTGGGTTCTGTAGTTACAGAAAATTTGTCCAGAATAGCTTCAGTATTATTCTTCAGTTCTTTGTTCCATGGTTCTTCCTTATCTGCTTATGAGTCTTGGACAGGGTTGGTTCTTCATTCATTATCCATTCATTCCATAACAGTTACTGAGTGATACAGGGTCCTTACTCTCACAGAACTTGAATTTTTATGTAGGGTAGCAATCAAGCAATACACCAAAATATAATTACAAGGAAGCTCTTATGGGGTTCACTTCAGTATGAAGAGAAGTATTTTAATTGATCCCAGAATAAATATATTTTTATGGGTAAATGGTACAAGGTATAGAGCAAGAGTACAGCCTTGTTCGGAATAAGAAGTATGGTGTCAGTGTATGATAGCTTAGGAGGCCAGGCACGTGATACACCCCCATTAATAGGTCCTTTAGAGCAGCTCCATGCTGATGTGGCTGCTAACTATCTGCTCACAATCCCCATGAAGTGAACGTCTAGCCAAGGGCTTACTCATGTTTGGAGAATGCACACACATAAAACAAAGACTAGGAAACTCACAACAGGATATGGCCCATGAAGCCTGGCCTTGGCAGAGTGGAGGTGAGCCAGGCCCAGTCCCTCTGCACCTGAACATCTGTACCAGTGGCTTTCACATCCTTAACTTGGACCCTGGTCCCACTAGTTGTCACACATTGCTGCCTCCCACAGAAAATGACTGTCCTTCCTGCCTTATTGGGTGTTTACAGATTCCACCCATGGCCAATCAGAAGAGAGCAGAGTACAGGTAGACCCCTTGTGTGGCCTGAGATGACCTGCTTTATGGTAAGGTCTCCACTGCCGTAGGGCCAGCCAGGGTTGGTAGCACCAGTTGGCTTCTCTGACACATACCATCATGGCACCCATAGATGTAATGTCAAGTGCATGCTTTACAAGCAGTCTCCAAGGGCTGCAGCACAGAGTACTGGCCGATTTGACAAGGCTGAAATCCAGTGACCAGGTATAATGGCCCGTTGAGGGAATGCACTGGTCAGCTACTCAAATGAGCCCAGTGCCTGCTCCGTGTCAACATTCAATCCAATGGCTCCATTTCTTTTTTTTTTTTTTAGATGTCACTCAGTAACAATATGTACTTAGTAGGCTCCTTGAAGTTCAAACATTGTTTCTTTGTTTAAAAAAGGAGAAGAAGAAGAAGGAAGAAGAAGAAGAAGAAGAAGAAGAAGAAGAAGAAGAAGAAGAAGAAGAAGAAGCCTACAGTGCACTTACACCAGCAGATAACAAGTGCCATTTTTAAAGAGATAGTAAATATGACAGTGTGGTGTTGGCACAGAACAGACAAGTAGACCAGCTGACAAACTGGGAATCCAGAGACTCTGTAGACTTGATCTATATAATTTTATTGTGTGGGGATGGGGGCATCTATAAGAATTGCTAAGTATTTGTTACTTTTCATTGAAAAGTAGGCATATCACACACTCAATGGATAGTCACAAACAGAGCACATCCATGAAACCAGAACCCAGGACAAGCAATAGCATACTCCTTTGTGGTTCCTCCCATTCACTACTCTCCAAAAATAAGCCCTCATCTGGACATTTTGTATACTTTATACAAATGGAATCATAATGCATACACACTCCTATATATCTGGCTTCTTTGGCTCAATAATATAGACATGAAACTCATCCACGTTAGTGTGAATAGTTGTATGTAGTTTTTGTGTATTGTTACATAGCATTCCACTGTGAGGCCATGAAATTACAAATTCCTACTTGACAAACTGAAATGAAGTGAAGGACGTTATTATGCAAAATTAGGGTTACTCGAATATAGACACTGCTGTACTATGATCAAGGTCAATCATCTGTTAATCGAATAGGCTAACTGATGGGAAGTGCGTGCAGCATGGAGATGCTGGGGGAGGGGATGATTCCTCCCCGGGCAGGGCAGGATGCGACAAGATGGCTCGAGACTGTGTCCTGCTACTCAGAATCAAGTACTTCTATATTTTGGGTTGAATTGTGCCCCCCCACACACACCAAATCATGTTACAGTCCTACCCCCTAGTACCTCGGAATGTCGTCTTAATTGTAAATAGGGTTGTTGCAATGTATAAGTTATGATGAGGTCATTCTGGAGTGAGATGGGCCCCTAGTTCAATGTGACTCGTGTCCTTGTGAAAAGGTACATGCACACGTGCGCACACACACACGGAGAACACCATTGGGTGTGATGCTCCTACAGCCAATAAACAGCAAAGATTGCCAGAAAACTACCAGAAGCCAAGAGAACACATGTTTCTCCCAGCTCAGGAGGGAGCAATGCTCCGGAGACTGGCTTTCCGATGCCCAGCCTCCAGCACTGTGACACAGTGTATGTCTGCCGAGTCAGCCAGCTGGGGGTGCTTTGTATGACAGCCCCAGCAAACTACCCGTTGAGAGGTCAGTTGCTCATTGCAGATCACAAATTTATTCTTTTTCAAGTAATGCCCAACAGCAGGTTAGCAACATTTGTAATGTCAAGGACATGTGTATCTTAATATTAAAATTTTGGAAATGTTACTTCACTTTTGAAAAGAAACCAAATATTCTGCCAGCTCTTTACCCCAAATATCTTTCCAGCTCTTTCCCTCAAAGAGTCTTTAAAGTTAATAATTAGGACTTTAGCAATCACCTAACGTCCAATAAATACCCTCATTTTAAAGATGAGGATGTTGAGGACCACAGGTGTGAAGAACTTTGTCCAAGGTCAGCTAGCTTGTTGGAGGTAGAACTGAGTATCCTGGCATCCAACTCCAAACTTAAGAGATTTTTCCACTAGATTTACACTTCATCCTGTGGAAAGTTTGTGCAGACAGACAAAAAGAAAAATACACACACACACACACTTGCTTTGAGATGTGGCTATGAGCAAAGTAGCAAGAATCTTACCAAGGCCCCAGAGAAACTGTTACATTGTAAAGATTAAAAAACAGAAGTCACAAAAATTTTAATAGTCCAACACAGTTCAAAGAAGAATGGAAGAGGCCAAAATCTAATTATGTCTCTGAATCTTTGTTTAATCCTGCAAGTTACTTGGCATCCCTATGTCTACACTTTTTCTGGGATTCCGATATGGAACTAAACATAGTGGGTACATTTAATGTCAGACTTGTAGCAAACCTGTGCTGCCAGACCACACAACCCCACCTCGAGATAATTTTCCCCAGTGGAGGAACTATAACACAGCGGCAGCCAAAGTGTGTGCACTAGCTGAAAACACCCACATTCCTAACCTACGTTTTATGCTGCTATCTTCTGTGCCTACCTTCCCCCACCCCTCCCCCCTGAATCCTTTCCAGCCCTTTGATTCTACCAGCAAAGAAAAGATCCTTTCATGTTAAAACCTAGATCAGGGGTCCTCAATACGTCGATCACGATCTACTGGGCTATCACGAAGGAAGTGTGGGTAGATCGCATGACATTAAAAAGACATTTGTCTTTTGATTGGCATACAGGGTAGCCAATCTGAGGTCTGAACTTTTGACACCCGACGCATGCGCGTTAAACCGCGCTAATTTGTTCAGTTACATTGCTGTGTAGTTAGCCTTCAATTTATTTAAACTAAATACACAAAGGGTATAAAAATGAGTGTCGTAGCTGGTCCGAGTAAGAAGCCTAAAACCTACCACTTTCATACAGAATGGGAGGGGATTTTTTTCACTACGTCATATTCTAAGTGTGTTTGCCTCATCTGTCTGTGCTCCATTGCTATTCCAAAGAAGGGAAATGTGGAGCGGCTTTTTCGGACTGTTCATAAAAACTATGACATTGACTTTCCTCTGAAAAGAGAGCTGAGAAGGAGAAAGGTGAAAGAAGAATACACAATATTAAATAGTAATGATAGTCACTTAAATAATGATAATAAAGAAGATATAAATTTATGTTTTGCATTTTTATTGTAGGTAGATCATTTTGACTTGGTCATCGTATAAGTAGCTCGCAAGCTGAAAAAGTGTCAGTACCCCTGAACTAGATGATAAATCAATTGACTTTGAAACCAAGTTCAGTTAATCCATGATTGTGAGTGAACTTACACAGTAGAGGTAGCTTCTGGAAAAAAACACTTTTCAGACTGAAGGGCAGAAAAGCAAGAATGCTGGTGAGGTTCACTGTTCAGTCCATACAACCTTGATACCATTCTCAGCCTAGAAAAATTGCATTTTGGATAATACATTCCAATTCTTTAGAACTCTGATAGCAAACGCAAATGGTCCATTATTTGGCAGAGAAATAATTAATAGTAATAACTCTAAAGGCCAAGAGATGCTCAGAAAATAAAAATACTGTTCCAATTATAAAGGGAAGAGCAGCTTTAGAAAACATAATAGGAAAAGACCAACAGGGTAGCTTTTTAAAAATATTTATTTTATAATTTATTGACTGCTTTTAGAGAGACAGAGAGAGGAAGAGAAACAACAACAAACATCCATTTGTTGTTCCACTTAGTTGTGCATTCATTGGCTGCTTCCCATGTGTGCCCTAACGGGGAGTTGAACCCACAACCTTGGCATTTTGGAACGATACTCTAAGTGACTGAGCTAACAAGCCAGGGCTGACAGGGTAGTTTTTAGAGCTGTTAATATAGCCAATCTATAAAGCATCTTCATAAATTTTTTATGATTTATAACAAATTTTATTCAAAATGATTCTTTGACTATGAGCTAGTAGCTTCAGAGAACAGCTTGTCAATATTTTACTACTAATTTCACATTCATTATTTTACTTTTTTTATTTTCTCTGAAATAAAACAGAGGCAGATTGGCATAAATTAACAGATATTTGAAATATACCATGTTAGGCTTGTATTAACTGCCCAGGTCAACTCATCTAGCAAAGACATTTACTTCCCCGAGACCAGAGCAAGGGACGAGGGATGAAAGCCTCAGGGACTTGCTTTGTCCCTCAGTCATGGACCAAATGAGCAGTTGGCCCAGCACTGAATCCAGAGATCCTTAGGGGTTAACAGATGCAAAAATACGTGTGTATCCAACACAGTCATAGAGAGTCATTGTCCATATATGATCATTCAATAGAAAAATGCCTCTGTAAGTGAAATTTTTGGAAATAAAACATCCCATGCCCACTAAACTTGAATGTTTGATACATTCAAACTGGAACTTACCTTTGCAGAGAGGTTTCCCTGGAACACTGAAGACAAAAAGGGCAACATCTATTGGCTGTGATATGATAGCTCTTCAGGAAAAAAAAATCTCAGAAATTTGGGCCACTCTGGAGGTACATGAGGGCAGTTAGAATGAATCCTTTTTTCAGATTCTCAGCTTTTCCGTGTACCCTTTCCTTAAACTGCCCAACACAACACCTGCCTCTTCTTGGTTCTCCCTTTCCCTTCCTCCTTCCACAATCACTCCTCTCATCAATCTTATGACTAGATGGTCATTGCACTAAGGTGTAGGAATGTGGTGTGTCAAACACAGGATTATTTAAAACTGGGATAGGTGATGCTTCTCGTTATCAAGGTCTCAAACTTGTTTTCTTCTTTCCCGTCTATCCCATTAAGAGACATGGTTCTGATACATTTTTACTTTATGTTTAAAAATGAATTATGATAATATGTAATATACATTTATATTTATAGATTACATACTAATGACTGTATTGCTAGCTATCGAAAAAGTAAAAGTATTTTCAAAGTTTTGTTTTAGTCTGTTCAGTTATGTGTTGCAGAGAAGTAAAGAGAGAGTCACCAAATAGAAGCTTTCTAGCAAAAAATATACTGTGCTATTTGGGGATGAGAATGGGATTAAAAATAATATTACAAATACCATTTCCAACTCTAAAGAACTTCTTCCTGTAATTTTAATAGATGTTAATATGTATCAGCTATAATATTCAGATGTGACTAGATATATTTAGAGAAGTACAGCATGTTTATTCTACAGTGCCAGTATTTATAATACAGTAGACTGAAGATTTACATCATTTGTAATTACATACTGTAATGCCGGTGGCCAAAGCCAGGCAGATTCACATTGGATTCTGGCAGATGGTAGAAAAACTGCGGAGGTGGAAAGTGTTGGGCCATTCCATTTATAATAAAGTCTCACAACAGCAGACAAGCACACAGGCAGGGGAACCTGCCTCTCAGACAAACAAACAGCAAAATGACTGGCCTGTCACAGAGGCGGGCAAGCAATCCGCACATCCTCAATCCCCCATCTCTCATTTCTCAAGCACAAGCACTCATAGCCTTATATAGGCTATGCACACCTACAAGTGCTTGCAGCAGTAACCCTGTGAGCAAGTCTAACATAGCTGTCCCACATTCCACCCCTTTAGGGTTGTTCACCTCACACTAGGTACATTACATAAATACCAAAAATAACAATTACAAAGGTATTCTTCACAATGTCTCCCTAGCACTCTGCCCAGGGAGTTAACTGGAGGCCCACCTCCAACTCCCCACCCCATGGTGCCAACAAGGTCACCCACCATAGATGGGGGGGGTCTGTACATTCCAGGGCTGTGTCCACGGGAACCAAAAAGCACCCTTGGAGCACCTCTGCAACTGGATGAGAACCAAGGCAGGATGGCCTCCACAGGTGCCATAAGCTCCCCCATTAGGGTCTCTCATAGTGTCCAAAAGTGGCATTTTCATCCATCAAGGGAGCTGGTGCCCCCCTCTGGTCACAATCTAAGAGTCAGTCCATGAGAGACACCCCAGCTGTCTGTGCAAATCCCCAAGGTAAAGGTTCATTACAGGCACTAGCCATACAGCTCTTTATTAACGGACCTCAGCACTTTTCCATAGTGTGCTGTCTGTTGCCACAAGCCCCATCCAAACCCCTCAACAAGCTCACAGGGCCTAATGGGGTCAAACACATTCAAGGCCTATGTCACCTTAACAGTTCTCTTAGCTGCTGCTGCTGTAAAAAAAAAAAAAAAAGCACCTATTACCTTCTAATGCCAACACCTGCTGTACATTAAAAGTGGACCAGTGGATTGCCAATTTCACATGGGACCTCTGGCCCCCACCCATCTCTGTTAAATGGGTCTCTCACTCTCCCCCCCTATTCAAACTGAGACAATGAGTCTTGTGAATTCTGTAACCTGAACACCAGCCATTTTCCTGGCAGATGCCTGGGCCACCTGCTTCCCCCACTTTTTCAGCAGCTAGAACCTCTGTTCTGACTTAAGCTCCAACAAGACCTTATTAGGCTTGCCATCTAATTTCTCTCTATCTGCCCCGGCTGCAATCAAATCTACCCACATCTGAGTTCAGGTAACTTTCATAGGCCCAATTCTCTTGTTATTTGGGGGTAGGGGGTAGCAAGGACAGCAGCCCTCACAGCCTTAAAGTCCGTCTCTGTTCTGGAGAGCGTGATGCCATCCACCCCCTATGTCCTGCAGCCACACCAAGCAGGCTGCCAGGAGCTCAGTAAGTTTCTGCCTATATCTCACCCCCAACTCCATCAGCTCTGTCCGGGTGTAGGGCTGGATCACAGAGGACTCCACTACCTGGGAGGAGGCTGTGGCTGCCCCTGAGGGACTCTTGGCTCCTGGGTCTCTACCTTCTTGGTGAACACTGGCTGGGCTCTGAGTCTGCAAATGGCAGTTGCAGCCTGAGCCTTTCCCTCAGAAGAGTCAGAAATGCCTGCTCCTGCTAACTCAGAGCCACTCCACTGGCAGGAAGGCAGCTCTGTCTTTCACGCTCACTTTGATTCCTACGGCTACAGGCTCCCAGACTGAAGCTGACTCTCGAGCTCTAAACCCACAGTTGTTTCTCCAACAGCCACCACTGCTAATGTTCAGCTTCCAGGGCTGCAACTTGCAAACCCGCAACTCCTTGTCCAGAGATTGCTCCAGTTCCAGGTGCTGTTTCCTCTCAGCTTGCACCTCATACTGCAGCTCTCAGACCCAGTTGGCCTCCTTCTCCAGTGCTCACTTCAGTTCACACTGTCATTGGTGCTCAGTATGCAGCTCACCCTGGAGCTTTAGACCTTACTCAGCTTCTCACACAGAGCTCTTGGTTTCTTCTCACAGAATTATAAAAAACACCCCACCCATGGTCCCCACCAGAAGAGCCACCAGAAAGAGTCACTCCTCTATTCCACCTTTCAAGGATGTTGGCAGCTTCATACCAATCTGCTTTGAATCCTGCCCACTATGCCAGGTGTAATGCCAGTGGCTGAGGCCAGGCAGATTCACCTTGGATACAGGTAGATGGTAGAAAAACTGCGGAGCTGGGAAGGGTTGGGCCATTCCATTTAATAAAGCCTCACAACAGTGGACAAGCACACAGATAGGGAAACCACCTCTCAGGCAAACAAACAGCAAAACAGCCCCTCACAGTGGTGGGCAGGCAATCCATGCATCCACAATCCCCCTGAGCACAAGTAACCATAACCTTATATAGGCCATACACACATGTCTCTGCCATGTGCTCATGCACTAATCAGGCAAAGGGCTTGAAGCAGGTAAACCTGTGAGCAAGCCTAACACAGCTGTCCCACACGTACCTTTAGGGTGGAAATTTTTAGGAGTTCACCTAAAAGTAGACCAGCAGGTATATAATTTCTCAAAAATCATTTTAAGGAGCTTAAACAAAAAGCTCGAAGACTATTGCCCAGGGCCTGAGCTGACCAGTGGCTGGGGCAGAGGGGAAGGAGAGCTGGACAAATTGTACCTAGTGCTGTCTAGGCACTAAGCCGGGGCCCCATCAATCACAGGAGGAAGAAAGGTTGCAAAACTTAGATATGCTTAAGAAACAGGCATGAGCCACGCAGGTGACAACTGTGTGACACTGAGGGAAGATGCAGAGCAGATTCGTGTCTCCACACAATAACCACTCAGGAGTAAAGAGAATCCATGTGTTGCTGTGTGTACAGAATTTGACACACCCTTCTCACTCAGTGTAAAAGGCCTGCGGTGGTTTTAAAACCCCATAATAGAATTCAGGATTAGAAACAAATAAATGGAGTGATTATTCATGTGCATAAAAAATTTATACTAGAGCTCTTTCAATTATGGAAGCTACATGTTAGCTTTAATATTTATAATATTCCTTTAAAGAGTGAAAATAAAAATCTCAGGTTGATGAGACTCTTCTGAGCCTAGACCTAGATGCTTTCAGTTAATTGTCCCTGTCTGTAAAAGAAAATAATTTTCTTTCCACAGTAAGCAGTTTTCACATGACTATTAAAAAATACTGAGAGGAGAAAAAAATAATGAATATAACCTCATTTACTTCTTCCTTGCATTGGGTTAAGCAGGGAAGAATAACTGATTTTCACTTTAAAATTCATTCAACAGAGTGACGTCAGAGAAATGGCGCTGTGAGGAGTGCTCCCTATACTTCTCCCCAAAATTTCAACAAGTTATACAACCAGAGACAGAAAAGTTGATCCCTGAAGCATCTTTACGTCCCACACACTGAACAAAAAGGTATGAAGGGGCGAAAACTGACTAAATTTATAAGCAACCCTGAAGGAAATAAGATGGAGAACAGAACCCTCTGCCTCCCTCACTAACCTGAGCAAGGGCTGCTTTCACTTGGAGCTGAGAGAGAGTGAGAGCTTTGGGCACAAAAGGAGCCGGGCTGTGTCACAGATGTGCAAGCTGAGGAAAGAGTGTGCCCGCCACAGCTCAGCTCGCGTGAGCTAACGCCAGCGCCGTCCCAGCAGAGGCGGGCAAGCAGGTGCCTCCATTATCCCGATAGCCTGGTCGGCGAGCATGGGCAGTGGGCGAAAGGTTCCTCTTAGGACCCCAGGAATGGGTGCCCGCATTCCCGGACAGAGGGACAGGGTCAGAGATCTCTGAGTGGGCTACAGCACAGACGTGTAAGCCGAGGAAAGAGTGTCCACACCACAGCTCAGCCCGCGCGAGTTAACTCCAGTGCTGGTACCGGCAGAGGCAGGCAAGCAGCAGCCTTCATTAATCCGATAGTCTGGTCGGTGAGTGCGGGCAGTGTGCGAGAGATTCCCCTTAGGTCCAGTGGTTCTTAACCTGGGTTCTATCGAACCCTAGAGGTTCGATGAGTCAGTCTCAGGGGTTTGAAGAAACCTCTGCCACGAAGGCCAGAATAAAGTAATACCATAATTTGTTATGAGTTCATGCACTTTGTTGGTTTTGTTCTTTGAGCAAGGTGATGTTCATGCATGGCTCATTTTGTGCACCAGTAAAAAAACATATACCTATGTCTTGAATTTGGAAAAAAAATTATATTTTATTTATCACTAAAGAAGGGTTCGGTGAATGCGCATATGAAACTGGTGGGCTCGGTACCTCAAAAAAGGTTAAGAACCACTGCCTTAGGGCCCTTGGCATGGGCGCCCGCATTCCCCGACAGAGAGGCAGGATCAGAGACTCCTGCGTGGGCTGCGATCAGAGGAACCGTGTAATCCCTGCTCCACCAAAAACAGTGCGCTGGGAGAGCGCGAAAGCAAACTTCCCTACACCTCGTCTTCTCTGGGCGGATGGGGTGCCCTCGCCAGCCATTCAGGCTAGGACTGGGGGAGGGGAGTGCAGGCAGCTTGCAAACAGTCTCTGTAGCAAATCTGTGAATCCAATCGCACAAGTTAGCTTAACTCACAGTCTGCTCACCGCCCAACTGGCTTATGCAGCTCTGGCTGACAAGGTGTCTCTCAGATCAGTGATCTAAGACAAGAGACATGATATTTTTTAGTAGTTCTTGCTCTGCATGGAGGGGCGGGGGCAACTTCCAGTCAGCTGATACAGGGTGAAAAACCTGCTTACACTGGTGGCTCTGATTAGCAGAGCTTTCATACTCAAGGCTGTGCACTAAAAAGAGGGACTTGGCAGCTTTTAAGACTTTCTGTTCTGCAGGCAGCAACTGGGGCATCTTCTTCTTAGCCAAGACAAGATACAAAGTCCAAAAAGCCTGGGGAGAGTGGTCCCACAGAGTGCTGAGACATACTGGACATGCCTGGAGGCTCATAGAAAGTCACCTTGAGAGTAATTGGCTCCCAGCCCTGCCTGATTATGCTGATGGCTCTGACTGACAGAGCCTTACCCAGAGCTCTGCACTGAGTGGGGATAGAGAAGGGATTTGCCAGCTCTTTGAGCCTCTTACTATCCAAGTCAGGGTCCCCAAACATTTTACTAAGGGGGCCAGTTCACTGTCCTTCAGACCGTTGGAAGGCCGGACTATAAAAAAAACTATGAACAAATCCCTATGCACACTTCACATATCTTATTTTAAAGTAAAAAACAAAACAAAACGGGAACAAATACCATATTTAAAATAAAGAACAAGTAAGTTTAAATCAACAAACTGACCAGTATTTCAATGAGAACTATGGGTGTAAATGCATCCTGTGCTCCTCTCACTGACCTCCAATGAAAGAGGTGCCCCTTCCAGAAGTGCAGCGGGGGTGGATAAATGGCCTCAGGGGGCCACATGCAGCCCGCAGGCCATAGTTTGGGGATCCCTGATCCAGGCGGTGGCAGCGGCAACCTCATAGCTGGATCACCAGGCTGCTAATTTAGGAAGGAGAGAGGCTTCAAAAAAACAGACTCTCCCATTGTTGGAGCTTGCAAATGCTAACAAGACCTGACTACCAACGAGACTGAGGCCTAGTATATGACATCACCATAGCAACACATCAACTGCTAATCTCTGCCTAAGTGTGCCACAGGGGCAGAGCCTGGGGTACAGTGCCACTGACCAGGAAGAGGCATTGTACGAAGGAAAAAGGAAGAAGATAACCTCTCAATATCAAGAAAAACCCACAAATTTTATAACCTTTCCCACTTTTTTTGTTTCTTTCATCTTATCTTTATTTATTTATTTTTTCTTCCACCTTGGTCCTTTGATCCTCTGTTCATTTTGTTCTTTTTTCTTCATCTTGAACTACATTACCCATAAGTGTTACATTTCCCATTTTTTTTCTTTTCTTTTTTCTTTCTCTCTATGAGGGTTATACTCCAAAACCCTTAACTTTCTCTCTGTTTTTTTTCTTTTCTTTTTCTCCTTTTTCTTTTCTCTCCCTCTCTCTTATTTTTTTCTTTTCTCTTTTAGTTTTCATCTCATTCGATCCTCACTCATGAACAAACTATTTTATTTTGGATTCAAATTTTTTCTTTGTGGCATTTTGTGTGCTTTTTGCTTCACTTTTTAACTCATTAGCATTCCCTCCAACCCCGGCTCTCCATTCTATGTAGTTTTTGTTCCACTTAATACAATAGTTTTTCTTTTATTTTTTCTTATTCTTGTTTCCTTCTTATCCCTTTCACTATATCTCTCCTTCGATCATCATTTACAAGCAAATTATTTTATTCTTGATCCAAATTTTTTTCTTTTTGCATTTTGTGCATTCCTACCTCTTCTTTTGCCCCTTTGTCACTTCTCCCCAACTCAGGCCCCACAGTTATAGGTAGTCTTTGTTCCACTTAGCACAATATAATTCTCAGTTTTGCATGGCATTTCCTCAAAGAGGGAAGGAGAGGAAAAAGAAAAATAATAATAATTTTTATTTTTTATTTATTGTCTTTTTTATTGTCTGGTTTTCTTTAATTTTATTTTTTATTATTAATTTTAATGGGGTGACACCAATAAATCAGGGTACATATGCATAATGAAAACATCTCCAGGTTATCTTATCATTCAATTGTGCTGCATACCCGTCACCCAAAGTCAAATTGTCCTCTGTCATCTTCTATCTGGTTTTCCCTGTGTCCCTCCCCTCCTCCCTATCCCACCCTCCCCTCCCTCCCCCCATCCCATAACCACCACTCTCTTGTCCATGTCTCATAGTCTCACTTTTATGTCCCATCTATGTATGAAATCATGCTGTTCTCAGTTTTTCTTTTTTTCTGATTTACTTATTTCACTCCGTATAATGTTATCAAGGACCATCCATTTTGTTATAAATGATCCGATGTCATCATTTCTTATGGCTGAGTTTATTGTCTATTTTTTTCCTTTTTATTTTTTTTATTAATTCACATTAGTGTTATTAATAAAATCACCCTCAGATGCCATTAAGGAAAATGAAATTGAATATCATGGATACAAAAGACAGAGAGGTAGCACAGATAAATAAGGAAAAAATCTATAGAAAAATTTTTTAATAGATTGGAAACCTTGGAGTTAAATGACAGAGAATTTAAAATAGAAAACCTAAAAATACTCAGAGATATACAAGAAAACACAGAAAGGCAATTTAGGGAGCTCAGAAAACAATTCAATGAACAGAAAGAATACTTCACCAAGGAAATTGAAACTATTAAAACGAATCAAACAGAGATGAAAAATTTAATTCATGAACTGAAAAACAAGGTAACAAACTTAGCTAATAGAACAGGCCAGATAAAAGAGAGGATTGGTAACATAGAAGACAGGCAACTTGAGGAACAACAGAGAGAAGAAGAGAGAGGCTCAAGAATTTTAAAAAATGAGAAAGCCCTATAGGAATTGTCTGACTTCACCAAAGAGTAACACAAGACTAATAGGTATATCAGAAAGAGAAGAGAGAGAAAATGGAATGGACAACATATTCAAACAAATAATAGACGAGAATGTCCCAAGCCTGTGGAAAGAACTAAAGCCTTGAATTCAAGAAGCAAATAGAACACTGAGTTATCTTAACCCCAACAAACCCACTCCAAGTCACATCATAATGAAATTGGCACAAACCAATGACAAAGAAAAAATTCTCAAGGCAGCCAGGGAAAAGAAGAATTCAATATATAAAGGAAGGCCTATTAGATTATCATTGGATTTCTCAGCAGAAACTCTACAAGTTAGATGAGAGTGGACCCCAATATTTAAAGTTCTGAAAGAGAGGAACTTCCAGCCAAGAACACTATACCCATCAAAGCTATCCTTCAAATACGAAGAAGTAAAAACATTCACTGATACAGAAAAGATGAGGGAATTTATCATCAGAAAACCCTCACTTAAGGATATACTAAAGGGGGTTTTCCAACTAGATACAAAGAACAAAACAAAACAAAACCACAAGTAAAAGCTCCACCAGGAACAAAAAAACAAAAACAAAAACAAATTTAAACTGTGACAACAAAAACAATAAAGGGGAGAGGACAAAGATTAACAGTAACAAAGGACAATGGAGTGCAGAAGCACTCATAAGATAGTGTACTACAATGAACATGGTAGATACCCTTTTCATTACATAATGTTAACCACCTCTGGAAAAACCACCACAGAAGCACATGACTTGAAAAAAGAAGTAACAGAGGAAAGAAGTATGGATTACAACCAAACAAAAATAAATGACAGAAAAACAAGAGAAGAAACAAGATACAAAACTAACAGAAAACAATATATAAAATGGCAATATAAAACCCTCAAGTGTCAATAATTACATTAAATGTAAATGGATTGAACTCACCAAAAAAAGACACAGAGTAGCAGAATGGATTAAAAAAGAAAATCCAACTATATGATGCCTACAAGAAACACATCTAAACAACAAGGATAAAAACAAATTCAAAGTGAAAGGCTGGAAAACAATACTTTAAGCAAATAACATCCAAAAAAAAGCAGGTATAGCAATACTCATATCCAACAATGCTGACTATAAGACAGCAAAAGTAATCAGAGACAAAAATTGTCATTTCATAATGATTAAGGGGACACTGAATCAAGAAGACATAACACTTCTTAATATATATGCGCCAAACCAAGGAGCACCAAAATATATGACAGCTACTGACTGACCTAAAAACAAAAACTGACAAAAATACAATCATACTTGGAGACCTCAATACACTGCTGACGGCTCTAGATCGTTCATCCAAACAGAAAACAAATAAATAAATATGGGCCTTAAATGAAACACTAGAGCAATTGGATATGATAGACATCTACAGGACATTTCATCCCAAAGTGACAGAATACACATTTTTCTCTAGTGTACATGGAACAATCTCAAGAATCGACCATATGTTGGGCCACAATAAAAACAACAAATTCAGAAAAATTGAAATTGTACCAAGCATATTTTTTATCATAAAGCCTTGAAACTAGAATTCAACTGCAAAAAAGAGGGGGAAAAAAACACAAAAATGTGGAAAATAACAACATACTTTTAAAAAATGAGTGGGTCTAAGAAGAAATAAGCGCAGAGATCAAAAGATACATACAGACAAATAAAAATGACAATATGACATATCATGCAACTCTGGGATGCAGCAAAAGCAGTAATAAGAGGGAAGTTTATATCACTTCAGGTCTATATGAACAAACAAGAAAGAGCCCAAGTAAACCACTTAACTTCACACCTTCCGGAATTAGAAAAAGAAGAACAAAGACAACCCAAAACCAGTAGAAGAAAGGAAATAATAAAAATCAGAGCAGAAATAAGTGAAATAGAGAACAGAAAAACTATAAAAAAAATAATAAAACAAGAAGCTGGTTCTTTGAAAAGATCAACAAAAATTGACCAAACCCTTAGCAAGACTCACCAAGGAAAAAAGAGAAAGGGCTCATATAAACAGAATCCAGAATGAAAGAGGAGAAATCACCACAGATATCATAGATATACAAAGAGTTGTTGTAGAATACTATGAAAAACTATATGCCACCAAATTCAACAATCTAGAAGAAATGGATCAATTTCTAGAACAATACAACCTTCCTAGACTGAGTCATGAAGAAGCAGAAAGCCTCAACAGACCAATAAGCAGGGAGTAAATAGAAAAAACTATTAAAACCCTCCCCCCAAATAAAAGTCCAGGCCCAGACAGCTATACTAGTAAATTCTATCAAATATTCAAAGAAGATTTGGTTCCTATTCTACTCAAAGTCTTCCAAAAAATTGAAGAAGAAGCAATATTTCCAAACACATAACCCTCATACCAAAACCTGGCAAGGATGGCACAAAAAAAGGAAACTACAGACCAATATCTCTAATGAATACAGATGCTAAAATACTAAACAAAATACTAGTAAATTGAATACAACAACATACTAAAAAAATAAGACATCATGATCAAGTGGGATTCATCCCAGAATCTCAAGGATGGTTCAGCATACGTAAAACGGTTAATGTAATACACCATATCAACAAAACAAAGAACAAAAACCACATGATCTTATCAATAGATGTGGAAAAGGCATTCAATAAAATACAGCATCATTCTATGTTTAAAACACTCAACAAAATGGGTATAGAAGAAAAATATCTCAACATAATAAAGGCCATTTATGATAAACCAACAGCAAATATCATATTAAATGGCATAAAACTGAGGACTTTTCCCCTTAAATTAGGAACAAGACAGGGATGTCCACTCTCTCCACTCTTATTTAATGTGGTGCTAGAAGTTCTAGCCAGAGCAATCAGACAAGACAAAGAAATAAAAGGCATCCATATCAGAAAAGAAGAAGTAAAGGTTTCACTTTTTGCAGACGATATGATCTTATACATAGAAAACCCCAAAATCTCCACAAAAACATTACTAGAAACAATAAACCAATACAGTAAGGTCGCAGGATACAAAATTAATATACAAAAGTCCATAACCCTTCTATATGCCAACAATGAAACATTAAAAAATGAACTAAAAAATATAATCCCCTTCACATTTGCAACAAAAATAATAAAATACCTAGGAATAAACATAACAAAGAATGTAAAGGACCTATATAATGAAAACTACAAAGCATTGTTAAGGGAAATTGAAAAAGATACAATATAATGGAAAAATATTCCTTGTTCTTGGATAAGAAGAATAAATATAATCAAAATGACCATATTACCCAAAGCAATATACAAGTTTAATGCAATTTCCATCAAAATTCCAATGGCACTTTTTTTTAAATTTCTTTTTATTTTATTTATTTTAGAGAGGAGAGAGAGAGAGAGAGAGAGAGAGAGAGAAAGGGGGAGGAGCTGGAAGCATCAACTCCCATATGTGCCTTGACCA
Source organism: Rhynchonycteris naso (assembly GCA_037038555.1). NCBI lineage: Eukaryota > Metazoa > Chordata > Mammalia > Chiroptera > Emballonuridae > Rhynchonycteris > Rhynchonycteris naso. Next base: position 183,791,938 of record CM072996.1, on the reverse strand, counting down.
GACCAGTGCAGGGTTTTGAACTGGCGACCTCAGTGTTCCCATGTCAACGCTTTATCCACTGCGCCACCACAGGTCAGGCTCCAATGACACTTTTTAAAGAAATGGAACAAAAAATCATCAGATTTATATGGAACTATAAAAAAAACCCGAATAGCCAAAGCAATCCTAAGGAAAAAGAACAAAGGTGGGGGCATTAGAATACTTAACTTCAAATTATATTATAGAGCCACAACAATCAAAACAGCATGGTATTGGCAGAAAAATAGACACTCAGACCAATGAAACAGAATAGAAAATCCAGAAATAAAACCACATATATATGGTCAAATAATTTTTGATAAAGGGGCCAACAACACACAATGGAGAAAAGAAAGCCTCTTCAACAAATGGTGCTGGGAAAACTGGAAAGCCACATGCAAAAGAATGAAACTCGACTACAGTTTGTCCCCTTGTACTAAAATTAATTCAAAATGGATCAAAGACCTAAATATAAGACCTGAAACAATGAAGTACATAGAAGAAAACATAGGTACTAACTAAACTCATGGACCTTGGTTACAAAGAGCACTTTTTGAATTTGACTCCAAAGGCAAGGGAAGTGAAGGCAAAGATAAATGAATGGGACTACATCAGACTAAGAAGTTTTTGCACAGCAAGAGAAACTGATAACAAAATAAACAGACAACCAACTAAATGGGAGATGATATTTTCAAACAACAACTCAGATAAGGGGCGAATATCCAAAATATCCAAAGAACTCAAAAAACTCAATAACAAACAAACAAACAATCTAATAAAAAAAATGGGAAGAGGACATGAACAGACACTTCTCCCAGGAAGAAATACAAATGGCTATCAGATATATGAAAAGATGCTCATCTTCATAAGCTATTAGAGAAATGCAAATCAAAACTATAATGAGATGTCACCTCACGCCTTTTAAATTAGCTATTATCAACAAGACAGGGAATAACAAGTGTTGGAGAGGCTGTGGAGAAAAAGGAACCCTCATCCACTGTTGGTGGGAATGTAAAGTAGTACAACCATTGTGGAAGACAGTATCATGGTTCCTCAAAAAACTAAAAATAGAACTACCATATGACCCAGCAATCCCTCTACTGGGTATATACCCCCCAAACTCAAAAACATTGGTACATAAAGACACATGCAGCCCCATGTTTATTGCAGCATTGTTCGTAGTGGCCAAGACATGGAAACAACCAAAAAGCCCTTCAATAGATGATTGGATAAAGAAGATGTGGTACATATATACTATGGAATACTACTCAGTCATAAGAAATGATGACATCAGATCATTTACAACAACATGGATGGACCTTGATAACATTATACTGAGTGAAATAAGTAAATCAGAAAAAATAAGAACTGCATGATTCCATACATAGGTGGGACATAAAAAAAAAACAGACTAAGAGACATGGACACGAGTGTGGTAGTTATGGGGGGGGGAGGCGGTGGAGGGAGGAGATGGAGGAGGGGAGGGGCACAAGGAAAACCAGATAGGTGACAGAGGACAATTTGACTTTGGGTGATGGGTATGCAACATAATTGAATGACAAGATAACCTGGAGATGTTTTCTTTGAACATATGTACCCTGATTTATTAATGCCACCCCATTAAAATTAATTTAAAAAAGAAAAGAAAAGAAAGAATAAAATGAAGAAAATAAATAAATAAATAAAATTCATTCTACAAACAAGTTCTCTAGATGAAGAAGGAGGAGTAAGAGGAGGAGGAGGAGGGGGAGGAGGAGGAGGAGGAGGAGGAGGAGAAAAGAGAAGGGAAGGGGAGAGAAAAGACAAGAAAAGAGAAGAGAAGAAAAGAAAAGAAAAGAAAAGAAAAGGAGAAGTAGAAATGTATTGGTAGAATGGATTCTTTTTTTTTTTTTTTTACAGGGACAGAGAGAGTCAGAGAGAGGGATATATAGGGACAGATAGACAGGAAAGAAGAGAGATAAGAAGCATCAATCATTAGTTTTTCCTTGCCATTGCGACACCATAGTTGTTCATTGATTGCTTTCTCACACGTGCCTTGACCGCGGGCCTTCAGCAGACCAAGCCACCCCTTGCTGGAGACAGCAGCAGCGACCTTGGGTCCAAGCTGACGAGCTTTTTGCTCAAGCCAGATGGGCCCGCGCTCAAGCTGGCGAGCTCAGGGTCTCAAACCTGGGTCTTGCACATCCCAGTTCAACGCTTTATCCACTGCACCACCACCTTGTCAGGCAGACTGGATTCTTAAAGAAGATTTAGGGAAGGCATTACCCGAAGGGCACAGCATATAGGAAAGAACAGAATTGCCTCTTACAAGAACACCTGTGAGAACACAACCAACTCTAGGCTAATTGTGCTGCTCACCTTTGGGGCTCCTCCCTTCCCTTCATCACACAGCACAGGTCTGCAGGGACCCAGTTTTCTTCCTCTTTGTAGTCCTCAATATTAACCCCACACACAGACACCGCACACCCTGTATCTAGAGGACCTCTGTATTTTCTACATCAATCTTGGTACTGTAACTCCCCAAAAGTTGGAGTGAGAATTGCAAAATTCACCTAAGAGTCACCTCTCCTGTCTCCTCCATCATCTGGGAATTCTATGCCTCAGTATCTCTCAAATCAATGTTTGTCTTCTCATGGTCCAGTTCTCTCCTAAACTCTTGTGATGCTTCCTCACTAGTCTCCTTCACTCCATTGGCAAAGGAACTTTCTCACAAGCATATCCAAGCAAGTGCCTCCCCTGCTGACAAGCATCCTATGTGGATGAAAGCCAAGCTTCTTTTCCTGACAACGGGAGCCATAAATGAGTTTCTGTCCAGCTTCATTCCTGCCTTTCTTATACTCACACCAGGACTGCAACTATGTCCAAACATTTGCAGTCTCAGAAGTGGTCTTGACTTTTGCCTGTGTCTTTGCACATGCTGTTCCACTTGGCTGGAGTAGCAGACCTCACCTCTGTCATGGGCTACGTTTCCTTCTCCTATGGGCTCTTGTTGGTCTCATGTCATCAGCAAACCCTGTGTGGTGATCTCTGCTCATCCTGCCTGACTCTCCCACGCACTTCCCACTTGCCCTGACAGCACCCTGCTTCAGATCACAAGTATTTAATTGTTCATTGGCATATCTGTCTTCCCGTGAGATTGGGAGACTCTGAAAGACAGATGTGTGTTCAGGAACGCTTGTTCCAAATTTAACCAGTGCCTGACATATTAGAAGCACTCATGAGTGTGTAAAGAGAAGAACAAGAAGAGACTAAAAGAGAAAGGACAGACAGACTCACCCCTATTCAGACGTTCACACTCCTTTCATGGAAGAAGGGTTTTGATTTACCCACTCAGCCAATGTCTTCTTGAGCTTGCACTATGCCAGGCTTCCTGCCAGATTTGGAGGGAGCTTCCTAAATAGTAATACATGGTTCCTAGCCTCCAACAACTCAGAACCAGTGGGAGAGCCCAGCACCTAAGTGTACAATGATAACAAAGCAAATTCTAAAAACAAGTAGAGGCACCATGCGAAAAAAGTAGAGGGGGGAGCAGACTGAGTGACTAGGTCTATTGGAGACAGCCTCAGAGAGCTTCCAAGAAGATTAGACGGCACTATTCTTTGTGCAAAGATCAGTGACCAGCATTTTCTGGATGCTCACTAAACACAGTCACCAGTGTTAGTGTATACATCGACAACTCCATTTATTCTTCACAATAACACTCTGAAGTAGAGTATTACTCAGTACAAACTAGTCTCTGCTGCAGTAACAAGTAACCCTCAAGATTTGGGGCTAATATAATAATAACATTCTTTATTCACAGAAAGCCTGCTGCATGCTCAGGCTACTCGCCAAAGCTGCTGTCCTCCAGGTGGTGACTCAGCAATCCAATGTGCTTTCATTTATGATTTTGGTGCCTCCTGAATGGCTGCAACCTGGGGATAAGGGAGAAGAGATATAGAAAGGAGCTATTCAGTCTGTCAGCTCAAAGTGACATCTGTCACTTGTACTCTACCTACAGGTCCAGGATGAGTGACATGGCCCTGTGTAACCCTAAGTGGGCTGGGAGATGAAGGCTTCTGTGTGCCTTGGAAGAAAGCATAGGAAATGAATTTTGGTGAGCACATAGTTTTATCTCTATTGAACATAAATATGATTACTGATCCCATATTTGGATGGAGGCAGTGGGGCACAAAGAGGTTAAGTAACCTGTCCAAGATCACTTCCAGTTAGAAAATGAAAATCAAACACGGGCTTTCTGAATTAGAACCATCATCCCTAATTATTATGATGTGCTAGTTTTGTGACTTTACAACTGAAAGTTGTGTGTGTGTGTGTGTGTGTGTGTGTGTGTGTGTGTGAATGAAAGAGAGAGAGAGAGAACACCAGTTTGTTGGGGTGAAAAAATTTGATGCATAGGTTTTCCGAGTCACCCTCAAGTAGCAAACATAGATAGCCATCCATGCAGCAGGTTGACCTTGATCTGTGAATATTCATGGGCTGTCCTGCTCCCCAGTCGTGAACTCTCACACTGGAGATAAATGGTTCGGGTCTAATTGGAACCAGTTTTCCCTCTAGCAGTTCCAGTCAGAAGCTTTAGGGAAAGGAGATATGCCACTGGAACCCACTTTCCTCTCAGGGAACTCCCCTTAAAAAGGAGGAAATGTGGGTGGGACATGCTCTCCAGAGCACCCCCTCCCAGTTTAAGATGAATGAAAGTTACCTGAGAAGGTCACAGAGCCAGTAAGAGAAATGTGTCCCCATTGCCACCCAATTCTATGGGCTCTCAGTGAGGTCAGTGTGCAAGGATGGGAGGTTATACATGAGGCCATCTGGAGTATGAGCAATGGAGTAAAGCAGGTGTTAAAAGGATAAGAATCCAGCGTGCCAGGATGGGAGGTTATACATGAGGCCATCTGGAGTATGAGCAATGGAGTAAAGCAGGTGTTAAGAGGATAAGAGTCCAGCCCTGGCCAGTTTGCTCAGTGATAGAGTATTGGCCCTGTGTATGGATGTCCCAGCTTCGACTCCCAATCAGGGCACACAGGAGAAGCATCCATCTGTTTCTCCACCCCTCCCCCTTCTTCTCTCTCTCTTTCTCTTTCTTCCCCTCCTGCAGCCATGGCTCAATCTGAGTGAGTTGGCCCCAGGCCTTGAGGATGGCTCCATGGCCTCCATCTCAGTCGCTAAGAAGAGTTTGGTTGCTGAGCAAGAGAGCAACACCCCAGATGGTCAGAGAACATCACCCCCTAGTGGGCTTGCCAGGAGGATCCTGCTTGGAGTACATGTGTGAGTCTGTCTCTCTGCCTCCTCTCCTCTCAATGAATAAAAAAATTAAATAAGAGGATAAAAATCCCATTCTCCTTATAACAGATGTGAGGCTTGGAAGCCACACTGTTCTGAACAGTTTCCTCCAGAGCCTGCCATTGGGTTTCACGTGTGAGCCACCTTGATCCACACTGACCAGCTCCATAGTGCCCTCAGGAATGAAAATGCCCCTCTTCTCTCAGGGTATATTCTCTCTGGGGGGAGATCACTTCCTCCAGCTCACAGGCTCTTCATTTCCACCCAAGAAAGCTAAAAGGATTGGAATTCTCCACCAGCCCACCCTTCTCCCACTCACCCATGGGGACACAGAGGTGTGGCTGTCCCCATGTGTTCAATCTCCTGGATCCCAGTTTAGCCGTAGGGATTCATGGACCTCTCTTTTCTTTCCAAAACCCAATTCACCCCTGAAACTATGTTTCTTATGCTGCCTCCTGAAGCTCTTGAATCTGGAAAATCTATGAGATTGAAATAGCAGTTGCTGTGAAGACTCACGACTCTTCCTAACATTAAGACATCAGCAGCAATTCTCCCTCACAGTACTCACAGGACAGCTCTCTGTGGGGAGGTGACACGCCGACATCTCTAAGAAGACACAATGTAACAGCTGCTCTTCTGGAGGCTGCACCCAAGATCTTTCTGTTTTTGTTTTGTTTTTTAATCTTGAGGAGTTAAATACAAAACATATTTATCATTTGAAATCTACACAGGAGTGTTTTCAGACTTACAAGAGGTGAGAAGCTCAGAGCTCAGTTACCACCTGGAGTAGTCAAAACTTCTTGTTCTGAAGTGATTATATATTTATTTATTTATTTTGAGAAGTGGCAGGCAGCAGACTCTCACATGTGCCTGACAGGGATATGCCCACTAGGGGGCGATGCTCAGCCCCTCTGGGGCGTTGCTCTGCTGCAATCAGAGCTATTCTAGTGCCTGAGGTGGAGGCCATGGAACCGTCCTCAGTTCCTGGGCCAACTGTGCTCCAATGGAGCCTTGGCTGTGGGAGAGTAAGAGAGAGACAGAAAGAAAGAAGAAGAGAGGGGGAAGGGTAGAGAAGCAGATGGACACTTCTCCTGTGTGCCCTGGCTGGGAATCAAACCCGGGACTTCCACATGCCAGGTCGATGTTCTACCACTGAGCCAACCTGCCAGGCCCTGAAGTGATAATATTTTTTATATATTGGGTTAAATACAATATATTATTAAAGTTAATGTCACCTGTTTGTTTGAATTTATTTTTTTAATGTGAGTATTAGAGAATTGAAAATCACATATGTGGTTTGTATTATATTTCTACTGACTAATGCTGGGCCTGTAAATGCCCTCAAAGAGCACAGAACCTTATTAACTATCCTGAGATCCAATCCCATTCCCCACCTACCCACCCTGGCTTTCTCCCACCACCATGTACTCGTCCTTCCTTCCCACCTTAATTTCAAGTGCATAAAAGAAGCTGCATGACTGTCATTCTCTGGAGCACTTGAGATCGTGGTCCCCAGCACTGTCATCAGTTTGCCTCAAATAACCTCTTACAAAGATTCTTTCTAGGTTGGAGCATTTCCTACTTTGACAGAAAGCTGCATATCTAAAGACACAGCATGTACCACACATCCCTCCCCACGGTGTTGGTGGCTCCACTCCTGTGACAATCTCAGTCAATTTGCTATGTCCTTCTCCTTCATGTGAAAACCCTCTCAGACCATTCTCCATACCCAACCCCCAAAATAAAGAAAAGGTAAAACAAAACAAAAAAATACTTTTTTCAAGTCACACCCTTGTTCCTGTTTCATATTTCCCCATCTGTCATTTTTTGCCACTTTTATACATATCTTCTTCTTCCAGGTATGAAAAAGTGAGAAAAAAAATCAAATGCAATTCTGTTTACTTTTAATATTTATTACAGCTTTAATGAAAACAAATAAATATGAACAAGCAAAGAAAATGATATTTGCATTTTCTTTGCTTGTTCATATTGTCAATATAAAAATGTCCAAGCATGTAGAGGATTTTCATAAAAATGTATTTGTGCCAAACAGAAGATATGCATGGAGCAAGAGCTCAACAGACAGAGACAACGGTTTTAGAGAACAACAGTGTGCAGTCTCTTTCATGCGGTGGGGATTAAGCAGTATGGAGGGAACCCAAGAGAGATGCACAAAGCTGGGGGAAGGCAACATGGGGAGTGGATTACAGGAGAGCTAGTGACAGTGTGTGCTTTCTTGTGGGTAGTTGCAGCTCATTCCAAAGGTGTGTTAATCTAGATGCATTGAAACAATGGACAGGGCTTGCTTCAGACAAAGATAAGCTTTTTACTAAAGAAGTCATGTGCCCAAAGCATGACTCCGGCCAATGACCTGCCCAGTGAGGAATTTATGACCACATTACCCTGTGAGGTTGCTTTTGATAGAACCCCTCCATTTCTAATAATGAGTGAATGTCACATCTCAACTCAATTCCAGATGATGTCAGTTTAGGGAGGGGCCCTGGCTTCCACGACCTCATCATGAAGCATCTCTCAAGGCAGACAATATGAAGGGAGACATGGTCAAATCAAGAAAGGAAAGAATGGTTCACTATGACCAAGCAAAGGGCACGCCAGTATATTAGAAAAAGTCAAGAGATGTCTGAGAAGTCATCTAGTCATACCACACCCACAAAAAATGAGGACAAGAAGGTAGGCTGTGACCTCCTGCTGCATGCTGCTCTTGACTCGGGAAGGTGGCTTACATGTGTGCTTCATTTTGTGATCTGTGAAATGAGGCTGGCCCCAGTACTCAGCTCCCAGGGACCCCTGCAGAGAGTCTCAGTGGCATCTGGGACATGGGAACAACCAATTACTGTGAGCTGTGAGGAAAATATCAATATTCTTCCCAGGCCCACCTCCCTGAGTACATTAGTGGAGAGCAGACCAGATGCTAGGCACTGGGTCTGAGGCCACAGTTTGTGCATAGGATGGGGTTCCCTCTAGTGAGTGACTAACCAACACAATGCCTGCTCAGCGATGGGGAACATTTGAGCTCACAGTTCATAGCACGCCCTTCAGGACAGAGCCACCAGAACAACACAGCCTCTTCTCAGTTGAGTGATGTGGCCAAGGTATTTCCTCTGGTGAGCCTCCACTTCCCTATCTCTGAGTCCTCTCTAAAACCTGTCACTTTATTTTTCAGAAGCTGGGTTGTGGACTGTCACAAGGAGCAACACCACTGCTCTCTACAGAGTATACTAGCTCAGTGACAGGGAAGGAGCTGCCAGAAAACATATCTAAGTGGACATTTCCCAGGAAAACTAGATCAGACCCAGACTGACACCCTTTCTGAAAGAGCAAGAGCATTTACCCTCCGTGTCATTCCAGTGTGGACACCAAACTTAACATGCAGAGATCGGGCCAGCAAGGCAGGCTACAGCCAGGGCACTGGGTTCTGCAACCCAGACTTCAGGAGTCCTCTGTTCTCATAAATCTTGACACAAGTGGTGGAGGAAATTAGCTCAGAGACACACCGAATGTGATAAAAAAAAAAAAAAAAAAAAGAAAGAAAAGAAAAAGGAAAAGAAAAAAACCACATTGACATGTCAATAAAGTAAGCTCTCTGCCCTCTGGACACCCCATAGGTCCATGGAGAGGTATATATTCCAGAAATAGCATGATATCCACATCATATTCTTGGTCGAGAACTACCAGGCCCAGGCGCTGCTGTCCTCCCCCTGCTAGAGGGCCACTCTGACCCATGCCCAGCTTGCTTCCACTCGATGGTACACGTTATTATTACTGATGATGACAGATGGTTCCCAAGGGAACATTTCCATGGAATCCGCAGCCTTGAAGGCACACAGGGAAGCAAACACATTGAATGGCATAAAAGCATGAGCATCAGGCAGCAGAATGCGACACTGTCTCTGCAGCATGGGAGTGGTGGGCAAGAAGGGAAACAGCCTCCAGAAGACCCGGACGGACTCCATCACTTTTCAATGCTGGGTCACTGTGTGGACAGTCTTCCTTATTCTGTCATTATAGAGCAGTGAAGCTTTAAGGGTGGATAAGCTCATGCCGCAGAAATTTGGGGATACGAGGTGGCAGTCACACAGGGCTATCAATCTCTGGGTTTCTAAAGGTGTTGCCAATGTTTGGAGAATTGCAAAAAGCCTCTTGACAGGATAGAAGATGTCACACTTTCTGTGTCTTACTTGTGGCACTCATGGTCAAGGAAAATTCCCACCCTAGCCAAGAGAAGAGTGGAGGAGGCTAGAAGGGGAAGGAAGGGAACCACATATTTAAACAACTTCATACTCTGCTTTGTAGACAAGTATTTCAAGTGAGGGTCAAAATCCAGCGAGAGATCTCAGAATATAAGCTTTATCTCTAGTTAACTGTCCAGAAAAGGGGAGTTTGGGAAATTCTTTTGAACTAGTGTTGAGAGGAAAAAAGGAGTGTAGGAAACAGGAAACATCTCTGATTTATGTATTCAAGAGTGCGCTGGCTAATCTGAAATAAAAAATGATGCAGTAGATCTTTCATTTAGGCTTCTGCCTTGGAATACCGTCTTCTGTCTACCTAGCTGAGTGCCACCTCTTCCTGTTATAAGTTGTTCTTTTACTTTGTTTTACAAAAGTAAGGCATGCTGATTTTTAACAACACAAACAATGCAATATAGTAGAACTGAAGAATTTCAGTCACACACGTCAATCTCACCTCTCCTTTAACCAGAGGTAAATTACTGCTACCAGCATGTCCATGTGGTCAGAAAGACTCTGTGTGCACGTGCACACTGGCTGGGCTTTAATAAACTATTATTGAGATCACACCATATACATATTATATTGTATTGCACTGTATTATATTGTAATGTATGTACATATAACATCTTTTCCTTAATGCTATTTGAGAAACAAATATTTCCTTTTTTGAATTTTTTATTTATTGATTTTAGCAAGAGAGGAATGAAGAGAGAGAGACAAGAACACCGAGCTGGTCCTGTACGTGCCCTGACCAGGGATCGAACTGGCATCTTCTGTGCTTTGGGGTGATATTCTAACCAACTGAGCCATCTGGCCAGGGCAAGACAAATATTTCAACAGAAAAATTAAATTATGTATAAATATTGACTCCATGGAATGTATATCTCAGGGTTGGGAACTAATATGGAAAAACAGTCAACACAAATGCTGAAAGTGGGTTACTATGGACAGGTGTGAAGCCCTCCCCATGGACTAAAAAGCCCATTGCTATATTGAGTCATTGCTTTGGATTAAGGCATTCTGTCTCTAGAGAGTTCTAAATAAAGAAAAAATAAGCTATTTGGGGAGATGGATACATTAAACTATCATCATCTAATATCACTTAGTACAGATCACTCATTCAATAAGTGGTGTCTGAAATTCTGCCATTGGAGAGGACCCATGCCAGCCACTGAAGAGGATGGACTGGACTTGGACCAGACATGTAAGACTCTATTATCATGGAAACCAAATGAAAGAACCTGTGGCAGGCCATTTGACCCTTTGCTCACTTTCCTGATGCTGTTTGATCTGACAAACCTTCAGAGCTGACTGTGGAGCCAGACTACCCAGTTGAATTCAGGCTCCACCACAACTTGCCCGTGCTTTGGGAAAGTAAAGCAGTGGTGATATGAGTAAATCCTCATAGGTTAGTTAGCTGTAGAAATTAAATGAGATAATATATAGGAAATACAAGAACAGCACCCATTTGTAGCATGGCCTCTGTTCTTGTTATTTTTAGTACTGCGGACAGAACTAATTTTTACTACTAGAATGTTCTTTACATAGTCCAGGACCTTATAAATTGACTGCTAATGCTTTTGACAGATGAACTAAACTAATAACAGCTAAATACAACAGAAAAAGTTACAAAAGTCTGCAGCAGGGTGGTAAAGGCTAGTGTTGGAGAGCTAGTTTTATGAATTTGAGCACCTTCCTTAAATGTCTAAGGTTCAGATTCCTAACCTGTAAAATGGGGAGGTTACTACCCATCTTGTGGTAGAGAGTAATTGAGACAATTTATGTAACTGATTGGTAGGTACTCTTATAGTACAAATCTCTATCTGAGTTGTCATTTTTAAACTAAAGGACAAGACACTCTGGTTGACTCCGAACACCCACGAGGTGGTGCTAGAAAACAACACTTATCAAGGAAGCATTCTTCTTCAAAGACTTGGAGTTCATTTTTTTCAGTTATATTTTTCCCCAACTATATCAGGAAGCTTGCTTTCTGATAAATACCCCAAACCACTTCTCATGCATCACTTTGAAATGTTAACCTACTCTAAATTTTCATACTTTTTAGCCCCTCTCTGCTTTCTGAGTAAGATTCTCACTCGGCCAACAAACCACTATTGAGTACCTACTGCAGATGAGGTTAAAGATGTGTGGGCACAGGGCCTGTCTCGATTGTGACTTCCTCTCTGAACACATTAATTTGAGATTCCTGTAGTGCTTCCAGGCAGAGTTGTGCAACAAGCAGTTGGATATTCAGACTGAGGTCCAGCACTGACACCAGAATGTGGGTTTTACTGGGGAGACAGCACTCCTGAGTCACAGTTGATCATGAGTGTGGAGCCCCCAACGCAGGACAGAGGTAAAGTGGGAAGAGGCACGATCAGAACAGACTGCCATGGAATATGGGCATATTGGCAAGAAGATAGGCACCCAGAGCTCAAGAGCCTGTGATCAAATGTCAGGGAAGACAGATGCATAAAGGGACAAAACAAGGTTGAAGGCAGAAAAATGCTCACTGAATTGGAAACAGAGAGAAGTCCCTGGACTGTTGCTTGGTGACCGAAGGGGAGATGTGCTAATTGAGATAGCCCAGTGCAGGTTGCTTCTTAGAGTGTGTGTATAGGTGAAGAAGGAACTGGTAGCAAGGGACAGGGTGACGATAAACACAAGTGACAAAGGGTCACACCACCCTCACCCTATTTCTTTGTCTCAAACAAGCTGTATGTCCTTGGACAATTGCCTGTGACCTGTTAATCTCAGACTTTTCATCCACAGATGTATACAGCATAAAAAGGTGAACTGTAGACAAGACCATTTCTAGCTCTAAAAATTTCCATTCCCCAATGTCAGATGATCAGCTATTCAAACAGTAAAGGGAAGAAGTATGCTTAAATAACTTTCTTTGAAATGGAAGCCTACCTCACAATCCTTTTTTAAATTAAGTTTTCCATTGATTTGAGATGGGTAGAGGGAGAGAGAAAGGGAGAAGTATCTACTCATTGTTTCACTTACTTGTCCCATTTAGTTGTGCACTCAATGATTGCTTCTCATACATGCCCTGATCTGGGGTTGAACCCAAGACCTCTGGTGCACTGAGTCATTGCTTTATCCACTGAGCCACCCAGCCAATCTTATACCACCAAATGATTGCAGTCCATTCAAAATAACCATTCAGTAGTGTGCAGGTGGTAGGTAAGTGCCATGCGTCTCCCTGCTGCATATGAATTAGTGGCCCCTTAGCTTCACCATCCACCGGTCACACTGCAGTCAAGTCTTCAGGGTGATTCTGGAGATAGTTTCATTCTTGAAAAATGGGTCACATGGATCTAGCAAAGCCCTGTCCCAAACGAACCGTTAACACTTCGGCTTGAAAATCATTTATCATTGACCTTCTGTGCCAGTTATAATAAAGGATGTGTATGCATATACAGATATTCAGGCCTACAGAACGTTAAATAAAATCTATTCATACATCTTTCAAACGGCAGGAAACAGGTTCAGATGCCTTCCATTCAGGCCCTGGCTCTGTTCGATTGGCTTATCCTAATAAGGAATATTTTGAGTATATACCTCTCAATGTACTATGGCTCTCAACAGAAAACCAGTTTTCTTATTCATGAAGGCCATAAAACTTGTGCCCGTAAAGACCTTGACAGATGTCTGGTGCCTCAGCATCTAAGGGGAAGTTGACATCTCATTGCCTTGATGCAAGATAGCTGGACTAGTTTTACATTTGCGTCCAGTGGCCCCCAAGCTCGACGGCGAGAAGATTTGTCACTGTGAGTGTCACAGGCGCTTAATAAGCATCTCTGAGCTGAGTGACACAGACAAGCAGAGAGCCAGCTCCATTGCCCTCCACGGCCTGATGGGAGCCGGTGCTGGTACTTCCTCGCCCACTCCAAACCCCACAGCATGCTAGGTTTGTCAGTCACACAGGCCAGAGCTCGGAAACAAGTCTCTCCAAAAGACAAAGTTTGGTGACTATGTCCCTTCATTTGAAACATCCATCGTTAACATGTCCACTTTGGGGTAACATTAAAGTTTCTTGATTAGTAGTGACAAATAATTGCCTATTTTGACGACCCTACAGAACTCTGGCTTTCTTCCTTGTCCCCTCTCTGTGAAGTGGCCTTGTGGTGGGGAAAGAGAAAGAGCTGAAACCAAACTGGCCACTTAGTTTCCAGCGCGGGTCCTTCAGGTGGAGAGGTGTGCTGGTGAGCAAGTCAGGGTGTTCTTCTGGAAGGAAGGAGAGCGGGCAGTCTCTGTCTCCAGTACCCGCCCCAGCCGCCTCTCCTGCGACCTTCTTTGAGCCTGACACCAGCGCACAGTATGCTGCTTGCCTTTAGTTTGCACAAAAACACCCCGTGATTTTAATTAACTGATTGTTGTTCTAAGAACCAACATCAAATACTCCTGTGGTCTCTCACTGTGAAGAAGAAAGAACCAGGTCAGGAGACAGGAAGTGCTCCCGCTACTGCTGGGTACTGCTGACCCGTGGCAGAAACACCCCATAAACCCTCCAGCCTGCCATTTATTAGAAATGTCATTGAAATAAGGTTGCCATGGTACAGTGGCCTTCAGCTGAGCCTGAACTCCTGGGGGGGCAGGAGGCAGAGAATTGCTTTCCAGCTCAAGCTGATTAAACCTTACCTTGACTCCCACCAGACAGATGACCCACAATAAAGGGACTGGGGTGACAATTTTATTTAAAAAGGTGATTCAGGAGAGGGTTCCTTTTAACTTGACTGAATGAATGTTGCCAAAATCGTTTGGGGGCAGAGTATAATCAGAAGCAGAAACAAATGACTTAATCACTTTGTCATATCCGTACGTTTTTGTTTTTTGGGTTTTTTTAAACCAAGAGGGCGACTGGAAAATTTGTATCACTGACTTTAAATCCTTGGTTACTGTAAGCAAATACAGCAACAGACCTGTGGAGAAGGCCCATCCAAGTTCAAGGAAACACAATATTCACAGGCTTTATTACACATAGGTAGAGGTATGGGCTCCCTGAATTCATTTTGCCTGAGCTCATTTGAAAGAGACCTTTCGGTCGGATCCAAAAAACATGGATTCAGATCAAACCAAGAAAATGTGTGGTTTTGTGTTTCAGCTGTCCTGTGGGTCCTGTTACAGAATGACCTGCCCTCTGATTATACTAGATGAACCTCATTTTTCTGATTAAATTAACAAGCACAAGTTTTTTCCTCTCCTGCCTTGACCCATCACCTTGGACATACAGTACTAAAATGCAGAAGGTAGACTAATTTATGGGGTCTGCCAGACTCTGGCAGCTCTGGAGTACATAATCATAACCTTAAAAAGTTGATTTCTGTGCCAGGCCCACATCTCTAGAATCGAGTGAATAATAATATATACTGTGTTATCTACTGCTGCCTAGCAAATTACCCAAAACATAGTAGTCTTAAACCAGACACACTTACAATATCACACATTTTCTAAGGGTCAGAGTTCTGCAGCAGCTTAGCTAGGAAGTTTTGGTTCAGGATGAGGCCACATGGGCTAGAGCTCTGGCCATCCGAGGGCTGGAAGGTCTTCCCCCTCCCCAAAATTTCCCCATGGGCTGTGGGCAGGAGGCCTCATGGGCCCCTTCACTGGCCACATGAATTTCTTCATGACAAGGCGCTGGCTTCCCCCAAAGGAAGTGATCAAGGGAGAGCAAGCTGGAAGCCACAACGTCTTTATAGCACAGCCTGGGAAACAACATTGCGTCATTTCTGCTCCATTGTGTTAGCCATACAGGCCCACCCTGAGCGAGTGTGGGGCAGAACTATACGTGCAAGCCCAGGAGGCCCATCTTGGAGGCTGCCTCCCACCCCCATGAAGGATGTTTCTAAGGTGAGTGAATAGCGATGTGCGGTGAGCAGCACCTAGTAGAGACTGAAGAAATAAAAGTTATTATTTGTCCATCTATAGAAAGCATCCCAGTTTAAAACATGAAACAGAGAGAGAATGGATTAAAAATACACACACACATATATATTTCACACACATACAAAGGGTGAAATGAAGACAACGTTCATTCAACAAATATTTACAGAGTGTCTCCCATGTCGTCTGGTTACTTGGATTCTATCAATAAGCAAAACCAAGGTTCCTGTGCTCACGTAGCCAACAGTGCAGGGGAGACATCCAGACCATTAACACAGCCTCGATCAGTAAGCAGATGATACAGGATATGAAAAGGCAGGGAGTGCTATACTAGAAAGAAGAAGAGGAAACCAGGGAATGAAGGCATGGGAGATAAAGATGGAAGGATTAAATATGGGGTTGGTCAGGCAGGTCTCAGAGAGAAGGTAGAAATGAGAAGACTTGAAGGAGGGGCTAGGGAGGCGCTAGCCAAGCAAGCACTGGGAGTGAAGTGTCCTGGGCAGAGGAAACAGTTGCAGAGCAGTCCCGAAGGTGAGATCACAGCCTGCACTTGAGAGAGAGAGCAAGAAGGCCCAGGTGCTGGAGAGAGTGAGGAGTGGAAGCCTGAGAGAGGAGGGGAAGAGAGATCATGTAGGGTACTGTGTGCTGCTGGTGGCAGCATCACAAACCTCCTGCTACCAGGAGAGCACTGACCAAGGCCAAGCAGGACTGATATAAAACCCAGGTCATGTCTGGGCAAAAGTCATCCTTCCCAAGACCACGCCCAGCCAGTGACTGGGTGCAGATGGGCTATGAGGCAGGCACTTTCCTGGGAGAGACACCAAGTCCTCTGCAAGGATCCCAATCAGTTTGCCTAGCCTTTATGAGACCACACCATGGCCTGGCACCTTCCCACCTAAATTTCCCCATATGTCCTTCCCCTCCGAACTGGTTCCATCACAGTGTGATGGCTCTCCAGCCTCCTTCACTCCTTCCCAGTTTTTGCTACCAGCAGATCCTCTAATAAAATCCTTGCTCGTTGAATCCCACCTTGTCCTCCGCATCTCAAACACCCAGACTAATGCATCGAGGTTAGGGGCTGGCTTTCACACGAAATGAAGAGGGCAGGGCTGCAAAGAGCACAGAGCAGGAGCACAGTATGGGGCACTTTGAAAGTTTCATTCTGACTGCATTTCAGAAGAGAAATCTTAGGAAAAACAAAAGTCTAAGCAAGAGGCCAGGTATAAGGTAGTGCAGTGATCCAGATAATGATGAGGCAGGTAGGGGGTGGGGGTGCAACAGGAAGAGGTGGAAGGAGTAGTCTACTCCTGAGCTCAGTTTGAAGGCAGAGTCGACAGGACTTCCTGGTGCATCACACATGAGATGTGAGAAAAAGAAAAGTTGAGGATTTTTCACCTAAGAAACGGAACAGGTGGCATTGCCAGTTGCAGGAATGGAAAAAATCTATAGAAGGGGCAGACCTGGGGGTGGGGGGTGGGGTTGGACACAGCAGTTCTGATGTCCTCTGGATGCTCAAGGGAAGGTTGAAGGCAGAGACATGGGTGCACACACATGCAGTCTGTGAGAGAGGCCTGGGTTGGAGATAGATGTTTGGGAGTTATAATGTGTAGGTGGTCCAGAAAGACAAGGGGAAGAAAAGGAAGAGGAAGAGGGCACTGACGTGACAAGAGTGAGGAGCCACGGGACAGTGGAGTGAAAGAGGTAAGGGCAGTGAGGGAGGCCGGGGTCCAGACGCCCACGGAGGACAGAGCAAAGAGGGGAGGAAGCCATCAACATGGTCAGATAGGCCAACCTTTGTGAAGGTAAAGCAAGTTAAGGACTGAGAACTGGCTACTGGATTGAGCAACGTGGAGGTTGAAGGTTATCAGTGACTGTTGAAGATAAAGATGGCTCTTGTCTTCCCTCTCAGAGACCGCTCCTCCTACGAGTTGGTGCTCCGCCTTCATCCCCAGGACCAAGGTCCTGGGTCGTCTGGGCTCTTCATATCCCCTACCTGCCTTCTCAGGCAGATATTTTGCAAGGAACAACCTTCTGATCCAGAGGCCACTCCCTGCTAGAGGAGGGCAAGTGCTTGTGATGGCGACCACACATACACATTTTAACAAGTGGCTTCTAAAGACTATAGTTCCGGGGCTTGTTTTGGTGGGTGGAATTTCAGCCCAAACACTTCGTCTAGCATCCCAAAAGTGACAGGGTGCGCAGGAGGGAGTGCGCTGGACAGAGAGCAGTGGGCACGACCCCTGGTCCCAGCTCTTCCAGAAGCAGCTCTGTTGCCTGGCATGTCTCACCTCACCTCACCTCTCTTGGCCTAAGCAGCCCCATCTGTGGGAGAATGGTTTGACTGGCAGATTCTCATTCTATCAGGATGATGGAGCCCAAAGAGGTCATTCTGTGTATAACAATGTGACCTTCTCAGAACATCATAGGTTTCTGATACATTCAACTTTACTGTAAAAAAAATTTTTAAGAATTTTTTTCAGCATAAAGGGCAAATAGTTTTATTGGACATATTTGATTACATATGTCTTATTAGACGTGGGCTATTGGAGGAAGAGGAACAGCTGTTGAGTTCACTCAGCTTGACTGTCCCCTGAGTCTCAGTTTAGAGTAATTTATTGTCTACTCAGGTAGAGAGGGGTAGTCAAGACAATTATTTAAGAAAAATGTTTGGGAGAAAACTTTGAATTGAGAAAATTGTACTCATTCACTAATTTTTTATCCCGGGATTTGGCGGGAGTGGGGAGAGATAAACCACCAACTGATTGAAATTCTGGAAAAGTTTTGGCCCCAGGAAACCAGTTTTCTAGGATAGAATCTCTGCTGGATACTCCCCAAAGTCCCCTCCAGCTACATCAAAGATTCTACAAAGAAACACCTTCTTCCTGTTCAGCAGAGAACCCTGGGCGAGGCCCGAGGCTAAAGCCACTTGGAGTACCACCGGGTGGGCACCCCATACCAGGCTGCTTTTTTTTCTTTTTATTTATTCATTTTTAGAGAGGAGACACAGAGTGAGATAGAGAGAGAGAGAGAGAGAAAGGGGGGAGGAGCTGGAAGCATCAACTCCCATATGTGCCTTGACCAGGCCAGTACAGGGTTTTGAACTGGCGACCTCAGTGTTCCCAGGTCGACCCTTTATCCACTGCGCCACCACAGGTCAGGCACCACCAAGCTGCTTTTGCAGAAGCTGAATGGCTTTATTTTTACTGTAGGCAATTCAATAAATAACGTGCCAATGCTGAGGCTTCAAGCAGATGGGATATCTGCAACTGCCCACTGCACTCCTCTGTAAAAGTGAGAAAAGCCAAAGCAGAGTATAGAAGGACTACTTAGACATTTCAACCTCAAAGTAAAACATCCTAGAAGACACAGACATGTATTAGCATTCCTTAGGAAGTAAGCAGGGAAAGAATAATTATAGCGTGTCCGTAAAGTCATTGTGCACTTTTGACAGGTTACAGGAAAGCAACAAAAGATGATAGAAATGTGAACTCTGCACCAAATAAAAGGAAAACTCTCCCAGTTTCATATCTATTCAGTGCAGTTCGATGTGGGTTCCATTTGTTGCCCTACACACATCCAAATGATAGCAAAGTTCTTGCCACACATGGGTAAGGACGTCTGGTGTAACAGAGTGAATGATGTCTGTGATTCTCTGTTTTAAGTGATTAATGTCGTTGATAAGTTCAATGTACACATGTTGCTTCACATAACCCCAAAAGTAAAAGTCTAAGGGCGTCAGATCCGGGGATCCTGGTGGCCATGGCTTGACAGAACCCCTGCCTATCTACCGCCAGGGGAATGTTCTATTCAGAAACTCACGAATAATGGTGGCGTAGTGTGGAGGAGCACCGTCCTATTGAAAGATGACACCTTCTGGAAATTGTGGCAGTGTATACAATTCCAACATGTTAAGATAGGTGTTTGCCCTCACAGACTGCTCCGCGAAAAAAATGGGTCTATCACCTTATCATGCATCAGGCCACACCGCACGTTCACTTTAGGGGTGCTACGTTCATACTCAACGTAGGCATGAGGACGTTTAGCAGCCCATATTCGGACGTTATGGCGATGAACATTTCCACAAATATGTAAGGTCGCCTCATTGCTAAACACAATCTTCTGAAAAAATCTTGCATCATTGCCAATCTCGTGAAGCATATCTGTAGCAAACGGCGCATCGTGTGGGTCTATCTGCCGGTTTGATAGCGTGCAACAGCCGCAACTTGTACCCCGTAAAACAGAGACGTTTCTTTAACACCTTATGAACTGTCGAACACACGCACGCACAGACTTTTTAGGGCTCCTTAGGTAGCTATCCCATATAGCCCCTACAGACTCATCACTGACTGATGGCCTACCAGAACGGGGTTTCTCCACCAAACTGCCGGTTTCCTTCAACTGCTTATCCCACCGAGTAATGTTATTCCTATGTGGTGGCGCTTCGTTATAAACACGCCGATATTTACATTGCACTTTGGTCACAGATTCGAATCTAGCGAGCCACAGAACACACTGAACTTTCCTCTCTACCGTCCACATCTCAACTGGCATGGCCGTGGGCTGCTCGGCTGTATATACGGTGTTAACGTCATCATCTGCGCATGCGCACATGCTACCGCATCATCCTACAGAAACTGGGAGGGTTTTCCTTTTATTTGGTGCAGATTTCACATTTCTATCGTCTTTTGTTGCTTTTCTGTGACCGGTCAAAAGTGCAGTGTGACTTTATGGACACACTGTACTTCTGTTTTTCTGCCTCTCTGCTCAGAAAGCCAAATATATGCAATTACAATATCAGCCTCTAGATGGCAGTCAAGGAAAGGAAAGATAAAATTCTGAGTTGACAGAGATCATTAGAAACTAATTAAAGCTGCAAAACCAAATATTTTTTAAAAATACAGCATCATAGGAGAAAATAGGTAACATATAAAGACAAAAAGGAAACACAGGAAAGTTTTGCATACAATATATAACCAATCCTTAAGAGAAATTCTGCTTTAAGCTACTTAGAATTCTAAAAGCAATTAGTGATTTACTTGGGATACATTTGTGATAGTTCACAATTATAGTCAGGAATCTCTTTATGCAATAAATGTGAGTGTGCTAGGTGACTCCTAAAGTCTCTCAAAGTTCTAAAATTTCCGAGGAGCAGTGTGCAAATTCAGTTTTGCAACCTGAATCCTATTTTTGATAGACTTCTAACAGCCTTCATGGTGGCTATTTTGCTCTTTCTAGCAGTTTCTAACCCTTTGGAACAATGACCTGAAATAAGGTCAGTTATAGAGTCTGGGTTTGTTCCTTTGTACAGCAGCCTGTTTGGATCTGTCTGCTGCACTGGGCCGTGGCTCCGGGGTCACTACTGGTGCTGTAGGAGTTACTCAGCAGTATGGGGAGAACAGTGCTGACCACAGTGACAGGACATGTGTTACGGGCCTTTAAATGAGGTCACAGATCTGCTAGGACTGGCAAAGGGTGCTGGCCTGTAATGAGCTGGGGTTTAGCAACATATAGCCTGAGCCGCCTGTGTCCATGTCCCCAGAGACTTCAACTGGGCAACAGGCGTTGAGGCCAAATAGCTCTAGGAACCACTATCCCCCCAAAAGGAACTGACCTCACATCCAAGGTCAGCCAAAACTGAGGCAAGCCAGCATCCCAACTGCAGTAACAGAATCTAGCAAACACAGGGCCATGTATCCAAATAACAGACATCTAGTTTAAACAGATTACTTTCTTCCTGGCAGCTGGCTTATTGTAAAGCTTACTAATGTGCATTTTAGGAAAATATATATGAGTGTGTGTGTGTTTCAATATACACATGTTTGACAGTCCAAAGTGTTTACTCTAAGGATCTTTCACAAAAATATAAACTCATAGAGCTGGAATGGACCCTAAGAAATCACCTCGTCTACCACATACCGCCGTGCAGATCTGCTCTGAAGCCTTGCCCAAAACAGAAAATAAAAACAAACCCAAAATATCTACCCCCTTTCCTTTCCATCAAGTTTCCAGGGAAAATTTGACCAGGGACACCCTTCCTCTTTCTGTTCATCATTAGCACATTCTTTTAAATGTTTATCTGTGATCTAGATTTAAATTCAGGCAGCTCCACTTACAGGCTATACGTGTTCCAACAAGCTACCTAACCTCTCAGAGCCTCACTGTCTTCATTTATTATTTATTATTTATTATTTCTTTTAGTGAGAGACAGACAGGAATGGAGAGAGAGATGAGAAGTATCAACTCATAGTTGCGTCACTTTTAGTTGTTCATTGACTGCTTCTCATACATGCCTTGACTGGCGGGGGCGGGGGGGGGGGGGCTCCAGCCGAGCCAGTGACCCCTTGCTCAAGCCAGTGACCTTTGGCTCAAGCCAGTGACCTTGGGCTTCAAGTCAGTGAGCTTTGGGCTTTAGCCAGTGACCATGGGGTCATGTCTATGATCCCACAATCAGGCTGGTGTCTCCTCACTCAAGACAGCAACCTCAGGGTTTTGAACCTAGGTCTTCAGTATCCCAGGTCAATGCTCTATCCACTGTGCCACCACCAGTCAGGCCTCACTTTCTTCATTTAGAAAATGAGTATTTGAATAGGTACTGATTAGGGATGTTGCAAGGCTGGAATAAAAATATATGTAAATGAGCCTGACCAGGCAGTGGCGCAGTGGATAGAGCATTGGACTGGGATGCAGAAGATCTAGGTTCGAGACCCCGAGGTTGCCAGCTTGAGCGCGAGCCCATCTGGCTTGAGCAAAAGCTCACCAGCTTGGACCCAAGGTCGCTGGCTCCAGCAAGGGTTGGTTCGGTCTGCTGAAGGCCTGCGGTCATGGCACGTGTGAGAAAGCAATCAATGAACAACTATGGTGTCGCAAGGGCAACGAAAACCTAATGATTGATGCTTCTCACCTCTCTCCATTCCTGTCTGTCTGTCACTATCTATCCCTCTCTCTGACTCTTTCTCTGTCCCTGTAAAATATATATATAAATGATGCATGTTAGGCCACTATAGCTAATGAATAAATACTTACTAGGGGCCTTCTCTCTTCCCAGGGGGCAATGGTTGGCTTGTCATGATGGCTGGGGAAGCCCTACAGAAATTCAGCAATCATGGATACCAGGCAGTCTGCTTTGCTCAATTCAGCCCAACACAATGAAAAAAATCGTTCCCTGGCCCCTGTGATTTTCAAATACACAGTTGCACATGTATGTGGCTGAAAGCTTATGCTCACCTTAGCCCAGAATGTAACTCCATGCCACAGAGACATACAAGCGTTTTTCACATGGGTAGAAATATACTGAACTTTGTAGTGTACTTTGTTGTCCATCCAGGGAAGATCTTTTTGTGTTGTGTGTGATGTTCCCGAGAGTTGTTCACAGTTTCATACAATCACATTAACTAGATTGATGTCCTGGAATTGAGGACAAAATAGATACGTCAGTGACGTGATATACCTGGGTCAGTGCATGTTGTCGTGGCTCAGTTCCCAGCAATTCTGTCAGAGGGCGTGGAGCCCACCTGCCAGTCATATCACAACTGTAGCATTGTGAATATAATGCTGATATTTATTATCAAACAGAGGCTCTGGGTTTGACGGGCAGATGCCGAAGCTGGGTGTTCTCAGCCCACAGGGGTTCTCCCAGGCTTCTTCCTCCCTGCAGCCTTCGCTGTGACCTGTGTTCTTAGCAGCACCCAGCTTTGAGTGACGTCCCTCCCTGTGAGTTCCCCGGGGAATCCCCTAGCAGTCCCCACTCTCCTGAAATTCCCTTCTCTCCAGCTGCAGGCTCTAAGAAAAGACAACTGTCGGTCTCCTGGTGCCTATATGAGAAGGAAGGACACAAGGTTGGCCCAGGGCAGAGTTCTGTCCCAGCTGGGAGCTCAATTCCCCAGTTACTTCTTCCCCCTCCCCTCCCAACTGGAGGTGAAATGAGAGGAATTCTTGTTTTGTTTTGTTTGCAAAGACCTATTTTGGCAAGTGGTGACCCAGGTGGAGGGCTCCATCACCTCATGGAAGTGGGATACCTGAGGGACAGGGTAACTGAAAGAAAAATAAGCAGGGAGTTTGTGGAAAGTCCACGGTGAGAAGAGGCCAAATGAATAAGGTGAAACTATCTCCTGGCCATTTCTTTTTTCTTAGGTGGCAGGAGGAAGCCACACAGAGAGACCAGAACCCTTTGTGACAAGCCATGTGGAAGCAAATGGCACTGAGGCGGAAGGCAGTGACCCAACTGGGCATGTGGGACAAGCCCAAAGGTTGGAGTTGGTGAGAGGGAATCCCCATAGCCTAATACATTTTGAAGACTTTATTTTGCAATGCTGGTGTATTTAATTAGCAGTGGGAGACAAAGGGCCTTTCTGACTCACAAACTATACTTGGGTTGGGTAGCCTGATTGTTACAGGGGGCCCGAGCGAAGACAAGTGATGAGGAGATTCAAAAATGAACTGTCCACCAACTTCCCATGTGGCAGGCTGCCTGAGAACAGTGCACACTGTCTTGCCCCAATGGCATCATTGGACATAAGACTGAAAAAAAGAGCCATGACCTTTGGCTTTACAGATCTCCCCTCCCTTTAGGGAGGGCACAGTGAAGCAACTTCCTTCCTTGGCTGCCACCTCCACAGGCTTTCAGGAATGTGGCTGTGCTGCAGCCCAAGGCGTGCAATTTATCATAGCCTGTTCAGGATGTTAGAATAGAAGCACCATAAACTGGTGGCTTAAAAAGTGAGTATTTATTTCTCACAATGCTAGAGACTTGGAAGTCCAAGATCAAAGTGCCAGCAGATTCGGTTTCTGGTGAAGACCCAGGTCTTGGTTCACAGGTTCTGTCTTCTCTCTGTTTCCTCACGTGGTGAGAGAAGGGATAGAACTTCCTGGGGTCTTTTATTTTATTTTTTTAATTAGGGCACTAATCCCACTCATGAAGAAACCATACTCATAATCTTATCACCTCCCTAAGGCCCCATCTCCATCAACATCTCCTCCAAATCTGGGGGAAACATATATGTTCGGTCCATTGCACCATCCAGCCTCTATTCCTGCAGTATCTCTGGAGTGAGATTACTTGGGTTATTCCTGGGTACAAAGAAATGTCAACTGAATTTGGTAACTCAACTGTAAGTATCATGAAGTTTCAAATGCTACTGATTTCAAATCTTACCCACACTGTGATGACAAACACCAGGTGGTGTGGGCTTTCCTTCTCTCTGTCTCCATAAGTCACACATGTTCAGCCCCTGCTGTCTCTTTGATGCAGGCATTCCAGGGATCTGGGGACCTGAAGGCCTGTGTTTCACTTTGGGTTCATGTCTTCACACAGGAAGAAAAGTCAAATGTAAGCATTCAAGCCAGCATGGAGTTTAAAATGAAAGTTTATTAGTGAAGAATTGTGACAGAGAGAGGCTAGTCCACAGAGAGAGCAGCCCATTGCCAGTGAGATTTACTTCCTTGAGCCTCATTCATTCAAGGGTTAGGGCATTCAATAGCAAGGAGGAATACCCAGGGTTTTATGGATAAGGGGTGGAGACTTCTCTAAAGAGCCCTGTCAGCCACGTTGTATCCTTATACAGGCTTTCCATTTCTAATCATGGTGGCATGGGTTATATTACTTAGTATGCTAATGTATTATAGTTAGCTTGTAATGAGGCTAGGTGTTACTGCAAGGTGAAATTAGTCACCATGCTGGATTTAGCTGGTCTTCTACCAGTTCTAAGCCATAAACAGGTTGGGGGTTGGTCTTACTATCTCTGTGATAGTTCTTGTAGCCCTTATTGGTTGCAGCTGTCTCACCACATACCCTATCTCATCTTCACCTCACCCTCTAATGAACTTGACCCTTGAAGAACATGGGTTTGAACTGCATGGGTCCACTCATTTTCTTTTTCAAAAAATAATACAGGACTTTAAATGTGTTTTTCTTATGATTTTCTTAATAGCAGATTTTTTTCTCTAGCTTACTTTATTGTAAGAATACAGTATATTATATATGTAACACACCAAGTATGTGTTAATTGACTGCTTCTGTTATCAGTAAGGCTTCTAGTCAACAGCAAGCTATTAGTCAGGGGTCCCCAAACTTTTTACACAGGAGGCCAGTTCACTGTCCCTCAGACCGTTGGAGGGCCGGACTATAAAAAAAACTATGAACAAATCCCTATGCACACTGCACTATCTTATTTTAAAGTAAAAAAACAAAATGAGAACAAATACAATATTTAAAATAAAGAACAAGTAAATTTAAATCAACAAACTGACCAGTATTTCAATGGGAACTATGGGTGCGGATACATTCTGTGCTCCTCTCACTGACCACCAATGAAAGAGATGCCCCTTCCAGAAGTGTGGCAGGGGCCTGATAAATGGCCTCAGGGGGCTGCATGCGGCCCACGGGCTATAGTTTGGGTAACCCTGCTATTAGTGGTTAGGTTTGGGGGGGAGTCAAAAGTTATATGAAGATTTTTTTGACTGCATGCGGGTCAGTACGCCTACTTCCTCATCCCCCGTGTTGTCCAAGGGTCAACAGTACTTTCTTCTTGCCCACTCTTCTCTAACCACACAGGATGCCTGCCCCTTGCTTCTGCCTGGGACCCTCATTCCTCCTCTTAGCCCCGGGCTTGCACCCTAATTCCTTCAGATCTTTGTTCAGTGGAACCTGCTCTGGACACTGCTTCACAGGTTTCTTCCCCTAATAGAAGGCAAGCTCTTTCAAGTCACTCAACATGGCCATGCCTGGCACATGGTAAGTGTTAATAAATATTTGTTGAATGAACAAATGTCCGCTTTTATCTCATCTTCTTCCTTTGGATTGAAGGGTTTTGATAAAATGTTCTATACCTCCTTTCCCCAGAACACTGCTGTCTCCCAAGAAAGAAACTTGAGTTTCTAATATACAGGTGGAGCTATATATCTGATAGTATAACCTTTTTATTACACTGCTGTAATTTCTCCAAAGCCGCTTTTCAAAAACTTACCATGTTGTTATCTTTATAAAATTATTACCTCATATATGTAACAACGAGGTGGTAAGTAGAATATTTTAATGCCTGGACTCCAGCCACACATGCCTGCATTCAAATTTTGGCTTTAGTGTTTAACTCCTGGGAAGACTTCGAGCAATCATTGCAATTCTGAAAGACTCAGTCAATTCATAGGTAAGGTGGAATATTAATGCTGCCCACCGTACAGGGCTGCAAGGACTGGGAGAGACATAAAGGGAACAACAAAGTTCCTTGCATATGTGAACATGAGATGATGCCACCTATGGTGGTAATGATGATGACTAGCTCTGTGTTACACAGAGCATAATACTATCAGTAAGGCATGGGCTCCAAGATATGTTTCTATTTATAGTAGTGGTGATTGTAATTTCCAATGACATATTCCCACCTTCTTGCCAAGTAACTACCGTGTACATGCTACAAGAGAAGATAAACTATTACTCTAAAAAAATGAAAATCTATTAGCCTGACCTGTGGTGGTGCAATGGATGAAGAGTCGATCTGGAATGCCAAAGTCGATGGCTTTGAACTCCGGGCTTGCCCAAGAAGCATCTCACTCCTCCCTACCCTTTGTAGAAATTGATAAGATAATTGTAAAATTCATATGGAAATAAAAGAAACTCAAAATTGCCAAAACAATCTTTAAAAAGAAGAATACGTTTGTAGGAGTCACACTTCTTGATGTCAATAAATACGACAAAGTTACAATAATCGAGACATCATGGTGCTGGAATAAAGCCAGACATATACATTGATAGAATAGAATTTAAGGTCTAGGAATAAATCCATACATTTATGGTCAACAGATTTTTTACAAAAATGCCAAGAAAATTAGTGAAAAAAAAATAGGTTTTTTTTAAACAAATAGTGCTGGACAACTGAAAATCTGCATACAAAGAAATAAAATCAGACCACTTCCTCATACCATACAAAAATGAACTCAAAATGAATCATCAACATAGACATAAGAGACAAAACTGTAATGGTTTCTAAGGTATGGCACCAAAAGTTCAAGCAAAAGAAAAAAAATAGGTACATTAGAAGAAGTTATTTCTTGTTCAAATAGGTTCTCAATACCCTGCATTTCACCGCAAAGAAGCAGATTATACATTCCTTCCAAGTGCACATGGAACCAGTATTATTTACAATAGTATGGTGACCAATTGTTCTCCTTTAGGGAGGACAGTCCTTCTTTTATAAGTTCTGTCCTCCCTCGAAAAGTGTCCTCATACATACCCTCCTTTTTGATATTGGAAGACTAATCTGTAAATGTCCATATTCAATCTATGCAGAATCGATTCATTGCGTGTGATGTGACGTATTTGTATCTAAATGAGTACTTTTTCTTACAATTATTATTAAAAATTAATAGGCATGTAAGCATAATTACAATCTAAAATACTACAAATGTTTTTATTATGCATTTATCATATTATAGTGTATTATTGTTGCAATGAATAAAATGTTTCTTTTATTTATGATACTGTTTTCTTCAATTTGTTTTTATCCTCCTTTTCATTGTAAAAATGTTGGTCACCTTAACAATAGCCAAGATATGTAGCCTGACCAGGTGGTGGCGGAATGAATAGAACATCAGACTGGGATGCAGAGGACCCAGGTTTGAAACCCCGAGGTCGCCAACTTGAGTGTGGGCTCATCTGGCTTGAGCATGGGCTCACCAGTTTAAGCGCGGGGTTGCTGGCTTGAGTATGGGGTTATAGATATGACCCCATGGCCACTGACTTGAAGCCCAAGGTTGCTGGCTTGAGCCCAAGGTCACTGGTTAGAGCAATGAGCACTCGCTCTACTGTAGCCCCCTGGTCAAGGCACATATGAGAAAGCAATCAATGAACAACTAAGGAGCCGCAACAAAGAACTAATGCTTCTCATCTCCTGTCCTGTTTTCCCATCTGTTCCTCTCTCTGTCTCTCTTTCTGTCACACAAAAAAAGGTATGAAAGCCACCTAAGTGTCCATCAGTAGATGATTGGATTAAAGGAGCGGTGGTACATATGCACAATGGAGTATTAGTCATAAAACAGAATGAAATTTTACCATTTGAAACAACATGGATGGACCTAGAACGTATTAATGCTATGTGAAATAAGTGAGAAAGAGGAAGACAAATACCACTTGATTTCAGCTACTTGTAGAGTCTACAGAACAAAATAAATGAACAAACAAAACAGAATCATAGATACAGAGCACAAACTGACAGTTGTCATATGGGAGGGGGGAAAAGGGTGGGAGAAAAATATAAAGGAATTAAGAGTTCAAATTGTTAGTTACAAAGTAGTCACAGGGATGTAAAATACAGCATAGGGAAAATAATTTGTAATATAGTAATAACTGTGAATGGTGCCAGGTGGGTATTAGACTTAAGTTTAATCACTATATCCTATACTGTACACCTGAAACTAATATAAAATGATATTGAATGTCAACTGTAATTTAAAAAGTAAAAAATAAAAAATAAACAAAAAAAATAACAACAAAACCAGTAAAGTAAAAATGTATCTTAATGAAGTTTTTATTAAACAAATGAAATGGTACCATTATAAATTTTTTAGAAAACATAAAATGACACCAACAATATAACAACTACATAAGAATTCAATGCAAGACATGTAATACAGATAAAGAATGGGACATATTGTGAAATATGAACACTTCATATCATTCAGGGGGAGGATTACGGGTATAGTTACTTTCAAGATGTAGTTTTTAAAATAAATGCTCTTTTAAACATCTCGTGGTCAAAGAGTGGGAAGAGAAAGGATAATCTGTTCTTATTCCTATTTTATTTCTCTAATAAAAATAGGAAGAATCGGGACAGTAGGAAAAGGGCCTCTGCTGCCCCACTTCCTGATTTTTCTTGGTACTTGTAACCCACATTGGATATCTATTTTTATAACCTGCCCAAATGGGCCTACTTGCCTTCCTTTGTCCCTTTCTTATTTCCTTCTTTCTTTTCTTCTTTTCTGCCTGCCTTCCTTCCATAAGCAATCACTGAGCCCCTGCCACGAGGCAGGTCTTGAGCTTTGTCCTGGTCTATTAAATGAACTTGGACATTCCCAGCCCCACACTCTCCATGTTAGCTCACATTTTCACACCCCTCCCCTACAGGATCACAACAGGATCATGCTTCCATTCTTTTACTCATTCCTATGTCCTGCCTTGTAATATACCCTTTTCCCCTTCTCAGTCTAACAAAGTCCTGCTCATCTTTCAAGTCATAGCATAAAAACCACCTCTTTCATGAAGTCTTCTCTGATTTCCCCCATCAAAATTACTTCCCCCTGCTTAGTTATTTTGTGGTGTCATTTGTTCTATCATTTTATTATATTTTTATAAGCACTAATTAATAAAACTATTAAATTTACATACATAACTATGCAAAAGGATGATCTACTATCGATGGACTTTAAGAAAGTTGGATGACTCACAGGAAACTTACACACTTTAGTCATTTAATTCTTAAGAATTTCTTTTTAGGTCCTAATTTTTCTGGCTTTAATTTTATGACTGTATTCACACCAAGGCTCTTAAGTGATGCAGCATCTTTTGAGATAAATAATGGGTTGTGCTTTTCTATAGCTGGTAGTTTGTTGTAATAAATCCAAGTTTATTCTTTCAATTTCAGTGACTTGTTTTTATGACCCAGGATATGGTCTAGCTCAGCAAGTACTCCATGTGCACTGTCATTTTACATTTCTTATCATTACCTTTATTCTGTTTGATATCATAATTTGTTGTACAAACATCTTTGACTATCACTAGATATTAAGTTCCTTGAAGACCATGACTTCATTTTATTTGTTTGTTTTCTATTTCCCAGAACCTAGCATAATGCCAGATACAGGGAGGTACCCAATAATTGTTTATTGCATTGTGTGTTATTTAATCCTTGATACTCTTTGCCTGATTAATAAACACGCCCAATGTCAGAATAGTTACTTCTATTAAAAGTCACATGAGCCTGACCAGGCGGTGGCGCAGTGGATAGAGCGTCGGACTGGGATGCGGAAGACCCAGGTTCGAAACCCTGAGGTTGTCAGCTTGAGCACGGGCTCATCTGGTTTGAGCAAAAGCTCACCAGCTTGAGTCCAAGGTTGCTGGCTCGAGCAAGGGGTTATTCAGTCTGCAGAAGGCAGTCAAGGCACATATGAAAGAACAATCAATGAACAACTAAGGTGTCAAAACAAAAAACTGATAATTGATGCTTCTCAACTCTCTCTGTTCCTGTCTGTCCCTCTCTATCCCTCTCTCTGACTCTATCTCTCTGTCTCTGATAAAAAAAAGTCACACGAACTGTGCTTTTACTTTTGTTCTTTTTTAAAATAGAGATTAAAACATTAAAATCCTGAAAGGAAATTCTAATTTTTCAAAATTGTCCGGCACCTGAGAAAAAGTTACTCCCTGTAGCTCAGTAAACAATCGCCATAGGGGTGTTTAGGGATTTGGAGAAAAGGAGATATTTAAATAATTACAATGAAGATGGATTTTGATGGCAATGTAGGTACTTGAATTCTCTCACATCCACATTAAAACTACAACTAAACTACAGAAAAAACATCACTCAGAACCATCTGAAATCTAGCTGAACAGAAGTCCTACCACTAAGGATACAAAGAAGAAGCCACATCAAAACTGGTAAGAAGGACAGAGACGCAGAATGCACTGACCCCTCACCCATGTGTGGTGAATAAAAATCAGGAGGGATATCTCAGCTGTGGAGGTTCCCCTTGAGGAGTAAGGGGTCCCAGTCCGACACCAGGCTCCCATTCCCAGGGTTCCAGTGCCAGGAAGAGAATTCCTCATAACTTCTGGTGGTGACAACCAGCTGGGATTGTGGCTGAGTAAGATGGAGGAGGGGAGATGGAGTCCCAGGTAAGGGCCCACAGGACATATTCTGACTCACTCACTCTAGGCCTCAGCATTGGGGCAGAAGTTCAAAAGGCAAGAGGGACACATGGGAGGAACTGGATTGTCTGGCATTAGGTCAAAAGCTGGGGGGAGCTTTCTCCCAGACAGAAGTGCTGGAAGAGGTCATTGTTTCTTTTCTGAGCCCTCGCCCCACAGAGCTGGGAGGTAAGCACCATATATGAGTCTCCATCAACTGGGCTAGCACTGTTCGCCCTACCCTGGCCATTGCCTGAGACCCCATCCAACCCAACTCAAAGGCCCACCCAAGTTGTTTCCAATGGCTTTTTCATACAAACACTTGTTTGTCTCATGCTTCAGACTTTGCTAAAACCTCTCAAACAAGCAACATCTGACCTCAGCATGGCCCATACATTTTGCTAAGTGGCCCCAGGCCCAGCACTAGCAGCAGCCAGTCTTGGATAGTAGTTCAGTTTATTGTGGACACCTTCAAACAAAGAAAAATTGGCAGCCATTTTCAGATCACTGTATATTTATGCTGCATGGCCCTGAGTAGGACACAGATGGCAGCTGACCTTGGCCTGCTCCTCCTGGGGGTTAGTAAGTTAGACTTACTAACTTGCTGAAGTAAGTCTTGCTCAGTGAGGTGGACCCCTGAATAGTTGATCTTCCATGGTGATCACAGCTAATCTTTGCATCTGTATGGCCTGAAGGTAAATCCCTCCCATTGATGTGCCAACAGCAATCGGTGCCAGAAGGAGAAAAAAAGAGCAAGAAATTGAAAACCTATGTGAAAAAATGACAGAAAAGTTTTCTAACCTGGTAAAGAAAATAGACATACAAGTATAGGAAGCACAGAGAGTCCCAAACAAGATTAAACCAAAAAGGCCCACACCAAGATCCATCATAATTAAAATGACAAAGGTTAAAGACAAAGAGAGACTCTTAAAAGCAGCCAGAGAAAAGTAGTTAGTTCCCTACAAGGGAACTCCCATAAGACTGACAGCTGACTTCTTAACAGAAACTTCGCAGGTCAGAAGGAAATGGCAAGAAATTTTCAAAGTGATAAAAGGAAAGGATTTACAACCAATACTACTATACTCAGAAAAGCTATCATTTAGAATCAAAGGACAGATAAGGAGCTTCCCAGACAAGAAAAAGCTAAAGGAATTCATCACTACTAAACCAGTATTATATGAAATGTTAAAGGGTCTTTTTAAAGATAAGATGGGATTTGGGGGAATTGGTGAAAAAGGTGAGAGGATTAAAAAATACAAACCGGCAGTTATAGAATAGTCATAGGGATGTAAAGTGCAAAGTAGGGAATATAGGCAATAACATTGTAATAACTATGCATGGTGTCAGCTGGCTACTAGATTTATCAGGGTGTTATTTTGTAAGTTGTATAATGTCTAACCACTGGGTTGAACACCTGAAACTAATACATAGGAGTGGACAAAAATAGATTTACAGTTGTAATGCAAATAATATAATAATTAATAAAAATTATAATACAAATATAAATTCTGTCTTTCATGTACTCACAACTTTATACACACATTTATAATATTGTATGTCAAATTTAATTTAAAAGTACTTAAAGTCAAAAAAATTACAATGAAGAAATAATCCAAGATAAATGAAAATACTCTCTAAAATTTTCTTGCAGGTAAAAAAAAAATTTTTTTGCAGGTAATTTCACAGTAATATATTTAACCAGGTATCATAATCTATGTTTAAGTATTGCCAACTTGTTCTGAATTCAGTAGGAAAAAAGAGAGAGGAGCTTTCATTTGGTCTTTTTTTGCAAATCAAGACAGAGAATTATTTCTTAC
Organism: Rhynchonycteris naso; assembly: GCA_037038555.1. NCBI lineage: Eukaryota > Metazoa > Chordata > Mammalia > Chiroptera > Emballonuridae > Rhynchonycteris > Rhynchonycteris naso. The sequence continues at coordinate 183,758,792 of CM072996.1, read as the reverse complement.
CCTAGCAGCTGCGACCTTAGCTTCCCTCCAGCCAGATGCTGCTGCTGCTTCAGCCAAGTGCACACACTGCCACCTCCTGGTAAGAAGAAGAAATGCAGATATTCTGGCCCTGACAACCGTCACCTGGAGCTGGATGGCTGCTTATGAGTCAGGAAGACCCTTTCTGATCAAAGTGGGGAGCATCGAGCAGGACCCAAATCCTCCCAGGGAGCCAGCCATCTGTGCAGAAACAAGTATTTACCGAGCAGGCATGGGCTTCATGCTCTGCTCAGTGGCCCTGTGTGTCTGGGACATATGTCTCTAAGGGACAAAGGCAGCAAATAACTCGGAACCCTGAATGTGCAGTTCTGAGTGGAGCTGGAACAGTGGAATAACCCCACGGAGTGTGCTCGGAGGCCGTGTTCTAGACTGAGACATAGCAGTGACCAACACAGACCAAACTCCTGTCCCAGACTAGCAAAGACGAAAACAAGTTCATCTGACATTTAACATGATGTCAATGAAAACTGTATCCATGCACCGGTTCTGAGAACTAACAAAATGAATGCTGACTTGATCTATGACATCTTTGCTGCACCTGGAGTTTCATTATGAGTCCATCAAATGGGTGGTATTTTGTTCCGTTCCGGTAGATATTTCGGTAGCCCCCCCCCCCCCCGGGGGGACCTCCCCTAGTCCCTTGATAGCACAGTCACACTTTTTGAAATAGCTGATGACACCATCCGAGCTGAGTTTCTCTCTGGTTGACTACTCTAATTCTGCCAGATCCTCATTTGTCAGTGACTTTCCGGATGTTTTTGAGCCTTTCTCCAGCTTTATTTTCGACACTTTCATGAATTCCCACCTCTGTTGCAATATTTGAAATTTACTTTGCAGTAACCTGCATTTTATCTGGGCTCTGTTCTCTGAATGCTGACCACATCAGATACTGTGGAAAGGGTGACCAACCAAACAACAGGGGAGGGACCAATTCTGCTTTTTTCATTTCAGATATAGAGAAAAAAGCTTACATAAAATGTAATATAAAATATAATTTTGGAGAAAAAACAGGAAGAAACTATTTAGGATCAACTGACTTAATATGTGGTCAGTACTGAGTGAAGGTTTTCATGCTAGTTAGCTTGGGCTCCCCTCCAACGGGCAACTGAGGGGACTCAGGTAATGAATAGCCAGGCAGCAAGGACCCCTGTCTCTAATGGAAAAGAATCTACTTACTTAAAAGCATTAGCAAGAATTTCCTGACATCTTTTTTTGAAAAGTCCCAGAGGATACAGTGTATATCATAGGTCTCATGTTACACAAGTTAAGAAGTCCTTCTCACATGGTGCATATATACAATGAAACAATACTTAGCTATTAGAAATGATGCCATATTGCCATTTATGACAACATGGATGAACCTTGAGAACATTATACTGCCTTGCGCAGATAGCTCAGTTGGTTAGAGCATTGTCTGGAAGTATAGAGGTTGTTGGTTCGATCCCAGGTCAGGGCACATACAGGAACAGATGGATGTTCCTGTCATGCTCTCTGTCTCTCTCACCCTCTCTCTCAAAAATAAATAAATGAATAAATACATAAAAGAGACCATTATACTAAGTGAAATAAGTAAATCAGAAAAAGCTAAGAACTATATGATTTTACACATAGTTAGAATATAAAACTGAGACTCATGGATGTAGATAAAAGTGAAGTGCTTAATAGGGGGAGAGGATGTGGGGGAGGGGAGTAAAGAAGGACAAATATAAGGTGATGGAAAATGATTTGACTTTGGGTAATGAGTACACACGCAGTCAATAGTTCAAATGCTATAGAAATGTTTACCTGAAACCTATGTACTCTTATTGATCACTGTCGCCTCATTAAATTTAATTTCTAAATTTAAAAAAAGAAGTCTTCTTCAGCACCTGCAGCCCCAAGAATTCTTTTTAATCTTCCTGTCCTCTGTCACCTCATGCTCACTTCACATGATCCTCACAAGCCTCTCCTCTCTATCACATAGACAGAGTCAGCGTGGCCCCAGCTCAGGTCCTTGAACTACGTGCTCCACTCATGACAACCCGAAGCACAGACTGATCCCACAGCCGCCAACAACACTCTCCTCAGAGGGGACATCAGCAGGTTACTTTTTTTTGTATTTGAGTTTCTCCTTTGTGAGCTACTCTGATCAAACCACCAGACAGACAGCCCTCTCCTCTGGACAGGCTCTGGTGAACGCTGGTCTCCTCACCCTGATACAGGGGGGAAAATTAAAAAGCACCTTTGATATGGGTGATCTCAGAGGGGTGAAATTATGAAAGCTTTGAGTTTCTTTCCTTTTGCTAATCACTATTATCTAAATGCTGTCTAATGTGAACATTTAAAATATTTTGCTTTTTTAAAACACTGCATTGAATATGAAGAGTTACCATGTGTGTAATAATGTCAACAATGCTCACTTTTTACTTAAAATTATATTTTATAGAGAAAGGTATACACTTCACTTTAATTTAAAAGGGAAGATGTCTAGAAGGTGTGAAATTCATTTTCCCCCTGTCTGTTAGCTACTTGTGTGCTCTATTGTTTGATTTTTTCTCACATCATTTTTGGGAAAATATTATTTAAAATGGATTCTGGTAAATCTAGAGGAACTGGCCAAGGAGCTGTTTGTCCTCAGCAGGTTGCTATAATCAGTGTAATTAGCAGCATTTCAACCATTCAGGAAGGAAATTCCTGCCCTTTGTTTAATTAATGCAACTTCTCCCAAAAACAAAAAGAAAAAAAAAAAGCAACTTCATTCCTGACTAGTATTTCTATGAAGAACTGCCTCCTTTAAAAGATGCAACAACCTGTGAAGCAAGATCATTAAACCAACCACACATCCATCATGCCAACGATCAGTGTCAAAGGAGACCAGGAGCTTGACCAGGCGGTGGCACAGTGGATAGAGCGTCGGACTGGGATGCAGAGGACCCAGGTTCGAGACCCCAAGGTCACTAGCTTGAGCGTGAGCCCATCTGGGTTGAGCTAAAGCTCGCCAGCTTGGACCCAAGGTCACTGGCTCCAGCAAAAGGTTGCTCGGTCTGCTGAAGGCCCACGGTCAAGGCACATGTGAGAAAGCAATCAATGAACAACTAAGGTGTCGTAACGGCAACAAAAAACTAATGATTGATGCTTCTCACCTCTCTCCGTTCCTGTGTCTGTCCCTACCTATCCCTCTCTCTGACTCTCTCTCTGTCTGTGTAAAAAAAAAAAAAAAAAAAGGAGACCAGGAGTGATGTCTTAACCTCACACAGCAAAATGGCTGCTTTGGTCACACAGATCATAAGGGGAGGCTTGATTTTCCTCACTCAGTGATGACAGCTTCTAGGAAATTTACTCCAGGATGTGTCTAGCACTTGCTCTCTCCATCAACAAATCTGCCATAAACCATCACATTTCAGCTCTACCTGCCAGGGCTTGATTCCCATCCTCATCCTTTAGCCACAACCCTTTCCTGGCACAATGGATTAAGAGAAGAAGGCAAAAAAGGAAAATTCCAACTGAATGGACCACTGAATGGGCTGACTCTGAGACTTCTCACCATTTCTTAATTTGTCTCTTCTTTTCATTCCTGTCCTTTGGATGCTACTGCCCTGTTCAGTCTTGCTTACACATAATTCATTTTTTGCAGTTAATGGAGCTGAAGAGGCCAGAGAGCAAAGTTTAAACAAGGGTTACTAAGATTCTTTGCCTTGTAATACCAAAAAAAAAACAAAAACAAAAACACCCAAAAACTGGTACCATCCTACTTCCTCCTTACTCTCTATCAGGTGTATGAGAGCTACAGCCTCCCTGTGGAAACCCACCCTCAGCCCGCAAAGTTTCTCTGCATTAGGGATGGAGCCTGTTCCTCAATACGGTACTGGAGGGCCTCCAACCACCGGCCAGGCCCCCTCTGCCCTTCTCCTCTTCCCACCATGCCCTGTCCCACATTCTCCTTCCTGGTCACCGGGCCTTAGCCCATGTGCCGTCCCCAACATCCCACACACTTCTCATGACTAACTCCTACTTGCAATCTATGGCTAACTCCACAGACTCCCTCTTCATGCATCGCCTTACCTATGCCACCCCCAAACACACGCACAGGCCTTGAAACACCCACAGTGCCTGTGCATGTCTATTATCACACTTAGCATGTTCAAGTAATATTTTTTTATAATCACGCTTTCCCTCTTAAAGGCAAAGCCTTATATTCATCTCTGTGTCTTTACGTTCAGAGCCAAGTATATAAAATATATTCCATAAATAGTTAGTGGTTAGATATATGACTACTAAAAATAAAGCCACAATGCTGTTAAAGTTTGAGTTAAAAGCAAGATTTTTCAGATAGAAATCTTATAGAATCTTCCATGTGAGATATGTTCTAATGATAAAATTTAAGATAATTGATGAATACGTAGTTTATAGCTAACAACTTTCCCTGTCATGCAATTCTGATGTTTTTGTCTTTTTACATTGTTAAATTCTGTTATACGGAAGACAGAGTTCTGCTTGACCAGGAGGTGGCACTGTGGATAGAGCATTGGACTGGGATGCGGAAGACCCAGGTTCGAGACCCCCGAGGTCACCAGCTTGAGTGCGAGCCCCTCTGGCTTGAGTAAAGAGCTCGCCAGCTTGGACCCAAGGTCGCTGGCTCCAGCAAGGGGTTGCTCAGTCTGCTGAAGGCCCGCGGTCAAGGCACATGTGAGAAAGCAATCAATGAACAACTAAAGTGTTGCAATGGCAATGAAAAATTAATGATTGATGCTTCTCACCTCTCTCCGTTCCTGTCTGTCTATCCCTCTCTCTGACTCTCTCTCTCTCTCTCTCTCTGTCTCTGTAAAAAAAAAAAAAAGAAGAAGACAGAGTTCTACAGAGCAATTTATATAAGCAATATTAATAATTTTAGGTTGTTATTATAATAGAAATATTGTATACTTAATTCTTAGGAGAAAATCAAGGAAAATATTGGGACATCTAAAGAAGGCACTTCTTTACTAATTAAGGGATATCTTCAAGAAATTGAGAAAAGAAAGTTATAGAGCTATAAATAGAAGAACTACAAGAGTGTCCACAGAGCAAAGGAAATGTCAACATTCTGGTATTACCCCAAGCGGAGAGAAGAAATTTTACAGAGTTAAAATATCTCAAAAGTAGAAGTCTCTGTAAGAGAAATCAAAAAGAAGAGAAGGGACAAAATAGAAGGGGAAGAAATACCAGAAAGAAAACTCTAAGGATGAAAGGATATTATTTTCATTGTTTTATAAAATAATAAATCCGTGAGAACATTTGAACAGAACATCAGCAGGTGCTCGCTGAGCCTTTGAAATTCTAAGTATATGGGGGCCAGTGAAGTGGTTCTGATTCTACTGCTGATTTTTTTTTTCCATGTTGGCATCAACATGGGAGGTTTAATGCGCAGGCTTGGAGTGGTGCCTATCACTTCTGTTCAGTTCTGTTGCCTAGAACTTAATCACATGGCTACCAAAGTAAATCCTTACCATTACTATTCCAAATCATTTTTGTGTGTCCACATCTTGGTATCAATGCTCTTTCCTCTTTTCTCCAACTAGTAAACTGCTGCTACTTACTACATAACATCTCGCTCTAATATTCCTTTCCTTGTGAACCTATCCCCATCTCCAGAAGGGCGCGTACAGTGCACTTAGCTAGCAAAAGCACCAAAAACGCTGGTTAGACTTATTATAAAAAGTTCTGATTAACTAGACTTAACTAGACTGTAAGGTCTAACAGGGTGCGCAATGCAGTATCCCTTCATACAGAAAAGGCACAGCTTAATGTCTACCTACAACACAGAGCTCTTCAGTGAACAAATACAGTTGTGGTACCCAGAGGTGGATTAAGGTTGGTTGAGGCCCTGAGTGCAAAAGAAAATATTGGGTCCCTTAAAAAAAGAGAGAGAGAGAGAGACATGGAAATTAAAAATAACCATATTTTAATTAATAATCATATTTTTAAATAAATAAAAAATATTGTGTACTATTAATGCTAAAATTGTACATATGAAACCAAACTTGATGTCATTAGAAAAAAGTGTAAAGTTAGGGTTTTGTAGGGCCCTTCACAAGTCAGGGTCCAGAGCGTATGCCCAGCATGCCCACTGTTAAATCCGCCTCTGGTGGTACCCAACTCAGGTCATCGGGCAAGTCCTCGAATGTCGCAAGCCAGCGTGACTTATAATTTTGCAACAGTGCAATTCCATTCACTGCCTGCCTGTCATGCTGCTTAATATGTCCTTCTGTCCTCTGCACTTCTTGGGGGACAGTACTTCGATCTATTGATGAGATTTGGAGGACGTTCAGGTTCACTTTTTTGACAAGACAACTCCATCGGCCCTTTCAGGAGAAGGAACGTCATGTTTGGTGGTCTGTTTTCTGTGAGGTTAACAGATCACTGCCCAGCTACATTAATTCGCTAAGGATTTGCAGAGCAATGATATGCAAATGCTGTCATCTGTTCTGGAACACTTTTGCAAGGAGAAACTTTCCCTCACTAGCTATTGGGTTAACCAGTGGCAGAGGATAAATGTTTAATTCTTTCCCTTGACATGCCATTTTTCAAAGTAATAAGTTGGTCCTCTAGCATCCTCTACAGACAATTAATGGAGTTGTTTTCAGTACCACTGTGAGCTCCTAGAGTTGAGTGTAGTTGATGTGCTTCAATGCTTGGCCATAGTTATTCCTTTTTTAAAAAGATTTTATTTATTGATTTTGCAGAGGGAAGAGGGGCATAGAGCAAGAAATATTAACTCCTATTTGCTTCACTTTAGTTGTTCATTGTTGGCTTGTTATATGTGCCTTGACTGGGCAAGCTCAGGGTTTTGACTGGCAACCTCAGCATTCCACATCGATGCTCTATTCGCTGCTCCACCACAGGCCAAGCAGCCATTGTTATTATTATTGGTACTCAAATTGCCTGGTATTTGGCCAGAAGGAGCCTCTTCCAGTTGTCTCTTGGATCTTTCTGACATGATCATTAGCATTTATTTTTTAAATTGAGATGTAACTCACATACAAGATTACATTGGTTTCCTGTATACAACATAATGATTCAATATCTGTATATATTATGAAATTATCCCCACAATAAGTCTAGTCTTAGTAGTTTTGATAGCTTTCTTCTCTCTGCTACAACAGGACGTGCCAAGCTCATCTGTGGATTTCCTATTCGAGGCCTGGATTTAGTCATTTCACCAAGAAGCTATTGTGCCTTTTAGTAAAAAATTATATTCAGAGATTATACTCTGGGTACTAAGAGTCCTGTTTTAATTTTTAGTATGCCAAGGGTCTCATAAAATTGATGTGGCCTGGGCCTCCCTAGTCACTTAAGAGATCCTATTCTTTGTGCTACACACACACACACACACACACACACACACACACACACACACACATCTATATCCATGTCAATATTTATATACAGAAAAAGCTATCCAGTTAGTAGTAGTATTTCTGTGTGAACTGGAATGACATTTGTCTTTTGGTTTTTCAGTACTTTCCAATTTTTTTTATGTAACTATGAACTAGTTTTGTGGTAAGAGAAACAAATGCATCTATTTGTAAACCATAAAAGCAGTAGGAATGATTCAATACTTTCTGAGGGTTAATTCCTCACTTCAGATTGGGGATTCTGGCCAACCACCCGGGCACCCTAAGATGCTGTGAACTTCTCCGTCCCCAGGTCGGAGAAGTTCCACACAGTGGGAAGCCTCACTGCTCACGGCGGAGGCTCCTTCTCATTGGGGTTCAGGGCATTCTGAGGCAAGGTTGCTCAAGCCACAGTGTCCAGCTGGCAACATTCCAGCTGTCCCTGCCAAGCTCCCAACCATCAAAAGGCTCTGGACCTCTCGTGCAAATTCCTGGTCTCTTTCAGAAGGTCCAGTACGCCACAGGTCTGGGTAGAAGAATATTCCAGGCAGGTGGCTTCACTTCAGTCCACATGCAGAAAGAGGAGGTTAGGACTCCTTTCCACAGAAGAAATAGAAAAGAGATTGGTGAGTTTTCCAAACATTTAAGCTGATACAAGAAGGCTTGCTGCATCAGGGTTATTAAAGCCCAGTCCTAAGCCCTGGGGTTGAGGAACCCTGCTTCCTGCCACACACAGCTGACAACTAACTCAGGGATGAGCACGAGCCCATGGGACCTTGTAAAACCCTCAAGCAAGGGATCAATGGTGTGATGTACTTTGCCAACTTGTCCATGGAAGACGCCCACCAGTAGACAGAGAACCCCCCTCCCAGGCAGGGACTGCCAAGTTTCACTCGGAGTCCCAGCTGGAAGAGTGGGAGGTAGTGCAGTCATCCTGGGGTTTTCTGGAGTTGAAGAAAAAGATGTTGCACCTGAAACTGTCTGAGTGTTGCCATCAGTCACAGTCTCAACACACTCTGGAGAACTTAGAAGGGGAAGTTTCTGTCGTCCTCTGGGTAAGAAATGGGAACATGTTCTGGCCTCCCTGACATGAATAAGTGTAAAGATCATGAAAAGACAGGGCCAGGGCAAGTGTCATCACTGGACTGCAATCTAGGGCAAAGGCCACGGCTTGCCTCAGAGCTAAACCGAGTGAACATCAACGTTTGCTTACAGAAAGAAGGCAGTGACTCACCAGCTTCCTAGACAAGCACAGTTCCAGTGTGCGCATCAGGCCACACCTCCAAGTGAATGTGCTGGTGTCCAAGGTGATACTAAAAACATGGCAAACCACCTGACTGCAGGGAGTTGATGAAGCATTGCCTCCTGCCCAGGGCTGTTTGGTAAGCTGGAAACAGGTGCAATGATTTGACATCACAGGTAGACTAAGTAACAAGCAAACAGGAGCATCTGAATGACTGTGGGATGCCATGGAGAGTGATGAGTAGTGTCAGGAATTGTACGGTAATGTGAATGGGAAGGAAACTGTGCATCTGTTTTGTAGTTTAGGCCTGAACTGGTCCTGTGACGTCTGAAACTAGAGGTATTTTTGACATCTGAAACTATTCTTTGTTTCCAAAGAATAATGAGCAGCAATTTGAGACGCCATGCCATGACTGTTGAAGGCAAAGTGACTTGGGTGGCACAGATGAGCTATCCAGATGTTTAAAGAGTTGGCCTGAGAAAGAGAGTTAGACTGCTCTCAGAAGAGGGAGGAGGGGCAGTGTGAAATGAAGAAGGAAAATGTTTGCTCCCTAAATGATCTAAGAATTGGGCCTCTGTGAACTGGAAAGAGCTGCCTGTAATGTTAACGTGGAGGGTGTGGTCCAGCAGAAGCCAGGTGCAAGTGTGAGGACTGCTAAGCCCCCATTTAATCCCAGCAGCAGTCAGAACTAGGAATTTTGCGTTTTTCTTCCCTGGGGCCAGACATCAAACTGAGGCTTTGGGGTATATAAATGGGACTCTCACAGCCTGGGTTTTGTGGTTACTCCCATGTTACAGAGGAAGAAACTGGGGCTCAGGAAGACTGATAATCTACCTAAAGTTGCCCAATTATTATGTGCCTGAACTCAAACATCACATACTCTCCATCATGCTGAGGCATTTACCTCTAAGCCTTTAAAAAGAAAAGGTGTTGTTTAAAAATGTTTTCATTCCTAGATCCATAAATAAAATGCTCTCAGGTATAAATTCTGATGATCCCCTAAGCATGTGATGGCATGCCAATGGGCCTCTTTGCTGTAAGTTGATTGGTTTCATAATTAACAAAAAGAAATACAATATATAGGCTCTTTGAAACTTCTACCAGGAATCCCAGAAATTAAACCATATCATAAAATCATTTATAGCATCCAGTCAATGCAACAGCATTTCCTAAACTAGTAGTTCATATGTTTGGGGTTTTTTTTTTTATTCTTCCATACTTGTTTTAGTTTCTTATGATGTTGTCTCTACGTCAGTGGTTCTTAACCTTTTTTGAGGTACCGAACCCACCAGTTTCATATGCGCATTCACCGAACCCTTCTTTAGTGATAAATAAAAAAGGATTTTCTTTTCCAAATTCAAGACATAGGTATATGTTTTTTTACTGGTGCACAAAATGAACCATGCATGAACATCACCTTGCTCAAAGAACAAAACCAACAAAGTGCATGAACTCACAACAAATTACGGTATTACTTTATTCTGGCCTCCGTGGCAAAGGCTTCTCCGAACCCCTGAGACCAACTCATCGAACCCCTATGGTTCGATAGAACCCAGGTTAAGAACCACTGCTCTACATCAATCATTCTTAAAGTGTGCTCCTTGGGGACCCTCAAGATCCTGTTAGGAAGTTTGCAAGTCAAAGCTATTGTCTTATAGATAGGAGCACATTGTTTGCCTTTTTTTTTTTTTAACTGAGAGGAGGGGACTTAGAGATGCAGACTCCTGAATGTGCCCAGACCAGGATCCACCCAGCAACCCCCATTTGGGGCCAGATGTTTCAATCAACCAAGTTATTCTCAGTGCCCAGGGCTGATGCTCAATGCTCAAACCACTGGCTTCAGGAGGGGAAAAAGGAGAGAAGGGGAGGAGGGAAGAAGCAGATGGTCACTTCTCTTGTGTGCCCTGACCAGGAATCAAATCCAGGATGTCCATATGCTGGGCTGATGCTCTATCCACTGAGCCAACTGGCTGGGGTTCATTGTTTGCCTTTTTCACTCTCATACTCTCACTCTTGAATTTGTTCCCAGAGGTCACATGACTTATGCTGCTACAATGGAGTAAATGAAGACACAGATATGAGAAACCAGATGTCTCTGAAGCAAGACCTTAAAGATTTTCAAAATCATACATAATGCCACATTTTGCAGTAATTATATTTTGTTTTGGAAAAGAGTGACTTATTCTAACATTTAATTGTTTTGCTATTATTTTAAATAAATGCATAATTTTAAATGTATTAGTTTTAAGTTCAGATATCATAAATATCAATCACCATTACTGCCATAAACAGGGGCTTTCTAGAGTCCTCAATAAATTTTTAAGAGCACAAATGTATATGTGACATGTGTTTATGAATTGAATGTCACTTTACTTCATAACAATTTACTTTGGTTTGAATTTTACATACCACAATAAGGTTGACCTGTCCTTTATTTCAAACTGTTGATATCCATCTTGCCAGATAGGGCTTGGCCAAGGTCACCAGACAGAATGCCAACTGACCTTCTAGTTACTGTGTTTGTATGTCTCAGTTTTGCAGATGACACTGACTTATGAAGGTTGCAAGGTCATTACTTGAGCACTTACCTCTTTATCTCATGGGTACCTTCTTCTGACTTGGATTTCCTAGCCTCCTGAAGACTGTGTTATTTTAATCACCAAGTCACTGAATAGTTGTTTCTCATGATTCCATATATACCACAGCCAAGAACTATGAAGGGTTTGAGATCTTACCCTGTTTACAAGCTAACTATTTTTAGCATGACATGATTTCATGAATACTGACAGAAGACATGAGATTCCTGGGTCAGAAACAAAGGACTTTTTTACTCACAGTAACCGCGTAGTCAGAGTGTCAGCAATTGGGCCACTTCTCTGAGCCCCAATACCCACAGGCAATGAAAACAGGCTCAGCAAGCAATCCTGAGTTGAGTCACAGGAGAGAAACATGAAGCTTAGAGAACCCAAATAGTTTATATTAGGCAGTATACCTGCCTGACCTTTGCCCCAGAAGAACACATTATCTTTATAATACTGGGCAGTAAATAAACCTGTCCTTTGCTCCGAAAGGCATATCTCACTCCACCATGATATGTTACTCTATAAATATCCTTAAATTGGCAATACCAAAGAGAAGCACTTAGTCCCTCTGAAGACAAGATACAGAAACAAGAGACTTGGATAATTATCTGCCAGCAACTGCTACTTCCATTCATATATAATGTCCAGGTTTGCATCCAAATTTGTGCCATTTTCCTTTTTTGATACTTAAAAGTTTGGGAAATATTTGGCATTAAATCCTGGCCACATTTTCCCAATCTTATGAATAGATCATAAGCCCTTCTCTTCCATCTATTCAGGTAAAATTATCCTTTGGGAGAATTTTCTGGAAGTTTTCTTCCCACCCAATTAAAAGTATATATATTTGGGCATGTTTTCCATGCTCACAACAAAATTCAGAAAAAAGGTTATAGAGTTATCAAAATAAGAACTAACGGTGAAGGTGGGGAAAAATTGTGAAGTAAATACCAGGTGAGAAACTCATTCTAAAGGGTTCTTAAAAGATGATGAATTTAATAGCTCCCTGTCCTTATTTTTGTGTAAAGAAACTTTCTCCTAAACCAAATAAACAAGATGTGCAATCCAATATGCACCTTTAAAATCTACTTAAATTTCTAGAAGCGTAACCTGACTACCGAGAACAATTTTTTCTGGAAAGATCAACTCTGATCAGAGGAGGAAAGAGCACTTTCTCTTTATTGCATTCTGTTCTGCTGACTTTATGACAAAGACAATTTAACTTTTTCAGTTAGTGTTGGTTTTATTGCCACTCTTTGTATAGCCTACCTGGCCAAGGATTTCCCAGACTAAAGCTGTTCGTTCTCTGCATTGTGACCCGATACCTTGTTCCACATCCTCTAACTGGCCTGGTAATAGGCTCAGCAGACCAGCAGGAGACAGCGTAACATCATATGTGAACAACCCTAATGTAACAAATCCTTTGGAGAAGCCTGCCATTCAAAGTAGGCTAAGATATGTTTCTAACCACGGGGGACTGGATACGCTTCTTAAAGCAATCTTGAAAATGCAGACAGATCTTGCCAACACAGAGGTGTGAGATATGAAAATACTGGACAACTGTCTTTGTACTTGAGACAGTAATACCATGAATTTTAAATTCTCTCTTAGAGAGAAGACTCCTAGGACAATCTTTGAACGTTGAAGGAGAAACTTTCCATGAAAGTCTAATCTTGCCCATCTTTATTATCTCTTCTAAACTAGTGGTACACCACAGTAGAGAAACCTACGATGAGGAGTCAATTACAGCTAGGCTTACAACCCAAATTCATCATAACCAGCATTGCAACCATGGGCAAGTCTCTTAACCTCTCTGAGCTCCAATTACTCATCTGAAAAATGGGGGATAAAAACATCTAGCTCCGCCTGACCTGTGGTGGTGCAGTAGTAGATAAAGTGTAAACCTGGAAACACTGAGGTCGTCAGTTTGAAACCCTGGGCTTGCCTGGTCAAGGCACATATATGAGTTGATGCTTCCTGCCCCTCGCCCCTTCCCTCCCTCTCTCTCTCTCTCTTTCTCTCTCTCTCTCCCCTCTCTAAAATGAATAAATAGAATTAAAAAAAAAATCTACCTCCATCTGATTGTTGTAAGTAAACAAAGAGCCTGGTACAGAGCCTGCAGATAGCGTGCTCCCTCAGGCGCTGCTATGTTGACAGGCAGGGCTCACAGCTTATTTGCCCTCCACAGTGTCAGTCACACTGTGGGTCATTGGCTTATGTTTGCTGATGACAAAGGGGACACAGAGCTGGCTGTGGATTCTGAAGTTGTGCTGCCTGGGTTCAAATCTTGACTCCAACATTCTTAGTGGATGACCTTGGTCGCACTTACGATCTCTCTGCTTTGGTTTAGTCCCCCCCGCCTCTGCAAGTAGAGCAGGAACCAGCCTCATGCTGTAGAATGTCAGGCTGCCTGCCACTGGGCACAAAGTGACAATACAAATGATTCTATTACCTTGCATTATTGAAAGGGCAGGTCTGGGAGTCAAGCAGAATCATTCCCCAAACTGAAAATTTAAACTAATCATAAAACATAGATGTCATTCTTTTTTAGAAGGTCTCAATAATGCAGGCACTCAGAGGAACTTTCTGAGAAGAAGCAATGCTGGAGCAGGATGGCTGCTCTCTGAGGTTTCCTGTGTTTCTTTATTGTGTGGAAAAGTCAAAGCGATTGTCATTTCAGCAACCTTTCAGCAGCCCTGACTGAGGAGCTCACACTTGCAAGTCAAATGTGCTGATTTGCTTCTCCAAACAGCAGCAAAGGAGCTTAAAGTCTTGGTGACAGGGAGGAGGTCCCACAGAGAGCAATGGCCAATCACAAGTAACATAATTGTAAGACCCAGAGGTCCCCAAACTGATGACAAAAGCTTGAGCAGACAAGCTTTTTTTTTATCCATCACATTTCTTAGAGAAATTTCCTCACATCCAAGGGTCATTTTCCTCAAGGAAACACCCTGATTTCCAATTTCTGAGAGCTACTGAGTGCTCTGCAAGCTGCAGTCAGGTGGCCTGGGTGCTATGCCCTGCCCAGAATTCCTCCAGAGGCATGGAAGCATGGAGGGATGGAGGGATGGAGAGATGGAGGCATGGAGGCATGGAGGCATGGAGGCATGGGGGAATGGAGGGATAGAGGGATGGAGGCATGGAAGCATGGGGGGATGGAGGGATGTAGGGATGGAGGCATGGGGGATGGAGGGATGGAGGGATGAAGGGATGGAGAGATGGAGGCATGGAAGGATGAAGAGATAGAAGGATGGGGGATGGAGGAATAGAGGGATGGAGGCATGGAGGGATGGAGGCATGGAGGCATGGGGGATAGAGGCATGGAGGGATAGAGGGATGGGGGGTGGAGGCATAGAGGGATGGAGGGATAGAGGGATCCAGGGATGGAGGGACTGTAGGATCCCACCATGAAGAAACAACACCGCTGCTTAGGCATGTTGGAAGGTCATCACAGCACACATATGTGTGACTAGCATGTGATCAGAGCCACCTTGCGACATTCTTGTTTAAAGCCTGTGTCTCAGTAGAAGTTTGGCTTACACCCGCCAGAAACACTCCCAACTAATACTAATAGAGAGATATTGTAAATCTGCCAAATCTACAGTGTAACCAACACACTTGTTCATTTGGAGTGCTTCACAGCTTCCATGTGCTTACATTATGATGTTTAATCTCTCTGGCAGGGCACTAATAAGATTGTTATCTTCATTTCTAGAAAATACCATTGGGGTGCAGAAAGATTAATAACCTGCAAGGATCACCTAGCCAGAAATAGCTGAGGCAGGGCGGCTGGGCTCTGCAGCCCCAGGAGCCTTAGTTAGCCCACAGTGTCTTCTCACTACCTCCACTCACTAGCGTGCATGGCACCCCTGCTCACTCGCAGGTTGTGGAGAGCCCTTGTGCCGTGACTTAGAGTGGCCCAGTCCTCTCTGTCGCCATTTACTGTTTCTTCCTCACTAGTCTCCTGGGACACAGATGAGAGTGTCCCCTACTCCTGACGCATAGTCACTGAGATTTGTTTGCCTTGTTAGCTGTTGTCATGCAACAGATGATCCCAACTGCAGGGATGGGTGCCGTTAGGTCAAATGGTTTTGGATAAGTAGTAGGCTTCAGTAGGAAATGGGAAAATTAAAGAGGTCAAGAGTCAAAAAGGGAAGACATGGTATGAACCTTTGCTTCAAGAAATAGCGACAAATAAATAGAATAAATGTCAGCAGATTTTATAAAGAAAATAGGAAAGCCAAACGTTTTAGAGGATGGGATTTCCAAGAGCTTGTTAAATAATACGAGTTATTAAATTCAGTGCCCCTTCACCTCAACTCTATGCCCTGTAAGTGCTCCCAATCACCTATTTTTACCAATAGAACCATGAATAAAAATTTTCGCTGTGGGAATTACTTCAACCAGATTGAGGAGACAGGACTGCCTCTGTTCTCCATGACTTTCAACCTTCTGTGTGACTCAGAGCACTGGGGTTCGCCAAACCCCACTCTATTTGCCAGAGTAAACCTCTTTTACTCACTTTTTCTGCTGGCCTCACTTTCCTGGGATTATCTTCTGTGCTTTTGCTATTCAGTCATGCTTTTTTATCTTGTTCTAAGGAATTTTTTTTTCAATGCCCATCACAACCCACTACATGATTTTATAACTCACTCTTTGAAAAAATTTTACAATGCATCTATTGTAAAAGTTCCAGGAGAGAAAGGACTTGTCACTCTTGTTCTCTGTCACATGTCCCACATTAGGAGACATGCATGTATCGAATGAATGAATGAAAACCACATTATTTTCTCTTAAACTTTAAAAGCCCAGTAAGAAGGCAAATTTTTACTACTGTGTGGGGCAGAGTTGGGCTATGAGGGCTAACTATTTTTCTTTATCTATCACACTAAAAATGAAGGAATAAAAGTTGATTTCGGCTTACTACTCTCCCACATCTTTCGTTTACCCACTTCCCAAAGAATTTTGGGAAAAGAATTAGGATATTCAAGATAATCCCATCTCAGAAGAGAAATGTATAAATCAAGTGTTTACATTCTTGGGGTACCATATGAAACACAAAACAAAGTAAAGCTTCCAAGTAAAGCTATCGTGGGTACTCATCTGCCCAGGTTGGTTAAGATGTGGTCAGGCGATGAAACAGAGAGTGTACCCTATTACTTCTCTAGGGGCTCTGGTTCTATGAGCTTCTCCAACACAGTTCCTGCATGGCTTTGGCTAAGTGGCTTCTTATATTCTTAGCTTTCCCTGAATTATGATCTTGGGACACAGATTGGCCATGGACAGGAATTGTAACAGTGAGCCTAAATTTTGAAAACTCGTCACTAGATGGCAGCCCACATTTGTCAAGTCCTCGGGGAACTAACTCTTCTGAGTTCTTAACTCATTTCTAGTTAATAAAATAATGTTCAATTTTTTTAGTGGTTGGGTCTGTAATCAGCAACAATGAATCCTGAAGCAGATGAACAAGAACCCTGTGGAAGTCCAGTGTGCAAAATATGATCATCACCTATGACCTGGCCAAGAAGCAGCTCTCTGTAGTTATCAAATTTCTTTCTTGTGCATACTTCAAAGACTAAAAGCAGAAGAGTGCATAAAAACAAAGAGTAAATAAAAGTCAGTTCAGAGTCAGCCATTCAGTGGTCCATGATATTTCCAAGGTTAAGTTTGTGTTTTTCCTTGACAAGAGCAAGAAGTTAAGGTTTTAGCTGGGTTATAATATGACGTTTGAGTTATTGTTTCTGTTTTGTTTTCTCCTCCTCCTTGCTGACCTTTCCCGAATGGAGACTTAAGTTCATGAGGCAAGTCCTAAGACAGGAGTGTCTAGTGACAAACTAGACTTGGCCTCTTTCATTTAGTTTGGTACTAAGAATAACACTCATCAAATATGCACCCAGCCAAAACTACCTATTACTCTTTGTAGGAAGCTAAACAACCTCCAAGCTAAAAATAGGAATAGCTAACAACCACTAAGCACCTACTGCATGTCTGGTACTGTTTCAAAACCCTGAATGCATGTTTCATCTTATAAGAAAACTTTGAAAAAAGTACTATTAACATCACACCCAGTGTATGATAAAAACTTATGAAGAGACTTATTTACATGACTTTGCCCATTCACAGGACTAGGAAGTGGTCATCTGGGTCCAAATTCAGGTCTAAATAACTGTTACGTTATGTCACTCCCCAGACCAATAAACTTCTAAGAAAAAAATGTTAAAACTCTTCATGGAATTTTCCTGCAACACCACAAGCCAGTTGACAAGGGTTAGCGGAAAAAGTTGATATTGGTGCTTTTCAACAGTCTCCTTAATAGAAGACCATATGTCACCTTGGATAACCTATTGCCACAGAGCTGAAAGATGGAATGTTTACCGTTGGCCATGGAACCCCTTACACATGTATATGGTTCACCTTGAGCCAACATGTTATCTGATGTGAAAATCTGGATTCCAGTAATATATAAACCATATCTTTTGCTCCATAAGACACACTTTTTACCCCCCAAAAGTGGAGGGGAAAATGCCTGTGTGTCTTATCTAGCGAATGTTCTATTTTTTTTTTTTAACTGCTGTGGGGCACTGCACCAGTAAACATATGTAGAATGAGTGCCAGCGGGAGCATAATCATACCTGCCCTGGCTGCGCGCAGAACCCCGGCATCTGCTGAATGATCTGATTCCGATTTGCACAGTTGCATGCAGTGTAAGAGGGAAGGCAGCGACATTGTGTGGGCACATTCACCTGTTATCATTGAGGGCAGATGTGTGAGGCATGCTGCAGTGGTGGAGGGCTGCGCTGCAGCTGCTGGGGTTCTGTGTGAAGTGCTTACCTCACGTGTTGCCAGCCTATTAACATTTCATTGGCTGGCTGGCTGATAGGGGAGGGGCCAAGGGTAGTAGAGGGCTTCTGAAAAAATCTGCCCTATTAGTGCTTGACCAGTTTAGATAAGGTGACCAGATTTTAAAATTGGTAAAGCGGGACACCATTGATGGGGGGTGGGGGGGGAGGAGTTTCTTGATTAAAAATTTGGTGGATATGGAGCAAAAATTTTTCATAGAATGCAAAAATAGTATTGTAATATATATTTTTAAATTTCAACATAAGTACAATTTACAAATATAATACATTAAAAAATTATGTATAGTATTATTTTATTCTTTGGCATATTTCTCATTTGAGTGAATTTTTTTTAGTAGATTGCTGTTGTTTAAAAGGTCATGAAATTTTTCACAAGAATTTGTTAAATTATATTTCACACATAAAATGGCTTTCAAAGTCTCAACACTTAATTGTGATTCTTCTGATGTCCATACTTTATTTACCATAGAAAAAATGCCTTAAGTCGCAGCACTAGTTCCCGGTAAAGACAGCATGTATTCCACAATTTTTAGTGCATTATTTTATGGAACATGGTTTGTTTCAAAATGATGAAATATTTCTAACCATTTGTTGTATATTGTGATTTTTGCTGATGCCCAAGATTTCAGCTTTTCCTTATCAATATATATATTTTTTACTAATGATACCTCATTAAAAAGATCATTTTCAGAAATATTACTATATGGGAAATTTTGAGTGAGTCAGAGGGATCGGTTTACATGGTCCCAAAACTGATGCGGGAGCTGCATGAGTGGGCAGGAGCAGGCAGGGCACTCGTGCGGTGGCGCACACTCCCCACCTGGACTCCCTTGCGGTAGACGTGCTCCCTGCATCCAGCCCTGCCGCCCACTGGAGACCGAGCGACTTGTGCCTTGCAGAGCCTGGAGCCCCACGCCAGCGTACAGGGAACAGGCCTATGGGTAGTTAGAGGACTTGACAGTCACCACCCCAGCAGGTCCGTCCGGCCTGAAGTTCTTTGTTTCGGGGCCCCACATGGGGCAGCCAGCTCTTGCGGCAGTGCGGGCGCTTCCAGGTCCAGGTGGGGCCTCCCCACTGAAAACCATATATTCCCTTCCCGTTCTCCCGCCGTTCCCTAGCTTTTCGTGCATTCTTTCCAAAAATCAAGACTTTTTTAAAACGCCGCAGGACGCGGGACAAATTGTCAAAAATCAAGACTGTCCTGCCAAAAGCGGGACATCTGGTCACCTTAAGTTTAGAGTACATATTATCAAAACTACAAAAAAGAAAAAAACTTTAAAGAAGTGAAGGCTCATCTAGCTGTAATTCCTGGGGGTCTTTCCAGCCAGTTGCAACCTCTCGACGTTTCCATCAACAAACCATTTAAAGTCTTTATTCGAGAAGAGAGGAAAAAATGGATGGCTGCTGGAAGCATGATCTGACATCAACTAGACGAATGAAGAGACCCACAATCAGTTAAGTTTGTGAATGGGTGAAAACATCATGGTAGTCAGTGAAGAATGAAACTGGTGCAGTCATTCAAAAAATGTGGCATTAGCAATGCCTGAGATGCACTGAAGATGGAATCATGTATGAAAACAGTGAAGAAAGTGATACCAGTGATTGTGAGCAACTGCGCTTCTTACATTCTGACACTAGCCATGAAATATTATTGTGGTATATTTTATTAATATTTTAACACACCATTTGGTTCAGAATATTTTTTTTCTTAATATCCTCCTTAAAACCCTAGGTGTGTCTTACGGAGTGAAAAATGAGGTATATGAAACATAACATATAGCCTTATGCCTATATTTATTACATGTAGCACATTTTATACTTTTATACTTCCCCTCACTCCTCATTTGGTTCTCACAACATGGCAGTGAGGTAAAAAGGGAGGTGTCATTAGTCCTCTATGGTACACAGGTAACAGCTCTGTGTGGGACTGGCTTCATCAATGTGTAGCAGAGTGTAGTCACATGGGGCTCCACTCTGAGGTCTCAGAACTTGAGGTTTAATTCACTTAATGAATTAATTTCAGGTAATTAAATTTTTTCCTAATTTGATCTTTGAACTTGTGCTTTCTCAGTGAAGTCTGACAGGGCAACAGGACATGTACCAGGGTTTGGAGGTCTGTCCTCACACAGAGCCCTGCTCCCAGGGCCTCATTGTCTCTAAGTTCTTGGCCACCTGCTCTCTGCTGCGACTGCCCTCAGCTACTGCTGCCCTCCACCACCCATGGGGGCCAGAGCACGACCATGGGCACACATAGCATGCATCAGATTGTACAGTGGGGCACCCCCAGAGTCTGTGAGGGTCTGTACTCACCCTACATATATGATGCACCCAAAGAAGTAAAACATTAAAGAGGAAATTAAAAACACTGTGATAGGTTGAGAAAGAGATTGCAAAAGAAGAAGCAGCTCTATTACCTGCCCTTAGAACAAGAGGCCTGTGTTTTCATTTTGTACCAGGCCCTACAAATTAGCTACCCTGCCCTGGTTCTGAGATGCTTAATGTTCCAAAAGCAAGGAAGAGCCATGCTGGACCACAGTCGGCCACAGTGGGCTACGATAGGGCTGCACAATGCTGGCCTGCCACCTTTCCCAGTGCATCAGGCCAGGAAAGATCCACTGTCTTATGAGAGAATTCAATTAGCTTTCCTTAAGTAACAGTCTATCTGTGGGCATTTAAACACCAGATTCTGGCTATGCAAATGTGTCTGTACACACATGGAATGAAGGCTTTCCAAGGCAGGCATCTTTGTCTGTTTTGGCCACTGCTATATTTCAAATAATTACAACAGTGTCCGGCACATAGTTGGTACTCAAAAATAGTTTTTGAATAGGTGAATGAAGTACTGATTAAAAATCCATCCAGTGAGATGTGCTCTCCAGAGGACTGGTCCTTTATCTACTCCTGCTGTTCTTCTCAGAACCAGGCACAAAGCTGAGCACTCGGAAGCATCGGGTTCATTCCCAGATCAACTGGGAGTCTGATTGAACAGACAAAGTCAGCAAACCATTTTTGTATCCATCAAGTCTCACTTATTGTGTCTTCACACAAGTTTCTGCACATGTGGTGGCTGCCAAGGACCCCGATGATGACATGGGCATCGCACAAACTCTCTGATGAATGATCACACCAGAGCGACCAAGGAGAAACCTCTTCCTCAGAAAAGAACATGATAATCTGGCTCTTCCCTCAGCCTCTGTCTGGCCAAGTTCCTATTTTCCTCAGGTAGAGGATGGGGGCCAGGCGCACCCAGCCAGCCATGAGGCCCCAGAGAAAAGCACCAGGCAGAAGGGCAGGAAGGCAGGAAGTTGCTATGGTGAGTGCAGCAGCTCCACTCTGCAGGGTTTCACAGCTTTCACGGAACCTGGACTCAGCTCTTGTAAGGGCTGACCATGGAACCACAGACACTTGCGTCTTTTGCCCAGGTTACCTGAAACATCTTTGTCCAGGAGCCTATGATGCACACACAGAATTTCAGCAAGAATGCCTGGCAAGTGACTCACCTGTCCAACTGCTCATTAAATATTTTATTTCTTTAGAAATATATTCAGCTACATAGAACTGTCAGAATAAAGCCTTAAGTATGCCACACCCAACTTAATGCAGATATGGATTACCCCATGTTTGGGAAATGAGGTCGTCTACCCTGGAAAAGAGATGTTAAAGAGACATATTACTGTCATGTTGGTAACTAAAATTTTAACTGTTTTTGTAATCAGAACCATTCCAGCTCATGCCATTGTTGCTGCTTGGTCTGCAGCTCATCCTAGAGCTCTCAACCTGGGGCACCTTCTTGCACAAAACTCTCAGTTTCCTCTCGCAGGGTTGTAAAAACCACCCAGCCCATGGTCACCGAAAGAACAGCCACAGTCAACCATTCATTGGAGAGCAACAACCATTCCTCTACCCCATTCTTTCAGGATGTCAGCAGCACCATACTGATCTGATCCGAATCCTGCCAGATGTAAGGCAGGTGGCTGTGGCCATGCAGGTTCCCATTGGATTTGAGAAGATGGTAAAGGAACTGTGGAGCCAGAGGATGGTGAGACATTCCATTTATTAGAGTGTTTAGTGGCAGACAAGCAAGCAGGCAGGACTAACTGCTTCCTTTTCTCTCTCTCCAGACTCACAAGCCAAAGCCAAACAGGTTGGGGGAAAAAACTCTTCTCTAGCAAACAATGGCTCTTCCCAAGCAGGCAGGCAATTCACAATTTGTAATCTGCCACCCTGAGCACAAGCACCCACAGCCTTATATAGACTATACACACATGGTGCTGCCCCATGCTTATGCACTAATTAGGCAAAGTGCAAGCGAGCAAACCTAACACACTTGTAACAGACTGGTTTGCCCAACACCTGAACCTAATGCTTTTTTTCCTGAAAGCATCCATCCATCCAACCTCCCCAGTTCCACAGTCCTTTGCTTGCTGTGATACATCTTTAAAACCTGTGAGATATTGTGTAAGCCATGCATCCAGCCCAATATAACACAAGTAGAAATTTTTGCAACTGCACTGATACCGAACAAGGGGCTAGCAGCACTACACCTTCCACCAGTAATATTGCAGATGAGCGGTGAAGTGATGGATGATTCATTAAAAGGGACCTCAGAGCCTGACCAGGTGGTGGCACAGTGGATAGAGCATCAGACTGGGATGCAGAAGACCCAGGTTCGAGACCCCGAGCTCGCCAGTTTGAGCGCGGGCCCATCTGGCTTGAGCAAAAACTCACCAGCTTGGACCGAAGGTCACTGGCTCCAGCAAGCGGTTGCTTGGTTTGCTGAAGGCTTGCAGTCAAGGCACATGTGAGAAAGCAATCAATGAACAACTATGGTGTCGCAACGACAACGAAAAACTAATGATTGATGCTTCTCACCCCTCTTCATTCCTGTCTGTCTATCCCTATCTATCCCTCTCTCTGACTCTCTCTCTGTCCCTGTAAAAAAAATAAAAATAAATAAAAAAGAGACCTCAGAGTAAGAAAGGGTTTCTAAACCAGACACATTCACACACATGCACAATTGGAAACCAGGAAACCTCTCACATATGTGCACCAAGAGACATGAAGAGAATGTTCACAGCAGCATTGTTTTAAAGAAGACAAGGTGGCCCTGGCTAGTTAGCTCAGTTGGTTAGAGTGTCATCCCAAAACACCAAGGTTGCAGCTTCCATCCCCAGTCAGGGCACATACAGGAAGCAATCAATGAATGCACCACTTAGTGGAACAACAAATGAATGCTTTCCTTTCTCTTTGTCTAAAATCAATCAATCAATTAAAATAAAATACAATAAAAGAACAAAGCCAGATTGTCCCTTGACAGGAGAATATATAAATAAATCATGTGTTTTTTGTAGTCGAATACTATATATTACCAGACCAACAATAGAAATGAATGAACCGTAGTCACATGCATTCTTGTGAATTAATCCTCAGAAATTTTTAAGGAAGTTGCTAAAGAATTTGTACAGTATGACTTTTTTATATAAATTTCAAAACCAAGCAAAGACAACAATGCTTAGGAAGTCATATAAACATGGTAAAAACTACACAGAATACAAGGAAATGATTACTATGAAACTCAGGATGGCAGTTAGCTCTGGGTAGAAAGAACACCACGGGGTCAGAGGAGAGAACACAGCACGTTTCATAATATCCACAAAATGTGGAGACAAAGTAATAAATTACAACTAGGAAGACTGGGGAAGTCTTCACCTGAGGTGAGCCTTGAGTAGATTTGGAGGAATGGAGAGAAGAGAGTTACCATCCAGGTGAGAGTAGATTAGAAGAACCCATGGAGAGAATGCTGGGAAAATGAGGGAACTGATACCTGATTGTGTATCCTAGGTCTTCCTGCCATCCCCACTTTCTTAGAACAGTCGCTATTGTACCCAGGGTCTACACATGGTCCCTTATGCGGTAGACAGAACACTTTTGAGCATAGAGAAGGCTAGCTTAAATTGCAACTCCACCATCCATTGCCTGACTCTGTGACTTTGGACCGCACCTCACCCTCCTGTGTAAAATGGAGATGCCATAGCTACCACAAAGCTACTTCAAAGTATAAAAGATGTGGGCCAGTGTTTGCTCTCTGTCTCAAGACATATTTTTGTCAATGGCTTAATGTTTACCTTTACAGTCTATGTAGGATAGATATTGCTTCCTTCAGCTCAGAGAGAAGGTGGCCTCAAAGCCAAGTCAGCCAGGACACGTCTGACTCGAGGCAAGTCATTGGCCTCCTTGAGCCTCAGTTTCTTCATACAAAGAGCAGGAGGAGCACTGAGTCAGGGCTAGGCAAAAGAAAAGTGCATCTCCTGGTCATCAGCAGGCAGTGGTTGATGGGCACACTCAACGAGGAAGGTTTCTGCCTGACCAGGCGGTGACGCTGTGGATAGAGTGTCAGACTGGGATGCAGAGGACCCAGAGTCACTGGCTGGAGCATGGAATCATGCATATGACTCCATGGTCACTGGCTTGAGCCCAAAGGTCATTGGCTTGAGCAAGGGTTTACTCGCTCCACTGTAACCCTCCGGTCAAGGCACATATGAGAAAGCAATCAGTGAACAACTAAGAAGCCGCAGTCAATAACTGATGCTTTTCATCTCTTTCTCCCTGTCTGTCTGTCTGTCCCTATCTGTTCCTTTCTCTGACTCTCTGTCTCTTTCAAAAAAAAAAAAAGAGGAAGATTTCTGAATGTGCTTTAGCCTCCATGACAAGAGTAAGTCTGAGCAGTTCACGTCTGCTCTTTGGGCCATCAGCAAGGACAGCAGTCTTTGTCCTTGTCCAAATTCTTGCACAATCAGAGGCAAAGGAAGCGTCCATAGTCAAGGACACAGTGAGCTTCTGAGAATAGGGAGCTTCCTTACCCTCAGTAAACAAGTCGGGCTATAGTTTAGGCTGACTTCATCTCCATAGCAAATGTCACAGAAGAGATGAGTATACTTTTAGGAAATGTCCACTTTTAAGTTCATATCTAAGGTGACATCATGCAAAGTCATCCAGATAAAGAAGAATTTTTTCTAAGGGAAACTTTTGACCTTTCAAGGGATTGAGGGGTTCAATAGCCTCTCTTCTTTTCAGCCACGCCTCTGAGTTCCAACTTTGATAATCAATGCTCATCACAGTGAGATATGAAACTTTGATTTGGTGGATGAGTCACCACCATTGTCTAGTGTGCAACAGGGCAACACCCTGTCCACTAGAGAGAAACCTTACTGTGGCGGGGGGTGAATCAAACAACCACTCTCCCGAGAATCTCTATGCTGATACTTCCCCTACTTATCCCAAGTCAATGAAGAGTTTTTCTTTTTGTTTAAAATATTAAAAACAAAATAAAGAAACAAACAAACAAAAAGCAACAATACACCCAATGGGATTTCAGAAATGAATTTCCAAATTGTTACATCCTGAATTTCTTTGAAGGAATCTTTTGTGCGTGTTTGTTTTAACTCTTCATTGTGGGAATTTTTTAAATTTTTACAGAGACCAACAGAATGAGCTGCCACATGCTTATTACTCCACTGCAGCAGGTAAGAATTTGTGAACAATCATGCCTCATCTCTACCCCTGGCCCCTCCCCCACCTCAACCCCTGGGTTATTTTGTAGTAAATCCCATATATCATATCATTATTCAGTAAATTTAAAGGGGATTTTTGAACTTGTGTTTCAAAAGTCCAACAAGCTATAGCCAAACTAGCTGACTCTTTCAACATCAATAACCCCTCTGCTCCCGCTCCCTTCTTACATAGGGCAACTTGTCCTATGTCACGTGGGTAGTAAGTGACAGAGCCAGGGTGTAATCCCAAACTGTCTAACTCAAACCAGAAGATAAACTATTCAAACTTGAACCTCTGACACATTGCAACTGACTGTCATAAGAAATACTAAATGTGGAAGGGAATTGCTTGCTTGTTTAATAGGCTCAACCAATAGTGCTTTAAGCATATTGTGAATAACCACTTATTCATAAACAGTGTTTTGCAATGTACAAAGCTCTTTAAACTTCCTGATCACCCTCTAAGAGTTATTATTGTGCATACTTTATAAAAAATAAACCGAAGTTCTACAGCCAACTTAATCTCTCATTCTCTAGGAAGAGGTTTCCCACTTCGATTTCAAGAACAACTCTGATTCCAATACAGGTTATGTGTTGCTATCAGCAAAAGTCCCT
The DNA here is from genome assembly GCA_037038555.1 of Rhynchonycteris naso. Classification (NCBI taxonomy): domain Eukaryota; kingdom Metazoa; phylum Chordata; class Mammalia; order Chiroptera; family Emballonuridae; genus Rhynchonycteris; species Rhynchonycteris naso. Next base: position 183,732,557 of record CM072996.1, on the reverse strand, counting down.
AGAAAAGTCAAAAACATTACACAAATGCAGCTTGACTGGTGGTGGTGCAGTGGATTGGGCGTCCATCCAGAATGCTGAGGTCCCCAGTTCAAAACCCCAAAGTCATGGGCTAGAGCTCCAGCTCCTTGGCTTGAACACAGGCTTGCCAGTTGAGTGTGGGGTCACTGGTTTGAGCACAGGATCATCAACATGATCCCAAGTTCGCTGGTTTAAACCCAAAGGTCACTGGCATGAAGCCCAAGGTCACTCGCTCTGCTGGAGCCCCCTCCAGTCAAGGCATATATGAGAAAGCAATCAATGAACAAGTAAAGAGAAATAACTCTCCCTTCTTGTGTCTCTCTTTAAAAAAACAACAACGAAAAAAAGAACCATACAAATGTCAATGATGTAAATACCAACACTGGTCAGTTTTTCCTGGACAAGAGTGAACAGCGTCGACTCCTGAACTCACTACAATGACTTGGGCTTATCTCATCGATAACAGCAACAACTCAGGCTGTGATAACAAACAGACGTCTGAGAGGTGAACTCTGCTCTAAAGAACACAAGAGCTCCTGTCGAGATTCTGAGTTACTCTGACACTACTCACCTCCAGCTCAGCCCTGCCTACCCTAGACCATGCTCACAGCCAAGTCCACACCCAGGAGGAGAGACACAACACAGGTTTCTCTCATATGTGCCTTCACTGGGAGGGCTCCACCAGAGCCAGTGACCCTTTGCTCAAAGCCAGTGACCCTGGGTTTCATGCCTGAGACCTTTGAACTCAAACCAGCCTGTACCCCAGATGTCAGACACAACACAAAGCCACACAGAGAACATTCATCTGAAGAGCAACCTTAAGTGGGAAGAAAAAATGCAAGAGATAAGGAATCTGAAGAGGCCACGGAAAATATTATGAGCACCGACATTGCGCTTCCTATAGTTTCAAGGGGAACATTTACTGTCATCATTCTGAGGCATGTCCATAATTCTGCCTGTGCACAGGAATGAGAATCACCTGTTTTTTTCACTCAGTGAGACCTCTCAACCAAAATATCTATTGCCCTTGTAATAAAGCTCTCTACCTGCCTGTAAAAGAATGAAAAATTCTGAAGAGCAATGCTTGCATTAATTTTTTCAATGTACTGGCAGGGGAAAAAAATGGTAACTTACACTAATGAAGACGTGCTCCCCTGTATTACTCTGGCCTGAGGTACTTGGAATATATTTCTAAGCAAACATCTACTACATGCACATTTTAAGGCAATTTAGGGTTTCATATGCTCTCTAGTGACTAGTTTCTTATATTGTAGATTTACCCAAAAGAGTCCTCTAAAAAGTTATGATTACTTTTTGAAATATGAGCTAAATATTGTCAGCTCTCTGAGGACCTTTACCAAGTCATAATATTTTATTATTATTAATTGTTTTTATTTTGGTTTAGTTTGTTCCTAAAGGTAAGCTAGAAAAATCTGCTTATTCAGGGGTATTTTTAAGCTGCAATAAAATTACAAGTTCCAATGAGGCCGATAAATCATAGTTTCTCTTCCATGAAGGGTCCAAGTTAAGGTGTGTCCCTTCCATTCCAGTGGCTCAAGAGAGACTGTGAGGTGTGTGTGTGTGTGGGGGGGGGGGGGGTCAAAGTGGGAAGGTATTATGAGAAAGTCTACAAATTACAATGAACCTGCCGTATGGGCAACATGACCTTGTTTACATTATTGACCTTTGCTTTCACTCTTAGAGGGTCATTTCCTCCTGGTTTCCTTAAAAAGAAATGCCAAAGCCATCTCAACCTTACTCCCTTCCCCCTTAAAAAACTAATAACCTAAATTCAGTCGTAGTGGTGTTGTCCTAAAAGACCTAACTGGGCATTTCTTCTCACCTGAGCTCAGTGAACGCTTATTCACTGCTGTGCCCTAGGTTTCCTGAGTTGTGGACCAGCAAGGGAACCCTTGTCTGGCAGATATACTGAGAGCCAACAAGCATTGAAATGAGGATTTGCAATTTAGAGTCTATCCTGAAGTTTATATGAGACTGACCACGTATTTATTTTTTAAATATACCCTTACATAACAGTCTAGACTTTGTTTGCATTAAAGAGCAGAGTTCTAATGATGAAATAGAAACGTGTGTACTAGATGCATCTCTGCTCCAAAAGGACCACATCCCCTTAAATTCTAAATAGAGCGATGTGGTGAGAGTGCACGCCCTCTAAAAGGGATAGCTGACTTAGAGTGAGGGCAGGCATCATTCCCAATGTACTACATGCATACCCTCATTTAATTCTCGCAATTCAAAAAACAGCACCCATATGCCCAGCATGGCCAATCAGCTTTGAGCATCTGAGGCTAAATAGGAGTGGTTAGCAAAGTGGTCAAAGCCAACTGACAGAGAATAAAAATGCAAAGGAAAAAGAGAAGAAAACTTAAAATATACTATCATAATTTCTTCAGAACAAAATAAGACAAGGTGTACTATCTATTAAACAACAATAATCTTTTCATTTTTTATTGCAAGCATTGGGGTGACATTGGTCAATAAAATTATATTTATATAGGTTTCAGGTGTGTGATTCTATAATACATCATCTGTATATTGTATTGTGTGCACAACACCCCAAGTCAATTGTAAGAAAAATCTTTTTTTTTTTTTTTTTTGCAGGGACAAAGAAAGAGAGTCAGAGAGAGGGACAGTTAGATAGGAACAGAGAGAGATGAGAAGCATCAATCATTAGTTTTTCATTGCGACACCTTAGTTGTTCATTGATTGCTTTCTCACATGTGCCTTGACCGTGGCCCTTCAGCAGACCGAGCCTTGCTGGAACCAGCGATCTTGGGTCCAAGCTGGCGAGCTTTTGCTCAAGCCAGATGGGCCCCACACTCAAGCTGGTGACCTCGGGGTCTCGAACCTGAGTCTTCCGCATCTCAGTCTGGCGCTCTATCCACTGCTCCACCGCATGGTCAGGTGGAAATAATTTCTTATCTAGACTTCAGTACTCAGCCACTTGTCAAGTAAGTGTGAGAGCAGAACAAAGACATTTTCAGAAATGTAAGCTCTCAGAAACTCTGCTTCTAATGAATGCACTCTTTCCCTGGAAACTACTGAGAATATTCTCTATTGAAATACAAAAGTAAGTAGGTTAGAAAGATGTGTGAAAATTATTATGTGGTTATAAAAGGAGCTCTTAAGATCTCTGGCCTAATTTGGTGGCTCTGTGGAGGAGAAGGCACGAAGTTAAGGAGAAGACCAGTCTGTGATGACATGGGCAAACCCCTCAGTACTTCCATCATGAGAGAAATTCTGGAAGGGGAGCACTCAGAGACTGTCTTCTGTTACCAGGCTGGGCTGAGAAAGCCCCAGGCTTCTCCCAGCTAACACCTGAGCATGGCAGAGCTACTAGAGCTGGCCACATATCCCTTACATGAGACTGGTCCGGTGAGACTCCCAACTGGCCATGTGATTCCACAGAAGTGAATGACATCTGAGGCTCTTCTGTCTCACTTCCTTCTGGTCCCCTATCCCTTCTCCGGCGTCAGCCCCCCCTCCTCTCTCACCCCTTCATCTTTCTATAAGAAGTTCTCCCAACAAATCTCTTGCCCTTCAAATACCATCTTGGTGTCTGCTTCCTGGAGGACCCAAATGACACAAGCCCAAAACAAGTCAGGTCAGAAGCTTCCTGAAAGAGATTCTCCGAGAAGACAAAATTATTAGACTACCCAGTGCTTAACACAAGTGGAGGACAGTCAGGGATAATTAGTGATAAATCCATAGACAATTAGCCCCTTGCCTGACTCCCCCCAAAAAGCAACGGTTAACTCTAATGGGGAGAAGTGTAGTTTATTACATGACTCAACTCTAAATAACATAAAAATAATGTAAACACTGAACAGTAATCTAACTCAAAATGTAACTTATGGTGGAAGACTAGAGACAGGAAGTGTTCAATAATGTAGCAGGGGTTGGTTTTGAAAGAGAACTCAGTCTTCAGCTTTTATATTGAGAAATCAGTAGATAATGCCAGTCACAAGAAAATAAAGAAGTAGCTAGTATGTTGTTTAACAATAAGGTGAATGTTACAAAAAGAATCAGGCAAAACTGTTCAAAGTATTGCCCCTACGGAGCAGAAAATGGAGTGGGTAGTTCAGGGAGCTGGGGTGTTGGGTTAAAAACCATAAGGAACAAGGAACAACTTAACTTGTAAAGGATGCACAACTTTCATAAAAAATATAATGCAAAACAAAAGAGTGCATTACAAGGAAGCTAAGTGTGGAGAAACAGCACATATCTGTGAAAGAGAGGTGAGTGGCAGAAGGTGGAGAGAGGCCTGCTAGCTGGAACAAACCGCACATGCTGTGTCTGGGCTAGAACTGGGGAGAGATCAACATGGCTGGAGTGTGATGAGCATGGAGGGGAAAGGCATGAGATGAGCCTGGAAAACAGGTGGGGACACCAGTCACATTGCTTGGGACAATATCTCAGGAACCTTACCTTGAGGAGGCTGTGACAGGTGTTTGGTGGGAGGATATCCCAGATCAGTGTATAAAACCACTGTCTAGGATGCTGAGGGTGTGTTGGAAGAGGTCAGCAGAGCTGCAGGTTAAGAAAGAGGGGGCTGTCGAAAACTAGGACCGTTGGGTTGAGTGAGGCACACTATGTATTGATGACGTACGGTGTATACTGGGGAGCAGCAGATTTGTGAACAGAAGACAGGACTATGTTTGGTTTTAGTTAAGCTGGTTTTAAGATGCCTGGAAGTCACCCAGGCTGTGAACTGAACAGGAAGTCCTGCCCCGATGTGCAAACGTCAGAATCATGACCATGTAGACCCCTGGGGATGAGTGACTGAGGGGTACGCTGGGAGTGAGAGCCCTGGGCAGAGCTCTATGGGACTCCTGCTCACAGGGTGAGTGTTAGCTAGGCAGCCCCTCATCTCCTTTAGATAAGCAGGAGGGGCAACAGTTTTGTGCTGAAGGACATGGGAAGACTGCCGAGTCCCACCTAGACGCATAATTCAGAGGACAAAGGGAATTCTTTCGCAGCCTAAATTAAACGGCGTAGAGAAAAGAGCCTCAGCCTGACCTGTGGTGGCGCAGTGGATAAAGCGTCGACCTGGGAACACTGAGGTCGCCAGTTCAAAACCCTGCACCGGTCTGGTCAAGGCACATATGGGAGTTGATGCTTCTAGCTCCTCCCCCCTTTCTCTCTCTCTCTCTCTCTCTCTCACTCTGTGTCTCCTCTCTAAAATGAATAAAAATAAATAAAAAATTAAAAAAAAAAAAAAAAGAAAAGAGCCTCAGCACTAGACAGATGTGAAACAAAAACTAACCCAAGTGCTACCCCAGGGACCCAGGACTCCCCAAGGCGGGGACAGAGAGAAGACACTCCTGCCACATCTGGGATTTTTGGTAACAAAGGCTGAAAGACATGGGAGAAGGCTCAAATGGTGCAGAAAAACAGAAGAATAAGAAAAAGGAAGGGGATGCCATAGTTACAAACAGGAAATTAGCTAAAAGGAAAGTTTTGAAACCTGCCTTAATAGGTGAAAAATCGTTGTAACCAACAGGTTTATAGCAAACTCTTTGATGCATGAAGACTAAGTTGGATGATTTCATTGGCTTTTTGTTATTCATTTGAGAAGATTAATACAAATACCCATCTGGCTTATCCTTAGTCACAGGGTCTGCGTCATTTCTGGACGGTTCCTGCTGTCAGTGGATGGCCCGGGACCTGCATTGTCAGAACCACCTTCCTTCCCATCCTGCTCTGCCTGCTTATCACACTCTCTTACGGAGGTCTTTCCAACTGCTGAAACCACTTCCTAAGTACAAGAAATGAGTGGTTTTTCTACTCAGGTAAAATGCAAGACACAAACACAAACCCTCTTAAAAGGCTAACTGAATAAAAGTATTCCACATTGGAATAACTGCCCAGTTTATTCTTTTTAAGATTTTATTTTTATTTATTTTAGAGGGGGGAGAAAGAGAAAAAGAAACAGAGAAAGAAAGAGAAGGGGAGGGGGGAGTAATAAGCATCAACTCCCATATGTGCCTTGACCAGGCAAGCCCAGGGTTTCAAACCTGCAACCTCAGTGTTCCAGGTTGATGATTTATCCACCGCACCACCGCAGGTCAGGCCAGGAATGCCCACAGTAAAAGTCTGAAAATAATAACCCCTTGGTCAAAATAAATGGTCTTATCGACTTATTTTTCTCTACACATTGTCTTACTAAAGCAACATCATAAAACTAATGGGAAGGCATTATAATTTTTCACTTTAGAAAAAAAAAGAAAGAAAAAAATCAGCAATGGTTAGTGTGTACGCTTTCTGGTTTTTGCAAGGGCCATATAGGTAGCTGCCTATATTTTACATGTGGTCTCGATTGCTGTGGGTACTAAATAAATTGTAACTAACTCAGGAAGAGAATATTTCATGCTTATGAGTGCTATCTCAAAACATGGCATCAGGAAAATCACAGAGCAACAGTTTTGACCACTTGGCTTGGGTCTGTCTGATTATCTGCTACAATACAAGGAGATACCTCCTTTTATTCTTCCTGTCACAAAACAAAGCTTGCAAAGCAGTGCTTTAAAAAATAAAGAAACAAACAAACAAATAAAGAAAGAAACACCTATTTTTCTCTTTCCACCTATTTCTTTACTTTTTTATTTGCATCCATATATTTTGGTTGCTTGATAAATTAAGCTGAGCAGGTGGGTGAACCACATCCAAGTTCAGCCCCACCAAGGAAAAGCTGTGTATTTCTTTTTCCCAGAGTTTTTAATGACAAACAATAAAAATCAACTTGAGCCAGTCTATGAACATGAGCAATTTATTGGAAACATACCAAATGGCTCACAGCATCAGGAATCACATAGTGGACGAAAAGGTAAGGCAGCTTAGCACATCACAGGGTCATCACTCCCAAATACTGGTCACTTTCTCCTTTGGGTCATCCTTCTGCCACTCAGCTCCCTCCTGCTACTGTGACTGAGTCTCTGCTTTACTCCCTCAAGAAAGTTTAAGGTGAGAAAATCCAACTGGACCAGCCTTGCTGATGAGCTCAGACTCTGGACTCGGGGAAGGGGAGACAGAGCACTTTTCCCACTTCGGGTCTGCAATGGAAGACAGCACCCCACTGCCCCCGAAGCATCACAAAATGGGGTACTCCCAGCATCAGAAAGGGAGTTCCAATGTTGGGCAACCAAAAAATAACATCTGACTACCATAATATGTTTCGTACATTTTTGACTGTTACTCTCAATAAGAAATACGTATTACAGCACACACCAACACGCAGCAACCCTGACACACATGCATATGAATGTGTTTCTTGTGATAATACTACTTACCATGACTACCAACCAGACCAACCATCTCCTGTCCTGTGGATGGTGCATGAAAAGCACTAGGGCTGCCATCCACATAGACTACAGTGCAGACGACATTTCTGGAGTGGGCAGTGCATAGCCAATCTGCACATGCCTAGCAGCCTGTGTGTGTGCACTTTGTTGTGTTTTCTTCCATTTAATTTTTTTGTAAACGTTCATTGTGGACCACTAAATGGACTTCATGATCTATGCTGTGGACTAAATTGTGTCCCTCCACCTCCAACCAAAATTCAGATGCTGAAGGTCTAAGCTACAATGTGACTTGTTCCAGAGACAGGATGTCCAGAGATGAGAACCATGTGATGGGACTTGAGTTCTTCCAACGGGACAACCTTCCCTACCATACTTGAACACCCACCATCCGTCATTCGTTTCTTTCCGTCAAGCATTTCCCTCTCGCCAGCTTTCATTCCGATTACAGGTAAAAATTGTGTCACACTCACTCCCCGACATTTTACTAGGAATAAATCTACTAAGTGGGCCAGCTGGGCAGGGAGACCAGAGATTAGAGGATAGGCTGATGTCATCTCAGTTAGGGGAAACCTTCCCCATCACAGATTTGCCCAAGACAGGCCCCACCTCTATGACACACTGTTTACTCCCATTGCGGAAAGACCTGAGATTGAAATGTGTTTTCCTAAACCATTAAAGCATCTTCCCAAGGTGGCATAGATTTGAAAACACTGTGGCGAGGGAAAGGCAATGAATGAGAAAACAATGGGGAGCATCCACAGGGTGCCTATCGCTTCACAGGTGTTGGGTACATAATTGTCCCCTTTTTCAGTGCTGCGGTATCTCTAGGTTATTCTTCCAGACAGAGTTACATGCCCCAAAAGTGTAGGTTTCATATCTGGAGTGACTAGAAATTTCAAACTTGGTAAGAAATCACTCTTTCAGAAGGAACTGCTCTGTGGATATGAGTGGCGCCTCCAACCTGCTCAGCAGTTCATCTTGAACAATGCAGCAAGGGAAGGGGGATACCAACACCCTGCATAGTCAAAAACCCACGTAGAGCTTTTGACTCCCCGAAGACCCAACAGCACCAGTCATTCCTCAGTATCCACAAGGGACTGGGGCCAGGAGCCACCCTCTTCATGCCAAAATATTCCAATGCTCAAGTCTCCTATCTAAAAAAAAAAAGGTATATCAATGCATAGATTGGCCTTCTGAATCTGCAGACCCTCAACCACAAACTGAACACAGTAGTTAGTTATTGAAAAACACTGGCAGCCTTGGCTAGTTGGCTCAGTAATAGAGTGTTGGCCCGGCATATGGATGTCTGGGTTCGATTCCCAGTCAGGACACAAAAGAGAAGCAGCCATCTGCTTCTCCATCCCTCCCTCTCTCCCTCCCCTCTCTCTTTATCTCTCCTTCTCACCCCACCCCATAGCCATGGTTCTAATGGTTTGAGAAAAGTTGGCCCCAGGCACTGAGGATGGCTCCATGGCCTCACCTCAGACACTAAAATAGCTCAGTTGCTGAGCAATGGAGCAAGGCCCAAATGGTCAGAACATCTCCAGGTAGGGGGCTTGCCAGGTGGATCTTGGTCAGTTGGGGTACCTCCAGGAAGGTGTCTGTCACTCTGCCTCCCCGCTTCTCACTTAAGAAAAATAAAAAATAAAAATTAATTAATTAATCAATCAATTAATTAAAAAAACACATCAGCATATAAGGGAGTCCGGGCAGTACAAACCTATGTCGTTCAAGGGTCAACTGTGCTTGCATTATAAAGAATGCACTAGAATAAAGCTCACTTCCCTATATCTTAGGTACCATTGTAAATATGTCTGGGGCCATTTCATTTATAAGTGCTCTATCCATACAAGGCTTTTTATTCATGTGAAATAAAGATGTCATTCTTCAGTTAGCCCACCAAATGAAAATGTCTTCACCAGCAGGTTCATTCAAATTCTCACTGCTCAATAAACTACAACTTCCATTCTACATTCTGTCTCTCTAGCTCTCCACCTCTACAGCCTGTGCCTCTGGCTTTCATAACCCTGGTTTTCATTTTCTTCTTTTTACATTACTTCTTTGGGTGTCTCTTTTATTCCTTTGTTTGTTTGCTTGATATTTCTGCTTAAATATGCTCCGTATTTCTACTTCTTACTGTTGCTTTTCTTCCTTAACTGTGAAATATTCACTTCTTTACCAACTCACTGAGCTCACATTTTGTACCTGACGCAGCAGTGAGTTCAGGGGAGCCAGAAATGAAAGGCGCAGTGGAGGGTAACATATGAGTAGTCCAATCTTTGTCACACAGTAAGAGAACACAGGCCACAGAGGCAGCAGGCCAAGAGAACACAAGATCCTGAAGCAGCATGCACACTCTCTAGAAAAGCTGACACTCGAGGTGATTCCTAAAGAACCCAAGTTCACAGCAGTTAAGCAGGCAGCAAAGGGGGCTGGAAGCTGGGAGGAACATTCCAGGCAGAGAAAATAACCTTTGCCAAGATGGGGAGTGAAAGCATGCCCCTGGCTGGGTGCCCTACTTATTGCTGGCAAGAGCAGGGTATGACGGGAGGATGCCAGGAGGTGGGCCTGGGGAAGGGCTGAGGTGTAGCCACTGTGCACTGCGTCTAAGGTTGAGGACAAGAATTTCCTGTTTTAAAGGATGTAGTGGCACCCTGCTTAAGTAGTAGAGGGGTGTGCCCCAGGTGAGACTAGAGAGGCAAGGGAGCAGGGAGGACAGTGGTGCAGGTTACAAGGCTGCAGTGTAGGAAGAGGATGATGCTTTTGAGACACAGATGCATGGGATGTGGGGAGCAAGTGGCAACGCAGAGAAAGGAGAATTGAAAAGGGCTCTCAGTCTACCAGCACAGGGAAAATAGTAATGAGGCTCCTTAAGGTGTGGGAGGGGCATCAGGCTTGGAAGACAAGAAGAAATAGTTTCCTTTGGACCTGCCCCTAACTCGAACATAGTGCATCGGGTAGGGGTGAATGAACTCAGCAAGGACTGGTTTAGGGTCTCTGGGATGAGAGGTGGCAGGGGTTGCAGATGAGGCAGCCTTGTGTGACCTGATCCCTACCACCCCTAGCTGCTCCCAATGCAACCACTCCAGTGGCTGCTGCCATTGCTCACCAGCCAGCGCAGCCAGCAGTTCCAGGCCCTGTGGGTGCCCAAGCTCACCCAGCGGATGTTCAATGAGGAAAGCACAATGGCCACCTGTCACCACCATCATGACCACTCCCTGACTCGACCTCCCTGTTCAGGACTGCACGTCCACAGAGATGGTGGACAAGCTGATGCATAAGGTCAATGGCAGGAACAGCAGTTGTCTTGTTGCTGTGGAAGACACCCTGCTCCAGACCCAACATTTCTTGCCCCAGGAACTGCTACAGCAATGCTACGTGCCCCGGAGCTGCTCCAGTGCATCTGGAGACTGTCCTGCAGTGGTGCCCAGGTTAGTGAATGGGAAAGATTTCCACAGAGGCTGAGAGTGGCATGCACAACCTGGTGCCTGAGAGAGCAAACAGTGAGAGCAAACTAGGGATGAAGGGCCAGGTGACAGCGCCCAGGATCTTGGCTTAAGGAAGGCAACCAAGGGACTGAGTACCTGACCTGATGCTTCTCCCTCACCTCCTATTGGACCCCTTTACCCAAATACTAGGAGTCTGGGGGGGTGGTGATGAGGGATCCAGAGCCTGTTAAAGTGGCCCACACAGGTTGCTCGGTAGAGGACAGGTAGAGTGTTGAATGAAGAATGTATATCACATGGACCATAGGACCCAATAAACCTATACACACACTGCACACACACCAAAGAAAAAACAAAAAAACAAAAACATGGAGTGTTTTGTTGAGGATCTTATCAACCAGAAAGGCATGGCTGTATGTTCAGACCACATTACAACAGTTTCTGGTAGATCTTCTGGTTTCCTCTGGGCTGAAAGTGAAGATGTTTCCTTCAGCCCAGAAAAGTAAGGTCTGATCTAAGCAGCCATGGACCATATGGGACCTATTTCCAAAGTTTGTTCTTAGATGTGCCTCTCAGAAAGATGTATTACCTGAAAAAGTGGGTTACCAGAGTCAAATAAGTTTAGAAAATCTGGGCTAAATTGGATTTTCACTGCAAGGTTTCTCAAGCCCTGTACTGTTCTAATATAAGGGGTTCATTTCTTTAGAGTACGCCAGAGTGCCACCATGGTGACCAGGCTGCAGCGGTGCTGGCCAGTCGTGCGGATACTGCAAGTCACTAACAACTGTGGATCTCATTTTTCTACTTTGCCCAAGTTGAGGAGTTTGTCTTAGATGTTCATGTTTTTAGGATTCAATGTCTAGCCCCAGAGTCAGGGTTGACCAATGTGTTGGATTTCTCAGAGAAAAACAACACAAAAGAAATTGAATCATCTGAGAACCTCAGAGCGACAGCTTCCTCAGAGTGCTCAAGGGTGTCTGTCCTCTCCCCCTCTTGACCTAGACTTGAGTCCCAAACTTGTTTGTCACCAGCTCTGCATAACCCTGGTCCTTGGCAGTGACGCACGTGCTGACCTGACTGCCTGCAACAAAATACTCAGGCCTGGTTTCTGCTCAGTCTGGTTCTACCTCCCTGACTCAGCCCTCTCTGTCTCTGCCATTTCAGTATTCTCCAAAGTCATCCTGCTGTGCCTGGAATCACATGTCCTTGAGGTTCTGAGTTCCACCCATTCTGTTCTCAGCAGTGTTCTTCTGGCTGCTGATTTTTTTTATATACCATTTTATTTACATCTTTTATCTCCTGCAGTTTTCCTACCAACACTGGATAGCAGTTTCCTCTTTTCTCTTTCTTCCCAAGGCTTCCACATCCCTTTTTCTCCTCCTCTCACTGTTGCCTGTAGCCTCTCTGTATTCCTCTGGGCAAAAGTGACCATTTCCCCTCCATGTTGGTGGCTTGGAGATCAGCGTCTCCTTCAACAGAGACACAGCAGTGAGTTAGCTGTTCATGAGGGCCACCATCAAATTTATTCAAACTGGGATAGTTTTGAGTGTGAAAGGTTCACAATGACAATAAAACAATAGGTGCAAACTGAGATTGTCCCAAACAGGGTTTTATGGTTACCCAATTGTATGCAGACATGACATATTATACCACTAAAACTTCTTATCATTTTACTTTGAGATCATTTTGTGTCCTCATTCTACAGATATGAAGCACTATCTCTGACCATATTGGTTTCTCGAGTCAAGCGTATTGCACATCACAGACTGTCCCCTACATCAGCCATAGTCCTCCTCCGAGGGACAAGCTCCTTAAGTGGGCAGTTCAACCTGCTGCCACGTTGACCATTGTGATCACTGAAGTTGCAATTCAGATAACAGTCTCAGGTACAACCTTGCCTTTCCTCCCTCCTTTCCCCAGTTTCTTTCTCATCTCCCTCACCCTTGGTTCAACCTTCCAGCTAATTTGATCGTCCATCTTTTTAGTGTGCCCACTGGCACCTGCAGCAACTAGGACCTTACCAAATTCAAAGTTGTAAATATCCAGACCTTTGCTAGCCTTCTTCTGCTGTGAGGTCTGTGCTCTTCTTCCTCAGCAGCTACATCCTTTTGGGCACATGCCCATGCTGATTTTACTAGCCTTGTGTATTGTTTTGCTGGTAAAACATAGAATCCCAACTCAGGCTAGAATAGCAGAGAAGGAGAATTCATTGACTCCAGGATCTAAGGAAATTTTTGACAACAGGAAGAACAGGATGCAGAGGAAAGACAGAACCAGAGATCTGAGCACCACCCAGACTCTGTCTGCACCTCTTGTCCTATTTGGAGTCATCCACTTGAGTCTCGCTCCTTGATGACTAGCGCTACCATTACAATGTGCCAGGATATGTGATCTCTGAGATCCCAAGTTCTGGACCTTAATGGTGTGTGTGTGCACAGCCACAGGTATATTCCCATCAATTCCTAAGTGTGACCTGGGGGCATGACAACCAGGAGCCCCTGAGATCACACTGGGCTGGGAAAGCACAGTCTTCTCTGTCTGAAGCATTGTTGAGTTCAGGAGCGCGATCTCCTAACTCAGAGGTTCTCAAAGTGGGTGCCAGGGCACACTGGTGCAACCTAGAAGATTTCTAGGTGCGCCCTATGGTATTCCAGAGAAATATGTACCTGTCAGGGACCAAAAAACCGACAGGGTTTTTGGAGTTTAAATTTTTGGGGGACAGAGGTATGAGGAATTGGCTGTAAGCTGACAGTCTGCCCAACCCCCACCTCACTTGCCTGATTAGGTTGGGAAAGGCTATTAAGCTATGGTGCTGGATTGTTTACACTACCCCCATGTTTCCCAGAAAGACTGGAGGCAAGTTTCTTCTATCCTTTGTTTGTTATAAAGTTGAGATGCTATGTATGGTGGGGGTTTTCTGCCCTCAACACAATTAAGAGTAAAAAGAGAGGAATTCTTCAATGTATTGATGAGGAAATGAGAGTTTGCTTTTCAAATATATGCCCAAACATTGAAGAAATCGCCAGGACACATCAGGCTCATGTTTCTCATAAACACAAGAATGAAAAAACTTAATACATTCACACCGGGACCTGCCGAATTTACTAAATCTTACTAAGAATGTATCTATATATATAAAAAGATAACTTTTTGTTTGTTTTTTTTATTTTTTAACCCCTTTTTTACAAATTCTAGAAAGCAGAACTCAAAAAATGTAACATGAAAATGTCTTTTAATGTCAGAATAAATTTAATTTTATCATATTTATTTTGTTAATTACCATAAAAGCACATTTGGACTTCATATATATATATTTTTAATACTTGGCTTAATTATTATAACATATTTCTCAGAAATTTGTATATAGTGAGCCTACAATTATTTGTAGGATTTTAAATGTGCTCTGACTTCCAAAAGTTTGAGAACCACTGTCCTAACTACTTGGTGATTATGGCCTTTGCAGGAAACAGCTACCTCCTTGGAACTACACTGTCAGTTTCTCTGCTTCTCATCTTGGCTCAGATCCTTCCGCCAGTCCCTACTGATGATTAACTATCATACTTGATGAGTCTCAAAGTCTCAGACACACCTTTAGTGCTTCTAACACAGAAATAGGTAACTTTATGGCATTGGGTCTCCAGTCCAAACATCCAGAAACCAGCTTAGATCCGATTCTCCAGAACTAAGCAAATCAGCCAGACCTGGAGCAAGAAGCTCAGGAATAGATATGCTGGGCTGGGAGTTGTAGAAGTACCCTGACCCTGAAATCGTGTACCTTCGGAACCGCCAACCTAAGTCAGGGAAGCCCATCCCCCTTTCATCCTCCTGACTTAACCCATGCGGTGGTGCACTCCCTGTCTTGCTGAGCAGGTATGGCTCTGTCAGCATGACTCCCTCCAGCTTCTTTTCTTGTTGTTGTTCTATTTCATGTGTTATTATCAGCTGCTGGTGAGGTTGTTACTTTGGGAAGGTCCTTACAAACTGTCATTATGATTGCCCCAGCCTACTGCCAACCCAGCCAGAAATCATCCCTGACACCTCCACCCAGTTTTTTCTAGCACAACAAACTACTCATTTCCGCCCCCTCGCTCTCGCTGGCTTCTGTGGCCCCTCCCTCCACCAGGCTGTGTCCCCCACCCTGCCCAGTTCTTCATGTGAGTTTCCCCATGCAAACTGATTTCTCTGTCTTAGTTGAACTCCCAAGTTTCCTCTCACATTTGACACTCTTCCTTCTGGCACCTTGAACTTTTATTTCCCCAGGTAACATCTGTCAAGCTGGCCATACCCTTCTTGGAATTTCTCTTGGGGTCTTTTTTGAGGACCTCGTTGTCCATACAACCCTTTGACTCATACACCTCGGTCATCAGCCATCACCACTACTTGATGTCCTCAGAATCCCCTCTGTCCCTCTTTCTTTTCCACTTTAGAATCTAAATGAGCCAGGCTATCCTCCTGGCTGTCCTTCCTGCCCCTGGGCTTGACCCCAGTGACTCTATGGCACTTTCCCCATGTGCTCAGCCACCACTGACCGTCTTCTTCATCTTCTTCGTTGTCCCACCCCATCCTTGCCTGGAACCTCTCTGGTGGGCTTTGCCATTCACAGTGCAGCTCCCTGCCATCACAGTGTTTCATTTCCTCGTCATCTGTGCCCATCTCTGCAGTGGCCTGCCTGTAGGCAGCCTATACCAGTGGAACTTCCCTCTACCAAAACAGTACCCAGCCCTTGTTCTTAACTCAGTGTTGGGCAGATAAAATATAATATGCTCATTTTGTTAAAGATGGTGCTGCCCATATGGAAGCCCATCACCCAGGTGATATTATTTGCCCTTATGCTTGGAATGGGTGTGGGGGAAAGGCTATAATGTAAGCAGGCCGGGTCATTAGAGCCTATGCCTTAGTTTTAAGAGTAATCTTTTCCCCACACCCTTGACTGATTGGATGATGTAGGGTGGTGCACTCTCATGAGGAATCCTCCCATTATGCCTCAGATAAGTGACTTTGTATCAGAGGCTTCCTTGTTTGTAGATTGGATTAAAGGTTTGGATTTCTACATTATAAAGTGGGGCAGACTGGGAGCTTGCTCTCTTGGTTCCTGAGGTATTAGAGAGGAGAGCAGATTAAGGCCACGTGGAGGCCAGGAGAAGCAGCCAAGATGGCGGAGTGCTGAGGGAGAAGCCAGTTTGTGCAGAGTTTGTGTAGGGAGAAGGAGATGGGAAACAGGTGAATAAGTCTGGTGAGCTTGAAACCTTTGATTCTAGGAAACTCGGATAAGTCAGTAGCTTTGTGAGCACTGAATGAGTGGGTTTTGGAGCCCAGTATGTGTTTTTGCTTGCCCGCCGGGTGCAAGCTAGAATTAAAGCTGATGGCTCACCAGTACTTGGCTCTGTTGTTTCATTACCGACTGTCCAAATCTAATGCAAACCTGCATGGGCCAGGCGGCTGTTAAGGTGGTCCTCAGCTATTGGCTTTACACTCGGCCTTCAGGTATAAGCATCCTGCTTGACTACTGTTCTTTACTTGACCATTGAATTCAGATAGTTTTCTTTTTTTGTTGTAGTTGCATTTTTAAAGCAACAAAGTGGTGCCTCATTATTGTAAATATATATAATACGTGGTTGCAATAGAAGTTTGGTGATTAAAATATCAACGTTTTTTGTATGGTACGTCTGTTCTGATGTTTAAAAGGAGCATTTTATATATATACATTTACAATCAGATCACTCATTCATAGTCAGTCCTACTTTCTTTTTTTTATTTTTTTTACAGGGACAGAGAGAATCAGAGAGAGGGATAGATAGGAACAGACAGACAGGAACAGAGAGAGATGAGAAGCATCAATCATTAGTTTTTCATTGCGACACCTTAGTTGTTCATTGATTGCTTTCTCATATGTGCCTTGACCACGGGTCTTCAGCAGACCAAGTAACCCCTTGCTGGAGCCAGCGACCTTGGGTCCAAGCTGGTGAGCTTTTTGCTCAAGCCAGATGAACCCACGCTCAAGCTGGCACCCTCGGGGTCTGGAACCTGAGTCCTCCGCATCCCGGTCTGATGCTCTATCCACTGCAACACTGCCTGGTCAGGCAGTTCTTCTACTTTCACTTACTATTAGAACTCATGTATGAAATGATTTGCTGAGGGTTTTCCTGTGTGAAAGACACCATCACTGAGCTTATGGTCTAGAATGGAAAGTAATGGGGTAGTTATGGTACTATGCAGAAACTGCAAAGTTTTGTGCCTCCATCTGGTTGAGGCAGCCTCTCCTAGTGGAGTGAGGGTCAAAACAAGATCTGAAGAATTAGCAGTCAATAGGGAAAGACTATGCTAGGCAAAAGAAACAGTCCATGTGCAGCATCAAGGGTAAGGCGACAGAAGATTGGTGGTTAATTTTAGAGATAACGGATTATGTAAACTAGATTACTGAGTTCGCATTTTATCAGAAGACCAATAGAGAGTTCCTTTTGAGCATATCAGATATGCTGATCAGATATCACTAGCAACAGTAATGGAGCACAGATCCACTTTGTTGTATAATGGCTAACTCTCTATAACATGTATTTTATTAAACATATAAGATTCCTAAGTGAATATAGCAGAGATCCCTATGAACTAGACACGTGTGTTTCTGAAAGTTACAAGTCCTAGTGGGAGAGAGCACAGGGATAAATTAACAGTGTGTACAATGACCGTAATACACTGAAAATGCACACCAACCAATTTCACACGCACTTCCTCTTTTTTGCAGGCCTATTTCTAGGCCTCACTGTTCACTACCGTCAGTGATGTATAAAAGGAAGGAAGCAAATAACACCCTTCTGAGTAGCTGGGCTATTTTAGGTCAGACCTGATGGACCTACAGTTGAAGCTTTGAATTCAAAGTTCTATCAGGCTTTATATCCGTGTCCTAAATGCTAAAACCCCATTTCTCTGGTTTGGGGAGTCAAAGAGCCAAAACATATACTGGCTATAACTATTAAGGCAAAGAGGTGTCCTTCCTTTGCTATGTTACGTTCTACTCATTGCAACACCTCTTGTTAATTTGTCATCTGTACCGCTTAGCTTCCTCTCAAGTTAAATCTTATTTATTAAGGAAACACCCTGTTTTCATTGTACATAATTTCTCACTACCTAAGATATTAAAAGCCATAGCAAAGTTTGTAAGTCTTCCGGAAACCTTTAACTCTTAAACAGTATCATCCTGGGTGTCATTTTAGTGTATTTTAAAATCTCTGCTAAGTCTTGTGAAGATTCTGCCTGCTCCTCTGTGCAGAAAGGAGATTGCCAAGCTGAAGAGTCCTTTCTTCACTAACTCATTCACTCATTTGTTCAAGACATGCTCACTGAGGAACCCGCTCTGCATAAGCTTTATGATGATTAGCTCTAGTCTGCTAATCTCGCTCAGGTGAAGTGTGACCCAGGTTTCAGCCCTAGTCTCAAACTTTGATCAAGAGTTAAAAAAGAAAGAAAAAGGGGAAGGGATTAAGATGTACCAATTGCTAGGTATAAAACAGTCGCAAGGATGTAGAATACTGTAAAGAGAATATAGTCAATACTGTAATAACTCTGTTGTCAGGTGGGCACTAGACTTACTGGGTGATCACTGCATCAGGTATATAAATGTCTAATCACTATGTTGTACACCTAGAACTTATATAATATTATATGTCAAAATAAAAAATAAAAAAAATTAAGTTAAGAAAAGTTACTCAATGTTCTGAATACCTCAACAGCAACAGAGCAGACCTCTGTACAGCACGCAGAGATGTGTCCGTCACAGTGGCGCACCTAACGTCACCCAGAGCACACCATTTGTAACAGTCCCTTCCTTTATATGACAAAATCACTTTCAGTCATAATCATGAAATGAAGTAAATCATAGTTATGACCAGAAAAGAAGCACAGACAATGAAAATGTTCTTTTCTTGACATTCACCTATATGTAAGTAAAACATTAAAATTAAAATAAATATTATATTTCAAGCAAGAAAAATGTAAGGGACTGATATTTTATTAGAACTGATGTTTTTTTGAAGGAGAAGATGACTGTATTTTTTGTCGCAGTAAAGAACAGTAAATGGCAGCTTGTGTTTTGCAGCTGTGGGTCCTGTAACTCCGTCAATGATAGATTGCTCTGATGGAACTGACTTCCATGATCATGTGCAAGACACTTTTTCCTCACTGATAGTTGATTAAAAAACAACATCTATTCATTTCAATTTCAAAAAGTTTCTTAAACATGGGGAAACTGAGATACAAATAGTTAGGAAAAGAATGTTGCAGAGGTTCATGTAAACCCCATGTTCCAATACATTTCAGAAATTGCCATACCGTCAATGTTTTGTTTCTTGGAAACTGATCCTAGCAGCTTCCAAAAGTCTTTATATTCCAAAAATTTGCATCACCTCTAACAGTCTTCTTTAGAAAATTCACTATTAATTTTTTCTGTATTTGCTAAAAGCTTTCAAAATTTTTCCTCTATGAAAATTGTGGAGTAAACATAGACATCGCTCGAGCTGATCTTTTAACACTATGGCTGGTTCTTGGGAAAAATGAATCAGGCATTCAAGCATTGCCCTTTGGTTTCTTCTGACAAAGCAAGACCAGCATCTTTTTTCATTTCTTTGCATTTTTCTTCCACATTTAATTTTACTTCCTATGTCAATGTCACTTGCTCAAATTGTGTTGCTGCAGAGTTAAAGGCCTTCTTCATAAAATCTAAGCTGAGTCTCCAAACTTCAAAGTTGGCATTCAGTTTTCAAAATTAGTCACTGTGGTCTGGGCAGCTTCCTACAGAGCACTGCACCTTCTTTGGGAAAGGCTGTCAGGCTGTCACCTATGGTCTGCAGCGTTCTTCTCTGGTGAAGTGAAATTACTGAGAATGAATAAAATTCGTCCATATGAAGATGGAAAAATGTCATACATGAAGAAACACGTCCAAAAGAGTAAACTCTACCAAGGTGCAGAGACTGGTTTGCAGAAGGCACAGCAAGGACTGATCAATGTCTTAGCTCTTTGCTGGATACCACAGTGGACACTGGTCAGAGCTACAATGCTGTCATTTCCTTGACCATGACAAAGGTTTATGTTCAGGTCATCCAAATCACATCACTCAGAGACTTCTCTGAGGCATTCAGCAATAATCTTTCCAGAAATAGGGAAGATGCTCAAATGATTATTTCAAATTGACCACCTTCATTGTGAATATATCTGATCACTTCAAATACTTAATGATAACTGTCGGAAATATCAAGAGTGTTATAGAAAGAATGCAAATGTATTAAGATTTTAAAAACATCTGCCACTATTTTCAATTTGATGTCATTTCCCAGAAGGATGAATGAACTGATTTTGAATTTTGAGGAAATATAAATGAAATAAAACTCTCTTCTAAAAAAATAAAATAAAATGTTTTATTTTTACAAAATGTTCCTTCAAAACTAGATTGCAATTGGAGGCTCTATCTACCAGTACCAACAAATTTCTTTTGATTCCTGATAATATATCTGCTCTTTAAATATGAAGGTTTTGTTAGGCTAAAAACATAAGTAGGTCCAAAGGATGATATAAAATTTCTCACTACTTTTTCTTTCTTAACCTATTTGCACTTGATCCATCTTAGAAATCTCCATTCTCTAAACAAGAGAGATGTGATTCAGTTAGTTCAGAGTCAAGGACTTAAAAATTAAACGTCTTCAGGTTTTAAAGTCAGTTATGAAAGTGGAGGCTATGTTTTTAAAATTTCAGCTGTGAGCAGTCTCCAGCAAAGACAAAACAAGGAAATTTAATTTTTTTTAATAAAGCATATATGTCCTCTGCACTTTTGGTACTTGGAGGACATTTACGAAACCATGATGTTATGAAGCTTCAACTTCCTGTTTCATTCTTTTTCCCTTTCTGATGACTAACAGAAGTTGACCCATCCCCCCAAAATAGTTTTATTTTCTTGATTCATTTTTTTTAGTTTTAAAAGCAACAATTAATAATTAAAATAATTAACTTTAATATTGATCATGTGTTTTAATTTAAAAGTACATATGTATAAACCCAACTTCACACTTACCAAACAAAAATATTTTATCTTACAGTTTATACTTTATTTTACTGTTTTAAATTTTAACCACAGATAGGAACTCCAAATGGTCACGTAAGGTGACAGAACTGAAGTGACTCACATTCTGGTTTTTCTTCTCTGAAACCGCCAAGGATCAATCATGGTTTGCTTTGACTTTCTTGTTTGAACATACAGATGTGTAAGATCATGGGGACTGTGGACACCAGCCACAGCCAGGTGAACCTAAACAATGACATGCCATTAAAAACTTACTCTTCACACAGTGCTCTCAAGATCCTCCCTTGCTGTTGCAAGTAACAGTATTTCCTCTTGCTCTGACTGAACAGACTTGTGATGGCTAGATGTACAATATCACCTTGATCCAACCA
The DNA here is from genome assembly GCA_037038555.1 of Rhynchonycteris naso. Taxonomy (NCBI): domain Eukaryota; kingdom Metazoa; phylum Chordata; class Mammalia; order Chiroptera; family Emballonuridae; genus Rhynchonycteris; species Rhynchonycteris naso. Next base: position 183,711,334 of record CM072996.1, on the reverse strand, counting down.
TCCATCACCGATGCTCAAGTTGCTAAGTGAAATAAGTCAAATGGAAAAGGACAAAAAAAAAATACGATTTCTTTCATATGTGGAATAGAAAACAAAAAGTAACAAACTAACAAAACCAAACAAATGCATAGGCACAGACAACAGAATGGTGGCTTTCAGAGGGTAAAGCGGTGGGGGAAGGATGGCAACAGAAGGAGACTATACTTTAAGTGGTGGACACACAAGACTGTATACAGATGTGGAATTGTAATATTGTTCATCTGAACTTCATATAATGTTATTAACCAAGGTTACCTCGATACATTTAATTTTAGAAGTTTACCCTCAAAACACAGTACATGTGTCTGAGCTCTATATGTGGATCGTTTTACAATCCATTTCCCAAATTAGCTAGCATACAATGTTTATTAAAAGATAAGGAGGAATTCCACTTTTATGAGGTACTCAGAGTGATCAAATTCATAAAGACTGAAGTCAAATGATAAGCCTCAGGGGCTGGAGGAGGGATGGAAAGTTAATGTTAAATCCATATGAAGTTTCAGTTTTGCCAGATGAGAGAAGTTCTGTGGATATAGTTTAGTGTTAGTTGCACAACAATGTGAATGGACTTAGTGCCACCAGACCATATGCTTAAAATGAGTTAAAATGATAAACTTTAGATATTATCTGATATGATTTGCCACAATTTAAAAAATAATTTTAAAAAAAGATAAGTAATTATGTGTGACTTTAAGCTTATGATACAGGGGTGGGCAAAGTAGGTTTACAGTTATAATACACATAAATATAATATAATATAATAATTAATAAATAATAATAAAAATGGGCCCTGGCCAGTGGCGCAATAATAGAGCATCAACCCTGCTTGTGGATGTTCCAGGTTTGATTTCAGGTCAGGACACACAAGAGAAGCAATCATCTGCTTCTCCACTATTTTCTCTTCTCTTTCTCTCTTTCTCTCTCTCTCTCTTCCCCTCCTGCAACCATGATTCAAGCACATCATCCCTGGGCACTGAGGATAGCTCCCTGGAGCATCCTCTTCAGGTGCTAAAAATAGCTCAGTTGCCACCATAGCCCCAGATAGTGGTTGCCGGGTGGATCCCAGTTGGGGTGCATGCAGGAATCTGTCTATCTCCCCTCCTCTCACTTGGAAAAGAAGAAAATGATAATAATAATAATACAGAATAAACTGTATTTTGCATACCCAGAACTGTAAACCTACTTTTGCCAGAACCTGAATGTTATGAAAAACCAACAAAGAGGCTCAGTTGTAAGATGGCGACGGAGTAGGCGGACGTACCAACTTCCAACTCCCAGAAGCAAAGTGGATTATAACTCAATTTTAAGAACCATCTCCTGGATAAACCAACTTTGAAAAAAACTAAGTGGACTCTTCAACCAAGGAACACAGAAGAAGCCACATTGAGACTGGTAGGAATAGCGAAAATGCGAAGAGGGCTGCCCAGCTCCCCGGAGCAAACGGCAGCCCGGAGAGACCCGCGTGGCGGGAGGAGAGTTTGGCGGAGAGGGAGGGACCTGGGTCCCAGGAACCAAGCCCCAACCTACAGTCCCAGAGCCTAGAAGAGGCGTTTGGACAGTTTTGAGCTGTGAAACAAGTGAGGGAGCTCCCAGGCCTACAGTGTGGAGTATTAGGTCCCATCCTACTCTGCTGAGGGTTGCTGAAGGGTATGGTGGGCGGCAGGATGCTGAAACGCGGTTCTGTCGGCGTGGGCAGAGGCCAAGCCGGTGTGAGCTCGGTCTAGCCCAGCAGGGTCAGAGGGGACGCACGAAAGCGGTCCGGAAGCTGCGGGCCGCCTATAGTCCGACCTGTGGGGACAAAGCGGGAGGCCAGGAATGAACAGAAATCTGCTCTGCGACCCTGCGCAAGCCAGCCCTGACCGCGGGGACCGGGCTAGGACCAGGGACGGGAGGGGGCTTGCGGCTGAGCTCATGCTACCAGCCCCGCCCGGCCGGAGAAACCGAGGTTTGCCATTCTACATGCGCGAGCGGGCTCCGAGCGCAGAGATGGGGTAGACCCCGAGACAAGTGGAAGCTCGCAGCTCAGCCCACACTACTATCTCCGCCTGGCCAGAGAAACCGCGATTTGCCATCCCACGTGCACGAGCGGGCTCGGAACGCGGGGGGCGGGGTAGAGTCCGGGAGGAGCGGAAGTCCGCAGCTGACCGGAAGCCAGTAAACACGCCCGCCCCAATAAACCTTGGTTTCAGACCCTGCGCAGAAGGGCCCTGGCCTCGAGGGCGGGGCTAAAGCTCCGGACGGGCAAAGGCTTACAGCTGAGAGCACGTCAAAAGCCCCGCCCAACCCGCGAAACTGTGGCGAGCAGGATCTCACTGAGGGTTCTGGGCGGAAGTCCGGAAATAGGCTGGGTCCGCAGCTGAGCAAAGGTGCTCACCTCTACCCTTGGTGCTAAGACTTGTGGCTTCAGTGACAGCCCCTCCCATGGAGGAGAGGCAGAAATCACAGCAAAAGCCACAGTGGGCCGGCGCTGGCAACGCTCATACCCAACCACCCTAGCCACCGGCAGAGGGGGTGAGGGGCCTGCAGACAGACCACACCTAGAGAACACAAAGGCAACACCTACTGGACTCCAGTGGCCATAACTTGCTTATACACAGAAAAAACGGGCAGGCAGAGGAATGCAAACCAAATGAATCAAGAGAAATCCCCAGAGAAGGACCTGAATGAACCAGATATAACCAAATTACCAGAAGCAGAATTTAGAATAATGATAGTTAGGATGTTCAAAGAAATTAGAGCAACAATGGATAATCATTATGAACACCTAAATAAAGAGATAACAAGTATAAAAAATGAAATTGAAATAATAAAAAAGAATCAGACAGAAATGACAAATACAGTATTAGAACTGAAGAGCACAATGGAAGGAATTAAAAGCAGGATGAATCATGCTGAGGATCGAATAAGAGGGTTAGAGGACACAATAAACAAAGGCACAGAAGCAGAGAAGAAAAAGGAAAAGAGACTTAAAAAATGTGAGGAAACTCTAAGGGAGCTTTGTGACAACCTGAAGAGAAACAACATTCGCATCATAGGGGTGCCTGAAGAAGAGGAGAGAGGACAGGAAATGGAAACTTTGTTCAATCAAATCATAGCAGAAAACTTTCCTAAATTAAGGCTGGGAAACACTCCATACATTTAAGAAGCACACAGAACTCCATTAAAGAGAAACCCAAAAAGATCTACACCAAGACACATCATAGTTAAAATACCAAAGCTAATGGATAAAGAAAAAATTTTAAAAGCTGCTAGGGAAAAAAAGGCTATCACCTACAAAGGAGCCCCCATAAGGATGACATCAGACTTCTCAACAGAAACACTTGAGGCCAGAAGGGAATGGCAAGATATAATCAAAGTAATGCAGAACAAGAACCTACAACCAAGACTACTTTATCCAGCAAGGCTAACGTTTAAAATTGAAGGAGAAATAAAGAGCTTCCCAGAAAAAGAAAGCCTGAAGGAATTCATAAAAACCAAACCAATTCTGCACGAGATACTAAGGGGCCTCTTGTGAACAGTTTAAAGGGAGGAATGAATAGAGCAAAAGAAGATTACAGCTTTAAAGAATAAAATGGCAATAAACAACTACATATCAATAATAACCTTAAATGTAAATGGATTAAATGATCCAATCAAAAGACATAGGGTAGCTGCATGGATAAAGAAACAGGACCCATACATATGCTGTCTACAAGAGACACACCTTAAAACAAAAGATGCTCATTGACTAAAGGTAAAAGGATGGAAAAAAATATTTCATGCAAATGGAAATAAAAAAAAGCAGGGGTAGCAATACTTATATCAGACAAAATGGACTTTAAAACAAAGGCTGTAGTAAGAGATAAAGAAGGACACTACATAATGATAAAGGGAACAATTCAACAGGAAGATCTAACTATTATAAACATCTATGCACCAAATATAGGAGCCCGACATACATAAAGCAGACTTTGATGGATATATAGGGCGAGATTAACAGCAATACTATCATAGTAGGGGATTTCAATACCCCTCTAACAACACTGGATAGATCCTCAAGAAAGAAAATTAATAAAGAAACAGCAGACTTAAAGGAGACACTAGATCAACTTGATTTAATAGATATCTTCAGAACTTTTCACCCTAAAGCAGTAGAATATACATTCTTCTCAAGCGCTTATAGTATGTTTTCCAGGATAGACCACATGTTAGGACACAAAAATGGTCTCAATAAATTTAAGAAGATTGAAATCATATCAAGCATTTTCTCTGATCACAATGCCATGAAACTAGAAATTAACCACAAAAGAAAAACTGAAAAATACTCAAACACTTGGAAACTAAATAGCATGATATTAAATAATGAATGGATTAATAATGAGATCAAAGAAGAAATAACAAAGTTTCTAGAAACCAATGATAATGAGCATATATCAACTCAAAATTTATGGGACACAGCAAAAGCAGTTCTGAGAGGGAAGTTTATTGCACTACAGGCATATCATAAGAAGCTAGAAAAAGCTCAAATAAGTAACCTGACCCTGCATCTAAAAGAACTAGAAAAACAACAGCAAATAAAACCCAAGTCAAGTAGAAGGAAGAAAATAATAAAGATCAGAGCAGAAATAAATGACATAGAGGCTAAGGAAACAATACAGAAGATCAATGAAACCAGAAACTGGTTCTTTGAAAAGGTAACCAAGATCAATGAACCTTTAACTAGACTCACCAAGAAAAAAAGAGAGAGGACTCAAATAAATAAAATTAGAAAGGACAGTGGAGAAATAACAACTGACACAACAGAAATACAAAGCATTGTAAGAAAATACTATGAAGAACTTTATGCCAAAAAATTAGACAATCTTGGTGAAATGGACAAATTTCTTGAATCATATAACCTTCCAAAAATCAATTTGGAAGAATCAGAACACCTAAACAGACCAATTACAACAAATGAGATCGAAACAGTTATCAAAAAACTCTCAAAAAAGAAAAGTCCTGGGCCTGATGGCTTCACAAGTGAATTCTATCAAATATTCAAAGAAGAATTAACTCCAATCCTCCTCAAGTTATTTCAAAAAATTCAAGAGAAAGGAAGACTTCCTAACTCCTTTTATGAGGCGAGCATAATTCTTATCCCAAAACCGGGCAAAGACAACACTTAAAGAAAGAAAATTATAGGCCAATATCCCTGATGAATTTAGACGCTAAAATTCTCAACAAAATATTAGCCAACCGGATCCAGCAATAGATGAAAAAAATCATACACCATGATCAAGTGGGGTTTATTCTGGAGAGGCAAGGCTGGTTCATTATTCGCAAATCAATCAATGTGATTCATCACATAAACAAAAGGAAGGATAAAAATCACATGATAATTTCAATAGATGAGGAAAAGGCATATCATAAAACCCAGCACCCATTCATGCTCAAAACTCTCAGTAAAGTGGGAATACAGGGATCATTCCTTAACATGATAAAGGCCATCTACGACAAACCGACAGCAAACATCATACTAAATGGACAAAAATTAAAAGCAATCCCCTTAAGATCAGGAACCAGGCAGGGATGCCCCCTTTCACCACTCTTATTCAACATAGTTCTGGAAGTCCTAGCTACAGCAATCAGACAAGAAGAAGAAATAAAAGGCATCCAAATTGGAAAAGAAGTAAAACTGTCACTATTTGCAGATGATATGATATTGTATATTGAAAAACCTAAAGTCTCAGTCAAAAAACTACTGCACCTTATAAATGAATTCAGCAAGGTGGTAGGATATAAAATTAATACTCAGAAATCAGAGGCATTTCTATATACCAACAATGAACTATCAGCAAAAGAAATTAAGGAAACAATCCCCTTCACTATTGCAGCCAAAAAAATAAGGTACCTAGGAGTAAATTTAACCAAGGAGGTTAAGGACTTGTACTCAGAAAATTATAAAACATTGGTAAAAGAAATCAAGGAAGATACAAACAAGTGGAAGCATATACCATGCTCATGGCTAGGAAGAATAAACATCATTAAAATGTCTATATTACCCAAAGCAATTTACAAATTCAATGCAATACCAATTAAAATACCAATGACATACTTCAAAGATATAGAACACATATTACAAAAATTTATATGGAATCAAAAAAGAACACGAATAGCCTCAGCAATCTTAAAAAGAAAAAATAAAGCAGGATGTATCACTCTTTCAGATATCAAGGTTTACTATAAGGCCATTATACTCAAGACAGCCTGGTACTGGCACAAGAACAGGCACATAGATCAATGGAACAGAACAGAGGACCCAGAAATAAACCCACACCTTTATGGACAACTGATATTTGACAAAGGAGTAAAGAGCATACAATGGAGTAAAGACAGCCTCTTTAACAAATGGTGCTGGGAAAATTGGACATCTACCTGCAAAATAAATGAAACTAGACCATCAACTTACACCATTCACAAAAACAAACTCAAAATGGATAAAAGACTTAAATGTAAGTCATGAAACCATAAGCATCTTAGAAGAAAACATAGGCAGCAAACTCTCCGACATCTGTAGCAGCAATATATTTGCCGATTTATCTCCACGGGCAAATGAAATAAAAGGCAAGATAAACAAATGGGACTATATCAAACTAAAAAGTTTTTGCACAGCTAAAGACAATAGGAACAGAATAAAAAGACAAACCACACAATGGGAGAACTTATTCGACAGCACATCTGATAAGGGGTTAATTACTAAAATTTATAAAGAACTTATAAAAATGAACAACAGGAAGACAAACAATCCAATCAAAATATGGGCAAAAGAAATGAATAGAAATTTCTCCAAAGAGGACATACAGATGGCCAATAGGCATATGAAAAAATGCTCAACATCACTAATTATTAGAGAAATGCAAATTAAAACCACAATGAGACATCACCTCACACCAGTCAGAATGGCACTCATCAGCAAAACAACACAGAATAAGTGCTGGCGAGGATGTGGAGAAAAGGGAACCCTTCTGCACTGCTGGTGGAAATGCAGACTGGTGCAGCCACTATGGAAAACAGTTTGGAGATTCCTCAAAAAATTCAAAATCGAACTGCCTTTTGACCCAGCTATCCCACTTATAGGAATATACCCTAAGAACACCTTAGCACTGTTCGAAAAGGAGAAATGCGCCCCCATGTTCCTGGCAGCATTGTTCACAATAGCGAAGATCTGGAACCAGCCCAAGTGTCCGTCAGAAGACGAGTGAATTAAAAACTTTGGTACGTATACACTATGGAATACTACTCAGCCATAAGAAATGATGACATTGGATCATTTATAACAAAATGGATGGTCCTTGATAACATTATACGGAGTGAAATAAGTAAATCAGAAAAAAAGAAAAACTGAGAACAGCACGATTTCATACATAAGTGGGACATAAAAGTGAGACTATGAGACATGGACAAGATAGTGGTGGTTATGGGGTGGGGGGAGGGAGGGAAGGGTGGGATAGGGAAGAGGGGAGGGACACAGGGAAAACCAGATAGAAGGTAACAGAGGACAATTTGACTTTGGGTGACTGGTATGCAACACAATTGAATGTTAAGATAACCTGGAGATGTTTTCATTAAAAAAAAAAAAACAACAAAAAACCAACAAAGACAACAGCAGTTCTTTAGAATTTAGATCAACAAAAGATTTTTTTTCAAGAAGAAAAAGTTTTATCACTGACTGGGGTACAGCAGTAATCAAAAGCACATCAACTTTCAGATGATTTCATTCTTATTCATGAATTCTTGACAGACAATACACCCCTTGTCTCCAGATCTCCAGTAGCCAGCTCTAACTGCCCACACTGGCTCTGCCACCTCTCTACGCTTTTATAGGTGAAACCGTTGACCATACACATTATGATGAGAAGGAATGATTAAGCAGTAGGTTTTTCCAATCTCAACATGTGCCCCCCCTTGCCCTACATGGTTACCCATCTCTGTTTGCCCTCTCTGCCAAACTCACTGCCATCCCTCGGTAGCCTGGACTTAAAAACTGGTATTTATCATTGGCCATTTCTCCCTTCCACTCCTATATCCCCCAATATGCAACACCCACCAGTTCTCCCTCTGACTCACAGCCTGCAATGGTCCCCTCTGCCCATACTCAAATCTAACCTGGCATTACTCCTCCTCTATATTTATTCAGCAGTTTCCCAGCTAGACTCTGAATCCAGTTTCTCTTCTGTTTAAAGTAAATTTATTGTTCTGATCTTACTGCTTTCATCTCAAAACCATAAGAGGAGTCTCTTTCCTACCACGCCAATGGGAGGCTGACCTGCCCACTTTCAAGGCCCTTCAAAGTATGACCCCCACCCAGTTACCAGAATTCCTTGCAGTCCTGCAACTTCTATGGGGTGAGGGCAACCCTCTGAGGGCTCCACAAACTCATCTTGATCTTCCTGTGCCAGGGGAATGCTTTACCCTTCTTTCCTCTGCCCAGCCACATCCTACTTACCCTGTGAAGTCTCTCCTGATGCTACAGCCTTAAGCAGGCTCTATCATTCCTTGAAGAATTTTAAAAAGTGCTAGGAGAAAGACCCAGAGCGGGTGTCCTCTGAGACCCAGCGCCAGAGATCTTCCAAAGCTCTTCCAGATCCATTCTTCTCATTTGGAGCTTTTACTCTCTAACTCCATCTTTAAGATCTTTGTTCCTTTCGAGGTGGCCTCATCTACATGAAGAGATCCTTCCAAGTTTGGACATTGGTCCCTCCTTAATGTCCCTCCAACCCAGAGTTGGTAACACTTCTGCTGCTACAAGTCCAGAGCTATCAGATGATCCCCAGTGGTCCTTCTGAACAGCGATCTCTGGAGAGAGTGCCCCCGTGAACACCTTTGTCTCCAGATACAATTTACACACCTCCTCAAATGTACTTAACCCCACTTGTCTGTGGTGCCTTCATGAGACACCCCTCAACCTCTGCTCTTGACCATAGCTGCTCACACAACATCAGCCTGCACTGACCATCTCCAAGCCCTACCAGGAGGGCACAAGCTCCAACATGGCCTCCACTGCTTTCATTCCAGCGGGACACACAGTAACTTTGATGCCCAGGCCTGCTGGAACCAGGCGGCTCTGGTCCCTCCCTCCCTCACTGTGGCTTTGTCTGAAGTGTTGAGCTGCAGCCTATGAAGCAACTGCCCAAAGGCATCTGAAGCCAGAGCTCAGAAGTGCAAGGAACTGCATGCTCATGGGAGAACCTTGACCAATGAGGTAGGCGACAGGAGAGAGAAAGAAAACGAATCCCTCTCCCTTTCTTCTGTCAATGGACTGTTCTGGAACATTGTATTCTCTGTGACCTCTCTGAAGATATCCCATGTGATTCACTGATAACTTATCTTTTTCCTAAAATTGTGGTCACTTCAGTATGACATCACCTTTTAATTGTTTTACTTCCTTCTCCCCTCTCTGCCCTCACTCTCCCTGCCCCAGGATGTACCTCCCTAAAGCAGCAACACTTACCTGTGCCTCACACTGTTTCCTAGGAAGTCCAGTCTGATGGGGGAATTCCTTCCAGCTGTTATTACTTCAGCTTTATATTCTGCGTGTGTTCACATAGCACCTAAGCCACACAACTTTGTCCTTAGTTACACTAAATGGCCTAGTCGCTTTCATGGTTCCTGATCTTATTGTAAACTCATTTGCAGTCATATTTGTATTGAATAAGAAGGTATGTTCCACTAACAAGCATTTTAATAATAATTCAAGTAACTTCATGTCTAAAGAGACAACCATAATATAGGAGTCATAACAAGTTTAGTAGGAAATGTCTTCTTTCTTTTCCTTTCAGTGTCATGAGAAACCGTATAGCTGAGTGCAAAGGACTCAGATGAACCTGGGTTTCCATCTTAGATCTGTACTAGCAGTGACCTTACTTTATTTGCCTAACCTCTCCGAGTCTCAGTTTCTTAGTTTATACTTACATATATAAAAGTGGTTACTGCAATGTAAGTAACAGTATTAGCACTCCGTAAATGTTAGTGTCCATTTCCTCTGAGGTTGCTCCCTTGTCTGACAGCGTGACACTTCATATGACAATGGCTCGGCAACATTTTGGCCAGTTCTAAGGGAACAGACTGTAAATCCTGAGCACAGCCCGCCCCTGCCAGAGCCTGGGCTCTAGCTTGCACCAGACAGATCTGAGCCACTCTGGCCTTTGCTTCTTGAGCCTTACCCACCAAAGTAAATGAGCAAAGAGATAAGCACTCCCCAATACACCTGCCAACTCTAAGGTCAAGTTTAGTTGGGAAGAGATTTGCTTTGAGAACATTTGGCATCACTTTGACAAATTCAGCATTTGCTGTGATTCTGTTCATTCTAAACAGAAATAATCATGCCTGTTATGTGAAAAGAAGTTTGGTTCCCACGGAAGGGAGGAATGGAATATAACCTACAATGGCATCCCACAGGATTGGTAACTAGCAATATTCTTTACCCAGCGTTAACTTCAGTGAGGAGCTCCTGACTTTTATTTTCTTCTACCAAACAATTCTCCTTTACATCTCTCTTTGATTCTCTGGGAGGAGAATCTATTCTCCCTCCATCTTTTACCCTGGGGATGATTTTCATCCACAAAGTTCACCATGACATCAGATGGAGACAGGATCCAGCCTCAAGGTGAAATGTAGAAAAGAAAGGCTTTTAGCATAAGCAACTTTTAGCAGAACTTACTCTCTCTAAAACAAAAAGACTTTTGGCAGAACTTACTTTCTCTAATACAAGAGACTTTTGGCAGAACTTACTTTTTCTAAAAAACTCCCTACCCCTGGCCTTGAGGCTGGTTTCCCAGGCTGTGGCCTTGGGCTGGTTCTGTAAGGTTGCAGGTGTTCCCAGAATGTTCCTCCCTGAATTAATCCTATAGATGAGCATTGTAAGAGAGCTTGTTTCACTGCTTTGTTTTACTGCTAGGCTTCCCCTCTTCCCCATTCTTCAATCAGTGTGTAATTTTGTCTTTAAAAGGTGACTCCAAACACATTTGGATGACTTAGATCTCCATGTGGTTGCTGGCCTTGAAATAAAGACTCCTTAATTTGGCTACTTAATTGTGTGGCAAAAATGTCTGTCTCTCACTGTTCCAATACAAAATAGGTATTAACAGAAGAGTCACCTGGTCAGTCTGGCCAGAGAGAGCCTATCAGTCCCCTGCCACCCAAGGCTAATATGAGTATAAGTGGCTGTCTGGTTTCTGCTGTGGGATTTCCCAGGTCCTTGACAGCCAAAAAGGAAACAGTAAAGCAGCAACCAGCAGTGTGGTCTGGTGGTGAGATCCTGACATTAGCAGTCAAGGGCATGGGTTCCTGTCCCTGCTCTGCACACAACTAAGTGTGGGCCTCAAGCAAGCTCATAAACTTGTTGCTGTTCAATTTTCTTTCCTATGAGTGAATCTTAAAGATTTCAGTGGCTGGAAGAAAATTGAGAGGTTGCCTAGTTCCATCTCTCAATTTCCAAAAGAAAGAAAAGCAGGAGAGTCCCCTGCCTCTACGCTTTGCAGCAGAAATGAGGCAGGGGACAGGGGTTTGTTTAAGACTAATGCAAAACTCAGGTTCAATAAGGTTGCTCTTTTTAAAATATGCTCTCTTGTTATCACTGGAAAATATTCTGTCAAAAAATATATATAAAACTGTATAAAGTATGCTACTGTGCATGTATTTGGTTGTTGTTTTACAAAGAAGGGCATAAAACAACACCTATGCTTGCATCTGCACAGGAGATCTTTGCTGGTGGCTGCTGCTTCTGAAGAGAACTGGGAACTGGGTGGAGCAAGGGGGTCCAGACTGAGCACCAGGCTGGAGAGGAGGATGAGGAAGGCACTTGCCAAACATTCCCCTTGCCTCGTGGTCAACCACAAACAAAAAAAAGAAAGACAAAAAATTAACTTTGGGTTTCAGTGAGAAAATCAGAATTACCTTTTCTTTTTCTTTCCTGGGTAGCTTCATAAAAGAATGACAGATAGAAACAGTCGGAGCTTTTTTGCTCAAGGGCCCTTGCAAGGACTCACAAGTACATCCACACAAGGAAGTTGCGAAAGGTGCAGGGAGTCTCCTAGGCCTGAGTCACCACCCAGCCCTCTCTCCTATTTGGGAGCAAACCATTGGTGAGAACCAAATTTCCAAGCAGAAGAAATACCGAGGCCAAAAGAGGAGAAAGTATGTACCCATAAGGTTATGCCATTTCCTGATGCCATAAACCCAGCAGTTCACAGAAGACCTTGTCAGTCCCAGGCATTGCCCCCCTGTCACCTCCATTATCCCCAAGGCCTGGGGACTCACAGTACCCACAGTTCACACACCCTTGTTTTCAATAAACCAGGAGCCAACTCCACTCCCAGCTCCAGGTCTTCAGTAGTGCCCATTGACCCTCTATTTCCTGAAAATATTCTTCTTCCTTCATTTCCTTGGCTCCTTGGAAGAAGGTTCATTAGGCTCAGACCGGCAGCCTGTTGGAGAGTATATAGCTGGACTGCTCTGCTGGGCCAGTGGAAAAGAGACCAGGCTGCACTTTCTGCAGTTTTGCATTCATGTGGAGAGAGCTGCAGCATATGGGGCTTCATAGGGTGAGAATTTAGCCTGAATCAATTAAAGAACATAATCATAACCAACACTTGTAGAGCAATTCCATATCTCTTCTTATCTTGAGTGTTATCTGTATCACAACAGGATTGCTAGGTCAACTCTGGGCATTTCTGCCACAGGGAGCCACAGGAGAGAAGGAAGGCCACACTCCTCGACTGACTGCTCACTCTTTGTCTTTCTGGCCGGCTTTCCTTGTACTGGCCCCCAGAATCTAGGGGATCTCCTTAACATCAGCTATTGCGGGCTGGGTGGCCGGATAGCCAGTATTTTTTATCACCTCTATCTTTGTAATTTCTGATGAAACAGATGTCTCTGAATTGGTGAAGTACTCAGAACAGGTGCCAGCCCTGAAAATATATAAAGCACATACTATGTTCTTCCATGTGGGAACTCTTGAGTGCTTGCCTCTCACTTAGATTTTGAAAGGAGACAAAAGAGATATATCCCATTAAATATGGATGATATGGGGAGAAATTATAGTCAGTCCTCCTAGAGGGAAAATACAAGACCCAGCTGTTGAGGGGGCAGCAGCTGTGCCTGGGGTCGAGGGGCCTTTGTGCAGTGGCATAAAAATCATGATGTCCTCTTCACACTTACACCATCCTTAAAAAGAATCCAGCAGAAATCCCACCTAGGTTGCGTACATGTTACTACGGCAACATCCGTGTACAGCTACCTTGCATCTCTTCTCAGTGTGGTCCAAAGTAAACTCTTAAAACCTGATGTGAATGCCCAAAACATGTTATCGTAATAATGTGTGTGTGTGTGTGTGTGCGCGCGCGCGTGTGTGGTGTGCGTTCACAGACAAAAGGTAAAACTGCAAGTAAAATGCTTGGCCAAGAACGTCTTTCTGGAAACAGGGCCAGTTATTAAAACAAAGAAGGTTTCAACAATTCAAAAATAGAATTGGGACTTTCAGAACGGACTGGATAAGAAAGAGGGGCTAGAACCCTCCGTGACTGTGTCCCCTGCAGGGGCCAGCACAGTTCCTTGCCCAGAGTGGGTCCCCAAAGTTTCAACCTTCCATTAAATAGCCTGCTGTCTCAGTGGGGACTGTCCCTCCTCACTACCCACAGGGCTTGGCCCTGGATCTATGGCATCAAAGTCATCTTTGCTCCAAATCACATAGCAGACAAAAAAAAAAAAAAAAAAAAAATCCCGGCTGTGTGGAAAACATTGGCTTTCATTTTGAGTGGCACCACAGAAATGCGCTATTGATAAAAAATGAGCCTGCCTGACCTGTGGTGGCGCAGTGGATAAAGCGTCGACCTGGGAACACTGAGGTCGCCAGTTCAAAACCCCGCAATGGTCTGGCCAAGGCACATATGGGAGTTGATGCTTCCAGCTCCTCCCCCCTTTCTCTATTTCTCTCTCTCTCACTCTGTGTCTCCTCTCTAAAATGAATAAAATAAAAATAAAAAATAAATTAAATCTCTGAAGCTTAAAAAAAAAAAAAAGATGAGCCTGACCAGGTGGTTGCGCAGTGGATAGAGCGTCGGACTGGGATGCGGAAGACCCAGGTTCGAGACCCCGAGCTTGCCAGCTTGAGCACAGGCCCACCTGGCTTGAGCAAAAGCTCGCCAGCTTGGACCCAAGGTCGTTGGCTCCAGCAAGGGTTTGCTCGGTCTGCTGAAGGCCTGCGGTCAAGGCACATGTGAGAAAGCAATCAATGAACAACTATGGTGTCGCAACGACAACAAAAAACTAATGATTGATGCTTCTCACCTCTCTCTGTTCCTGTCTGTCTGTCCCTATCTATCCCTCTCTCTCTGTCCCTGTAAAAAAAAAAAAAAAGATGAATTGGCTTCAGTCTGTCACACAAGGAACACGCACCAGGGAGGATCACTGGGAACTGACAAGTCAGGCCCACCGATTTCAGGCCCTACTATGATGCTTAGCTACACTGTCCTAGGGTTGTAGGTGTGTTGGCCGGTCCCCACTCACCACGGCTGAGCAAGTTCCCACTGGGCCCAGAAAACTCCAGGTAAGGGGTTTTTATCACCTCTTTCAGGCTTCCTGACTGACCTCCAGGCAAACACAAGGATGGTGCTGATAATAAAAACACTAGCATTGGCCTTGTGACCTCCAGCAAGCATGTCTTCATACCATCTGCCTCATAAAAGGCTGAGACAAATACTCTCTGAAGACCAATTTGGAAAGGTCCCCTTTATCTCCTATGAGGGACCCCAATGCTAACACACAGTCGGAAGCCTAGTGGCCTGCAGCAGGGAGTATCAAGGTGGGAAGCATTGCAGGATGCCATTATCCTGTCGTAGGCACACTCACACCTGACAGCGTCACTGCTCTTCTTCTCAGAAACCACTCAGGGCCTTGTTGCTTCTCTTAAGCTGGTTCTCTAGCCGGTGACCCTTCTCAGTCTGCAACTCTTGGCCTCCTGGGTCTACAGCTCTACCGGTGCCCAGTGCTCCGATCCCACCTGGAATGGCTCCTCATAGCTCTCGTGACACCTTCCTCAGCCACCGCCACCATGGAGCACCTTCTGGAAAACAAACATAACCAAGTCTTTCCACAAGTGCTCCCATTCATTTATAAGGAATGAGGTTATTTTCCCATGTGGAATTCGTTAACTAGAACTCAATTCACATTGACTATTTACATTTTTGTGAAAATCATCAAAAAGTTGGATACCTGGGCCCAGGTCCAGGTATTGTTAGGCTGGATCAAGGATAACATGAAAGTGGGCACAGGGTCCTAGAGGGGCCCATGCAAGTGAGAAACAGAGGCTGAAGTGCATCGCTTTGCAATCAACACAGCTCACCCTTCTATAGAAACCTGAATCCCAGTGGGGGTACCGTGTTGGCTTTGTAATGAGATGATCTATCATTTGCAAGCAGCATAGAGGAGGAAGAACTTGAGCAATGAAGTCAGAAGGAATGGGGTTCCAACACCAGCTGTTTCTTGACTGGCATGGTTCCCCACTCTGAATAAAACCAGAGGGGACGACACATCTCTCACATGCATGCTGTGGAGATCACAGAGCTGTTGTGCTTTGCATAACATGCGTGAAAGTATTAACACTGTTCACTCCCTGAATGACAGGTCAGACTCCCATTCAAGAGTTGTTGTTAGAATTTGGTGTGCATGATTGAAATCTACCTCATACAAAGGCTAGTTAACTATTAATTTTGCCAAACACAAATAGGCACAGAGCATACAAGTATCTATTCCAAGGTAGTATAAATATAGAAAAAAAAGGTCAAGAAATAGAATGACACTTAGCCTAGACCAGTGGCTCACAGTTTTTTTTCACCTTGAAGTAATGAAGGGACACAGCCCACTCCGGCTGACAGCAACTTGACGCAGCAGCCACAGAGGGGAGCATACAGACAGATGATTTGCAAAACTCTCTGGTGTTTTTTGCCTCCTCATGATATATGATCCCTTCCAACCTATATCCCAACCCCCAGAGCACACCTTCGGTCCCAGGTGAGAATCACACATTTCAAAACAGTTAAAGCAAAATATTGAATTTATTCAGTTGATTTGACCAATCGTATTGGATAAAAGTGTTGGTTTCGTCTGCATGACGTAAAACATACTTTAGGAACAGTCACGTACTTTACAATGCTAAAAAAATATATGTAAATATAAGAAAGACTCGTGAAGGCATTTGATATAAAACATACACAGTATGCTATTTTAATATACAAATGCTTAAAGGACTACAGTCACAAGAGTTACAAAAGTAGCATCATTCAGAATTGACAAAAGTTTTCCATTTTTCATAAAGGTCACATTCTCATCCTTTGGGATGTACAGAAATTATGTGGTTTACACAGTTCTATCCACATTCAAAACATCATGTTTTAAATGTTTTAAGCACAGCATGTACAGTACAAAATGTTTCCATAGGAACATGACGGAACCCGTAACTAGTGGCCGCTGTCAGATGGCTCCTCGCTCATCTGCCAACCATTTTCAAGACACTAGTTCAGCTTATTGCTACAACATTCAAGTTGTTCTAGTCACCCAAAAGATTTTAATTTAAACTAGAATCTACTGACATAGGCTCAAAAAATTAATCTATAATATATACTAATATAAAACACAAAACAACTAGTCTGCATTAAATGAAGTTCCCATATATAAGTCAGAACGAAGAACAGTAATTTCAGGCTAATATATTACTCTTATATTTTTTTAAAATTTTGAGCAGAGTGCATAGTGAATGAAATCAGTCACCAGAAATGATCCTTCTAAGAGTCCTTAATTTCCTCCCCTGGAGAGTCACATCACCTGACCAATCTCCTTTAGACCTGGTGGGTAACAGGGCAGCTCTGCAAATCCAATATGCAGAAGCCAAGTGCAAGTCACATTCAAAAGTCATGCAGCCTGCGCTGCCAGCCAATGAATGGCACAGTTCACCACATAAAGCCCTTGGGCCGTCAGCAGACCAGCTCCCGCAGGATAACAGCTGAGTCTTAACTGAAAGCACAAGTGTCATCCATCAGCCATATTCTAATGTTGGCGGACCCCGGACAAGGTTGAAATAGCCAGCCAGGGCTCCGAGGTCAATGTACAGAGAACGCTGCCTCTTGAGCATCTCGGATTCTTCAGTGCTTCCTGTGCACGAAGTATCTGAAAAGGGAAAGATGGAAACATGCAATGAATGACCTGGATAAGTGTTCAATAATAAATTTCTCTTCTTTCTACAAAAAAGTAAATAAATAAATAACAACAATAATAATAGGTTGGACATAAGGAAACAGCATTTAAAAGCCCTGGTTTTACTAGAGTTATAGAGTTGAACACCATGGGCTAATTGATAGAATATGTCATACATGAAAGAGTTCAAAAAGTGTCAGTGACAGCAAGAAATTAACTAGAAATCTTGGCATAATTTTCCAACATCCCAGATGGTTCTCTTTAAATATGGAAAAGTCAGACAATAAGCACAGAAATGGAAACAAGCATTCCAGGCCTGACATCTGGGTCTGGATCTAAATGATGAAGAGTGCCACAGATTTAACAACAAAATAGAAACCCCTCTCCATGCATAGTCAATGCTCCTCAGCAGGGACTGACACTCCTAAGTGGGGAAGGTTCTTAGCTGGCAAAGAGAGTTTAAGCACAGGAAGACAGAAAAGCAAATGGATTCCAACTCAATTATTTTATTTGGGCAGAGCAGTGCCAAGACATTTCCAACCAAGGGCTGGCGCGGCTCACTAACAATTTAACAGCGCCTTGCTCTTTATTGACAGCAAAACTGTCATGCCTGATTTGCTTTTAAAAGGTAAATGATATTCTCTGTTGCAAATAAATAAATAAATAAAAGCAAGTCAGAGGTAATTGTAACGACTGTGCTACCTTCAACTGCACTAAAAACCTGTGATAACTTGCTGGTAAATTAGCTGATTTTTCTTGAACAAAAGCCCTCAGGAGCCCATTTCTTCAAGGGCTTTCACCAGCTCCATCAGTGACAATGCAGACAGAGAAAGGAGGAATGTCAGGGGCCCTGCACACAGAAGGGTGGCCCTACCTGCAATGTTCTCAGGAAGCTCCAGTTCCTTCCTGCTCAGCAGCTTCTTCTGCTCAAAGAGGGCAGAGTCCAGGCTCTGGCAGCGTGGCTGGTCCTCCCTGGGGGGGTTCAGGGCCTCATGTTTCAGCAGGTCTGCTGCCTGGGGGCGGTGGTTAGGGTTCCTCTCCAGGGCGGCCTCCATCAGCTCTCTCATGCAGGGACTGCAGTCCTCCGCAATGTCCTCCAGCGGAGGGGCCTGCTTGTGGATCTAGCAGCAAACCAGCCCTCTTAGCATCAATGTAGGAAAATATCCCATCAAGAGGAACAATCTACAGCCACATGACCTAGGAAGCCATTTGTGTCCCAGTGCACAAATGAACAATTGGTTCAGTGCAGTCCAAGATATCTGCTACGTCTAAATAAACAGTGACAGCTTTCTATCTGAGCTGCAGCCCAGGGGCCACCATGCCATAATGGGGGTGTCTGCTCCTGAGTCTCTCACTGACAAAACGTGAGGTGCATGTGTCACTGCAGGCCAAGCTGGCATGGGAATCTATAATCTAAGATTGTGTTTTGAAAATGTTCAAAGATTTATGGTACTGGGAGGCTACCGAGTGGCATTTTATTATTACATGTCTAACAGAATAGCACATAATAAATGCCCCCACGTATATTTTAGTAAGTTTCTATTTAACGAGCAATGCCTTCTGTGGGAGAATGGGCATTCCTCCATGTGGGATGCACTTTCGGCAGCCCCTCGTGGGTCCCTAGTTCACCACCATCCCACTCTGGAAGGGGAGCAGCCTTCCTGAGCAGGTGGAATACCACCCCTTCAGCCCTGATTGACCCCCACTTACTATGTACAGGTAGGAGGGGTAGGCTGAGCGAGGGTAGCGCTTTACCCAAGGAGGGGTGCCTGTCTGCATGTGGATAAGCGTGGCCCCCAGGCTGTAGATGTCTGCTTTGGTGGAATGGCCCCTGCACAGGATCACCTCTGGGCTCATGTAAATCTGAAAAAGAAGCAGGAAACATCCATCCAACTGTCCTCATTGGTCTGGGTGTCCATTGGCCGAATTCCGTCTGGAAGCTGGCTCCACTGCCCACCCCAACTGTATTTGCTGCACGCTCCACCCCTCCTAACAGCACCATAGCAAAGCTCCCCCAATTTAAGGGGAGTTAACAGCCGCCCGGGCCCCCACTCCTCACAGTCCTGCAAAGCAGTGAGGTATGCGTTTATGTTTCTTCTAAAACATCAGTTCCTTTCGTATTTAAATGGCATGACAAATATTCTTTGCCTCGAGTTTGCCACTAAATTGCCAAAACTCTATGATTATCTGCAGTAATAAAAGGTGGCAGAAGTCCAAATGGTATTAACACTCATCACCTAGAAGAGAACTTTAAAAAGTGCAATACTGTCAAAGTGATCCTGGTAAGTTGCTTCTATGGACTACAGTACTTCTTACTTCTTTCTACCTTCCACGTAGCCCCGTGAATAAATGCTCAAGGATATGTTAATATCGGGTAAATTCAATCTGGTTTCATGAGCTGCTGCAGGAAAAGTAAGGCTAGTTTTAGAAATAGTTTCTCTAAGTGTTTGTTTCTAAACTTAACAAAGAAAGAGAAGGGGAGCAAACACTGGTGCCCAGTGATCTGTATTCACAGCTGGTCCAGACGTGTCCTGATTAACAATGTTTAGCTCTAAGAACTTTTCAGACTGCTATTTGAATATTGAGAAGGCGGTTAAGTATTCCCAGAATCCATTTCAGAGCAACCAAGCAAAGAACTGGCTTACGAAACTGGGGAAACTGCCCAGTTGCCCATCCAAACCCCATGCCACTTCTTCCTACAACACACTTCTGGGCTGGCTTGCTTTTCCATTTTCTCTCTCTCTCTCTCTTTCTCTCTGCAAACTAGCCAAATCAAGCTCCTCTTAGTAAAACTTTCCCTGAAGCACAAATAGAGCCCGAAGGGCTTTCTTACTAAATACACTGTTCACAAAAATTAGGGGATCAGGGAACATGCAGATACTCCAGAACTTTCAGCCTTTGTATAGTGCATTTTCACCAATAAAATAAAAGTTGGTTTTGCATCTCATTTGCATAATCGAAAAACTTTCTTTGACTTGTTGTTTGTTTTCCTGATGTTCTTGTTTAATAAAAAAATCGAATGCTTCTTTTTCTTATTGCTTCATATTCATTTTGAAATATCCCCTAATTTTTGTGAGCAGTACAGAATCACCAAGTTACCGACTAACGACTAAAGCAGTGGGTAGGATTAACTATATTCACCTCCTCCCCCCTATAAAAAGAATTAGGCTAAGTATTTACTGCTGGTGGAACCAACAGGAGCCACGCAGCGGGGTTCCTCAGGTTCTATGTGACCATACACGAGTGGATGGCAGTGTTCTGTCCACCTGACTGCTGCCCCTCCAGCAGGCAGGCTGCCCAGCACTGCACGGCTTAGTGGCTCAGAGCTCCTGCTTCCTCAAGTTCTGCAAGAGTCAGGGCAGCAGGGTATGCTTGTCATGAACACGCAGGCTGGCAAACCGAAGGCAGGAAACAGGCCTGGTAAGACCTAGGCAAGGCTCTCTAAGAGCGGCTTGCGCTCAGGCATAGGCGCTGGCAATTAGGCATCTAGTCTAGGTCAAGGTCTTTACCTTTCAGCACATTTATTAGAAAGCGAAAGAGACTGTGTGTTCATAAAAAGCAATTCACATTTGGTGAAAATAACTTAATCCACACACTCTTTAGGAGTAAACACTATGTTATTATTATCTCATACTCAAGCAAACATTTTTTTTTCTGCTAAAGAATCCCAGAAAGGGTATGTCTTTCTCCAGACATTGCAAGATATTCAATCCAATCACACTGCCAGGAAGAAAAAGGTGTTTTCCATCATTAACACCATAGTTTTTTTCTCAAGCTGGCTCCCGAAAAAACAGTCGAGTGTCACTTATGTGAGATTTTGTCTAATGCCAAAACATGCTGAACATTTCCCCCAAAAAAACCATGTTGTAAGCATTAAGTCCTATTGGATTTTGTGCTTTGGTGAACTAGTCTTAAGATACTGCACTGAACCATTTTAAAAAAAAGAAAGAAACGCCTACTCTTTTCTCTTCTGAATGTTATTCTGCTCAAAGAGGACTATCAATAATCCTCTTTCTGCCTGACCTGTGGTGGCGCAGTGGATAAAGTGTCGACCTGGGAACACTGAGGTCGCCAGTTCAAAACCCTGCACTGGTCTGGTCAAGGCGCAGTGGATAAAGTGTCGACCTGGGAACACTGAGGTCGCCAGTTCAAAACCCTGCACTGGTCTGGTCAAGGCACATATGGGAGTTGATGCTTCCAGCTCCTCCCACCTTTCTCTCTTTCTCTCTCTCTCTCTCTCACTCTGTGTTTCCTCTCTAAAATAAAAAAAAAAAAAAAAAGAATCCTCTTTCAATTATTTTCCATAATGACTTCAGCATTACCAGCAAAAACAAGGATATCTTCTGCTACCCAGGACAGTTTTTGCTTTGAGAGTTAAGAAATGGCTTACAGAATCTTGTTTTGAAGTAAATAGATTTTTATTTTTCTTGCATTGCAATTGAGTTCTGTGCAATCGATATCTCTACCAGCTAGACTAAGGGTTTCTACTTGGTTAAGCACTAGTAACATTGAGCAAAGGTACAGTTAAGTGCCCTCTCTCCATTTTCTTGGGGAACCTCCAGTACAGAGGACGGCATGGGGCTGGGAGGCCAATATTTAAGCACCCAGCACAGTGGACATGGGCGAGGGAGGCAGCAACTATACCCATTTACCTTCCCAGTTGTATCCCCCATTGTCCATCATAACCAACTGTGAACTAAACTATTGATCTGTTAATAATTAGATAAACTGAACATAATTCCTTTCACCAAAGACTGAGGACTCCTAAAGTTCTACCAATGGTGTGATCCTTGTTGACCTTGTTCTCTGTTCCATCCCTGGTACCTATGACAGCCTGCCATATAGCAGGTACTCAAAAGACACTCATTACATGAATCAACTCTTCAATTTAATAATGTGAATGCTAAATTACACATAGTATTTGAAGCCCATGAATGCAATTTTCTCTCATTTAGACTCAGGAAAGTTTTGTTTTGGTTTTGCTTTATTTTGCGTTACAAATAGAAGTATTATCACTAATTCATATCTTCAAGAAGATTTATTTATGCCATAATAAGCTTGAGGTTTATTATAGGACCCTCTAGGATTAAAGATAGGCCTATAATATTGTCAGATCTCAATAAATATTATTAATGGTCATGAAAATTATGGCTGTCAATGAACCAAAATAATAACATTAGTTAAACTAAGAATATATATTTATTAGTTATATTCAAAAGTTATACAGTGGTGAGATCCTAGACGTTAGATGCAGAAAACAACGGGGTTCAAGTCCCAGATCTGTAAGTAGTTTAGAAGCTTTGGGTTCTTTATTTTAACCTCTTTACTCTTGTTTCCTTATTGTAAAATGGGAATCATAACAGTACCTGCCTATAATAATGGTATTTACCAATAATAGGATTGTTGTGAGGATTAAAAAATATAATTCATTTAAAGTGCTACAACGAGTACTTGGCACAGAGCAAGTACTCATTAACTATGTGCTAATCACAATAACACTTTAAGGTGATGGTTTTTCTCTCCTTCTTTGTCCTTTCCTTTTTTTTTTTACAGGAACAGAGAGAGAGTCAGAGAGAGGGATAGATAGGGACAGACAGACAGGAACAGAGAGAGATGAGAAGCATCAATCATTAGTTTTCGTTGCCATTGCAACACCATAGTTGTTCATTGATTGCTTTCTCACATGTGCCTTGACCACAGACCTTCAGCAGACTGAGCAACCCCTTGCTGAAGCCAGCGACCTTGGGTCCAAGCTGACAAGCTTTTTGCTCAAGCTGGTGACCTCGGGGTCTCGAATCTGGGTCTTCCGCATCCCAGACTGATGCTCTATCCACTGTGCCACCACCTGGTCAGGCCTTTGTCCTTTCTACAGTAATGCTAGAATATTTTCATTTTCACTCTTAAGATAGCAACCATTCCTGTGGTAATATAATCGTACCTCTGTTCCGCGCAGGTCCTTAGGAAAGTAAATGTCTTCAGTCATCTGAACACTTAGGCCAAAATCCACCAAAACAGCTTTTGTGGACATGAAGACAATGTTGCTCGCTATAAAGAGAGGAAAATTTTTAGTATAAATTTATCTATATAGCCATAAATAAAATGAGAACAAAATCTAAAACAACAAGTCCCAAATCAGAATAGATTGCAATGCTTTCTCTACTGGAATAGGGGAGATATATTCAAAAGAGAAGGCGGGGAGCGTAGGTGAAAATCCTCTCCGGTCAGTCCAGAATTCGGCCAATGTGGATGCAAATGACTACAGCTACGGTAATTTCCAAGATACAACAGCCAAGACATGGAAACAACCTAAGTGTCCAACAATGAATAAATGGATAAAGAAATTGTGTTATGTGTATGGATGTTGGTGTGTGTATATGTGTGTGTGAGCGTGTGCGCATGCGTATGTAATGGAATATTATTCATCCACAAAGAAGGAAATCTTGCCATTTGTGACAACCTGGGATGGGGCCTGAGGGCATTACGCTGAGTGAAATAAGTCAGAGAAGGTTAAATATTATATGATCTCATTTGCATGTAGAGTCCAAGAAAACTAAACTCATAGAAACAGAACAGACGGGAACCTGCCAGAGCCAGTAGGGGGGTGGGGGCGGGTGATGGGTGAATGTGGTCAAAGAGCAAAAACTTTTCAGTGATGAGATGAGTAGATTCTGGGGATGTAACATACGGTGTTGTGACTACAGTTCACAATACCGTTATTGTACATTGCTAAAAGGGTAGCTTTTAAAAGTCTTCACTACCAAAAATAAATAAATAAATAACTGTGAGGTGATGAATGTGCTTACCAATCTAACTCTGCTAATCATTTTGCAACACATACATATATCAAATCATTATATTGTACGCGTTAAACTTAAACAATGTTACATGTCAGTTATATGTCAATAAAGTTAGGAAAAGAAAAATACAATAAAGCTTGAGTTTCAAATTCTACAATTCTATAATATAAGGATATGCTTGTCAAGTCACTTTCTAAAACAAAAAAGGTAAAATATCCATTTTTTTTCAGCAAGAGTTTAGCTAGTCCTGTTCATTGCTGTGTATTAAGGGGTTGGTCCACAATAGGTGTCCCTTATGCATTTCCGCATTGCTTCTTACCCCTAAAAAGCAGTCAGTGAAGGACTGTTAAATGAAACTACTGCCAAACTGATACTTAAGACTTAGAAGCTGTGGGCTTCTCAAAAAGATATGGCTGTAAAGTGTGTGTTTTCAAGGAAATGAGTGGTTTAAAAGCCCAGGGCATAGGCAGCTCTTAACAGATACGTGGCTTTAATCTCTTCCACAGCTGGATAATCACCCTTCCTCATGATGCTGAAAGTTCTAGTGACCCTTTTGGTTCTAGAAGGTGCTTCAGAAACAGGGAGAGGCCAGAAGTGCACAGTGGTCTAAGGCTGCTGTGCTCCCCGCCACCAAGAGTCTTAGATTGAAGGAACGAGCCCACATGCCTCCTGTCTAATCAGTCTCGTTAAGCCTGGAAGGTACATATCCAAAGATGACTCACGTTTAATATCATGGTGAATCACTTTCTTTGAGTGTAGAAAATCAAGTCCCTTGAGAACATGCTTTGTCACCCAAATAATTTCAAATTCTCTCATTGGCCCACAGCTCTCCAGCTTCTCCAAAACAGACCCTCCTTCGCCGGCCTCCATAAAGAGGTGGACGGTATCCCCCCACAGGACCGCACCGTACAGCTCAGCAATGTTCTCGTGGCGGAAGCAAGCCTGGATCTCCACGTCGGAGGGCTTAAACTGATCTACTGGGATCTGAAACACAAAAACACTAGTAAGATTCTAACCAGCCCCAGGACAATGAAAAAATATATATATATAAAGTCAGCCTTCTGTATATGCTGGTTCCACACACACAATACAGAGGGCCAACTAAGGGACATGAGCATATGAGGATTCTGACATGTCTGGGGTTTCCAGGCCTTCAGATACCAAGACACAACTATAACTTAGGTCAGTTCACAAACTAGAAAACAACTAAATGCCCTCAAGGATACCCTAATCTGTACATGAAGTCAGCTTTTAGTAAACAATTCAAAATAAGAAAATAAAAAGAAAGAGTATACACATAATTTTCATTTAAAGTGTTAGAAACCCAACCAAAAATCACTTAGGACTGAATCAAGAGAGAGATAATTTCTTATTGATTACATATGTAATTTCTACATTTAGATTTGAGGTCACATTTTCAATATTTCTTGTCATGGTTCATATTCTTAGCAATGCATTTCAAGTAAGCACTGGGCGTCCACTCTGAAGGAGAAAAAGTCTTCAAGAAAGAAAGAAGTCTTACAGAGTAGATAGATATGAAAGGTCTCCAAAATATAGTGTTAGATGAAAAAAGCAAGATGCAGAAATACATATATTTTGTTCCCATTTGCAAAATAAATTAAACTACACCTATGTCGATACAGACTTTCTGGAAGGATATATAAGAACCCACTGATAACAGTTCCCTCAAGAAAAGAGGTCTCACTCTTCAGCCTATCCTCTTTTGATTCTGTTTGAGGTTGTTAATCATCTTAAGTGTTTCCTTTTTTTAAAAGAAATATATAACCTGACCAGGCGGTGGCGCAGTGGATAGAGCGTCAGACTGGAATGCGGAAGGCCAAGGTTGGAGACCCCAAGGTCGCCAGCTTGAGCATGGGCCCATCTGGCTTGAGCAAAAAGCTTGTCAGCTTGGACCCAAGGTCTCTGGCTCCCGCAAGGGGCGGCTTGGTCTGCTGAAGGTCCATGGTCAAGGCACATGTGAGAAAGCAATCAATGAACAACTATGGCCTGACCTGTGGTGGCGCAGTGGATAAAGCGTCGACCTGGGAACACTGAGGTCGCCAGTTCAAATCCCTGCACTGGTCTGGTCAAGGCACATATGGGAGTTGATGCTTCCAGCTCCTCCCCCCTTTCTCTCTTTCTCTCTCTCTCTCACTCTGTGTCTCCACTCTAAAATGAATAAAATAAAAAAAAATTAAAAAAAAAAAACGAACAACTATGATGTCGCAATGGCAACGAAAAACTAATGATTGATGCTTCTCATCTCTCTCTGTTCCTGTCTGTCTGTCCCTATCTATCCCTCTCTCTCTCTCTCTCTGTCCCTGTAAAATATATATATATATATATCTTAAAAAATATAAGCACTACTAGGAAAACAAAACCACAAAGCTGTTTTTCCATGTCTCTTATGATAAACTGAAACATGGGACGCTTTGGTTCTAAGATCTTTTTAAAATGCCCCCTCTCTCCAAATGCAAGCTTCAAGTAGCTTATTATGACACCTGTTTTTTTTTCCTTCTAATATCAGATGTTCTACCAAATCTTGATGAAGAAACAAACAATGCCAACATGTGGTTAATCTTTTAATTATATAACAGAGATTGAGATGATATTCAGCAATTATTTTTAATTTTATTTTTGTTAAGTCAAGTGAGTTTATTTTATTGCACTTGAAAATGTGTTAAAGTAAAACAGACATACATAAAAGTGTAAAATTGGTTATGTATCAAACCCAATGAATGACCAGCTGAACACCCTCATGTATCCACCTTCTAGATGAAGAAATAGAACTCCACCCTCACCAGGAGTCCCCGAGCGGGCCTCTTCTAGTCACGGCTTTTCCAGGGAGCCCGCCAACCTGACTTCCAACAGCACGGATTTGGTAAGCCTGTTTTTGGCCTCTATGTGAGTGGAATCTCCTCCTACAAGTCTTATTTTGTGCCTGGCTGTTTTAGTTCACTGTGATGATTATGAGATTCGTCAACATCATTATCACTGTAAATCATTTTATTTTCTTGGCTATTCAGTATTCCATTGTGTTGACATATCACATTGCAGCATCTGGACACTTTCCAGTTTAGGACTAAGCCCAGCAGGCTACCACAAACATTGCTAGTACATCGCTTTTGGTGACCCTGGGCTCATGCCTCCCGGGTGTGTACCCACAGGCATAGAACCACTGGAATCAAAGGGCTCATACATGTGCAGCTTAGGGAGAAACTGCCAAATGTTTTTCCAAAGTGGGGGTACCTCAGTGATGACCAGGTAATAAGAAGAGAGGATCTTTCCAAGAACTGATCTATGTACATTCAGCCCTTCAGTCTGCAATTCTGAAAAGCTTCATGCTTTCCCAGCTTCTGCTCCCCCACCAGCCCCTCCACAGTGGGTGGAGAATGTGTCCTTTCAGTTAGCCAGCACCTTCTTTTTTTGTCACAGCTAACTAGATTAAAATCAACTACGCACACAAGCAGATTTAGGGGCTGACTGGACCCAGGTCATAAGCAAATCCTTTTATAAAGTATAGATGCACCTGGACAATGCAGCCACAGAGAAGAACCAGGCAAAGGCTCCCAAGTTCTGAGTACTGCACATACAGAAACCAAACCTTGAGGCAGTGTCCGCCATCTGGTCATAATACACATACCAGTTTACATGCCATTCTTTTCTTTGTCTTCATATCTTGTGCTAAGTACACTTTTCCAAAGGCCCCCCGGGGAATGAAATCGGAGCCGATGTTCCTATATGTTAGCTTCCATGGGATGAGGAGGACATCGGAGTCTATCTGATAGCGTCCGTTTTGGGGAGTGATCACCTACAACAAATAAGAATGTGGGAGGGTGAGAATCCCAGTAAAAGCCATTTCTAAGGAACCTGGTTACTTGAGATCATATTCCTACACACAGGACTGGGAGTTAGTGTCACCGTGAGTAATCCTCACAGTGTACAGAGGCTATATTTAGAGCTTCAGCGAGGCAGAGAAGGCATGGAGCAGAAACACGTTCATTACTGGTCAAACTCGATCTGATTTCCATGTGCTCGGGAGTCATCAATTGCCAAAGAGACCTTTGAAAATGATTTGTCTTAGGATGCATGACTACTGTGACCAAGAGGCTGAAAATAAAGATTGCATACATATAAACTGTGCCTGTAAAGTGGACCTTGCTTCCAGTGACAGTGTGCTAATCTGTCAGTCCTCATAGTGATTACTCACACATGACACATACAGAGAGAGCATGGAAATAAACGGATGCTCACGGAGGATTCTGGGAAACAGTGTAGGATGGCAGAGCTATGAATGACAGCACTATCTAAATGAAGAGCAGAGCGGTTTCTCATCTACTGACTCTGAATGTTTACTGGGTGCATAATATGTGCCAGGCACAGTGTATGGTGATGAGGAGGCAGCTATGCATAGAAGTAGACAACCCCTGACCTCCAAGCGCTCACGAGCCAGCACGCAGAACAAGAGACTACAAAGCCGGTCCACTCAGAAATCAAGAGATAGATGCTGACACCAGTGTGGGTGACAAGTGTGCACCTTTGTCAAAACTCACCAAACTGCACGTTTAAGAGCTATGCTGTTTTACTGCATACAAAGTCTATCTCACGTTTTTAAAAAGTAAAAACACTCAAAAGAGAAATAATTAAAATGAAAACAAATTAATAATAAAGTTGTCCATAGAAGATAGGACCTGGAGCACATGCGTAAAAAAGTGTTTCAAGGCCCTGACTGGTTGGTTCAGCAGTAGATTGTCAGTCTGGCCTGGCATGTGGAAGTCCTGGGTTCAATTCCCAGTCAGGGCACATAGAAGAAGCGCCTATCTGCTTCTCCACCCTTTCCCCTCTCCTTTCTCTCTATCTCTCTCTTCCCCTCTCGCAGTCAAGGCTCCACTGGAGCAAAGTTGGCCAGGGCGCTGAGGATGGCTCAATGGTCTCCGCCTCAGGCGCTGAGAATGGCTCTGGTCACAGCGGAGCAACGCCCCAGATGAGCAGAGCATTGCCCCCTGGTGGGCATGCCAGGTGGACCCCGGTCAGGTGCATGCGGGAGTCTGTCTGCCTACCTGCCTCTCCACTTCTCACTTCAGAAAAAATAAAAATAATGTTTCAAGTGTTCTTCCAAGCATCTCAAAAATACAAGTGTTCCCTAAGTGTAATGAATAACACTATGACTTCAGATTATGAATTTGGGAATAATGAAGCTATCAGAGCAACATCAAGTTGTTTAAGGAACAGATGAAGCACAAAGGGACTGCAGACTACATGGGGAACAATGAACACCTGATCCCCGTGCAGACACAGGGTTTTTTTTGCAGGCTGCTGCTCTGGGAACAGTTCTGGTAACCGTAAGGGTTATTCACTCCGTCTCCACGATTGCTAATCCTAACTGCACGCTCCTCAGACAGATATGCACAGTTATTAGGGAACGAAACAGAACAACTCTCATACTCAGAAATGTGAAGTCCCTGGACTGAAAATTAAATATTTACAGAGCACTCCCTCTAGGCAGGATCCTGTGCAGAGCCTTGGATGGAAAATGACTAAGGCCAGACCACAGGCTGGCTTGCCTGAAATGTGACCTCCTTTCAAGAAGTGTGTCACCTCAAGTTACCAGAGGCCTCTTTTTACAGCTGAGAATGAGATGACCCTCGGCCCCTTCCATATTTAGGACCACACTGGTTGCATGTAACTGTACTTGAATATTGCCTTCCTTGGTGGGAAATATTTACAGGTCCAGTTTCACCATGGCCCCTCTGTCATCCACTTCAGGGCTTAACTCATGTCTGTGAACACTTTACTACTGTTTAACCAAAATTTGTTACAAATACAGCTTGACCCAGTATACTCTCGTTCTACCCAAGGGGACCAAGACTAACAGCAGCCATGTCCAAGTGCTAATTATCGAACAGGCACTGGGCTCCCAACTTTCCACATTGTCTCATCAAAGTCTTACAACCATCTTACCCGACAGGGACTATTTTTATCTCTATTTTACAGGTGAGAAACCTGGCTTCAGAGGTTAGGTAACTTGCTTGTCAGTTGACAGAGTCAGGATTCAGACTCAAGGCTGTCTGACCCCAAAGCCACCATTATGTAAATGAGAGCCTTTTATCTTCCAGGAAGCTATAATTACAACTGAGCCACAATCAAAACCCAGTTATTAAAAGCCTCTGTTTACATGTCTCTGAGCACACCTGAGCCTTCTCCTCTGGGGAACAAACATTACCAGGGCCTCCACCTCCACAGCACTACCTCCCACATTCGGGGGTCCCCTCTGAATGCCCCACTAACTCCCCATGGCCACTTTTGATGAAGGTTCCTGGTGTAGGAGTGACAGGCACGTGCTGACCACTTCACAGTTCTGTATAGCCCCTGGTTTTCCCGTATTTGGATTTAAGATGCTTTTTTGAAATGTTTCTTCTTCCTTCTAGGGGCCCTACCAAGGCATCTATGGGCCACTGTGCTGCTTAGCTCTGCCAATACCACAACTAATCAAAGCCATCTCCAAGTGCAGACGTTATAAGCTTTTGATTTCCTCTTCCAGATCACTGTCATAGATATATTGGGTAATCCTGGGCCTGGAGCAGCACTCCAGAAAATTAATCCTACAAGGAATCCCCCCCACACACACACCATGGCTACAATAAAATGGGTATGACCTTGGGCCACATTAAAAGAGCGTATTATCTAGAACAGAGGTGCACCTGGCCCTGCCTTACTCTGCTGGTCACACCACAGCTGGCCTGCCACGCTCATGTTCTGGGTTACAAAACAGGCACGACACAGGTCTGAGCTCAGAGGGTGCTGCTCAGATGATGAGGGGATCTGGGACTACAATGCAAGAGAAGCAGCAGGCAGAGTGACGTTTGGTGGAAGAAGAAAGAAGATGGTGGGAGCACACAGGTTTTGAAGGAGTGGGGCAATTACGTGGATGGAGTGTAACAACTACAAACAACAGCAGCTACTGCAACGACCGCGTTCTTTCAACGTTCACTTTGTGTAAACAGGTCACATGCCTCCATCATTTGTTCTAACAGCAGCCCTGTCATGTTACTCCTTTTAGAGATGAGTAAACTCAGCACAGAGGGGTGTTATCACTAGCACAAGGTCACACAGCTAATCCAGTTTAAAGCTGGTAGACATACCAGCACTTTAATTCACAGGACTGCTGTCTTCACCACTACTCATCGCATGCACCTGTTGATGGCCAAAGACTAGCAATAGGACTAAGAGGAGTCCAGATGGATTTCAGCTTTATTGAAGGAGGGACTGACTGTGTTACAATTAGAACCTGCCAGATATGGAATCAAATGGCCCACTACAGGATGACCTCTTTATCACACAATCAAGTATAGACCAAAATGCTCCAGCCATTACTGGAGATGATGAATGGGATGATTCAGGCATCAGAAAGAGGAGGACTTGGCTCCATACCTTTAAGTTTTTTACAGCCCCAACAAGCTGGGACCCCCTGACTAACCCCAGACAAACGGCATACAGCATCTCACACCACATCTGAGAGTGAGCCCGTGGGTCCTTCAGCTCCCCATAGCACCACCAGAGTCAAGGGTTTGGAACCCATTTCAGGTTCTTCATCCCAGATCAGGTTTTGAATTGGTCTTGATCAGTGTTTTTCATGCCGGTTGGTGAAAGAGTTCACCACCCTGATGTATGAGGATTACAGACCCAGTGATCTTAGTTGAATTCGCTTATGCTCACGGTGATTTCTGCCTTAGCAGTCCCCAAAATAATTCCTCTATTTTCACAAGTCCCCAAGTGTAAAAAGGTTGAAAACCACTGATCCAAATAATATATAACTGGTAGCACTCTTACACAAAGCAACCCCTACATTTCCTCCCTGGGTCCTGCTGGCAGTTGGTGGAATCTTGATGAAGTATTTTTAGAAAAAGAGCACACATCTGCACACACGTGCATGCTATGATCCAACACGCCTGAGCTTCAGGGTATTTTTGTAGTCCCTGTTCCTCCACCCTCATTAACTAATTAACTCCACAGGTGCTGTGGCGGTTGGCTGCCTGGAACACACCAAGTCTCTATGCCTCCAGGCCTTTGCACATGCTCTTCTCTTCATCTGAAACAGCTCTGCTCCCCATCCCCTCATCTGGCTGACCACGAAGGGGGAGAGGGGGCTAGAAGCAAACGTTACCTTCTGTACCATCTTATCTCAGACCAGCTCTGATCAGGGATGGAAAGTCACGGCTCCTAGGCCATTATTCACAAAACACATAGCAGTGACAGGTTATAGCTGTCACAGGGCTTTATCTGATCCTTAAGTCAGTGACAGGAATGTCAATCCCTGTCCCCAGAGCTTTAGAATGCACGTCCCTCTACATTCTAAGGTTCTCCTATTACTCTGTTTTGTTTTTAAGTCTTACCACTTTATATTTTATAGACTCGATTGTTTTCCAAATAAAAAAATCTTTTTCCAGCTTTCAAGATCTTAGTCTTAAAATTTCTCCTAACTATGGGATTTGTTCATTTACAGAGCATAGACTCAATGGCAGGAAGTGACATTTTACTCTTACCCTTAGTGGATCTAAAATTTTCACTTCCTTTAAATGTCTTAATCTCTCTTCTTTTCTGCATTAGCTTTTATTTATTTATTTTCTTAACTCCAAACCCTACAGTAAGCTATTTCTTTATGCTCCTTGTAATTTTCCTGAGTTCCCTTCTGTAAACCCCCAGTGAAGGTCTGTGTCCCATTCCCCACCAGTCTGATGGACGTGGGGAGATGTACCTAAGTCTACATTTTTGCAAGCAAGAGTAATTTGTTTACTCTGCATGTTTTTCTTTCACATGTCCATTTTGACAAATACATAAGTAAAAAGGAGAACTGCATAAGCAATTATGCTCGTCATCAGAGACATAGATATAATTTTGAACAAGAGTTCTCCAGCTGTATTTTAGCTAAGAAAATCAGGGATCGCTCCTTGTTCAATGATTAGCAGAAATAATAACCTCAAGGTGAAGAATTTCATCAACAATTAAACATAATTTGGTATACCCAACCAAAGGAAGTCACACAACTATGCAAAATATAATCTTCATCCAAACTGAGCTATAGAGGAACACAACTGGCTTCTAACAAAACAATTCACTACATAGTTAACCTAAATTACTATGTTGTTTTTAACTGAATGAATTTGGCATGCAAAAAAAATAATAAATGTCCTTGTCCTGACTCTTCACTGTTTAGCACTGACCTTCTCTCCACATGAGCCATTCTGCTGTTTGGGTACACCAAAGGCAAGGAGTCACTTTCTTCAATAAGCATGTTTTGCATGTTACCACCTACTCCTTTGTAAATTGTTCTTTTTTCAAAATCAGATCACCTTTAGCTAGCACCTACATTCACCTCTAACATACTAAGAGACAGGGAGAATCCCAGGCACACCCAAACACATCATCTGATCTACTCTTATGGCAACAAAGTGTTGTCACAATATTTTGGATTATTTGCATACTTGGGATGACTAAGCAAGTATGTCATTTGTCATCCATACTTTGCCAATTGAAGAGAGTGAATCTGTAGATAGCAATTTACTGCCTATAGACTACATTTATGCAAAAACTTGAACTCAGCCAGTATTGAGATGACATTTCCAGATTTCCAGATATGACAAGAGAAAAATTCAGCTTTTAAAAACATTAAAGACACCTTTTTTTCCTCTCAGATGAAGGACTCTCCTCAAGCCCTTCTCTTCTGCCACATTGATGAATTAGTTTTAATTACTTGTTAAATCAAAACACACTTCATTTCCTATTTGTAGAACTAGTCCTACAATTTTTTAATGGAATTTTTAATGAGGACTCTGTTTACATCTGCATCTTTAACACAAAGGTGATTCTTACAGACACTACATGTTTTAAAAAAATCATGCCTGACCTGACCAGTGGTGGCACAATGGATAGAGCTTCGGCCTGGGACATTAAGGAGCCAGGTGCAAAACTCTGGGGTTGCCAGCTTGAGTGTGGGGTCACTGGCTGGAGTGTGGGATCATGGACATAATTCTGAGGTCCCTGACTTAAGCCCAAGGTAGCTGGCTTTGAGCGAGGGATCACTGCTCAGCTGGAGCTCTCCAGTCAGAGTATGTATGAGAAAGCAATCAACAAACAACTAAAGTGCCACAACTACAAGTTGATGCTTCTCATCTCTCAATAAATAAATATTAAAATAAATAATCATTCCTGGCAGCCCATCTAAACCAAGTTCAAATGCCACTCTGCATTAAATGAAGCTTCAGGGGTAAAGTTGGACACACAGTAGTCAATGGATGGGGAAGAAACATACCATATTCAACAAAATCCCAGATTCTTGTCGGTGATGTCCATAAAAACGCTTTGCGGTGTTGGATATATGGTTTGCAAAAGCGAGCAAGTCCTCCACAGTCCCGTATCTGACTGATGACAATGAAGGCACCTCCTGGCCCCTGAGCAGCAGGGACTCTGAACGCTCCTTGTTTTGATTGCTGTCTTGACACATGGTCATTAGACTGGGTTCATAAACCGCTGGCTCTTCACTTGCATAAAGATCTCCCATAATGTCCATTACATCAGACACATTCAAATGTTTAATAAATAAATCAATTTCTTCTTTATTGTCACTTCCAGTGCTCATGTACTCCATTACTGATGTGCTTTCCAGAGAGTCTGCTAAAGAATACAAAAATACTGTGTTCACCCTATTTGTATTGACATTTGAGGTCAACGGGAAACTAACATTAAATAACTGGCTCTGTGTTCATTGGTGTGTGAACTCAAGCTGACACGTGAAAAGGGGACCTTAGATAACCTTTAGTCCAGCTCGCTCACCTGCAGAGGGAAACCTGAGATCAAGACAGCTTACTCCTTACTCACTCACTGAGCTGGTGGCATCAGCCACAGCAACCGAAAACAAAGTTTCAATAAACAGAAACAGGAATAAGAGCAGCTCAGGTAGAGGATCCTGGAACTTTAGTTTCCAACCCTGCTGCTACCCTAAGGGGGCATTCCTTGCTGCGTGGGTCTCTGCCTGCAGCTTTTATGCGTTGGGTGCCTTTGAAGAAAAAAAACAACAACAACTATATAACCACATTCAGGAGCTAACCTAGCAAATAAAATTCAGATCCTGAAGCCAGAAGCATGTAAAATGGATCATAATTTAAGCAAACTGATAACAATAGATAAAGTTTCAGGAATAATTCTGATGCAAACGACTTAAACATCTCATTTAGACAGTGGCACAAGCCTCAAATCCTCCTGCTAGCCATGAGTGTGAGATAGAAGAAGAGTCATGTATAACCTGTGAATCAGCAGTCCTCTGAAGACCAGACTTTTTAAAACAGTATAAAGCATGTATTTCAAGGTTCCAAAAAGGTTAATTTAACATCCAGCTCAATGACCCTCTAGAGGCTGTCATCTTACAAAGCCAGAAAACCCAAATTTATAATAAGCACGACACGAGTAAGGCCAACTAACTCTATTAGCTGCTATTGTATTTCAGTTCTCCATAAGCCAACTGCCGGACCTGGGAACCTGCAAATGAGACAAAGAAGGTAAACCAAGGGTAAAAAATGATGCGCAGGGTTTTAGAACAAGTCTATTCCAATGCATTAAATATAAAAATATGTAAGGGACCTAAGAGAATTTGGAGGCCTATAAGTGTGCTTAAACCACTGTGCTCCTAGCCTGACCAGGCAGTGGCGCAGGGGATAGAGCATTGGACTGGGATGCGGAAGAACCCAGGTTCAAGACCCCGAGGTCGCCAGCCCATCTGGCTTGAGCAGGGGCCCATCTGGCTTGAGCGAGGCCCATCTAGCTTGAAGAAAAGCTCGCCAGCTTGGACTCAAGGTCGCTGCCTCGAGCAAGGGGTTGCTCGGTCTGCTGAAGACCCATGGTCAAGGCACATACGAGAAAGCAATCAATGAACAACTATGGTGTCGAAACGAAAAACTGATGATTAATGCTTCTCATCTCTCTCTGTTCCTGTCTGTCTGACTCTCTCTCTGCCCCTGTAAAAAAAAAAGAAAAACTACTGTGCTCCTAAAAGTACAGCCTCTCTCTGAAAGATGTTATAGGTCCTAAAGACCCCAAGCCTTGAACACATTCAATACTCCGTACTCAATGCAAAAAGCCATGGGCTTTGGTTAACCTGGAACTCCAGTAAGAGGCTCCAGGAAATGTGCCACAGGCAGCTCACTACCCAGCCACTGGCTTCTGAATGAATTTCATTTCAGCAAAGAACCATGCAATACACAGACAATGTACTATAGCAGTGTACACTTGAAACCTACATAAATTTACCAATGTCACCCCAATAAATGTTAAAAAATTAAATACATTTAAAAATTAGAAGAAGAAAAAAGAACTAACTAACTAAAAAGAATGTCATTAACTCCCTTGACCTTCATTTCCTGATGTGCCTCAGGAAGTCATATAGCATCCTGCAGTCTGACATTCCATCTAGATTCACACTGCTTGGGATCAAGCCTGGACCCTCGTTTACTGTCTGCATGATTTAGGCTATTACCTTAGCCTCTCTGTGCCTCAACTCCCCATCTGTTAAATGGAATCAGAACAGCACCTACCTCATAGGGTGGCTGTGAGGGTTAAAGGCGCTCATGTGCACAAGGTGCTTGGTGCAGTGTCTGTGTCATTTGTAGGTGCTATCATGTGCATAAAAGACACAAGAACTGAGTCAGCCACCTGGCTTTGCAGATATTGCATTAGGCCTTTCTTATCTGCAAATGGGATGTGGCTACCTATTCCCCACCCTGCTTTGAAAGCGTTTTAAAGATTGTATCTAAGACAAAGAGACAAAGGCAGAAACGTATGAAATGTGTTGATGGCTGCCCCCCCCCCTCCCCCAGTTACATGGAGAGAGCCAGATGCTCCCTCTCAAGCCCTTGTGCATCCTGGAGCCTGCTGAGTTATGAGAGGAATTTCTCAGGGTTAGGGAGGGACAGGAGACTTAGGTTTCATCTGAGCCATTTAGTTGCAGTTTCTACTTGCAGAATTTACTGAAAAACAGAAGTTAAAGCAAAAATCGCCTGACTGAAGACCCCACAAGCTGGAAAGTTCCAAGGTTGCCATACTTACCAAATGGCTGACTTGAGAGAAAATAAAGTTCCCTATAGTAAGGTGACTCAAGAAAGAGAGGGAAAAGTCCATACAGTTTCCTAGTTAGTCAGTTGACAGATCTAGAGAGAACAGACAGGTTATGGTTTTTAAGCACTGCAGAAAGTCTCAAATATTTACATGTAAAACCCAAGTAAGAGGTTTAACGCACACACCCCTCAACTTCTGGCGCTGGGGTGGAGGAGGGGTGGAGTAGGGCAGGAGGGGGAGGAGTAAGGGAGGGAGGCGAGGAAGGAGGGCAGGGGAGGTGGGGGAGTGTATGAAAGTGTCTTCAGAGCCAGACATAATTCCTAAGCAAAGGCTGCTCTTCAAACGCGAAAACCAGTGCTCCCCAAGCAACTCTGGAGACTAGTCCACCTACCAGACACCCTTGCAAAGGACCTCAGCCCTTTCTAGCCTAAATTAAGCAGACACTATGGTAATGATTTATTAGTTATTCAGGATCAGTACCCATGTAGAAAAAGTGTGGACTGTGAAGGCATTCTACTTTAGCAATAAAGACCCTTCCAGACACAATTTACAATAAAAATCCTCATAAAATTCCTACTCCTTAAGAAAGTAGATAACTATGCCCCTTTTAGAAATGAAGAGATGGGCAAATAGTCAAAATTATTTGCTTCAAACTACTTCAGAAATCATCCATAAAACCAAGAGGAAACCCTGTTACTAAACATTCATGTCATACTCCTGGCTACTTGCATATACATTAAAAATAAAAAAAAAGTTGAGGTTTTCCTGGCAGGTGTGA
The DNA here is from genome assembly GCA_037038555.1 of Rhynchonycteris naso. Taxonomy (NCBI): domain Eukaryota; kingdom Metazoa; phylum Chordata; class Mammalia; order Chiroptera; family Emballonuridae; genus Rhynchonycteris; species Rhynchonycteris naso. The sequence goes on along the minus strand of CM072996.1, from coordinate 183,673,411 downwards.
ATGCAAATGGTAAGATTACAGGCAATGGCTTTATGCCTAACAAATGATTATCATACCTGTATTACTTCCTATTTAACAAAATTTTCTGCAAAAATAGTACATTGGCCCTAAGGGCATATCTCTTATTGCATCTTTCTGTTTTCAAAAAGCCCCTGAATGATGAAGTCTGCTGTACAGAAGCACAAGCAAGCACTCTGCTTCAAAACGTCTAGATGCCCCAACCATCCAAAATTCTACTATAGGACAAAGTCCTGAAAGGCCATCCGCTAGAGGTGTTGCACACAAACTCGGTCCCTCAGAGTTGGGGACGTCTGCTGAAGTCAGATTATATTTTATTTGGCAAATACCTGAGACTTAAGCAACAGATATGCAAAACGGCTGATTACTGTTTCTTTCCCTGTTCTTATCAGGAGTCCCCTTTTAGTCTGGATCCAAATATGTCTTTCAAAAGTGAAACAGAAAGACATTGTCATGTTTCACTTAAAGACTGCCCGTGGCCCTTCCCTGTCAACTTTCGGGATATGCTCTGTGCACGTCGCGCTGCCTTCCGGAATAAGAATTTCGAAGTCCTGATATCGCATGACCTCCGGGAAATATTCTTAGACCCAAAGCCCGGCACTCGTGTTCTGTTATGCCCACCCTTTCACGGGTTATAGCGTGAAATTGAGTTTCAGCGCTTTAAACTGCACTCGGTGCCGCCAACCCAAACCCCTACTCCCCTGCTCTTTTCCCCCACAGCTAAGGAAGCCTTATAAGCGTTTGTGAATCATAAAAACACCCTTCATTACAGCGAGGGGGGGGACCCCTGGCCCTCGGAGGCTCACTCACCGGGTCTCAGCAAAGAGAGTGCAGCCGCTCGGGAGGCACAGACGGTGACAGGCGGTGACACGGGCCCTAAGTCCCCGCGCACTGCCCAGCCCGGCACTTCTCGCGCTAGGGATCCGGGAAGCAGGAGGAAGGGGGCGGAGTCGCGAGTCCACACCGCGTGAGACTCTTGCGCAAGGTGCTTTCCACAGGCACCAGCTGCAGCGCGCCCTAAGTCCAGAAGCGCAGCCACACGGGGGGCCGGCACACCCCACATCCCCAAGCCCCGGAGTCTCCACCCCTGCCGGGAACACCCTCGCTTTCAGGATGAGATCCGCTAGGGTATTCCGGAGGTGAGACCAGAAAGACACCCCTGATCCCTCGAACTCTGGATTACCTTCGGACTCCCCTCACCCCCGCAGGCCGGGCACTCCAACTGTGCCCCCCACCAACGGCTCGTTGCGCAGCGGGTGGCCGGCCTTCCCGAGTCCGGCGCGCCGGGACCCCGAAGTCCTGTGTTAGCAGAAGGCGGAGCCAGGGCGGCCGGCCCCAGAGCGTGGTGCGTCGTCCAGCTCCTAGCAAACTAACGAGCCCCGGCCACCCTCGTTGGCCCCTGACTCACGGCGTCTGAGCCGACCGAGGGGCGGCGCAGTATATGATAGCCACCGCCTCCCCGCCTTTTCCATTTCCCCTTTCTCTCCGTAAACAGAAAGAATTGCGGGGAAGCCGAGCCCCCTCACTGGGAAATTCCATCCTCCCGGGTTTGCCCTCAGGGCGCCCGGGTGGAGCTCAAGGCGAATGAGGGAGGAGCGAGCGTGACTTGGGGGAGGGCTGGCGCGCTGGAGTCGGGATCGCTATGCCACCTAGGGGCCTAGGACAGTATCCCAGGGCCTGAGACACGTAGGCGTTTTCCCTGGGACCTGATAACCAGAAAACCTGGTGGTACAGGGCACCCCAGCGCGACTGTGCCTCCTACACCCCTTCGCGGTCCTAGGAAGAAGATCGTATTTCCTAATGCACTCGCGCCCTCGGCGTTCCTCTGGTGTCGCAGGACCTCTGCCGGGCCACCACGCCCCAGGGGGACAGAGGAGCGTGCTGCCCAGGCTGCGCTGCAGGAGGTGCAGCGCGGCCTGACCTTCTCTAGCCTGGTCCAGATTCCGGTTCAGGTCTACACACACACAGAGTGCCACTATCCGGGGTGCACCCACACACTCGGGTTTAAAGATTTGGTAAAGGCTGCCACAGTGTTCTTCTTAAGTGGAAAACGTTTACTCCCACTGTTGGGCAGATAAAATATATTATGCTCACTTTGTTAAAGATGGTGCTGCCCACATGGAAGTTCGTTGATATTAATGTGTGTTCCGGAACAGGCTGTGGGCAGGCCAGGTCGTCATAGCCTAAGGCTTGGCTTTAAGAGTAAGCTTTTCCCCACACCCTTGACTGATTGGATAATGTAGGGTGGTGCACTCTCTTGAGGAATCCCATTATGCCTCAGATGGGTGGCTTTGTATCAGAGACTTTCTTGAATGTATAATTGGATTAAAGGTTTGGATTTTCTATGCTATAAACTGGGGCAGTCCGGGAGCTTGCTCTCTCTCTTGGTTCCTGAGTTCCTGAGGTTGGTATTAGAGAGGAGAGCAGATTAAGGCCATGTGGAGGAGAAGTAGCCAAGATGGCAGAGTGCTGAGAAAGAAGCCAATTTGTTAAGAGTTTGTGCAGGAGGAGATGGGAAACAGAGGTGAATAAGTCTGGTGAGCTAGAAACCTTTGATTCTAGGAAACTCGGATAAGTCAGTAGCTTTGTGAGCACTGAATGTGTGGAGCCCAGTGTGTGTTTTGGAGCCCAGTGTGTGTTTTTGCTTGCCCGCTGGGTGCAAGGTAGAATTAAAGCTGATGGCTCACCAGTTCTTGGCTCCCGTGTTTCATTGCCATCTGTCCGAATCCAATGCGAACCTGCATGGGTCAGGCTGCTGTGATGGTGGCTCCGAGTACTGGCTTTACACCCACTGAAGCCAGAAGAGAGTTCTAAGGAGGTAACATCTCTCTCCACGAAATCCACTTGGCAGCCCCCAAATATGGCCTTAGTATCAAGCACCTACTATATAAGCCTGGAGGAGGAGAGGTCCTACCCACCTGTACACTGGACGTGCCAGGCAGAGCCATGAAATGCCCCACCACTCTAAGGCCACGCCGTGCCCTTTCCAGAACCCAAACTTGTTCAAAACTATGTCAAACTGGCTCTAGAGCTCTCTGCGTTTATCTGAAAGTGAATTGTTTTTCCGACCCCAGGAGGTCACAGGAGAGTTGCTGGCACACCTGGGCTAGCTGAGGTGATATCAAAGCAAGAGTCTTCTTGTAGGACCTGCACTCCCACCATTTCCTGGTAGTTCAGGTCAGGCACAGATGACCATAATAGCAAAGGGGGTAAAAATGAGCTCCAAACTGGGAGAACTGAATGGCTGACTCTGCACTAAATCATAGGCCCCCAGTCAAATTATTTTAAGTACTAGAGTGCCATGACATAAATGACCAGGAATGTATTCCATGCCCAGGAACCCTCCAGGTGATACCCGGCAGTGGAGGGGTTCCAGGAGCCTGGAGGAGAAGCCCACCTTGGGGACCTGCCTTTTTAGTTCTGGAGAGGTAGCGCTGCTTGGACCAGCCCTGGGGCTCTGACTGGGCAGCCTGTAGGGTGCCCAGGAAGGGAAGGGAAGAGAAGCCCTCTGGTCTGGACTGGGACTCTGTGGAATATGACCCTGTCTCAAGAGCTTATTTCTCAGTCTTGGCTGAAAATGAAGTTAGAACGCCTTTTTCTCTGTGAACCAGGTTGGCCAGTTGCTACCTCAAATGGTAACATGAGACACATCTCTCCATCATCTGCTCTCCTTGACCAACAAAGGATGATCTTTATAAGCATTTTAAAAATAGAAACATGGAACCATTCCTGTCCCCACCCTGCTTGAATGAGATCATTAAAACCACACTTAATCTTCTGGGAAATAAGTATTAGCCTAACTTACTGCACAGAGGTCTCCCAAATGTAGCTGCCTTTTAGGGAGCAGGGTTCTCTCTGTCTGTTTAGGACTTATGCAAGAGTAGACTTCATCTAGCAGGATGAACTAAGAGGGGTGTTTGTATGGCCAGTAGCCATGACCACCATCACAGCCGCCCCACCCATGCAGGATCGCATTAGATTTGGACAGACGATAATGAAACAACGAGCCAAGAACTGGTGGGCCATTACATTTAATCCTAGTTTGCACTTGGTGGGCAAGAAATACACACAGTAGGAAAAAACTTCCCTTTCCATTCAGCGCTCCCAAAGCCGCTGACTTATCCAAGTTTCCTAGAATCAAAGGTTTATACCTCACCAGCCTTATTCACCTCTGTTCCCCATCTCCTCTCTGCACAAACTGGCTTCTCCTTCAGCACTTCACCAACTTGGCTGCTTCTCCTCTTCTTTATGTGGCCTTTCACTGCTCTCCTCCCGCATGGGTTAGTCTGCTACATTTTATAGTATAGAAATCAAAACTTTTATTTTTTTTTTAATTTCTTTTTATTTTATTCATTTTTTTAGAGAGAGAGAAAGAGAGAAAGGGGGGAGGAGCTGGAAGCATCAACTCCCATATGTGCCTTGACCAGACCAGTGCAGGGTTTTGAACTGGCGACCTCAGTGTTCCCAGGTCGACGCTTTATCCACTGCGCCACCACAGGTCAGGCAGAAATCAAAACCTTTAATCCAATACACAAACAAGAAAGTCTCTGACACAAAGCCACTTATCTAAGGCATAAATGGGATTCCTCATAAGAGTGCATGTAAGGCCATGAGCCGCCATCGTGGCCATTTACATGCAGGTTCCCATTGGATTCGGGCTGACGGTGAAGAAATGAAAGAGTCAGAGGATGATAGGCCATTCTGTTTATTGGTGTCTCACTGTTGGAAAGATAAAATATATTATGCTCACTTTGTCAAAGATGGCACTGCCCACATGGAAGTTCGTTGATATTAATGTGTGTTCTGGAACAGGCTGTGAGCAGGCCGGGTCGTTGTAGCCTAAGGCTTAGTTTTAAGAGTAAGCTCTTCTCCACACCCTTGACTGATTGGATGATGTAGGGTGGTGCACTCTCCTGAGGAATCCCATTATACAGAGACTTTCTTGTTTGTATAATTGGATTAAAGGTTTTGATTTTATGGTATAAAGTGGGAGAGACCAGTAGCTTGAACTCTCTCTCTTGGTTCAGGAGTTCCTGAGGTTAGTATTAGAGAGAAGAGCAGATGAGGCCACCTGGAGGCCAGGAGAAGCAGCCAAGATGGCAGAATGCTGAGGAAGAAGCCAGTTTGTTAAGAGTTTGAGCTGGAGGAGATGTGGAACAGAGGTGAATAAGTCTGGTGAGGTAGAAACCTTTGATTCTAGGAAACTCGGATAAGTCAGTAGCTTTGTGAGCACTGAATGTGTGGGTTTTGGAGCCCAGTGTGTGTTTTCGCTTGCCCGCCGGGTGCAAGCTAGAATTAAAGCTGATGGCTCACCAGTTCGTGGCTCCTGTGTTTCATTACGACTGTTCAAATCTAATGGGAACCTGCATGGGTCAGGCGGCTGTGATGGTGGCCGCGACTACTGGCTTTACACTCACCAAGACAGGCAAGCCACCAGAGAAGACAAGGGAAAAGTAGAAAACCAGCTTTTCCCATGGAGGGCAAGGGATCAGGGAGGCCCCTGCAATGGTGATAGCAGGAACCGAGAGAGAGATCAAGCTACTGGTCTCTCCCACTTTATACTGTAGAATTGAAACCCTTAATCCAATTATACAAACAAGGAAGTCTCTGTATAATGGGATTCCTCAGGAGAGTGCACCAACCTACATCATCCAATCAGTCAAGGGTGTGAAGAAGAACTTACTCCCAAAACTAAGCCTTAGGCCATAATGACCCAGCCTGCCCACAGCCTGTCCCAGAACACACATCAATATCAACGAACGTCCATGTGGGCAGCACCATATTCAACAAAGTGAGCATAATATATTTTATCTCCCCAAGAATCCACCCCTATGCTCACTTTACTACCCAAAATCTACACCACCAGCATCCCTGTACAAGGAAATTATGTACATTACACGAATTACAGCAATAGCACAATACATACAGTTTCAACAATTACAAAGGTACATTGCATAAACAGAAACAGTATCAACTATAGCAATAGGATTAACAAATCAAAAGCTATGGGCGAAATGACAGAGCTGTCAATGGCACCAAGACAGGCAAATCTTTTCCCTCTGGCAGAATATAGGCCAGAGTTTTGTCTGCAGACAGCACCGTAGCTGGTACCAGAGGCTGCCCTGAGCGGTCATACCAAACCTTATTGGCCAATACACCAGCATCTGCTGGTTCTACGTGTAGTAAAATAGGAGAACTCATTATTGGCCATAAAGAAATTACAAAGGTGCCCTTCATTATGCTGTCCCCCTGAGCACTCAAAGGATAATACACTTCTACCTTAGGTGGCCAGGTGCTGGTTGCCCAAGGAGTTAACTGGAGGTCCACCTCTAGTCCCTTTCCCCATGGTGCCAACAAGGCCACCCATCTCAGATGGGGGGCCTGGACAGTCCAGGGCCAACTCCATCGAAGCCGTTGGCCTTTAAGAAGGGCCGTTGGGGCAGGCAAGAGCACGTTGCCCTGCTGTCCAAAGCCTGGTTTGAGTAAAATGTCCTTGGTGCGTATCTGCAACTGAATGGGGGCAGCTGCCCGATGCAGGAGGGCCTCTACTGGAGCTGGGCTCCCACTTTGAGGTCTCTCATTCAAAATCCAGAGTACTGTCCATAAGCGGAGTGTCCATCCAGTAAGGGAGCTGGTGCCCCCCTCCTGTCGCAGTCCCTGCTTTAAGAGTCCATTATACCGCTCAATGATACCAGCAGCCTGGGGGTGGTAGGGAACATGGTACTTCCAGTCCACCCCCAGCTCTTGAGCCCATTGCCTCACCATTGACCCACTGAAGTGGGTACCATTGTCACTTTCAAGGACCAGCGGTCGCCCATATGCAGCACTCAGGCGGTCCAAAGCCTGTATGACTGCCCTCTGGTCAGGATTACGGGCAGGATAAGCAGCAAGCAGACCGGTGGCAGTATCTACACAAGTGACCGCATACTGGTACCCTTCTGACTTTGGTAAGGGTCCAATGATGTCTATCTGCCATCGTGTCAGTGGAACATGACCCCTCTGGATCTGTCCAGGTGACACCAGTGGTCTCTGAGGGTGCTCCTTGGAACACACTGCACATTGCTCACAAGCTGCAAGTACCTCTGCATAGGACACAGGCAAGTTCCACGCCTTAACCGTAGCCCCCATAGTTTTCTGTCCCGCATGGAGCACACGCCGATGGAGCCATTGTGCCACATCACCTGCAGGTGCAGTCTCCAACCATCGCACCTGCAACAAGGTATTTGCCTCATCATTCCCAGGATGGGCTAGAGGGGCATGCCCCATGACATGATATACTGTCACCTGCTTCTGGTGTCCTATTTCCCATAAGTCCTGCCACATGGCCTGACCCCATAGTGGGCGGTGCATTACCATCCCCTGGTTAATGTGCCAAGTAGCAATCCAAAGGGTCAGTCCATGATATACAGCCCAGCTATCAGTACAGATCACCAGAGGTGAAGGTTCATTGTGGGCAACTAGCCAAACAGCTCTTAATTCTGCCCATTGGATGCTTTGGCCTGTACCCGTGTCCATCCAAATAGTCTCAGTGGCCGGATGGAAGGCTATAGCCGTCCACTTGGCAGGTTGACCCCTGCTGGAACCATCAGTATACCAGGCATCCTCAGGGATGGGCACCCGCCCCTCCTGGTAGGGACTGACTTCAGGTTCTGCCTCCTGAGCCCCAGCTGCACCTGACTCTAAGGTTGCATAGGTGACTGGACCCAAGACTTCCTGCAGTTCTGCCCTCAATGGGCTGGTGCTAAGAGCACAGCGTTGTTGCAGGTAGGCACCCCACTTGGCCAGGGTGGACATTTGGGCCATACCACTACATGGTTTTGTCGCCCAATCTCTCACCCATCCTGCAATAGGGTATGTTGTCTTGACTGTAACTGGTGTTGTGGTTGTAATACTCTCAGTGACCAGGAGGGCAGCATACACAGCTGCCAGCTGCTTCTCTACTAATGAGTAACAAACTTCAGCACCTTTCCACAATTGGGACCAAAACCCAATAGGTTGCCGTAAGCGCTCTGTTCGTTGCCACAAGCCCCATCCATACCCCTCCGAGGTTACACGAACATCCAGCTCACAGGGCCTGGCAGTATCAAACACATTCAAGGCCTGTGCCACCTTGACAGCTCTCTTAGCTGCTGCAAATGAACCTTGCGCCTGCTCAGTCCAATCCCAACGAACCCCCTTCCGAATAAGGTTGTACAAGGGGCGTAGTAACTGAGCCAAATGGGGTATAAATGCTCACCAATACCCCAACAAACCTAAGAATTCCTGTAACTGTTTTACTGTAGTGGGCACGGGGTATGCTTGGATCTTATCTATAACTGCGTCAGGGATAACTTTTGTCTTACCCGACCAGACAACTCCCAAGAATTTAACAGATAACCCAGGTCCTTGTAATTTGTCCTCATTGACTGCCCAGCCTAATGCTTTCAAATGGGATAGCAGGATAGGGACTGATGCTCCAATTATGGAAGAGAATCACTAGTTAACATAATATCATCAATATAATGATACATGCGAACTGCCTCTAGCTGTTTCCATTTAGCCAGGTCAGCGGCCACCAGCCCATGGCACAAGGTGGGGCTATGCAAATAACCCTGGGGTAATACTGTAAAGGTCCATTGTCTCCCTTCCCAACTGAAGGCAAATTGGTCTTGACTCTCTGCAGCTATATCAATGGAGAAGAAAGCATTGGCCAAGTCTGCCACAAAGTGGAATGTCCCCAACTCATGGCTTAGCCGATCCATCATGTTAACTATCGAGGGAACAGTAGCGTGCAAAGGAGGAACAACTTTGTTAAGTTTTCTGTAATCTACTGTCATTCTCCAGGTTCTGTCTGGTTTGCGCACAGGCCATACCGGGGAGTTGTAAGGACTGTGTGCTGGCCGAATGATCCCCACCTTTTCTAGTTCAAGGATTGTCGCTGTGACTTCTTCCTAACCACCTGGCGGTGGTACTGCCTGGTGTTAGTCACACGCCGAGGGATGGGCAATTGCAAAGGGGAATGTGATGCATGTCCCCACAACACTGCCTTCACAACCCTGATCCGTAGCCGAAATTCCCCAGTTGTAGTTTCCAACCATAGTCCTTGCAAGACATCTATCCCCAAAATATATTCAGGAATAGGAGATACATAGACCTTATATGGCTTAGGAGGCAGTCTTCCTATCCCCAATGGAATAGTTATTGGCTTCACTTGAACAGTTTGGCCCCCATAGCCATCAATGGCCACAGGGGTCCCAGCAAACTGCTCTGGGTTCCCATAGAGGAGGGAACATTCTGCACCTGTATCCACCAAGGCCAACACCCGTTGTACATTGGAAGGGGACCAGTGGATAGCCAGTTCCACATGTGGCCTCCGGTCCCCGCCCATCCCCGTTAGACGGGTCCCTCGGCCTTTTTCCTATTCAAACTAGTACAATGGGTCTTGGGAGTTCTCCTCTTCCTCGGCCGTCTCTATCATATAATCTTGTAACCGAGCTGCCCGCGCACCAAACGTTTTATTGGTAGCTGCTGGGGCCCTTCGTCTCAATGGCTGGAACTTCTGTTCTGGTTTAAGCTGCCGCCAAAGCTCCAAAAGAATTTTATTAGACTGGCCATCCAATTTCCCCTTATCTGCTCCAGCCGCAATCAAATCTATCCACATCTGTGTTCAGGTAACCTTTATAGGCCCGTTTCCCTTGTTAGTTGGGGGAGCAACATGGGCAGCAGCCCTCACTGCTTTATGATCCCTAGCGGCCTCCAATTCTCCCAAATCTGCTACCATCTGTGTAACTGCATTGATGGGCTGCCCCACATAGGGGCCCAAGATAGCCACAAGTGACCCAAAAAGGGCTGATGGGGCACTAGCAAGGATAAATTCCCTCATTTTTGCCGTAAACACTTCCTCATCTGGCCCACGGGACCCAGGGTTGAAAACAGCATTCTTCATACCTAGTTCCCGAAGGACCTTTACTAACTCGCTGTAGCACTGCCACCGACTCATTGCCCCTGGCAATTCTCCAGCATTCTGCCAGACCATACGAATGGCGGCCATCACCCATTCTAATAGGGTATGGTCTCCTGGGTTGCCATGGAGGTTCTGAAGACGCTGCCTCAAGGAGGAGTGTGTGGTAATGGCGGCCAATTTCTCCATCTCTGTTCTGGAGAGCATGATGCCATCCACCCCTATGTCCCATAATCGTAGTAACTAGGCTACCAGTGATTCAGTAGGTTTCTGCCTAAATTGTACCCCCAACTCCATCAGCTCTGCCTGGGTATAGGGCCGGACCACAGACTGTTCCATTACCTGTGCAGGAGGCTGTGGCTGCTCCTGAGGGACTCTACACTGCTGGGTTTTTACCTTCTTGGCGACCACTGGTCGGGCTCTCAGTGTGCGTATGGCAGCTTCAGCCTGAGCCTTCTCATCCTCAGAAGAGGAGTTGCAACACCTGCTCCCACTGACTCAAACCCAATCCACTGGCACGGGTGCTGCTGCTCCTTTGGCGACCGTTTAGGCTCCTATGGCTGCTGGCTTTTGGCCGGAAACTGAGACTCGAGCTCTTGAATCCACAGTTGTTTCTCCAACAACTGCCGGTGCAAACGTTCAGCTTCCAGGGCAAACTGCAACTCGCGAACCTGTAATTCCTTCTCCAGTGCTCGCTCCAATTCCAGCCTTTTCTGCCGTTCGATTTGTAATTCATACTGAAGCTTTTGACCTCGAGCAGCTTATCGCACAGAACTCTTGGTTTCCTCTTGATAATAAACATGCATACCACAGCTCCTAAAAGGACAGCCATGGGAAGTCAGAACTGCAACCAGTCCTCTACCCTACCCCTCAAGGGTGGTTGCCCCATACCGATCTCCGAATCCTGCCGCAAACTATGCCAGTTGCAAGGTCATGAGCTGCTATCGTGGCCATTCACATGCAGGTTCCCATTGGATTCGGGTTGATGGTGAAGAAATGGCAGAATCGGAGGATGGTAGACCATTCTGTTTATTGGTGTCTCACCAAGACAGGCAAGCCACAAGAGAAGACAAGGGAAAAGTAGAAAACCAGCTTTTCCCATGGAGGGCAAGGGATCGGGGAGGCCCCTGCAATGGTGATAGCAGGAACTGAGAGAGAGATCAAGCTATTGGTCTCTCCCACTTTATACTGTAGAATCGAAACCCTTAATCCAATTATACAAACAAGGAAGTCTCTTTATAATGGGATTCCTCAGGAGAGTGTACCACCCTACATCATCCAATCAGTCAAGGGTGTGGAGAAGAACTTACTCCCAAAACTAAGCCTTAGGCCATAACGACCCAGCCTGTCCCAGAACACACATCAATATCAAAGAACTTCCATGTGGGCAGCGCCATCTTCAACAAAGTGAGAATAATATATTTTATCTGCCCAACAGTTTACCACCCCTATCATGCAATATTCAAGGGTGTGGGGAAAAACTTAGTCTTAAAACTAAGCCTTAAGCTATAAGGACTGAAAGGCCAGTATCCAAGGCCACCATCACAGCTGTCTGGCAATGCATGTTCACATTCAATTCAAACAGACAGTATTGAAACAACGGAGCCTAAAACTGGTGAGCCATCAGCTTTAATTCTAGCTTGCACCTTGCGTGCAAACAAAAACACACACTGGGCTCCAAAACCCACTCATACAGTGCTCACAAAGCTACTGACTTATTCGAGTTTCCTAGAATCAAAGGTTTCTAGCTCACCAGACTTATTCACCTCTGTTTTCCATCTCCTTCTGTCTACACAAACTCTGCACAAACTGGTTTCTCCCTCAGCACTCCGCCATCTTGGCTGCCTCCTCTCCTCCACATGGCCTTAATCTGCTCTCCTTTCTAATACTAACCTCAGGAACCGAGAGAGAGCAAGCTCCCAGCCTGCCCCACTTTATAGCGTGGATTCAAATCCTTTAATGCAATCTACAAACAAGGAAGTCTCTGACACAGTCTCACTTATCTGAGACATACTGAGAGGATTCCTCATGAGAGTGCACCACCCTACATCATCCAATCAGTCAAGGGTGTGGGAAAAGCTTACTCTTAAAACTTATACGTGGGCAGTGCCATCTTTAACAAAGTGAGCATAATATATTTTATCTGCCCAATAAGGACCCTGCCTGCTTACAGCCTGTCCCCACACCCAATGCAAACTTTAAGCAAGCAAACATATATATCATATTTATAAACTAATTTGACCAACAGTGTTACTGAAAAACATTTCAAACTAACAAAGCATGGATCTGGTGGCTCAGAAGAGACTAAAGAGAGAGAATGACTAAAAAGAAAGACAAAGTGTTGGGCAGATAAAATATATTATGCTCACTTTGTTAAAGATGGTGCTGCCCACATGGAAGTTCGTTGATATTAATGTGTGTTCTGGAACAGGCTGTGGGCAGGCCAAGTCATTATAGCCTAAGGCTTAGTTTTAAGAGTAAGCTCTTCTCCACACCCTTGACTGATTGGATGATGTAGGGTGGTGCACTCTCATGATGAATCCCATTGTACCTCAGATGAGTGGCTTTGTATCAGAGACTTTCTTGTTTGTATAATTGGATTAAAGATTTTGAATCTATGCTATAAAGTAGGCAGACCAGTAGCTAGCTCTCCCTCGGTTCCTGGGTTCCTGAGATTAGTATCAGAGAGGAGAGCAGATTAAGGCCACGTGGAGGAGAGAAGCTGCCAAGATGGCAGAGTGCTGATGAAGAAGCCAGTTTGTTAAGAGTTTGTGCTGGAGGAGATGGGGAAAAGAGGTGAATAAGTCTGGTGAGCTAGAAACCTTTGATTCTAGGAAACTCGGCTAAGTCAGTAGCTTTGTGAGTACTGAATGTGTGGGTTTTGGAGCCCAGTGTGTGTTTTTGCTTGCCTGCCGGGTGCAAGCTAGAATTAAAGCTGATGGCTCACCAGTTATTGGCTCCTGTGTTTCATTACTGTAAAGCCAGTAGTCGCGGCCAGGATCACAGCCGCCTGACCCGTGCAGGTTCACATTAGATTCGAACAGTCGGTAATAAAACACAGGAGCACTCTGCCATCTTGGCTGCTTCTCCTGGCCTCCATGTGGCCTTACTCTGCTCTACTCTCTAATACCTCAGGAACCAAGAGAGAACTAGCTACTGGTCTCTCCCACTTTATACTGTAGAATCAAAACCTTTAATCCAATTATACAAACATGGAAGTCTCTGTATAATGGGATTCTTCAGGAGAGTGCACCACCCTACATCATCCAATCAGTGAAGGGTGTGGAGAAGAACTTACTCTTAAAAGCAAGCCTGAGGCCATAACGCCTTGGGCTGCTTACATTACAGCCTTTCCCCAACACCCATCCCAAGCATAAGGGCAAATAATATCACCTGAGTGACGGGTTTCCATGTGGGCAGCACCATCTTTAACAAAGTGAGCATATTATATTTTCTCTGCCCAACAATTACCGACTATACGAATCTAATGTGAACCTGGACGGGTCAGGCGGCTGTGATGGTGGCCGCGACTACTGGCTTTACTCAAAGTTTGTAGGTTCCTTGGGTTTTTCTTGATCAAAACTGTTTTAATGTGGGCTTACAAAAGCAATCCTATCCTTTTAGGAGTGCTAGCAAACTGAGGCTTAAACTGGACAACGAGAAGCCACCTGAGCCAGACAGAGTATGCAAAGCATAGTGCAGTTAGTCAAGAAGTCGCTGTAAAGAGAATTGTAAAGTCAGTGGTCAAGGCCACTGTAAAGCCAGTAGGCAAGGCCACCATCACAGCCGCCTGACCCGTGCAGATTCACATTGGATTCGGGCAGACAGTGAAGAAATGGCAGAGTCGGAGGATGGTAGGTATAAAGCCAGTAGTCAGGGCCACTATCAGAACCGCCTGGCCAATGCAGGTTCACATTGGATTCAGACAGTCAGTAATGAAACAATGGAGCCAAGAACTGGTGAGCCATCAGCTTTAATTCTAGCTTGCACCCAGCAGGCAAGCAAAAACACACACTGGGCTCCAAAACCCACACATTCAGTGCTCACAAAGCTACTGACTTATCTGAGTTTCCTAGTGTAAAGCCAGTAGCCAGGGTCAGAATCACAGCAGCCTGACCCGTGCCGGTTCACACTGGATTTCAACAGTCGGTAATGAAACAACAGAGCCAAAAACTGGTGAGCCATCAGCTTTAATTCTAGCTTGCACCCAGTGGGCAAGCAAAAACACACACTGGGCTCCAAAACCCACACATTCAGTGCTCACAAAGCTACTGACTTATCCGAGTTTCCTAGAATCAAAGGTTTCTATCTCACCAGACATATTCACCTCTGTTTCCCATCTCCTTCTGTCTACACAAACTCTGCACAAACTGGCTTCTTCCTCAGCACTCCGCCATCGTGGCTGCCTCCTCTCCTCCACGTGGCCTTAATCTGCTCTCCTTTCTCATACTAATCTCCGGAACCAAGAGAGAGATCAAACTATTGGTCTCTCCCACTTTATACGGTAGAATCAAAACCTTTAATCCAATTATACAAACAAGGAAGTCTCTGTATAATGGGATTCCTCAGGAGAGTGCACCACCCTACATCATCCAATCAGTCAAGGGTGTGGAGAACTTACTCTTAAAACCAAGCCTTAGGCCATAATGACCTGGCCTGCTTATATTACAGCCTTTCCCCCACACCAATCCCAAGCATAAGGGCAAATAATATCACCTGGGAGCCGGGCTGCCATGTGGGCAGCGCCATCTTTAACAAAGTGAGCATATTATATTTTATCTGCCCAACACCTAGAATCAAAGGTTTCTAGCTCACCAGACTTATTCACCTCAGTTCCCCGTCTCCTCCAGCACAAACTCTTAACAAACTGGCTTCTCCCTCAGCATTCTGCCATCTTGGCTCCTTCTCCTGGCCTCCATGTGGCCTTACTCTGCTCTCCTCTCTATACTACTCCCAGGAACCGAGAGAGCAAGCTACTGGTCTGTTCCACTTTATAATGTAGAAATCCAAACCTTTAATCCAATCTACACAAACAAGGAAGTCTTCAATACAAAGCCACCCATCTGAGGAACAATGGAATTCCTCAGGAGAGTGCACCACCCTACATCATTCAATCAGTCAAGGATGTGGGGAAAAGCTTACTCTTAAAACTAAGCCTTTGGCTATAATGACCCGGCCTTCTTACATTACAGCCTTTTCCCCACACCCATCCCAACCATAAGGGCAAATAATATCACATGGGTGACGGGCTTCCATGTGGGCAACGCCATCTTTAACAAAGTGAGCATATTATATTTTATCTGCACAACAGTAGGCCATTCTGTTTATTGGTGTCTCACCAAGACAGGCAAGCCACAAGAGAAGACAAGGGAAAAGCAGAAAACCAGCTTTTCCCATGGAGGGCAAGGGATCAGGGAGGCCCCTGCCATGATGATAGCAGGAACAGAGAGAGCAAGCTCCTGGTCTGCCCCACTTTATAGCATAGTGTTGGGCAGATAAAATATAATATGCTCACTTTGTTAGAGATGGAGCTGCCCACATGGAAGCCCATCACCCAGATGATATTATTTGCCCTTATGCTTGGGATGGGTGTGGGGGAAAGGCTGTAATGTAAGCAGGCCAGGTTATTATAGCCTAAGGCCTGGTTTTAAGAGTAAGCTTTTCCCCACACCCTTGACCGATTGGATGATGTAGGGTGGTGCACTCTCCTGAGGAATCCCATTATACAGAGACTTCCTTGTTTGTATAATTGGATTAAAGGTTTTGATTCTACAGTATAAAGTGGGAGAGTCTAGTAGCTTGATCTCTCTCTTCGTTCTTGGTTCCTGAGGTATTAGAGAGGAGAGCAGATTAAGGCCATGTGGAGGAGAAGTAGCCAAGATGGCAGCGTGCTGAGGAAGAAGCCAGTTTGTTAAGAGTTTGTGCAGGAGGAGATGGGAAACAGAGGTGAATAAGTCTGGTGAGCTAGAAACCTTTGATTCTAGGAAACTCGGATAAGTCAGTAGCTTTGTGAGCACTGAATGTGTGGGTTTTGGAGCCCAGTGTGTGTTTTTGCTTGCCCGCCGGGTGCAAGCTAGAATTAAAGCTGATGGCTCACCGGTTTTTGGCTCCATTGTTTCATTACTGACTGTTCGAATCTAATGCGAACCTGCACGGGTCAGGCGGCTGTGATCCTGACCGCGATTACTGGCTTTAAAACCATAGATTCAAAACCTTTAATCCAATCTACAAATAATAAAGTCTCTGATACAAAGTCACTTATCAGAGACATACTAGGAGGATTCCTCATGAGAGTGCACCACCCTACATCATCCAATCAGTCGAAGGTGTGGGGAAAAGCTTAATCTTAAAACTAAGCCCTAGGCTAAAATGACCCAGTTTGTCCACAGCCTGTCCAGAACACACATTAATATCAATGAACTTCCATGTGAGCAGTACCATCGTCTACAATGTGAGTATTGGGCAGATAAAATATAATATGCTCACTTTGTTAAAGACGGCACTGCCCACATGGAAGCCCGTCACCCAGGTGATATTATTTGCCCTTATGCTTGGGATGGGTGTGCGGGAAAGGCTGTAATGTAGGCTGGCTGGGTTGTTATAGCCTAAGGCTTGGTTTTAGGAGTAAACTTCTCCCCACACCCTTGACTGATTGGATGATGTAGGGTGGTGCACTCCTGAGGAATCCCATTATGCCTCAGATGGGTGACTTTGTATCAGAGAGTTCCTTGTGTGTAGATTGGACTAAGGGTTGCATTTCTACAGTATAAAGTGGGGCAGGCCAGGAGCTTGCTCTCAGTTCCTTGGTTTCTGAGATTCGTATCAGAGAGGAGAGCCGATTTAGGCCACATGGAGGCCAGGAGAAGCAGCCAAGATGGCAGAGTGCTGAGGGAGAAACCAGTTTGTGCAGAGTTTGAGCTGGAGGAGATGGGGAACAGAAGTGAATAAGTCTGGTGAGCTAGAAACCTTTGATTCTAGGAAATTCGGATAAGTCAGTAGCTTTGTGAGCACTGAATGAGTGGGTTTTGGAGCCCAGTGTGTGTTTTTGCTTGCCCGCCGGGTGCAAGCTAGAATTAAAGCTGATGGCTCACCAGTTCTTGGCTCCGTTCTTTCATTACTGTCAGGCAGCTGTGATGGTGGCATTGGCTGCGACTACTAGCTTTACAGTGAGCATAATACATTTGTAAGGGAAAAACAAGAACTAGGAAAAATTCCATATGACCTTTAGGGCTTGTGAGACAGGCACCCTGCTGTACACAGACAGGAACTAGATAAACTGCATCCTGCTGTAAACAGATAAGGACATTGCTCAAACCCACCTTACGAGACACCGCTTGATCAAAGCAAATACCTAAATCCCTTGCCCCCCGCCCTTCCCTAAAAAGTAAAGTATAAAAATGCTGAGAAAACGCTGTATGGCGCGCCTGGCAGCATACTTGCCTAGTGCCCGCTCGCGAGTGTACTAAACTCTTTTTCTTTTGTCTGTAATAAACTTTTCCTTCTACTTGTACTCCTGGTCTTAGAGTCTTAGTGGTGCGTCTTCGGTTAACATTTGGAGGTTCCACCGAGATTCAATCTCTTCGGAAATCATCGGACGGACGCCCACTTCTGGTAAGTGAAACTGGCGGTGGCTGTCAGGCAAGGACGTGAGTCTCTCCTGACTGCGACCGACAGACGTGTCAGAGGGTCGCAGGCCACAACTCCGGGGGACGCCCTGGAGTGTGCGGACGACCAAGGACGCTTGGAAGTCCATCTGCTGTCTCAGACAGAATCTGTAATTTCGTTGCCAGTTTCTAACCGAGCTCATAGGTCTGGACCAATAGACTTATTTTTCTTTTTAT
This sequence comes from Rhynchonycteris naso, assembly GCA_037038555.1. NCBI lineage: Eukaryota > Metazoa > Chordata > Mammalia > Chiroptera > Emballonuridae > Rhynchonycteris > Rhynchonycteris naso. The sequence continues at coordinate 183,655,612 of CM072996.1, read as the reverse complement.
TTTGCCGTTCGCGGCGCAGCCGGCTTTGTCTGTCTGTCTCTGTTACTGTCTTCTTTGTTGCTTTCTTTTTGTCTCTCTATTTCTTCGAGACTAACATGGGACAAAGGTCGTCGACCCCACTGTCCCTGACTTTGTCTCATTGGTCTGAGGTTAATACCCGAGCCCATAACTTGTCTCTCCTAGTTAAGAAGCGCAAGTGGCAGACTTTCTGTACCTCCGAATGGCCCACCCTCGGAGTAGGTTGGCCAACCACTGGAACTTTTCATAAGGACACCATACAGGCGGTCAAAACAATTGTCTTCAGTCCAGGACCTCATAGTCATCCGGATCAACAGCCTTATATTTGGGTTTGGGAAGACCTGGCGAATGACCCTCCTTCTTGGGTCCAACCTTTCCTTCCTCCCCCTACGCCCTCCCTTCCAATAACTCTCTCCACCACCCCGGACCCCTCTAGATCTGCTCCAACTCATCCGAACAGCTGCTCTATGCTCCCACTCAAACCCCCAGTGCCAGCGGCGCCTGCTCCATCCCTATATCCCTCTCTCCCCTCCCCTGTTCTCCCTGAATCTCAAACTGACCTTATTCTTTTTGATTCAGAGTTCCCGCCTCCCTATCCTAGGGGTGCCCCCACCGGCGCTGCTGGTCCTCAGCCTGGGGCCCCGCATCAGGGCGATCAGAGACCATCAGTAGGAGGTCCGGCCCAGGGCACCCGGAGCCGGAGAGCACAGACTCCAGATGACGTGGCCATCACCCTGCCCCTCCGGTCTTTCGGACCCCCTGTCCCTGATGGACAAGGGGGGAATATGCCGGCACTTCAGTATTGGCCCTTCTCTTCCTCAGACCTATACAATTGGAAAAACAATAATCCACCTTTTTCAGAGGACCCTGTCAAACTTACTGACCTTCTCGAATCTCTTATGTTTTCCCATCAGCCCACTTGGGATGACTGCCAACAACTTTTAGGTATCCTCTTCACCTCAGAAGAAAGGGACCGAATTCTCCTTGAGGCCAGAAAATTAGTTCCTGGACCTGATGGTCGCCCTACTCAACTCCCCAACGTTATAGATGAGGCTTTTCCCCTGAGGCGGCCTAACTGGGACCCTAATACGCCTGAAGGTAGGCAGCAACTCTTACTCTATCGCCAGACTCTGATGATGGGTCTCCGAGCGGCGGTGAGACGCCCCACTAATTTGGCTAAGGTAAGAGAAGTAACTCAAGGACCAGAGGAATCCCCATCCAGATTCTTAGAGAGACTAATAGAAGCCTATAGGAGGTACACCCCTTTCGACCCTGAGTCTGAAGAACAGAAAGGGGCACTGGCTATGGCTTTTATAGGACAGTCAGCTACTGACATTCGGAGGAAGCTCCAGAGAATAGATGGGTTACAGGATATGGCTCTGAGAGACTTAGTCAAAGAAGCTGACAAAGTTTATTACAAAAGGGAGACAGCAGAAGAGAAGGAACAAAGATTAGAGAAAGAACGTGAAGAATTAGAGAATAAGAGAGATAAACGAAGGAATAAAGAGTTAACTAAAATTTTGGCTACCGTAGTGGGAAAACAGGACAGAAAAGGAAAGAATAGTACCTCGGGCCCGCGCCAAAGGCCAAAACTGGGGCCTAACCAATGTGCCTACTGTAAAGAAGAAGGGCACTGGGTAAAAAACTGCCCCAAGAAAAAGAAGAAAGTTGATGAAATTCTTGCCCTAGGTGATTAGGGGCGTCGGAGTTCGGACCCCCTCCCCGAACTCAGGGTAACATTCAACGTGGAGGGGACACCAATCGACTTTGAGGTAGATACAGGAGCAGTTTACTCTGCCTTGCAGAGCCCGCTGGGACCCCTTTCAAATAAAAAATCCTTAGTCCAGGGGGCAAATGGATGCCAGCATAGGTCATGGACAACTAAAAGGACGATGGACCTGGGGAAAGGAAAAGTACAGCACTCCTTTCTGGTCATACCAGAATGCCCCGCCCCGCTGCTGGGGAGAGATCTGCTTACCAAGTTAGGGGCAAGTATTGACTTCAAACCTCAGGGGCCAGAAGTAAGATTCAGTAACCCTCTTGTCAGTCAGCCTGTTGTGACCATGCTGACCTTGTCTGCTGAAGATGAATATAAACTATATGAAGCCCCTACCCCTGGACCCCATTCGACAACAGACAGATGGCTCCAGAGCTTCCCAGAGGCCTGGGCAGAAACGGCAGGGCCAGGGTTAGCAGTACAAAGGCCTCCGGTAGTAGTATATTTAAAGCCCTCCGCCACTCCCGTAAGGGTCAGACAATACTACATGAGTAAGGAGGCCCGGGAAGGCATCAGGCCTCATATCCAGAGGCTGCTAGGACAAGGGATCCTAAGGCATTGCCAATCAGAATGGAACACCCCCCTGCTGCCAGTGAAGAAACCAGGGACAGGGGATTATAGACCAGTCCAGGACTTAAGAGAGGTTAACAGTAGGGTGATAGACATACATCCAACGGTCCCAAATCCTTACAACCTCCTCAGTACCCTCAGTCCTGATAGGAAATGGTATACAGTGCTGGACCTGAAGGATGCCTTCTTCTGCTTACGCCTGCATGAGGACAGCCAATCCCTGTTTGCTTTCGAATGGACTGACCCTGAGAATGGACTCAGTGGACAACTAACATGGACACGGCTACCCCAGGGCTTCAAGAACTCTCCTACCATCTTTGACGAAGCGCTGCATCAGGACTTGAGTGCCTACCGGGCCTCCACCCCTGAGGTAACTCTGTTACAGTATGTTGATGATCTGTTACTTGCAGCCGCCACCATAGAGCAATGCAAACAGGGAACTGGGCGAACTAGCCAAACTGGGATACCGAGCATCTGCCAAGAAGGCCCAGATCTGTCAACCCGAGGTCACCTTCCTGGGCTACTCTCTCCGAGACGGTAAGAGATGGCTAACTGAGGCCAGGAAAAAGACTGTTACTCAAATCCCGCCCCCAAAGAACCGGAAGGGCCTCAGGGAATTCTTGGGCACAGCAGGTTTCTGCAGACTGTGGATACCCGGCTTTGCCGCACTAGCTGCCCCTCTGTACCCCCTGTTAAAGGATGGAACTGAGTATACATGGGGAAATGAACAGCAAAAGGCCTTTGACCAAATCAAAAGAGCGCTGTTATCAGCCCCAGCCTTGGCACTCCCCAACATAGAGAAGCCATTCACTCTCTATGTAGATGAAAAAGAAGGGATAGCTAAAGGAGTACTGACTCAGTTTCTGGGACCCTGGAAGCGACCAGTAGCCTACCTCTCTGAAAGGTTAGACGCAGTCGCAAAAGGGTGGCCAGGGTGTCTACGGGTGATCGCCGCTGTAGCCCTACTGGTAAAAGATGCTGACAAACTGACTCTGGGCCAGAAATTGACTATTGTCGCCCCCCATGCTCTGGAGAGCATAATCAGACAACCTCCGGACCGCTGACTAACTAATGCCCGCATTACTCATTACCAGAGCCTCCTGTTAGATAAAGACAGGATCACCTTCGGCTCTCCAACTGTTTTGAACCCAGCCACCCTGCTACCCAGGGAAGAGGGGGAAACTGTCCACCATCAGTGCAGGGATATCCTAGCCGAGGAGACTGGGATTCGAAAGGATTTACGGGACACACCATTGCCACAATCTGACTTAATTTGGTACACTGATGGGAGCAGTTTTCTGTGCGAAGGAGAACGCAGAGCTGGGGCTGCAGTAGTAGACAAGGAAAAAGTAATCTGGTCAGAGAGACTTGCCCCAGGAACCTCAGCCCAAAAAGCAGAGCTAATAGCTCTAACAAAAGCCCTAGAACTGGCCAGTGGTAAACGGGCCACCGTCTACACGGACAGCAGGTATGCGGTTGCCACTGCACATGTGCATGGGGCAATTTACAAAGAAAGGGGCCTGCTCACGTCAGCAGGTAAAGATATTAAACATAAACAAGAAATCCTAGCCCTCTTAGATGCTGTCATGCTCCCACGGGAGCTGGCCATTGTCCATTGCCCTGGGCACCAGAAAGGGCAAGACCCAGTAGCCAAAGGCAACAGGAGGGCGGATGAAGAGGCACGAGCGGTAGCCATGAGGACTGCCTCCAACATCCTCGCCATAGAAGCAGAGCCATCCTCCACCTCGACCCACCTAAAGGAACCTGAGGACATTCGGACGTTCCTCCAGATGGCCCACCGTCTCACCCACCTTGGGACTGATAAACTGGTACAACTGCTCCAGGATGATAAGACATTAACCTCCTCTGAAAAGAGGCAAATAGCAAAGGAGGTAATAGAAGCCTGTAAGGCCTGCCAGATAGTAAATGCCTACCCAGCCAAAGGAACCAGTGGAACCCGTCTCCGAGGCACCAGACCGGGCCAATATTGGGAAGTAGACTTCACCGAGGTAAGACCTGCCAAGTATGGACTAAGGTATCTCTTAGTTTTTGTAGACACCTTTTCAGGATGGGTAGAAGCCTTCCCTACCAAACATGAGACGGCGGCGGTAGTAATTAAGAAGATCATGGAAGAAATCTTTCCCAGGTTTGGCCTTCCAAAGGTAATAGGGTCTGACAATGGACCGGCGTTTGTGGCCCAGGTAAGCCAGGGGGTAGCCAAAATATTGGGGATTAATTGGAAACTTCATTGTGCTTATAGACCCCAGAGTTCAGGACAGGTAGAGAGAATGAATAGGACGATTAAAGAGACCCTAACTAAATTAGTCATAGAGACTGGCCATAGAGATTGGGTAATGCTCCTACCATACGCTCTTTTCCGGGCACGGAATACCCCTTCTGCCAAAACTAACCTGACTCCCTTTGAAATACTTTTTGGAACCCCTCCGCCCATTCGGGATTTATCCCCCTCTGACATGAATATCCCGAATACACCCTTGTCTGTTAGGTTACAGGCCCTAGCCAAAGTGCAACATTGCCTGTGGAAGCAGTTATCTGACCTTTACCAGCCGGCAGGAGACGGAACCCCACATCGTCACCAGGTTGGGGACTACGTCTATGTCCGGAGACACCAGCACCGTACACTCGAACCTCGCTGGAAGGGACCCTACCAGGTCCTCCTCATCACACCCACTGCTGTAAAGGTCGATGGCATCACTGCTTGGATCCATGCTTCGCACCTCAAGCCTGCTCCTGCTCCTGATGACCAATGGACAGTGGAGAAAACGGACAGCCCCCTCAAGCTGCGTGTCCGCCGCCGCAATGAATCCTCATCAACCGACCCGGCAGACATGGCAAGTGATATCAGGGACTAGTAACATAGTATGGGAAATAACTTCTGATAATCATCCCCCTTGGACTTGGTGGCCATCCCTGCATCCAGACCTCTGTCAGTTAGCAGCAGGGTTAGAGACCTGGGACATCCCAACCACTTTCTTGCAAGGGCAGATAGGAGCAGTAAAATTAATGATAGTACGACAGCATTATGAAAGACTAGTTGAAAACACTAATCTCTAGGATTAGAGATCTACAGAACAAGAGGGGGAAATGTAAGGGAAAAACAAGAACTAGGAAAAATTCCATATGACCTTTAGGGCTTGTGAGACAGGCACCCTGCTGTACACAGACAGGAACTAGATAAACTGCATCCTGCTGTAAACAGATAAGGACATTGCTCAAACCCACCTTACGAGACACCGCTTGATCAAAGCAAATACCTAAATCCCCTGCCCCCCGCCCTTCCCTAAAAAGTAAAGTATAAAAATGCTGAGAAAACGCTGTATGGCGCGCCTGGCAGCATACTTGCCTAGTGCCCGCTCGCGAGTGTACTAAACTCTTTTTCTTTTGTCTGTAATAAACTTTTCCTTCTACTTGTACTCCTGGTCTTAGAGTCTTAGTGGTGCGTCTTCGGTTAACACATTTTATCTGCCCAACAGCCACCATCACAGCCACCTGGCCCATGCAGATTCTCATTAGATTCGGACAGTCGGTAATAAAACAACGGAGCCAATAACTGGAGAGCCATTAGCTTTAATTCTAGCTTGCACCTGGTGGGTAAGTAAAAACACACACTGGGTTCTAAAACCCACTCACTCAGTGCTCATAAAGCTACTGACTTATTCAAGTTTCCTAGAATCAAAGGTTTCTAGCTCCCCAGACTTATTCACCTCTGTTTCCCATCTCCTTCTCTCTGCACAAACTCTGCACAAACTGGCTTCTTTGTCAGCACTCCACCCTACATCATCCAATCAGTCAAGGGTGTGGAGAAAAGCTTACTCTTAAAACTAAGCCATAGGCTGTAAGGACCCGGCCTGCCCACAGCCTGTCCCCCAAAACACATTAATATCAATGGACTTGCATGTGGGCAGCGCCATCTTTAACAAAGTGAGCATAATATATTTCATCTGCCCAACAGTGTTCTAGGAGGAGGGCAGAGAGCAGGGAGGAGAGTACATTAAGGCCACATGGAACCCAGGAGAAGCAGCCAAGATGGCAGAGTGCCGAAGGAGAAGCCAGCTTGTGCAGAGTTTGTGCAGGGAGAAGGAGATGGGGAGTCTGGTGAGCTAGAAATCTTTGATTCTAGGAAACTTGAATAAGTCAGTAGCTTTGTGAGCACTGAATGAGTGGGTTTTGGAGCCCAGTGTGTGTTTTTGCTTGCCCGCCGGGTGCAACCTAGAATTAAAGATGATGGCCTACCAGTTTTTAGCTCCGTTGTTTCATTACCGACTGTCCAAATCAAATACGAACCTCCATGAGCCAAGCGGCTGTGATGGTGGCTGCGGGTACTGTCTTTATACCATTTTAAAAGGAAAAGTGAGGCTTTCTTTCTGTCCTGTCGTTTCTTTGGAAAGTGGAGGAAAAAGAATAAAAATGTCTCCTGACTTATAAAGAGGACTAGGGTCATTTGGTTTTAAGTTCTCTGAAAGGATTAAGGTTATCTGAAGAACTCCCTTTCGCCTTACATACCACCCTACAGATTTTAGCTCTCCCTCCCTTCCTGGAATTTGAGATTAACATGTACCTCTAGGCCCGTGATGGCAAACTTATATGACACATGTGAGCATAATATATTTCATCTGCCCAACAGTAGGTTACCTGGACAGTGTATTGGCCTATGCAACCCCAAATGGGTCTCTATACTAATAAGTACAACATAGGACATTGCTTTCTATTCTTTTTCATGTTTGTAAAATACAGTATTTTAGAGAATAATGAGATAAACTGGGGTAAATTAGGGGATACCTGTGTGTGGGTTGGTGAAAAGTGTGTTCAATTTTCTTAAAGTATAACAATAAAATGCCAAGTATTTGAGGAAGATAATTACTGATTTCAATAAAGCTTTAAATAAGATATTTTTAAAGTTAAGAGGAACTTGAGCCTGATTTTGTGAGCATAACGTTTTTCTACATGGCTTTGCTGATCTCTTCAAACTTCTGATAACTGTATAATAGACAGGAGGTAATAAATTTGAAACCATTATTATGATTTTTAAAGATTTTAAACAGTTGAAATTGTGTTTTTTAAAAAAGACAATAGCTCTTCTTTGACATATGTTAACTTTCTTATAATAATGTGAATGGTTTTGATTAGGATTGACATTTTTCATATTTAATCTTTTAAAATGACAAAGCTTTGATTGGCTTTGTTCAGTTGGCTTATACACTTCTAAAAAAACAATAAATCAGACCTAGGATAACCCTCAGGGCTGCCTCCCACAACTGGCAGTTACTAGACCCACCTCACGCCCCACCCCCACTGCTGGCTGTTCCTTGGGTTTTGGCCAGGCTCCTCTAGTACCTGAAGCACAAAGCCCTCCCTCCAGAAGGGCCAGGGCCACTGCAGCTTCTTCCGTTACTCTCACTCAGCATATCCATGCCTCAGCATGTCCCTCAGACATGCGGAGACCATAAGGTGCACCATTAAATTCTGCTCTGCCCCTGCAGTACCCAAAGGCATTCCAGGTGGGACTGCAGAGGCAATAGGCCTTGGGACCTGAGTCCTCCTGGCTGCCTCCAGGAATAAAAGAGCATCTGTAATGCATTTCTGACACAGTCAGTGTGCCCTCAGCTCCTGCAGCCCTCTCCCCTTCACACCCTCCCTGGACTCTCGGGAGGGAGTGCAGGCAAGAATGAGAGGGACCATTTCCTCTGGCCTCCTCCTTCCTCTAGCCTTCTCCTCACCTTTCAGGACATCACCATACTCATCAACTTTTGCCCTCACTGTGCAAAGTAGGAACAGCAACTGAAGGAGGGCCTTGGGGCTGAGGCAGTCGCTGTGGGAGGGTGTTGGGCAGATAAAATATAATATGCTCACTTTGTTAAAGATGGCGCTGCCCACATGGAAGCCCGTCACCCAGGTGATATTATTTGCCCTTGTGCTTGGGATGGGTGTGGGGGAAAGGCTGTAATGTAAGCAGGCCAGGTTGTTATGACCTAAGGCTTGACTTTAAGAGTAAGCTTTTCCCCATACCTTTGACTGATTGGATAATGTAGGGTGGTGCACTCCTGAGGAATCCCATTATACAGAGACTTCCTTGTTTGTATAATTGGATTAAAGGTTTGGATTATCTATGCTATAAAATGGGAGAGACCAGTAGCTTGAGCTCTCTCGGTTCCTGCTATTGCCATTGCAGGGGCCTCCCTGATCCCTTGACCTCCATGGGAAAAGCTGGTTTTCTGCTTCTCCCTTGTCTTCTCTTGTGGCTTGCCTGTATTGGTGAGACACCAATAAACAGAATGGCCTACCATCCTCCGACTCTGCCATTTCTTCACCGTCAGCCCGAATCCAATGGGAACCTGCATGTGAATGGCCACGATGGCGGCTCCTGGCCTTACAGAGGGGTAGGGGAGTTACTGAGTTTAAAGCCAGTAGCAGCGGCCCCCATCACAGCCGCCTGGCCCACGCAGGTTCACATTTGATTCAGACAGACGGTAAGGAAACAACGGAGCCAAGAACTGGTGGACCATTAGCTTTAATCCTAGCTTGCACCTGGCGGGCAAGAAATACACACAGTGGGAAACACTTCCCTTTCCTTTCAGGGCTCCCAAAGCCACTGACTTATTCGAGTTTTCGTAGAATCAAAGATTTCTACCTCACCAGCCTTATTCACTTCTGTTCCCCATCTCCTTCTCTCTGCACAAACTGGCTTCTTCTTCAGCACTTCACCATCTTGGCTGCCTTTACTCTCCTCCACATGCCCTTTTTCTGCTTTCCTCTCTAATGCTCATCTCAGGAACCAAGAAAGATCAAGCTTCTGGTCTGCCCCATTTTATAGTATAGAAATCCAAACCTTTAATCCAATATACAAACAAGGAAGTCTCTGATATAAAGTCACTTATCTGAGGCATAAATGGGATTCCTCATAAGAGTGCACCACCCCATATCATGCAACAGTCAAAGGTGTCGGGAAAAGCTTAGTCTTAAAACTAAACCTTAGGCTATAACAATCCTGCCTGCTTACAGCCTGTCCCCACACCCAATGCGAGCAAACACATACATCATATCTGCAAACTTATTTTGTTGGCTCAAGCATTTCCCACCCTTTTAATCATAAAATCTTCTCAACACTGCCTGACCTGTGGTGGCACAGTGGATTAAAGCCTCGAACTACAACTCTGAGGTTGCTGGTTCGAAACCCTGGGCTTGCCTGGTCGAGGCACATATGGGAGTGGATGCTTCCTGCTCCTCGCCTCCTCTCTCTCTCTCTCCCCCCTCTCTGAAATGAATAAGTAATAAAAATAATTTAAAAAAAAATCTTCTCAACACTAATCTTCTCTCGATTCCTGCTATTAGCATTACAGAGGAGAAGCAGCCAAGATGGCAGAGTGCTGAAGGAGAAGCCAGCTTTTGCAGAGAAAAGGAGATGGGGAACAGAGATGAATAAGGCTGGTGGGGCCTTTAATTCTAGGAAAACTTGTATGAGTCAGTGGCTTTGGGAGCCCTGAATGGAAAGGGACGTGTTTCTCCACTGTGTATATTTCTCACCCACCAGGTGCAAGCTAGGATTAAAGTAATTTCCTACCAGTTCTTGGCTCCGTTGTTTAATTACTGTCTGTCTGAATCAAATGTGAACCTGCACTGGTCAGGTGGCTGTGATGGCGGCCACGGCAACTGGCTTTACAGTTATTAAGTATTCTGTGGCCATTGCTTATCTGAAGGCTGAGTGTAAATGGGACCTGTCTGTGCATCAGAGGCCCTGCATCCTCATGTGCAGAAAGCCACATTGTAGGTCTCTCAAAGTGCCTCAATTGTACTATTTTGTATGATATGCAGTATGTTTGTATTAATTGTGCTGTGCTTCCTCAAATTTGGGGTCCTTAAACCACACTTCAAAAACAGAAACCACTGCTCTGTTTTTCTCTCTTCCTTGTCCCAAACGGAAAGCCCTGTGGCAGCATTTCTTAACCTTGGGCTTCCAGAATGGCCATGTGGCACAGGGACTGTGCAAGACTGTGCTGGGCCCGTGCAAGAGCTTTCACTTTTCACACTTGAAAATGGGAGGGAGAAAGGATCAGCAGTGACACTGCCCTAAACTCCCTGGAGCTAACGTCCTGGGGAGTCCCAGGTGGACCAGTGGAGCCATGTGCAACCTTGGACACCCCTGATACTTCTTGTGGACCTCAATCTACCCCCCAGCTCTCCTTGTCACCTGCCTCAATGTGAGGAACTCTCAGCAGCATACTGTTTGGTTGAGGGGAGGAACTGGTTTAAAAAGTAAATACCTGTGCATCAATTCGAATGCTGGCTTATTGGGACAATTCTCTAGCCAACTGAACTATCCAACCAGGGCCAACAAACCAATGTTTCTCTTTCTCTCTCTCTCTCTCTCTCTCTCTCTCTCTCTCTCTCTCTCTCTCTCTCCTTCTTTCTCTCCTTTCTTCTCTCAAAAAAAAAATCAGTAAATATTTATTTTTTTAAAAGGTAAGTACAGCCTGACCAGGCGGTGGCGCAGTGGATAGAGCGTCAGACTGGGATGCGGAAGACCCAGGTTCAAGACCCCGAGGTCGCCAGCTTGAGCGCAGGCCCATCTGGCTTCAGCAAAAGCTTGTCAGCTGGGACCCAAGGTCGCTGGCTCCAGCAAGGGGTTGCTTGGTCTGCTGAAGGCCCGCGGTCAAGGCACATGTGAGAAAGCAATCAATGAACAACTACTGTGTCGCAAGGGCAATGAAAAACTAATGATTGATGCTTCTCGCCTCTGTCCGTTCCTGTCTGTCTGTCCCTGTCTGTCCCTCTCTGACTCTCTCTCTCTGTCCCTGTAAAAATATAAATAAATAAATAAATAAATAAATAAATAAATAAACATTGTTTTTTAAAAAGTAAGTACAGCCTGACCAGGCAGTGGCGCAGTGGTTAGAGCATCGGACTGGGATGCGGAAGACCCAGGTTCGAGACCCCGAGGTCGCCAGCTTGAGCGCAGACCCATCTGGCTTGAGCAAAAGCTCGCCAGCTTGGACCCAAGGTCGCTGGCTCCAGCAAGGGGTGGCTCGGTCTGCTAAACAACACAAAACTGATGATTGATGCTTCTCATCTCTCTCCATTCCTGTCTGTCTGTCCCTGTCTATCCCTCTCTCTGACTCTCTGTCCCTGTAAAAAAAAAAAAAAAGAAGTAAGTACAGTCTGATCCCAACTCTGCAAATGTAAATGCACAGGTAGAGAAAGAACTTTAGAATCACCCACTCTCCAAAAGCAGTAGCTTCCTAACCTCCTTTGGAACGGTGTTCTTCACATACAGACAGAGGAAACTGGTTGGACTTTTTTTGTTTAACTGGCAAGTGATTTATTTTAAGCCACGTGGGTTTAAACACATTTTGGTTTCACCCTGTAAGTTAACGTTACAGAACTAAAAACAATTGCCAACAGGTTCACTCTCTCTTGTGTAATGGTGGAGTATTTTCTTTCCTCTATGAAAGCCGTGGCTTCATGTGTTTGCTTCAGCAGCACATATACTTAAAAAAAGAAAGCCATGTGATTCACGTTCATCAGAGCTTTTTTTCTTAGTATCAAGATGTGTTGGCTGATGGACTTCATAATAATAAAGCATCATGATACACTCCATTCATATTAAAAATGACAATAGCTATAGCATTCTGAGCATTCCTGACATCCCAGGCACCCTCCTAAATCCCAGCCGGATCACCTGACAGCAGTCCTGAGGTGGGCACTTGTCTCTCCATTTGCATGTGGGATTTGCTTGAGTTTAAAGAGAGTAAGTACTGTTGTGCCACCTTTATCTCCAGTTTTGCTCTTTCAGGTCTCCGTTACTTGCAGCCACCAGTGGTCCAAAAATAGTATATGGAAAATTCCAGAAATAAACAATTTATATGTTTATATGCTCAGAACTCAGAGTTCTGAGCAGTGAGGTGAAGTCTCTTTCTGTCCTGCTCTGTTCCTCCTAGGATGTCATCTTTTTTTGTTACGTGTCTTCATGTTGTGTTTGCTCCTACCGGTCACTTAGTAGCCTCCTGGTCATCGGGTGGACAGTTGCAGTATCTGTACTGCAGGGTTCAAGTCACCCTTACAGCAGCCTAATGCTGCATCACAATTCTTCCCACGTCGTCCTCCTCACTCCACCTCATCACCTCGGCATTGTGTCACCTCTTCTCATCACAAGGAGGGTGAGTTCCGTATATTCAGGTATTCTGAGAGAGAGACCACATTCACATAATTTTTATTATAGAATACTGTTATAATTGTTCTATTTTATTATGTCATTGCACACTGTGCAAAATTTATAAATTAAACTTTATCATAGGTATGTTATGTATAAGAGGAAAAATATCACAGTACAATAGTTTTCAACCTTTTTACACTTGGGGACCGGTGAAAATAGGAGAACTATTTCGGGGACCACTAAGGCAGAAATCCCCCTGAGTATAATTGAATCTGACTAAGATCACTGGGTCTTTAATCTTCATACATCAGGGTGGTGAACTCTTTTGTAGACAAGCATGAAATTTCTGGTGGACCCGTCCACAGACAGATGGTTGATAAACACTGCCATGGTATATGGCAGGATTAAGATAGGGGGACTACTATAGTGTGTCCAGGGAAACTGGATTCTAGTCCAAGTCTGTCTGGCCAAATCAAGTACTTCCTGTAGCTGCCCCCATAGCAGAAGCTCTCCATGCACAGCTGGACTGGCCATCAGCCAGGTGTGAAGTGTCTTGGGTGCCTTTCCCATCCGGGCCTGTCTTTAAGAGGAGGCTGACTTTCCCTTCGCAGGCTCCAGCCTCTAGTCGCCTTCCTCAAAACATGAATGGATTGCCAGCATGCCCTGACCTGGTTTTTATATTTTTAACCTTTAATCTCTAATGGGGAGAGAAGTTCAGAAGGAGTGTCAGCTATCAGCCAGGGGCAGAGATGTCAGGAGGCCTGGGCCCAGAGAGCCTCAGAAATGGAGCACTAGTCTTGCTTCCCCTTTAGGTAAATAGCTTTAATTCCTCTTGAGGCCAGTGGACACCCAGACAGATCTTCTCCTCCTCCAGCCCTGGTTCTGGGTGGGGTGAGGGGCTAGTGGAGGCACTGCTGGGGCTTAAGGCCTGTTCCTGGGATGTTGTTAAGAATGATGGGTGGGCAGTAGCTCTGCCCACTCGTCCTCCCAGCTCCAGCACCAATCCCCGGTCCAGGCCAATGTTCTTCCCACAACAGGAGCACTCTGCCTAGGCGTCTGCAGGCTGTGGCCAGCTGGATGGAGCCCATTTTTACCTGCTTACAAAGCGAGGGCTTATCTTTCAGGATCCATGAGAGCTGGCCTATTGAAAATGAAATGATCTAAAATTACAAATGAATAAAATATGTATTAAAACTAAAAGTAATAAACACTAATGACTTCCCACTTTCTGATTATGTAATGAAGTGCATCATTCTCTAGGCTCTTGGGACAGCTCATGCCTCACATTTGCGTGGTGGAAGTACTGCAACAGGACACGCTCCTGTACACTGCTTTCCAACTCTGCCTCAGGGGCCTCACTTTGGTAGCCAAATACAGGCTACAGTGGGAGCACTTACACCACGGATATCAGCACATGCCACAAGTCGGAGCAGGGTTTTCAGAGAGCAGGTTGCTAAATGTTTATCAGCCCACCATTGCCTGCAGGTACATTTTATGTATTCAGGTCCTTTTGACATGTAGGTTATTAATTTTGTGTTTGGACTCTACCTTTTCTAATGCTCAATAATACATCTTTATTTCTCCTATTTCCACCCAGGCAGGAAAATCTCTGATGATGAAGGGTGACAGTGGGCCTCCCCCTGTTAATGGATGCCTTCCTCTAGCTTCAGCCCTCACCGACTGCAGAGCCCCGTGAAGTGAAAGAGGTCAACAGTGGCCCCTCCCAAGGGCCAGGCTGGGGCACTGTGAGCCTGGCTACCAAGCAGTGGGAGTGACCACTGTCCCTCAGAATCTGAGCTGCCATTCTGATGCTGACTGAGTTTGGGATAAGTGTCCCCCCACCCCCGCTGGCCTCCCAGGAAGCCCCTGGGGAACTCATACGTGGTAGACGGAGGCTTGGGACCCCAAGACCTGAATGAAGCTCAGAAAACGCGAGGGGAAAATACAGGGCAAGGTAAGAGCACTTCCTGGATCCCAACCTGCCCTGACACTTTGTGTCCATGTGACTTTGGGCAAAGCATGCCAAGTCATAGAGCCTTGGGGTTATTTTATTTATAGATGGGGGGGGATCAAAGCTATTTTATTTTCATTTACTTTTTATACTATCAAACTTTGTTAACACCCTTCAACATGTGCTTATACGGCACTCAAATTCTTTTGAAAAACATATACCTCCATTTCCATGTTTGTTGTCATCACTAACACAATAGCTCTAGAAGCTTCTGAAATTAGCCTTGTTTTATGTATGAGGAATATGAAATTTAGAGATGAGCCTGGGCTTGTGCTAGGTACTCAGATAATATACAGAGCCAAAATTATAACCCAAATTTGTTGCTTTCAAAGTGGTGTAGCCACTGGATAATGATATTCTTACAGGTATTAAGGATAACTTAGCAGGTATTAGGTCACTCACCCATTCAAAAGCCACTTATGGGGATGAGTGGGCTCCAGGGGTACAACCCACATTGTCTATGTGCTGCTATTGACTTTCTGTGAGGGTACTGGCTGGCCCTCTGCACTTCCATTGGGAGGCCTAGTCTCAGCTCATTGCTTGCTCCACCCTTGCCTTGGGTTGGTGTTCTACCTAAGTGAGCCCAGGCTGGCCCACTCCCCCATTGCACCCAGGAGGTCCAACATTCAGGAGCATAGTCTGGGGCACAGACCTCCGAAGGGGCGGGAATGAAGAGATGCATCTTCTTACCTCCAAATAATTAAAAATGGGGAAGATCCCAATGCACTGCATGGTCTTGTGAGCCACCCACCCTTTTCAAATGCACAGGGTACAGCTTTAACTACTCTCGGAAAAGCAGCAAATCAGAGAGTATACTGAGAGTCTGGACTTTTAAAAACTTAAATCTGAATATAAATAAATAAAAAAATTAAAACTTAAATCTGAGTGTAGCTTGACCTATAGTGGCGCAGTTGAGAAAGTGTCGACCTGGAATGCTGAGGTCACTGGTTCAAAGCCCTGGGCTTCCCTGGTCAAGGCACATACAACAAACAAGCAATAAACAACTAGAGTGAAGCAGTGATGAATGGATACTTCTCGCTCCCAGGCTCCTTTTCCTCTGTAAAATCAATAAATAAAATCTTGAAAAAGAAATCTGAGTGTAAAACAATTAATGTTCAATAAAGACATTCTGGAAAATGGGGAGAATGAAATTTATCCCCAGCCTTAGCACTCAAAGATAACAAACTGTTACATTCTAGTGAACATTATTCTGATTTTCTTCATAATGCATGAAAACTATGGGTTTGCCTTAATCTCTGGTAAGTGATTCTAAAATTAACTTTACCCCATATTTTTTTTTGTGACTGACAGATTCAGACAGAGGGACAGATAGGGACAGACAGACAGGAAGGGATAGAGATGAGAAGCGTCAATTCTTCGTTGTGGCACCTAAGTTGTTCATTGATTGCTTTCTCATATATGCTTTGACTGGGGAGCTACAGCAGACCAAGTGACCCCTTGCTCAAGCCAGCGACCTTGGGCTCAAGCTGGTGAGCCTTGCTCAAACCAGATGAGCCTGTGCTCAAGCTGGTGACCTCGGGGTCTCGAACCTGGGTCCTCCACGTCTCAGTCCGATGCTCTATCCACTGCGCCACTGCCTGGTCAGGCCACACACCATTTTAAAGATGACCTGCTCTCTTGTTCATTCATTCAACAAAGATTTGAGTGAATCGTTATGTGTCAGTCATGACTCTGGGTGCTAGGAAACAGCAGAGGACAATCTCAATGGTTTTGAGCGAGCCTACAGCTTGGGGAGAGAGCACCGGATAAATGGCAACATATAAGATTACAACTGTGGCCCTGGCCTATTGGCTCAGTGGTAGAGCATCAGTCCAGCATGTAGAAGTCCTAGGTTTGAGTGCCGGTTAGAGCACACAGGAGAAGCAACCATCTACTTTTCCACCCCTCCTCTTTCTCTCCCCCAACCCCACCCACAGCCACAGCTTGAATGGTTCGAGCAAAGTTGGCCTGGGTGCTGAGGATGGTTCCATGGCCTAGCCTCAGGCACTAAAGTAGCTCGGTTGCCAAGCAATGGACCAGCAGGCCCCTAGATGAGCAGAGCATCCTCCGATAGGGGGCTTGCTGGGTGGATCTTAGTTGGAGTGCATGTGGGAGTCTGTCTCTCTGCCTCCCTGCCTCTCACTTAATTAAAAAATAAATAAAGAAGACTACAACTGTCACAACTGCCTTCCAGGAAGAAAATGAACAAAGCAGAGAAAGTAAAGTGGTGTGAGAGATGCTGCAGACTGGACCAGACCGGACCTTCCTTAGGTCAGAGAGCACCTTCCTGAGGATGTGCCCCTCACATAAAGATGACGGTGGGGATTACAGTGACCTGTTAGACGTCAAAAGTCACTGTGTAGGAGTAGCTGTTTGTCCCTCGAATCCATGCTTCAATTTTGTTGCTATTGACATGCATTGATTCCTAAAGTCAGCAATGCTCTAAGAAGTGACTTAACCCAGCACCTTCTCTTTGTAAGTGATTACAATTGTCAAGGGGTTGACTTAGCCAGAGTGTTGGTCAAATAAGTTTGTAAATATGATATGTATGTTTGCTCGCTTATAGTTTGCATTGGGTGTGGGGGACAGGCTGTAAGCAGGCAGGGTCATTATAGCCTAAAGCTTAGTTTTAAGAGTAACACCCTTGACTGTTGCATGATGTGGGGTAGTGCACTCTCATGAAGAATCCTATTATGCCTCAGATAAGTGACTTTGTATCAGAGACTTCCTTGTTTGTAGATTGGATTAAAGGTTTTATTTTCTATACTATAAAATGGGGTTGACCCGGAGCTTGCTATCTTTTGGTTCCTGCTATCAGCATTGCAGGGGCCTCCCTGATCCCTTGCCCTCTATGGGAAAAGCAGATTTTCTGCTTTTTCCTTGTCTTCTCTTGTGGCTTGCCTGTCTTGGTGAGACACCAATAAACAGAATGGCCTACCATCCTCTGACTCCGCCATTTCTTTACCATCTGCCCAAATCCAATGGGAACCTGTATGTGAATGGCCATGATGGCAGCTCCTGGCCATACACAGAGTTATTAGCAAATAACAGAACCAGGTCCAGAGGCTAGCTTTTTAACTCACAAATCTCACCTACCAACTCTGTAACATTCAGCTCCTTTTAGAGAACGGTAATATAAAGAAATGTTACTCTGTGTAGTTCCCATAAATATACTGTAATCAAATATAAACAATTATATAGTATACGTACCATTTTTTCCTGATGCAAAGTCTGGGATGAAAGAAAGAACGTAGAGTTTAGTGTTATATAATATCCAGGCCAGCTGGCCTGCCTGCCTTCCTTCCTTCCTCTTCCTTTCTTTCTTTCTTTCTTTCCTTTTTTTCTTTTAAATTTTTTGCCTTTTACTAGCTGTGTGACCTGGAAAAGCTACTCAATCCTTCTGAGCTTTAGTTTTCTTATTTATGAAACTAGGACACTTAGTAAAAATGGTTCTAATTCCAATGTTTAAATGAAAAAAAATATTAAGTGAGAGTTTATAGAAACAGATGGCATATGCAGAGTGATAAAAGTTAATGTCTTTGGTGCAGGGGAGCTGGAAAAGCCCTTGGTGGTGGTTAGGTTTTTCTTGCAACTGTCTAGGGCTCTAGTTAGCAACAGAAACTGCTGGTTGGTGCGTGGAGAAACCTGGGTAATCAGTTCAGCGGGTCAAAGCCACACCACTGTGGTTTTTCTTTTTAAGATAGCAAACTTTCGGGTTTTCTTGAGTGGTTCCACACACTTGATTTATCACAAGCTGTGTGATAGTGGTTTCATTTTTACCATGTGAACTGGATTATTCCACTCTAAATCTCCCTGAGGTTCTTGGAAAAGCATGTAAAATTGATAAGAAACAGAACATTTTCCAGGAAAGACCCAACAAAGGAATTGCTGAATATTTTGCATAGTTTGCAGAAGTTTTAGAGAGGTCTTAACTGCCTCTCTAGAAAGGTCAATTTAAAGACCTGTTTTTCTGCCTCAGGGACGTCCATAGAGTGCTTGCTTATTTTTAGAACACTGAAATAAACAGGAGGAATTCTAATTTCTAATGTTTTGGGGCCTTAGCCGTGAGGCTTCTTAGATTTCTCTTTTCCCAACCCAGCTGGGTTGCCACAGACCAGACAGAAGTGGCTTGACCTATCCAGAAAAATGAGGGCTCCATCCCAAAGCAGTGGTTCTTAACCTTTTTTGAGGTACTGAACCCACCAGTTTCATATGCACATTCACCGAACCCTTCTTTAGTGATAAATAAAATATGATTTTTTTTTCCAAATTCAAGATATAGGTATATTTTTTTTACTGGTGCACAAAATGAGCCATGCATGAACATCACCTTGCTCAAAGAACAAAACCAACAAAGTGCATGAACTCACAACAAATTACGGTATTACTTTATTCTGGCCTCCGCGGCAGAGGCTTCTCCGAACCCCTGAGACTAGCTCATCGAACCCCTAGGGTTCGATAGAACCCAGGTTAAGAACCATTGCGATAGGTAGATAATATACTTTGTATTCTAGGATAAGCTTGGGTTCTCTTCAACCCCAGTAGAATACTTAGGTAGGTGTAAAGCCAGTAGTCAAGGCCACTATCACAGCAGCCTGGCCCACGCAGGTTCGCATTAGATTCGAACAGTTGGTAATGAAACACAGGAGCCAAGAACTGGTGAGCCATCAGCTTTAATTCTAGCTTGCACCTGGCGGGCAAGCAAAAACACACACTGGGCTCCAAAACCCACTCATTCAGTGCTCACAAAGCTACTGACTTATCTGAGTTTCCTAGAATCAAAGGTTTCTAGCTCACCAGACTTATTCACCTCTGTTCCCCATCTCCTTCTGCACAAACTCTTAACAAACTGGCTTCTTCCTCAGCATTCTGCCATCTTGGCTACTTCTCCTCCACATGGCCTTAATCTGCACTCCTCTCTAATACTAACCTCAGGAACCCAGGAACCAAGAGAGAGAGATCAAGCTACTGGTCTCTCCCGCTTTATAGCATAGACTCAAAACCTTTAATCCAATTATATATACAAGAAGTCGCTAATACAAAGCCACCCATCTGAGGCATAATGGGATTCCTCCCTACATCACCACCCTACATCATCTAATCAGTCAACACCCTACATCATCCAATCAGTCAAGGGTGTGGAGAAGAGCTTACTCTTAAACTAAGCCTTAGGCTATGACCTGGCCTGCCTACATTACTGCTTTTCCCCAACAGCCCTCTCAAGCATAAGGGCAAATAATATCACCTGGGTGACGGGCTTCCATGTGGGCAGCGCCATCTTTAACAAAGTGAGCATATTATATTTTATCTGCCGAACAGTAGGGTACTGTAAAGCCAGTAGTCAGGGCCACAATCACAGCAGCCTGACCCGTGCTGGTTCGCATTAGATTCGTAAAGTCGGTAATGAAACAACAGAGCCAAGAACTGGTGAGCCATCAGTTTTAATTCGAGCTTGCACCCGGCGGGCAAGCAAAAACACACACTGGGCTCCAAAACCCACTCATTTAGTGCTCACAAAGCTACTGACCTAATCCGAGTTTCCTAGAATCAAAGGTTTCTAGCTCACCAGTCTTATTCACCTCTGTTCCCCATCTCCTTCTGCACAAACTCTGCTCAAACTGCCTTCTTCCTCAGCATTCTGCCATCTTGGCTGCTTCTCCTGGCCTCCATGTGGCCTTACTATGCTCTCCTCTCTATACTAATCTAAGGAACCCAGGAACCGAGAGAGCAAGCTTCTGGTCTGCCCCTATTTATAGCATAGAAAATCCAAACCTTTAATCTAATCTACAAACAAGGAAGTCTCTGATACAAAGCCACCCATCTGAGGCATAATGGGATTCCTCAAGAGAGTGTACCACCCTACATCATCCAATCAGTCAAGGGCGTGGAGAAGAGCTTACTCTTAAAACTAAGCCTTAGGCTATAATGACCTGACCTGCTTATATTACAGCCTTTCCCCCACACCCATTCCAAGCATAAGGGCAAATAATATCACCTGGGTGACGGGCTTCCATGTGGACAGCTCCATCTTTAACAAAGTGAGCATATTATATTATATCTGCCCAACAATCCACCCCTATGCTCACTTTACTACCCACAATCTACACCACTGGCATTCCTGTACAAAGAAATTAGGCACATTACACAAATTACAACAGCATGACAAATCATAAAATTTCAACAATTACAAAGGTACATGTTGGGCAGATAAAATATATTATGCTCACTTTGTTAAAGATGGCGCTGCCCACATGGAAGTTCGTTGATATTAATGTGTGTTCTGGAACAGGCTGTGGGCAGGCCGGGTCGTTATAGCCTAAAGCTTAGTTTAAGAGTAAGCTCTTACCCACACCCTTGACTGATTGGATGATGTAGGGTGGTGATGTAGGGAGGAATCCCATTATACCTCAGATGGGTGGCTTTGTATCAGAGACTTTCTTGTATGTATAATTGGATTAAAGGTTTGGATTTTCTAGGCTATAAACTGGGGCAGTCTGGGAGCTTGATCTCTCTCTTGGTTCCTGAATTCCTGAGGTTAGTATTAGAGAGGAGAGCAGAGTAAGGCCACGTGAAGGCCAGGAGAAGCAGCCGAGATGGCGAAGTGCTGAGGAAGAAGCCAGTTTGTTAAGAGTTTGTGCAGGAGGAGATGGGAAACAGGTGAATAAGTCTGGTGAGCTAGAAACCTTTGATTCTAGGAAACTCGGATAAGTCAGTAGCTTTGTGAGCACTGAATGTGAGGGTTTTGGAGCCCAGTGTGTATTTTTGCTTGCCCGTCGGGTGCAAGCTAGAATTAAAGCTGATGGCTCACCAGTTTTTGGCTCCATTGTTTCATTGCCATCTGTTCGAATCCAATGCGAACCTGCATGGGTCAGGCTGCTGTGATGGTGGCCTCGACTATTGGCTTTACATTTGGCGTAGTCTTTGGCAGGATTCGATACAGTTCGGCATGGAGCCACCACCACCTTTGAGTGGTGGAGTAGAGGACTGGTTGCTGTTATGGTTTTCCATAGCTGTTTTTTGGGGGACTGTTGGATGGCTGACTTTTACAGCCATGCGTGAGGAAACCGAGAGCTCTATGGAAGAGGCTGCCCAGGACCTGCAATCTGAGCAGCAGAAGGAGCTGGAGGAAACGTGGGAGAAAGAGATGCCAACCCTGGAGCTGGAGAAAGTGCTGGAGGAGGAGGCCGACCAGGTTTGCGAGATTCGCCTGGAAATGGAGCAGACGCTGGAGAAGGAATCACAGGTTCATGAGTTGCAGATTGCCCTGGATGTTGTGGAGAGCCAGCAGCGGCGGGAGGCCAGGGCTGAAGCCAAGGCTTGGGCTGAGGCTGAGGCAGGTGCTGTAAGGCCCATGGAGCAGAAAGCAGCAGCAGCAGGGGGCTCGAGCCCAGCAGCAGGAGCTGATGTTTTCAGTTCCTCTTTGGAGGATGAGGAGAATTGGTCTGGAATTGTGATCCGCAGCCTCCAGAAGGTGAGAGCCCAGCAGCAAGGAGTAGCTACGCTGCCGGTAGGTCTGCGATTTTGGGACATAGGGGTGGATGCCATCATGCTCCCCAGAGCAAAGATGGAAATGCTGACTGCCATTGCCACGTGCTTCTCTTTAGGACAGTGTGAAACTTGCCATGATGGCAGGAATGAGGGGGGAGGCTAAAGCCCTATGTGTGTGGACTGATTTCCTGGACTACGACCCGAGTGAGCACAAGCTCCTTTGTTGAATGAACTTACGAATTTTGGACAATGTGAAATACCCTGATGGGGGTGGTGATGACTTTGCTGGAGGCCTTCCTACCCAGGGAAGCCTTTCAAACGGCAAGGAAGAAGGCCGAGGACATTTTGCGCTTTCGGCAAAGTGCTCAGAGACTGGTGAAATGTGTGTACCTTTGTAATTTTTGAAATTGTATGATTTGTCATGTTGTAATTTGTGTAATGTGCCTAATTTCCTTGTATAAGAATGCCGGTGGTGTAGATTGTGGGTAGTAAAGTGAGCATAAGGGTGGATTGTTGGGCAGATAAAATATATTATGCTCACTTTGTTAAAGATGGCGCTGCCCACATGGAAGTTCGTTGATATTAATGTGTGTTCTGGAACAGGCTGTGGGCAGGCCGGGTCGTTATAGCCTAAAGCTTAGTTTAAGAGTAAGCTCTTACCCACACCCTTGACTGATTGGATGATGTAGGGTGGTGATGTAGGGAGGAATCCCATTATACCTCAGATGGGTGGCTTTGTATCAGAGACTTTCTTGTATGTATAATTGGATTAAAGGTTTGGATTTTCTAGGCTATAAACTGGGGCAGTCTGGGAGCTTGATCTCTCTCTTGGTTCCTGAATTCCTGAGGTTAGTATTAGAGAGGAGAGCAGAGTAAGGCCACGTGAAGGCCAGGAGAAGCAGCCGAGATGGCGAAGTGCTGAGGAAGAAGCCAGTTTGTTAAGAGTTTGTGCAGGAGGAGATGGGAAACAGGTGAATAAGTCTGGTGAGCTAGAAACCTTTGATTCTAGGAAACTCGGATAAGTCAGTAGCTTTGTGAGCACTGAATGTGAGGGTTTTGGAGCCCAGTGTGTATTTTTGCTTGCCCGTCGGGTGCAAGCTAGAATTAAAGCTGATGGCTCACCAGTTTTTGGCTCCATTGTTTCATTGCCATCTGTTCGAATCCAATGCGAACCTGCATGGGTCAGGCTGCTGTGATGGTGGCCTCGACTATTGGCTTTACAGTACACTTCACCAGTCTCTGAGCACTTTGCCAAAAGTGCAAAATGTCCTCAGCCTTCTCTCTTGCCATTGGAAAGGCTTCCCAGGGCAGGGGGAGGGCCTCCATCAAAGCCACCCCCAACCCCCATCAGGGTATTTCACATTGTCCAAAATCCGTAAGTCCATTCAACAAAGGAGCCAGTGCTCACTCAGGTCGTAGTCCAGGAAATCAGTCCACGCACATGGGGTGTTAGCCTCCGCCCTCATTCCTGCCATCCTGGCAGGTTTTACACTGTCTCAAGAAAAAGCACATGGCGATGGCAGTCAGCATTTCCATCTCTGCTTGGGGAGCATGACGGCATCCAACCCTAAATCCCAAAATCGCAGACCTACCAGCTGCGTAGCTACTCCTCGCTGCTGGGCTCTCACCTTCTGGAGACTGTGGATTGCAACTCCAGCCCGATTCGCCTCATCCTCCAAAGAGGAAATGAAAACATCAGCTCCTGCTGCTGGTCTCGAGCCCCGGGCTGCCGTCGCCTTCTGCTCAGCAGGCCTTGCAGCTCCAACCCCAGCCTCAGCCCTGGCCACAGCTCTGGCCCAGGCCTGAGGCCTGACCTCATGCCACTGCTGGCTCTCCACAACATCCAGGGCAATCTCCAACTCACGAACCTGTGATTCCTTCTCCAGCGTCTGCTCCATTGCCAGGCAAATCTCGCAAACCTGGTCGGCCTCCTCCTCCAGTGCTTCCTGCAGCTCCAGGGTCAGCATCTCTTTCTCCCACATTTCCTCCAGCTCCTTCCACTGCTCGGTTTGCAGGTCCCGGGCAGCCTCTTCCATAGAGCTCTCAGTTTCCTCATGCATGGCTGTAAACGTCAGCCAGCTTACAGTCCTCCAAAAACAGCTATGGGAAACCAAAACAGCAACAAGTCCTCTACCATTCACCTTAAAGGTGCCGGCTCCATACCGATCTGTATCAAATCCTGCCACAGACTACACCAAATGTAAAGCCAGTAGCCGGGGTCAGGATCACAGGTGCCTGACCTGTGCTGGTTCGCATTGGATTCGTACAGTTGGTAATGAAACAACGGAGCCAAGAACTGGTGAGCCATCAGCTTTAATTCTAGCTTGCACCCGGCGGGCAAGCAAAAACACACACTGGGCTCCAAAACCCACTCATTTAGTGCTCACAAAGCTACTGACCTAATCCGAGTTTCCTAGAATCAAAGGTTTCTAGCTGTAAGGCCAGGAGCCGCCATCGTGGCCATTCACATGCAGGTTCCCATTGGATTCGGGCTGACGGTAAAGAAATGGCAGAGTCGGAGGATGGTAGGCCATTCTGTTTATTGGTGTCTCACCAATACAGGCAAGCCACAAGAGAAGACAAGGGAGAAGCAGGAAACCAGCTTTTCCCATGGAGGTCAAGGGATCAGGGAGGCCCCTGCAATGGGGATAGCAGGAACCGAGAGAGATCAAGCTACTGGTCTCTCCCATTTTATAGCATAGATAATCCAAACCTTTAATCCAATTATACAAAGAAGGAAATCTCTGTATAATGGGATCTCAGGAGAGTGCACTACCCTACATTATCCAATCAGTCAAGGGTGTGGGGAAGAGCTTACTCTTAAAGCCAAGCCTTAGGTCATAACAACCTGGCCTGCTTACATTACAGCCTTTGCCCCACACCCATCCCAAGCACAAGGGCAAATAATATTACCTGGGTGACGGGCTTCCATGTGGGCAGCGCCATCTTTAACAAAGTGAGCATATTATATTTTATCTGCCCAACACTAGCTCACCAGTCTTATTCACCTCTGTTCCCCATCTCCTTCTGCACAAACTCTGCTCAAACTGCCTTCTTCCTCAGCACTCTGCCATCTTGGCTGCTTCTCCTGGCCTCCATGTGGCCTTACTATGCTCTCCTCTCTATACTAATCTAAGGAACCCAGGAACCGAGAGAGCAAGCTCCTGGTCTGTCCCAGTTTATAGCATAGAAAATCCAAACCTTTAATCTAATCTACAAACAAGGAAGTCTCTGATACAAAGCCACCCATCTGAGGCATAATGAGATTCCTCAAGAGAGTGCACCACTCTGCATCATCCAATCAGTCAAGGGCGTGGAGAAGAGCTTACTCTTAAAACTAAGCCTTAGGCTATAACGACCTGACCTGCTTATATTACAGCCTTTCCCCCACACCCATTCCAAGCATAAGGGCAAATAATATCACCTGGGTGACGGGCTTCCATGTGGACAGCTCCATCTTTAACAAAGTGAGCATATTATATTTTATCTGCCCAACAGGTACATCACATTTTAAAATGATCTGCTAATGAACCCTGATAAACTCAGAGGAACCCCATATTTCCAAAGGATCTTAGATGATTCCCAGGCTTGACTGACTACTGTCACCATGGGGTTCCAAATTTCTCTTCGTGGCCCATTGCCTCATTAATATCAATAATATCAAATATACCCGACATGTTTCAGCGGCACCCAGAGAACCAAGCTGCAAAATCTCTCAAAATCTTCTAAAGCTCCCAGCGGGGGACACCTTAGAGAGAAATTGCTGTACCTTGAGAACACAGAGCTCCTTATGGATGTATAAATTATTAGAGTCAACAATTTGACTTCGTAGCAAAAGGGCTTCCTTTCTGGATACGGGTTTTTCTCTGCTATAGCCCAGTTCCGCAAACAAGCAGAAGAGACAGATATGGACTCTTCTGTTATTGACTGTTGTCTCAGTTGACACTTGTCAATCACTTGGCTTACTCTAACTCCGTGTCATAGTCCTAACTCTATAGCTCTGTTAACCCTCTTTATAGCATGAAGACACCCACCACTGTGTCACGCTTAGTGACAACCTTTCTGTTCCTAAAAATGATTGACAGAAAACACCTCTTAATAAAGCTGACTAAATTTGACTTACATTTCAATTATCTCATCTATAAACTGAACAGTGACAGGATGAGCTGCAGATGCTATAATGTCCATGGTGGACAACATTGAAGTTCCTCATCTACCCGAAATAAAATAATCCACCCGACAAACTGAATAATTTCTTCTGACTTCTGAACCGTCAGTGGGTCAAAATCAGTAAAATACTTGCTGTGCATTTGGTGTGTGCCGTGACGGGCTCAGCAAACAGTATGTGCAAAAGGAAGGTATGGCAGGACTTAAGAAAAACACACAAGACACAACATAGAGAAAAGATGGCTACAGGGCACTCCCGGCCTCTAGGACTGAGAGCCCAGATCTCTGCAGCCTCATCGTATTTATTGGTCTCTTTGCTCATCAAGCAAATTCGCAGAGCCTGGGTTCAGGTGCAGAGAAGGGTTACAAACTGGTACCTTTCAGGTATGTAGTGCAAAGGCCATAGGAAGCAGCTGTTTCCTTTAAACAGTCTTATCTGTGCTTGCAGGGGCAGCTTTCTGCCCCCTGCAGGACTTGACTTTCCGAGGTCCACACCAAAGACTGTTGTCTCAGGACCACAGTCAAATTCCCAGCCATTTTCCTACACCTGGCCGATGGTGGCTACATGGATAGAGCACTGGCCCAGTGTATGAATGTCCCAGTTTCCAATTCCAGTCAGGGCACACAGGAGAAGCGACTGTCTGCCTCTCCATTCCCCCTTCTTCTACCCCTTCTCACCCTCTTTCAATGCCACAATGAGTAGGGACTGAAGATAGCACAGTAGGAGCATGACAGCCTTAGGTGATTGTAAGGCCATGAGCCGCCATCGTGGCCATTCACATGCAGGTTCCCATTGGATTCTGGCTGACGGTGAAGAAATGGCAGAGTCGGAGGATGGTAGGCCATTCTGTTTATTGGTGTCTCACCAAGACAGGCAAGCCACAAGAGAAGACAAGGGAAAAGCAGAAAACCAGCTTTTCCCATGGAGGGCAAGGGATCAGGGAGGCCTCTGCAATGGCAATAGCAGGAACCGAGAGCCCAAGCTCCTGGTCTGCCCCACTTTATAGCATAGACTCAAAACCTTTAATCCAATTATACAAACAAGAAAGTCTCTGATACAAAGCCACCCATCTGAGGCATAATGGGATTCCTCAGGAGAGTGCACCACCCTACATCAACCAATCAGTCAAGGGTGTGGGGAACTGCTTATTCTTAAAACTAAGCCTTAGGCTATAATGACCCAGGCTGCTTACATTACAGTCTTTCCCCCACACCCATCCCAAGCATAAGGGCAAATAATATCACCTGGGTGGCGGGTTTCCATGTAGGCAGTGCCATCTTCAACAAAGTGAGCATAATATATTTTATCTGCCCAACAGTGATATAAATACCTGAAGTGTTCAAGCATCGAACCTAGATGGGTTTGCTGGGTGGATCTTGGCCGGATGCATGTGGGAGTCTGCCTCATTATTTTCCCTCCAGTCTCACTCACTAAGAAGGAGAAAAAGGAGGAGAAGAAGGAGGAGGAGGAGGAAACAAAAAGAACAAAAAAGAAGACAAAGAAAAAAAATAACTTGAAAATTCTAAAAAATGAGAGAGGCCTGACTGGCCAGTTCCTCAGAGGAGACCTCTGTGCCCATTGAACATCCCACCTGCTAAGGGGGTCTTAATGTCCTTGGGGTCTTGGGCCAATGAGCTGATGTGTGGTGTGCTGCTGGCAGTGGTGAGGGGGTGGCGCTACGGGCTGCACGAAGGTGAGTAGTGGTTTCAATTTGCCCTCAAAAAATCAGCCTTGTGGAATCCTGTGAGTCCCTCTAGGGAGTGGGATATCAAACCCTGGAGGACCCCACCACAGGGCACAAGAACACTCATGTCCACCCGCAGAATCCTGGGCTTGTAAACATTCCTAGCAGCTAGCTGTGTTCTTCACAGTTCCAAAACTGTGAGGGGTAGAGATGGGGTGCAGGGGAGGGTGTCATTTGTCCTGCAGCAGGAGAGCACTGCTTTGAGATACATACCAGAGGGGAAAAAAATAAACTGGGCAATGAATCGTGTGTGAGGAGGGGAAATACAGAAAAAAGCTCCCCTGGAGTTTTGGCACCAGGTTGCTAGGCCAACCAAGCGTGTCACACGTCACTCAGCTGATACGTGTAGGACCTTAGGGTCAGACCCTTTTAAAAGGCATCCAAGCCCCCAAACACCCAAAAAAGAAGAAAAGGAAGGCAAAGAAAAAGAGAAGAGAGAAAAGAGGTCAGACATGTAATTCTGGATGAAAATGAAATAAGGCCTATGAACACCCATGACATTACAAACACCATAGAAATTGAGTAGCTCACACAAGGGATTGCTAGGGGTTCATAACAGGCCTCTCCAAGATGTAACACTTTGGCCTGTGGGCCATTTCTGGCTAAAGGCAATTGAGACCCTGCAGGCTCAAGAAAAAATTAAAAATTTCCACCCCACAAACTCTCACGGATGTAGGGCTCTTCGGCACTCTTTCTCTCTCTCATCAATCAATCAATGAATAAACAAGGTTTAGAAACTGTTCCTCAAAGGTTTTGATAGAAATCTGTATCTCGGACTCTCTCCCCAAAGAAGTCTCAGAGATTGAGACACAGGACAGGTCTTTTCTCAACTGCTCTCAGGCAAAGCATATTAAACTGAGAAAGACAACATTTACAGTTCTTCAGGATACCAGAGCTAACAGAAAGTATATGTGTATATCTATCTATTTATCTACCTATCTATCTCCCTAGAGATTTACTTTAAGAAATTGATTCACTTGATTTTAGTGGATAAGCAAACCTAAATCCTGCAGGATAGACTGATAGACTGACAGGATACTTACATAGAGCATAATTGCAGTTCAAGTCCAAAGGTGCTCTGCTGGCAGAATTACTTTTTCTCCTGGGGAGGTCAGTCTTTTTTTGTAAATGTCTTCACCTGATTGGATGAGGCTCACCCACATTATGGAGGGTAATCGGCTTTACTGAAACTCTACTGTTTTAAATGTTAATCTCATCTAAAATAGGCTTTCACAGCACCATCTACAATAAAATTTGACCAAATATCTGGGTACTAGGCCCTATCCAAATTGAAACAAAAATTATTTATTACAGTTCAACAACAGAGGGTCATTTTGAGAGAAACAATGACTTCTGGTGGAAGAACATTTGTAGCTTGGAAGTAACCTTTCAGGGAGGGAACCGTGAATGGGGTTCTCTAAGTAGTGTTCTGACCAGCAACATTAGCATCAGCATTACCTGGGACCTGTCAGGAATGTAAATTCTAGATCCTGTTCCAGGCCTATTAAGTCAGAAATGCTTGGAGTGGGCCACAGCTATATGCATGTTGAGAAGTTCTCCTCTCTGTGATTTTCATGCACTTGGAACACAAACTATAGAGTTAGATAAATAAATGCACCTCCTTCCCAGCTTTCTCCCTCTTGTCTCTTTCTAGAACTCCTCATGATCCAGACCTGACAGGAAGTCAAAGAGCACAAAACCTATTAATGGAGATCAGGTAGGTTAGCCTCCCAGGGTAGGGATTTGTGAGCAAAAAGGGTAGAAAATAAATCAGAAAAGACAACTGAAAAATATCCTGTCCCTGAGTAATGGGCTAGCAGACTAACAAAAATCAAACTGTGAGGAAGAATGAAAAATTAAAAACCATGATCATTAATACCCTCTGTAAAGCCAGTAGCCGCGGTCAGGATCACAGCAGCCTGACCCACGCAGGTTCGCATTAGATTCGAACAGTCGGTAATAAAACAACGGAGCCAAGAACTGGTGAGCCATCAGCTTTAATTCTAGCTTGCACCTGGCGGGCAAGCAAAAACACACACTGGGCTCCAAAACCTACATATTCAGTGCTCACAAAGCTACTGCCTTATCCGAGTTTCCTAGAATCAAAGGTTTCTAGCTCACCAGACTTATTCACCTCTGTTTCCCATCTCCTCCTGCACAAACTCTTAACAAACTGGCTTCTTCCTCAGCACTCTGCCATCTTGGCTGCTTCTCCTGGCCTTCACGTGGCCTTACTCTGCTCTCCTCTCTAATACCAACCTCAGGAACTCAGGAACCAGGAGAGAGCAAGCTCCCGGACTGCCCCAGTTTATAGCCTAGAAAATCCAAACCTTTAATCCAATTATACATACAAGAAAGTCTCTGATACAAAGTCACCCATCTGAGGCATAATGGGATTCCTCCCTACATCACCACCCTACATTATCCAATCAGTCAAGGGTGTGGGGAAGAGCTTACTCTTAAACTAAGCCTTAGGCTATAACGACCAGCCTGCCCACAGCCTGTTCCAGAACACACATTAATATCAACGAACTTCCATGTGGGCAGCGCCATCTTTAACAAAGTGAGCATAATATATTTTATCTGCCCAACACCCTCAAAGAGATGAGAGATATTAAATTCATAAAATATGATGCAATTAAAATACTAGAAAACAATGAAGAGCTCTTAAAAATTGAAACAATGACAGCAGAAAAACAAAATAAAATCATAGAAAGTAGAGACAGTGAAAAACTGCAACAAAACTAAAGCACAAAATTATTTTCAACACAGAATAAAACCAGAGGAAATGTGTGTGAGGGCTAACATGTGAATAAAGAGAGTTCCAGAAATAGAAATCAGAAAAAAATAGAAGAAAAAAATAATCAAAATAAAAATATAAAGTAATGCAAGAGCATAAAAAAGCAGTGGCACAGTAGATAGAGCATCAAACTGGGATGCAGTAGACCCAGGTTCCAAATCTTGAGGCCACTGGTTTGAGCATCAGCGCAGGGTCGCTAGCTCGAGCATGGGATTGTAGACATGACCCCACGGTCACTGGTTTGAGCCTAAAGTTCACGAGCTTGAAGCCCAAGGTCGCTGGCTTGAGCAAGGGGTCACTCACTCTGCTGGATGACCCCAGTCAAGGCACATATAAGGAAGCAATCAATGGACAACTTTGGTGTTGCAACAAAGAATTGATACTTCTCATCTCTCTCCCTTTCTGTTTGTCTTTTTCTCTCTCTGTCTCTGACACACACACACACACACACACACACACACACAAACACACAAATAATGCAAGAAAATGTCCCCAAACAGAAGGATCAAAAGGGGCCAGAAGGTTAACCTAATGAATAAGAATTACATAGATTATGCCAAGGCACATGATTGTGGCATTTAACTAGACTGAAGCCCTAGAAAAGCTTTTAAAAGCTTCTGGGAGTTGAAAAGGCCACATAACAAGAGATGAAAAAATCACAACAGAACCAGAGTTCTCAGCAGTAATGCCAGAACCAGAACACAATATTGTAATTCTATTAAAAATTCTGTGAAACCCACAGAGCATCCCATCAAGATGGCAGCATGGGTAAAAACAGTACTTGCAAATTCTCACAATCACATGAAAATTAAAACTAAACTGCAGGACAACCATTATTCAGAATAACCTAAAGTCTAGTTGAACAAAGTCCTACAATCAAGGCTATAAAAAAGGACTCACATCAAGACTGGTAGGAGGGGCAAAGCTGTAGGATGAAATGTTCCCACACCCACATGTGGTGGAAAAAATCAGAACTTGTTTCTCTACTGCAAAGGTCCTCCCTGAGGAGTGACGGGTCCCAGCCCCTCACCAGGTTCCCCAGCCCAGGGTTCCAGTGCCAGGAAGAAAAGTCCTCACAACTCCAAGCTTTAAAAAAACAGTGGAGATGGAGGCTCAAGGAGATAAAGGACTGTCAGAGTCCCACGAGTGAGCTTTTCTTAAAGGGCCATACACAAACTAACTTGGACTCACTCACTCTAGGCTCCAGCATTGGGGCAGTAGCTTAAAAATCTCTGAAACAGTAGGAGAGAAACTGAGCTGAGCTTTTTGGCATCAGAGTGGATGCTAAAGAGACAGCTTTCTACCAGACAGAAGAGCTGGCAGAGACCACTGTTTCTTTTCTGAGATCTCCCCCAGAGAGCAGCAGGCAGGCAGGCAGGCAGGCAGGTGCCATATCTGAATTTCCATCCTCCTAGTTATTACTGCTTGTTTCTCCCTAACTATACCCTGAGAACCCACCTAACCCAATATATAAGCCCACCCAAGCTGTTTCCAGTGGCTTTTCCATACAAATGGCCTGTCTTAGCTTAGCCTTCAGACTTTCCTAAAATTCCTCAAATAAGCTGCATCTGGGATCAGTGTACCCAGTACGGCGGGTGGGGGTGGTGTGGTGGCCCTGTGTTGTGGGTGACAGGGTGGGAAGAGGGTGACCTTTGGTGGTCAACCCCGGCAGTAGGGCCTCAGGTGGGAAAACCATCCACCGAAAACAAAGGTCTCTGTATAAAGTTTTCAGGAAGTGGGTGGGGGTGGAGGCTCAGAGCGGGAGAGGAGGGAGAGCTGGGAGGTAGCGGAGAAAGGGAGGCGAAGATGAAAAGGGAGGGTGGCAGAAGGTGGTAGGGGAGTACTATGAGTTGATGCTCCCTGCTTCTCCCCCTTTTCCCACCCTTCTGCTTCTCCCTTTCCTCTTTCTCTCCCTCCAGTCTCCCAATTAAATAAACCAACATCTGTAAAGACATATTAAATAACTAAAAAACAGGAAATAAAGTCAATTAAAATCTCCATTAAAAAGAGAAGAGGAGCCTGACCAGGCAATGGTGCAGTGGATAGAGCGTCCGACTGGGATGCAAAAGACCCAAGTTAGAGACCCCGACGTTGCCAGCTTGAGCACAGGCCCACCAGGCTTGAGCAAAAGCTTGCCAGCTTGGACCCAAGGTCTCTGACTCCAGCAAGGGGTTGCTCGGTCTGCTGAAGGCCCGCGGTCAAGGCACATGTGAGAAAGCAATCAATGAACAACTAAGGTGTTACAACAGCAATGAAAAACTAACATCTGTAAAGACATATTAAATAACTAAAAAACAGAAAAATAAAGTCAATTAAAATCTCCATTAAAAAGAGAAAAGGAGCCTGACCAGGTGGTGGTGCAGTGGATAGACCGTTGGACTGGAATGCGGAAGACCCAGGTTCGAGAACAGGATGTCGCCAGCTTGAGCGCGGGCCCACCTGGCTTGAGCAAAAGCTCGCCAGCTTGGACCCAAGGTCGCTGGCTCCAGCAAGGGTTTGCTTGGTCTGCTGAAGGCCCGCGGTCAAAACACATGTGAGAAAGCAATCAATGATCAACTAAGGTGTCGCAAAGGCAACGAAAACTAATGATTGATGCTTCTCATCTCTCTCCGTTCCTGTTTGTCTGTCCCTATCCCTCTCTCTGACTCTCTCTCTGTCCCTGTAAAAAGAGAAGAGGAAAGCAAAGGAAAGGTAAGAAAAAGATAAGAGGAGAAAGTAAAGCAGTCGTTTGTCCGTAGCCATTTCTCTCCCCTCCCCCTCTACCTCTTTTCTCTCTTTACCCCTCTCACAGCTGGCGGCTTCATTGGTTGAAGCATGGGCATTGTTGTCCACCCCACCCCGCCCAGGTGTTGCAAGGTGGGGGTGGGGATGGTTAAAGGACCATATGGTCTGTGCCCTATGACGTTTGGAGTATAGGATGGATGCTTACTCCCATAGAAAATGAAAGAATCAGAGCTGTGAGTGTTTGGGTTGAAGGCCACTGGTGTGGCAGTTCCGGCCTACGTGGTGGGACAAGTTTAGTTGCGTGTCGCGGAAGGGTATGTGGTGTTCTGTTTCTGTGTCGTAGTTGTGTTTGTAAGTTTTGGGTGATTTGTCCACTGTGTTAGGAGAGGTAAGTGACTTAGGCTAGGGTGTGTTTCCAGCAACACCAAAAATCGGGTCACGTCACTGTCCTAGAAACAAAACTTGTCTGTCTCCTTGAGCTTTTACATCCCTTTGGGCCTTGTCTCACGACCACGACAGCTCAGTCCTCCTGGACACTGAGGGGCACCCCTGCATGCAGGACGGCACTCTGTCTCGGTGCTGGTTGTGCCGGTTGTCGAGCGCCACCTGGCGGCCGCTTTTATTTATTTATTTATTTATTTTTATTTTTTTTACAGGGACAGAGAGAGAGTCAGAGAGAGGGATAGATAGGGACAGACAGGAACGGAGAGAGGTGAGAAGCATCAGTCATTAGTTTCTCGTTGCCGTCACAACACCTTAGTTGATCATTGATTGCTTTCTCACATGTGCCTTAACCACGGGCCTTCAGCCGACTGAGCAACCCCTTGCTGGAGCCAGCGACCTTGGATCCAAGCTGGTGAGCTTTTTGCTCAAGCCAGATGGGCCCGCTCACAAGCTGGTGAGCTTGGGTCTCGAACCTGGGTTTTCCGCATCTCAGTCTGATGCTCTATCCACTGCGCCACCGCCTGGTCAAGGCTCGCTTTTATATGTCCTTTTCCTTCCTGAGCGATGAAGGAAGCAGGAATTGGCCACGGAGGCCACAGTCAACATCCAGCCTGCCATAGTCCCTGGTGGAATCCTGCAGACGCTGGCGGCACATTGGCGACCGCTTGTTCGCTGGGGATTGAACTCAAGAAAGTTAAAAGGGGTAGATGGCGACGTCGATGCTACCGCCACCAAAAACGCCACTGCCACCACCACCACCTGGTGGCGAGGCTCATGGCTGCCCACACGGGTCGACTGGCACTCGTGGGCGCTCTTTGCCCAGCAGGAACTGAACGGGTCGGCAACAATGGGAATGCGTGAGGGAGGCTCACTTCGGTGGGACGCAGCACCTGTAGAGTAAGATTTGTTTGTCTTCTGGTTACTATTAAGCTTGAAGGGCAGAATCATGTGTGTCCTGAGTGAACATCCTGTGCTTTGGAGGTGTTTCCCAGCATTTCTTGTATTCATTACTTAAAAATAATGCCCAGGCAAAATCCCATTCTCTTAAAAGTATTAAGTTTCACCATGTGTGACGAATATGCCCTCGGGAAATATTGAGCTTTGGTCCTGAAAATACTGCCAGGGAATGTTTAAACAATTTGGGCTTGGAAATAGAATTTCTATCATCATTCCTTTGAAATTATTTTTTAAGGGTGGCACTGAGTTATTTAGGGTTTTGGGGTTTTTTTTATTTTGGGTTTTGGGTTTTTTTGACGTTCACTGGAAAACGTGTTTATGTAATGATTTAGTCAGCTCTCTTTACAGGAGTCTATGTGGAGAGTCATCAAAGTTATAGAGGAAGTTCATGTAATTTTAGTGTATTGAAATGTGTGGAGTTTGCCTATCGTCCCTTAGGGTTAGTATTTAATAAGTTGCAAGCATTCTTGTAAAGTGTGGTAGATTTGAATATTTTGGGTATAATGGAGCAGTTATGTATACAAAATGTTATGGGTTATTTAGGTTATTTATCTATTTCTTTTAACCTTGTTACAAAATTTTTTATTACTTGTATCAGTTTTGAAAGCAATGCTCCATTTCCGAAGCAAAGAGGTGTGTTGAATCTTCTTCTAAAGCTGTGAATATTTTCATTTTGCTTTCTAGGCTGGTGGTGTATAATTTTACTTTGTTAGGGATTGCATGTGAATGTAGATGTAAATAAAGCCAGTAGCCGGGGTCAGGATCACAGCTGCCTGACCCGTGCAGGTTCGCATTAGATTCGAACAGTCGGTAATGAAACACAGGAGCCACGAACTGGTGAGCCATCAGCTTTAATTCTAGCTTGCACCCGGTGGGTAAGCAAAAACACACTCTGGGCTCCAAAACCCACACATTCAGTGCTCACAAAGCTACTGACTTATCCGAGTTTCCTAGAATCAAAGGTTTCTAGCTCACCAGACTTATTCACCATTGTTCCCCATCTCCTCTATACACAAACTCTGCACAAACTGGCTTCTTCCTCAGCATTCCACCATCTTGGATGCTTCCTCTCCTCCATGTGGCCTTAAACTGCTCTCCTTTCTAATACTAACCTCAGGAACCGAGAGAGAGGTCAAGCTACTGGTCTCTCCCACTTTATACCGTAGAATCAAAACCTTTAAGCCAATTACACAAACAAGGAAGTCTCTGATACAAAGCCACCCATCTGAGGCATAATGGGATTCCTCAGGAGAGTGCACCACCCTACATCATCCAATCAGTCAAGGGTGTGGAGAAGAGCTTACTTCCAAAACTAAGCCTTAGGCTATAACCACCCGGCCTGCCCACAGCCTGTCCCAGAACACACATTAATATCAACGAACTTCCATGTGGGCAGCGCCATCTTTAACAAAGTGAGCATAATATATTTTATCTGCCCAACAGCAGACATTCCCGGTTTTTACTAACTTTATTAGAGTAAATTAGTGTTTTTTATTTGTAGGATCATTTTTTGCCTTAGATTCTACTGTATGTCATTTTAAATTTTTTTGGTTGTCATTTTACATTCTTTTCATGTCTTGCTCCTTAATGTTATAGGCAACTTCAGGGTTTTCTAGTCAAGGGTGATTATTAACGTTCATGAGAAAGTGATTTCATTTGATGGCAGGATGTAGGGATGCCATTTATTTTCGCCTATGGTTGTTTCTTTTATTTTTATATTTTGTGACAAGAGACAAAGAGGGACAGACAGACCAGAAGGGAGAAAGACAGAAGCATCAATTCTTTGTTGCAGCATCTCAGGTTCTTATTGAGTGCTTTTGGAGGTGTGTGTTGACCTGGGGGCTATAGCAGACTGAGTGACCTCTTGTTCTAGCCAGCAACATGGAGCTCCAGGTGGTGAGCCTTGCTCAAACCAGGGGAGCCCGCCTCAAGCTGGTGATGTGGGGTTTTCGAAGCTGGGTCCACTGTGTTTTAGTCTAACACTCCAACTACTGCACCACCACCTGGTCAGACTCCTATGATTGTCTTGATACCAGTTATTATAATTTTTTCTTTTATGTAAAGAGAACCCTTTGTCATATATATTGTGTGTTTGAATTTGCATCTATTAATATGACCCAACAATTAGGCTGTTTAGGTTTCTTGATGAAGAGTTAGCACAGCGGTTTATTTTGGTAGCTAAATGCTACAAGAAATTATTCAGTGCAGTCTGGGTTTATTCCATTTTTTGCTTTTTATATATTTTTTTCTGTACTTGGTATTGTAATAAATGAAGTGAAACTAAGGCAATAGCACTACTAAATGTCTGGGAGTTCTCACTTGTGACAAAATGAGTTTATAAAGATGTTTGTAAAGGTGTTTTATATAAAACTATTTTTATGTTGATTAAGAAAGAAGATAAGCTGAGAGTTGTTAGTATTAAAAATGAAGGGTCTAGGTCAGTGATGGGCAACCTTTTAAGCTTGGTGTGTCATAATTCGCCAAAATTCTGAGCATAACTCAGGTGGTGTGTCACTTTGAGAAAAACGGCCTAACCGGAAGTGGCAGAACTAGATGCTCTGTGCCGGAGTTCTGTTGTTTTGGCCTACAGACCTCTGGCACAGAGTGTCTACACTGCAGCACATGTTCTATTCTCGGCTACTATACCTGGCTGTGCAGGAGCCGAGGATGAAGCATCCTTCTCGGCATGCGGCCCCATACTTCTCTGATATTCAGCCACATGTCATTGAAAATGGCTACGCGTGTCAGTGCTGACACACGTGTCATAGGTTCACCATCATGGGTCTAGGTGGAAGGTGTTGTAGGAACAGGAAGTATTTTGCAGTAAAGTAGAGCTCCATTTAGGTTAACTGGCAGTTGTGCAAAAATTGAAAGAAAAACCTGGAGATACTGGAGGTAGAAAAGTAAAAGTCTAGGTTGATCGATGATCAGTTAAATTACTGAAGCTGTGTTACAGAGCTTGTCATGAGTCGCATGAAAGCAAGGATGCTTTGAAATGTTCTGTGGTTCACACATTATTCAGTGTCTATAGGTATAAAAAATTGCAAATGAGGACACCAATCAAGAAGCGATATGAAAATATCTTTAACAATTTTATTTATTTTTTGTCACATTTTAATAGTTTTTCATTAATATTTTAAAACTCTTATAATCTAGTTTTATGTACCTCTTACTGTTCTTATTTATGAAATGCATGAAATAATAAACTACCTTTCGGTATATCTTTTTTTATACTTAAATGGTCATTAGGGCAGAGAACCAGTTAAATTATTTGAATATTTGAATCCCATTACCCAAGTAAAACTATAGTGGGAAAGCTGGAATTTAAACCTCAAGAAGGAGGCCTAGGGAAACATAATGGGGCTCTTTAGAATCACTGTAAAAAGAGTGGTCCTTAGCCCCTTCTCTGAAAAACTGAGGTAGACTGGAGAGGAGACAGTTCCTAAAAGTGTGCTCGCAGCCTTTAAAAAGACCGAGGCGTACAGTCTTTTGTCCACAGGTATTCATTGTAAGTCCATCACAGCATTTCCCACCTATGGTATTCATTTCAGCCAGTAAAGACTGAACACATTCTCAATTTCTGGCACTCCACTGAGTATACTGGGGTTGGGGATAAAGCCCATCTTTGACTCCAGGGTGTATTGTTTCAAATTACTATAACCGGGGCTAGGCTGTGGTAAGACAACAGAAAGCACAAAGAGCCCTAAGAGTCTGAAAAATGTAGTGATTAACACCAGTTCTGGAATGCCTGAGATACTGAATCCACTACTTAGTAGTTATTTGATTTGGGCAAGTAACTAAACCTCTCAGTGCCATTTCTTCTCTTGCAAATTGCAGTACCGAGTCCTAAAAGGGTTGTTTGTCTAATGGAATAATTAGCAACAGGCTGTCATCTAGTAAATGCATAAGTATTATTATTATTATTGAATTCTGGGAGCTGATAGATCAGAGATAATTTCTGAGAAGAGGCAGTTTTGAGGTGGCCTTAAAGGCCTTGGTGTTTGAATCTTCTCTTTAACAATATCAAGAAGCAAGATAGGGGCTCTGGCCAGTTAGCTCAATCCATTAGAGCATCATCTGGAAACCCCAAGGTTGAAGGTTCGATGCCCTGTCAGGGCACATACAGGAAAAGACCAAAGAAGGTACAACTAAGTGGAACAACAAATGAATGCCTCTTGCTTGCTCGCTCTCCATCCCCCCCATCCTTTCTGTCTCTCTAAATTCAATCAATCAATTGAAAAAGAAAGATAAGGCCTTTTTTTGAGAGAGATGAGAAGCATCAACTCCAGGTGCATCACTTTTATTTGTTTATTGATTGCTTCTCATATGTACCTTGAGCCAAGGGGGTTTGAGCCAGCAACCCTGAGATCATGTCAATGATCCTGTACTCTACATAGTGACCCCACTTTAGGATGGCGACCTTGGGGTTTCAAACCTGGGACTTTAGTATCCCAGGTCAACACTCTATCCACTGCGCTACCACCAGTCAGGCAAGTTTGGGCCATTTCTTTACTTGATGCTTTTCTGTTGGGACTCACAAGGTATCAGATTTACAGGTAATCATGACTTAATGATGTGTTTGATTTTTTTTTAAAGCATACTTACTAGATCTTCCTAAACTCACATGAAAGTTTTACTTTCAGAGCTGTCACTTTGGGTGGGCTATATATAGGACAGCAGTGCCATTGGTCAGCTTTAAAAATGGTTTGCAGTGTCTATAATAAGTGATTTTAATACAAATTAACTTTAGTGAGTCAGGATAGCAGTGCTGGTCTTAGTTTTGAATGCCTTGTGTGATAAGCTACCATAACTATTCCAAAGGCAATTTTCGTTATATAAGTTTGATAATGACATTTTGGGATTCAAAAGGAGGAATAGTGGAGTAATTATAAACAAATGCAGTTAGTTGGG
Source organism: Rhynchonycteris naso (assembly GCA_037038555.1). Taxonomy (NCBI): domain Eukaryota; kingdom Metazoa; phylum Chordata; class Mammalia; order Chiroptera; family Emballonuridae; genus Rhynchonycteris; species Rhynchonycteris naso. The sequence continues at coordinate 183,615,832 of CM072996.1, read as the reverse complement.
GATGTGATAGAAGGAGGGCCACTTTATAGTCAGGTGACCTGGGCTCATATTCCAACTCCACCTCTTACTAGCTGTGTAACCCCAGGCAAGAAACACAGGTTTGGCCTGACTTGTGGGGGCGCAGTGGAAAGAGTGTCAACCTGGGGTGCTGATGTCCCATATTTGAAACCCTGAGGTTGCCGGCTTGAGCGTGGGCTCAACGACTTGAGCACGGGGTTGCCAGCTTGAGCATGGGATCATAGACATGATCCCATGGTCTGTGGCTTGAGCCCAAGGTTGCTGGCTTGAGCAAGGGATCACTGGCTTGGCTGCAGCTCCCCTCCCCCCCCCCCCCCCCGCACTGGTCAAGGCTGTATGAGAAGCAATCAATGAACAACTAAAGTGTCACAACTACAAGTTGATACTTCTCATCTCTCTCCCTTCCTGTTTCTCACTCTTACTAAAAAACAGATAAAAAAACAACACAGAATTTGTTTTCCTCATTTGTAAAGTAAGGATAATACCTAACAGGGCTGTTAGGACTAAATGAGACAATATAATATGTGTAATCCACCTGTTATGCATTAAGTGCTCAATGAGAGTGCCCTTCCTAAGCAGGACAATTTCAAGAGAGGTGCTCCAATAAGATTGAAAGACAGTGGCAGTGGGGAAGAAGAAGTGTGTAGCCCCCAAACCAAGAGGACCATGGGTATAGGATAATGGGCTCTGTTAAGTACTGTTTTAACTCAGGTTAACAAGCATCTGATTGCTTTGTTTTTACATGGTAATAAACCATGGGAGGTGTCCTCATGTAGTGGGGAAGAAGGGGACTCTGCAGACAAGCTGCCTCTATACACATTAGCTGTGTGACCTTGAGCAAGTCATCTAACCTCTTAGGTCTCAGTTTCCTCATTTGTGAAATAGGGATAATTATACTTTTCTGAATGTAAAATTCAGGAAATCTTCCTGGGCTGGGAAGATTAAATAGCATAATCCATGTAAGGTCTTAGCACAGCCTGGCATGTTGTGAGCTCTCCATAAGTGTAGGTATTGTCATTAATAACTTTTGACAGGTTGATGTTAACCTCTCTGTGATCAGACAGGGAGCTCCTCAAGGAGGAGGACTCCTTTCTCTGTCTCTGCCTCAGGTTCAGGAAAGAATTTCTTTTTAAAAATAATATTTTTAAAATTTGTATTTATTGATTTTAGCAAGAGAGGAAGAGAGAGACAGGAACATCGATCTGTTCCTGTATGTGCTCTGACTGCAGATTGAACTGGCAACCTCTGAAGCACTTAAGAATACTTATAAGGCCCTGGCCAGATGGCTCAGTTGGTTATATCATCACCTTGAAGTGCACAGAGGTTGCCAGTTCAATCTGCAGTCAGGGCACATACAGGAACAGATAGATGTTCCTGTCTCTTTCTTTCTCTCTCTCCCTCTTCCTTTCTCTCTAAAATCAATAAAATAATTTTTTTAAAAGTTAAAAATAGAAAGGGAATGTTTATAAGGATTTTATTATTGATTTCAGAGAGAGGAGAGAAAGGGGAGGAGGAGTGGGGAAGAATTAACTCTTAGTAGTTGCTTCTCGTATGTGCCTTGACCAGGCAAGTCTGGGTTTCGAACCCATGATCTCAGCATTCCATATCGACACTTTATCCACTGCACCACAGAGGTCAGGCTCTCCTTTCCTCTTATAGGGATGATAAGTGACTTCTCTCTGGTGAGGACCTGAGGACAGTGACTTTTTTCTCACCATGAATGTTACCCCGGAGGTCAAGAGTCATAGGAGCAGCTGCTAAAGTATGGATGGACTCAAGGTAATCCCCATGGAGCACCTTCCCCATCACCCCAACTCCCTGCCTACACTCTGCCCAAGGGAGAGGCATCTTCCTAGATTACCCCTATGCAGTCCACTCAGTTGGAGGAGGAAGAGCTAGCTTAATATTATATTTTAATTTTAATTTTTATTGATTTTAGCAAGAGAAGAAGGAAGAGAGAGACAGGAACATTGATTTGTTCCTGTGTGTGCCCTGACTGGGGATCAAACTGGCAACCTCTACACTTTGGATGATGCTCTAACCAACTGAGCTATCCAGTCAGGGCAGAAAAAACTATAAGGGAAATTTGCAGACAAAAAATTCTATGTTTTTGAGAAAAAGGGAGAAAAGGAGGAAATCTGACAATGGATAGTAAAAAAGAAATGGTTGGGAGGACTGGGTCAAAGGGGAAGAAACATGACATCTGTCCTGAAAGAATTATGAGAGAAAAGAGCTTGGGCAGGGGGGGTTGCATGGGAAGGTGGTTAAAAGAATGGAACTGGGAGGGCATCCAAGAGGGATGAAGCTTGCCCAATGCTAGGCATGTGGAATGGGAAGAAGTGGCATATTGGGGTGTTTTGTGACAGCTTGGGGCAGGCAGAGTAAGTTAAGTCATTCACTGTCTTCTGCAAGCAAAGGACTGGGCCAGAAGGAAAATGGCATCACCCAGGCCCTCAGGATGACGCTAAAGCAGGACACTCATGAGGTGAGACTGGGCAGCCTGAGGAGGTATGGATGGGAGAGGGGAATCCTTGAGGACAGGGAAGCAGGTTCAGAGTTCATACTTCTTCCTCTGGCAGGTTGGACACGACCCTGCCAAGGAGTTCACAAACCACTGGTGGAATGAGCTCTTCAACAAAACTGCAGCCAGTTTGGTAGTGAAAACTAAGAAGGTATGAATTCTAATAGGTGGGCATGTGAAACATGAGAGCCTGGGACATGGTATGTTACCTACTCACTGATACTTCCCCACAGGATGGAGTACAGATAAGGCGCCTTTCTAAGGAGACCATCCGTCATAATCATCCCAAGCCCAACTTGCTGTATCAAAAGTTTGTGAAGGTATTAGAGGCTGGGGGTCAAAGAGTTCATCCTTTTTTCCTTCCCTGAGGTTTGAACAATTGCCTTATGTGCTCTATTCTCAGGACTGTCCTAACATAGTGGGATCCTCTGACCAGCTTTGCTGTTGTTTAATTAGACTGCCCAGACTCTAGGCAAGAATTGGGATCTTCAGGTTACATGAACCCCCTACCATTAGCTGATGAGGCAGCGGTGGAGTGGGAAGTAGGACATAGTCAGCAACTACCAAAGTGGGCAGGGAAGGGACGTCCAATTCAAAGGATTTAGAAGTCAAATAGATTATCTGTGAAAAGGGGGGAAGAGGGACTTGCCGAAGAGCCAACAGCTGATTAGTAATGGCAGACAGGACTAGAACTCATGCCTTCTAGCATACCAATAGGAGGAAGCTAATATTTATTTATTTATTTATTATTATTTTTGACAGAGATTCTGAGAGAGGTACAGATAGATAGAAAGGGAGAGAAATGAGACTTCATTGTGGTATCTTAGTTGTTCATTGATTGCTTTCTCATATGTGCCTTGACCGGGCAGAGCATTGGCCCAGTGTGTGGATATCCCAGGTTTGATTCCCAGACAGGGCACACAGGAGAAGTGCCCATCTTTTCTCCACCCCTCCCCCTCTCGCTTCACACACACTTTCTCTCTCTTCCTCTCCTGCAGCCATGGCTCAATTGGAACGAGTTGGCCCAAGGCACTGGGGATGGCTCCATGGCCTCCTTCTCCATGCTAAGAAGAGCTCGGTTGCTGAGCAACGGAGCATCACCCCCTAGTGGGTTTGCCGGTGGATCCCAGTTGGGGCACATGCAAGTCTGTCTCTGTTTCTGCCTCCTCTTCTCTGAAATATATATATACCAAATGAGGCTATCCCCAAGAAGGCAGTGCCCAAGACCTAGTAGTCTACTTTGTTGCTGTCCTTCAGACTTTTGAAATTTTAAGAAATACCTTCAAACCCAACTTGGGAAGGGCACAAGGATTAATCGATCACCAGCTGAGTTTTAATTCTTTACATATATTATCTAATTTAAACCTGTCACTCCTATGACACACACACACACACACACACACACACACACATAATTTTTTTTTTGACAGAGAGAGAGAGGGACAGCTAGGAACTGACAGGAAGGGAGAGAGATGAGAAGCAGCAATTCTTCATTGTGGCACCTTAGTTGTTCAGTGATTGCTTTCTCATCTGTGCTTTGACTGGGGCATTACAGCAGTGAGTGACCTCTTACTCAAGCCAGCAACCTTGGGCTTCAAGTCAGGAACATTTGGGCTCAAGCTGGTGAGCCCACACTCAAGCCAGTGATCTTGGGATTTTGAACCTGGGTCCTCTGCATCCCAGTTCGATGCTCTATCCATTGCGCCACTGACTGTTCAGACCCTATGATATATTTTTATCTTCATGTTATAGATGAGGAAATTGAATGGAAGAGAGAAGTAATTTTTATTTCTTTTAGCAAGAGACAAGAAGGGAGAGAGATGAGAAGCATTAACTCATAGTTGCAGCACCTTAGTTGTTCATTGATTGCTTTCTATGTGTGCCCTGACCAGGGGCTCCAGCTGAGCCAGTGATCCCTTGCTCAAGCCAACAACCTTGGGCTTCAAGCCAGCAACTCTGGGGTCATGTCTATGATCTCATGCTCAAGCCAGTGAAGTGACCCCGTGCTGAAGCTGGTGATCGTGGGGTTTTGAACCTGGGTCCTCATCATCCTAGGCCAACACTCTATCCACTGTGCCATTGCCTAATCAGACATGAATTTTTCTAAAATAATAGCTATTAAATGATAGAGGCAGTAATGGTTGATATGGAATTGGCAATACTCCTGGGTGGCAGATGCTACTTGTCCTTCAAAATCCATTTTCCTTCTTTCTTTTTTTCTTTTTCTTTTTTTTTTTTTTACAGGGACAGAGAGAGAGTCAGAGAGAGGGATAGATAGAAACAGACACAGGAACGGAGAGAGGTGAGAAGCATCAATCATTAGTTTTTCGTTGCCGCTGCGACACCATAGTTGTTCATTGATTGCTTTCTCATATGTGCCTTGACCGTGGGCCTTCAGCAGACCGAGCCACACCTTGCTGGAGTCAGCGACCTTGGGTCCAAGCTGACGAGCTTTTGCTCAAGTCAGATGGGCCCACGCTCAAGCTGGCAACCTCAGGGTCTCGAACCTGGGTCCTCCACATCCCAGTCCAACGCTCTATCCACTGCGCCACTGCCTGGTCAGGCTCCTTTGTTGATTCTTGTATGTGCCCCAACCAGGGATCAAACTCACAATCTTGGCTTTTGAACCTAATGCTTTAACCAACTGAGCTACCTGGCCAGGCCTCAAAGAAACAGTCCTTTTCACATTTGGTCCATCAGTTTATATAATATATAATTAACTTACAAATTGCAATAATACATACAACCAGCATAAATACATTTGGTGTCAAGTGCAACCAACTCTTGGTAAACCATAGTTTCACTTGGGGAGTAGAACTGCCCAGCATTATAGAAGGAACTCGACTCACTGTCTAGGTTAGAATCATGGCTTCTCCACTTACTAGTTGTGTGACCTGGGAAGACAAACTACTTATCTTTTGTGACCTCTTTTCCTCATTTGCGAAAGAGGAGTCACCTGTTGTGATGATTAAAGGAGAAAATATACTGCTTCCAAAATTTAGGGGATATTTTATCACATTCCTTTTTTAAATATCTCCTAATTTTTGTGAGCAGTATACTTGTGAAACACTTAGAACAATGTGTGGCATATCAATAAACCTACTTAATATCAGTGCTGTGGCTGCTGGCAGCAGTTGTCCTACAGGCTACAGGCCTCAGGGGCCTGCATCCAGCCTCTGCTATATTTCATGGAGGAAGTGGAGAGCATTGGTTGGTTAAGACATACCTTCCATAGTATTATAATTCCATTTCCCATATGAGAAAATGGAGGTCTGGAGAGAATCACTGACTCCAAAGCCAAGAAGTCATATTTTAGAACTGGAAAGGGCCTTAATGATCATGAGGTTTGAATCCAGAAAGAAAAGGGGGAGAGTCATCATCCATTTTCCTTTTCCCTTTTGCCTGTTGAGTCCAAAAATCCCAGCAAGGAGTAAATAACCTCAGTGCTGAGACTGTAGAGCCCTTGTCCAGCCTGCTCAGCAGCCCAATCGTTCACTATGTTGTATTCCGTGTTTACACAGTGCTGAAGAACTGGGAAGAGGCTCGATCCCAGAAACACAAGTGTGTATATTGGGGAGGTACTGCTGAGGCTGACAGGGTGGGGTTACATGATCATGCAGAAGCCAGATGTGGTGGGTCTCCTCTGTGGGTTCCTGCTGGGGGTTCCCCTGGGCTGTATGAATGATCTGAAGGAGGCAGGGCAGAACTTGCCAGTGGGAGTGGCTGTGGAAAGAGCAGAAGCAGCCCTCTCTGGCTCTTACCTGTGCCAGTGGGCTGCAGAGGAATGGGGAATAGACTTAAGCTGCATATCCCCCCATTCAATGGGACTTTCCCTTTCTCTGAGGTCTACAGTCAGGCTGTGCAGGAGGAAGGGGACATGCCAGGCCTCCTGAGCTGGGTGAAGATTGTTCAGATTGCTAAAGGGCAAAGACAAAGAGACTCAGAACACTATTTTCCCAAACACAGGCCACATTTTCTCCTAGTTTTAACAGTGATCATGATCCCATTAAAACCACCCGAAGTTACATCCTTTCCTACTCCATTTATCCATTCTCTAGGCCTCCTTCCCTCCTCTAGCTACCCACCTATTGGCTTGGGGGCCAGTGGGTACCAGAAAGCCAGGGTACACCATTCTGGCCTCCAAATGGAAGATAGGACCTGTGTCCTGAATGGAGAGGGACAGACATTTATTGCAGGCTTCTCTGAACCAAGAACCCTCATGCTGGAAAAGAGAATGCTTTGGGAGAACAAAGAGGGTAGATGTCAGGGAATGTGTTGGTCACTGTATATGGAGGCTGTACCAAAGACTATGTTATTGACAAGCCTGGGCTAGATGTGGGAACAATTTTCCAGTGCCTGAAAGGAAACATACTGAAAAGAAGGTATCAGTGAATTTAAGTCAACAAGTAGCAAGAAACTCTGCTGCCAGAATTGGAAGCCTTTGAGGGAAGAGACTAGTGAACAGCAAGCTAGGGTGGGAAACGCACCAGGGACCTGGCCTCTAGAAGGCTTCCAACAAATCCTGGTGCTCTAAGATGCAGTTCTAGAAGTTAGGAAAGCTGTGGAAGCAAGGAGGAAGAGGTGATTCCAGAAAGGGTTCAGGGAAAATGGGCCAGAATCTTGAGAGAGGAGCAGAAATGGGGGAGGCTGATCTGGAGTGTCAGACTTGAGGTGGGAAAGGCAGGCAGTAAGAGAAATGAGGAGATAGGGGAGAGTACTCCCCTCAGCCAGCAAAGCTTACATGTACCACTCTCGAGTTCCTATATAAGCAAACCCAGTCAGGGAACTTTCACAAAGCCCTCTTCCTCTTTCTCCTTATAACCTTTCTCTAATTCTTTGTCTTTCCACCCACCCAAAGATCTATGGGGGCATTGAATAAGGGGCAAAGTGTAACCCAGCTAGGTCCCCTCTCCCTTGGGGCACCTATGAAGTCACAGCCACTGCAGCACTACTGCAAAACCTCCCAACTCTCCCACCCCCGCCCTGGGACACATCCATCCCAGAAACTCTGCTCCAACCCAGTCACCTGTGCTGTGCTTTTGCTGGGCCCCTTCCTACTGTGGTGGAGTCCCCATTGGGCAGGCCCCACCTGTAGCCTGAGGCCTCTCTGGAGCTGAGATCTGGGAATAAAGGGGAGTAAAGAAAATCAGTTAGAGAAAAATGGCTGTGGATGTGCGCATAAGTGTATTTTCCTTCCAGACACATGGCCCCAGAGTCAGAGAAGCGCCAGAGTAAACCATGCTGTGCCTCGTGTCTGAGAATAAAATTTCAGGGTGAGGCATTTTGTTCTATTAAGGCCCCCACTACTAACTATCATGTTACTACTAAGGCTCATGGACTAGCAGATGTGACCAGAGCCAGACCACCATCCCATCCTGCTCAGGGCCTCCAGCAGCAAAGTTGGTGGCCAACGTTAGATGGAATCTAGGTCATCTGACTCCCAATACTGTCTGTCCTCTTTCTGTACAAGGCTAATTTCATTTTGCTTGCAAATTATAAATAGGGTATCCTAATCCTTAAAATGAGAGTACATAAAGCTGATTAAATAAATATAAATACTGAAGTATTATTTCAATTACTTGAATGGAATGTTTCCTGAGGGTATCTCAGAGAGGGAGGGAGGAGGCAGCTGGAAAGACATCAACCTGTTGAGAGAAACTAGGAGGTAGAGAGAGGTTGAGGAAAAGCCAGAGAAGAAGCATGGTAAAGACCAAGTAATATGCCCCCCAAGAATCAGAGATGAGACAGAAGGATTTACTTGGAGCACTGTCCCCATCACGTGGCCTTTTTGGGAACTGCAGCCAAGGACTTAAAACTCAAGGCACTTCTCAAGCCTCCTCCTTGGTGTGGCTTAATTCACTCCTTGGCCTTCACCCATGGAGCTAGTTATCACTCATCCGAAACCCTGGCATACTCATAGTGTTGGACACATGCCATGATCCCCTTCTCACCTCCGACCCCCAGGTGGCCTGGGGAAAGTGATACATGTACCCTATGCTGGCCCATGGGCAAATGAACACAGAAAAGCAGTCAGCTCTGCTTACCCCTACCTTCCCCCTTCTTCAGGTAACCTCTCTCCACCCCCAGATCCTTGTCTCAGTATTATCTCACCAGGGTGTGAGTCAGGTCCACCCCAGGCCAAATGGGTCCTCATGGCATCCGCCTACTTGCCCACCAGCCGCTCTCGCATTGAATCAGGCTCTTTCTAGGGAGAGGGAGATAATGGATTAATGGGGGAAATCTGGGCTTTGTGGTTCTCTGGGAAAAAAAGAAATAGAAAAGGGAGGAAGGAAGGGGGCTTTGTCTTCCCTCCTTTTTGCCCCATCCCTGAATGCCTTTGCCAGGGTCCTACCCAGAACTGTGGAAAGAGACAAACTCTTCCTCAGAATAGTGCCCCAGGCCCTAGCACACAATGTGCACAGGACATGTTTAATGAGTGAACCATTGAGGCAGAGAAGACAAATGTGAAGGCAGGAATGTTAGTCAGAGAAGTATTCCTTGAGGGTTAAAGGAAGGGTTAGATTCTAGAGTAGAAGGTCTCACTTGACAACGGGCCAGCACTTCCTTATAGTACTTCAAGGCCTGATCATGCTGCCCCAACCTGGCTGCAGCAGCCTCCAGACCTTTGCAGGCCTGCCACTGCCCCTTCATGTCTCCTGGGAAGAGAGCCTGAGAGGTCCTTTTATGGCTCCTACCCCACGAACCCTCTCCTCCAGAGGTATTTCCCACCCCCAAGTCCCCTACTGCTTCCTACCAGCCCCAAGGGCTCTCAGCTTCTGATCCACCACACCAAACCACTTGCTAACCCCCTCACCCTAACCAGTGTCCTGGGTAGCCTGCAGAGCATGTAGGTAGTTGTCTCTGGCAGCCTTGTGGTCCCCCAGCTGGCTCAGTGAGAATGCCAAGCTGCCAAAGCTCCGGCCCTGCTCCCACCGCTGCCCCACAGAGCCTGATGACAAAGGCCATCTAATTCTAAGAGGGGCCCTTGGCTGCTGGGCATCAGTACCCTACCCCCAACAACCAAGGGAAAGTTTCCATTGCTCAGTCACAGCACAACTTCAGGTGTTCAGGTGTGCCACAGAGACCCAAACTTCCAATACCTACTCCCAGCCTCTCCGCAGCTCTGATGCCTCCCTTTGCTATTCTGAGCCAAGCAACAACCCTGTGAGGTAGGCAAGGCAGGTATTAATAGCTCTTCTTTCTGCCCATTGCTGCGTTCCCAGCTCTAGGCCTCAGCCTTTGGGCCCACAACACTTTGCCCTATGTGGCTATCCCATCTCCTGCATCCTCAGCCCTCATCGCCCTAGTTCTAGTCTTCCCAGCCCCATAACTAGTCCTAACGGTTAATTCGCTTTTCAGCATTGGGCCCCTGCTGGAACCCCTTCTTAGTCCTTTAGTCTTAATACCATTCCCCAGCCCCTGGTACTCACCATGCAGGTCAGCAGCCTACCGGTGAAACTCCCGGGCTTCCTGATAGTTGCCAAGGGCACTGTGGGCCATCCCAAGGTTTCTCAGCCTGTGGCCTTCTCTCCTGGCCCCTGGCACAAGGGCAGGGCCTGCTGGAAGGCCTCTACTGCTATCGGGAAGAGCTGGAGCTGGGAGTAACCTAGGCCTAGGTCATTAAAGAGTTGCCCTAGAAGGCAAAGCCAAAGTCAGATGCAACTGAGGTTATACTGTTATAGCCTTTGTTCCACTCTTGCAACCCCTTCCCCAACCTCAGAAATGCCTCTGCTTCCACTTCACCTCTCAGAGGATCACCAGGTCTGAGCCTCCCCAGATCCCACACTTCTCTCACCAAAAGACTTACCCAGCAGTCCCTGCTCAGTACTCATTTCAGCAAGCCTCTGGCTCTCCTCCAGCACCTGCATCACTTCACCCAGGCCATGCTGCCCACTCTTCAGCATACACCCTGCCGCGGCCCCCAATGCCAGGGCTGCAGCCTAGGGCTGCTTTGTTTGGGCATATGCGCGGTCTGCTTGGTCTGCTTCCTGCAGGCAGTGGGCTGATAGCTCAGGCTGTCCCAGAGCCTAATAGCAGGCTCCCATTTTTTCCTGGGTTTGCCCCTAGTCACCTAATGGCTGGTGGTGGCCCAGGGCCCTGTGGTACCAGGCCAAAGCTTGAGGCAGGTTGCCCAGGGCTTGGTAGGCCAAAGTCACATTGAAACACTGGTCACCATGACACCCGCCCTGTGACTCGTCTTTAGGTTGGGCTCTTAGGAGCAGCTCAAGGCCTCTAGCTGGATCCCCAGTCTCCACATAGGCAGCCCCTAGGTTGAAGGCACAGGCCTGGAGAGTATGACTGTCCCTTTTTTGTGGGGCCTTGAAGGCCAGGAAGAAGGCCCTCTGGAGGCTGGCCAAGGCCTCATAGTTCTGGCCGGCCAATAGGGCTCTATGGCCAGCCCCGGTGAGGGCTTGAATACTGGCCTCTTGCTGTTTTCACTTTCTTTTCTTCTTTTTCTTCTTGGAATTTGAAGACTCAGGCTCTTGTGGGGTATCCTCAGGGTTGGGGGAAGACATAGTACTGAAAATGGAAAGCACAGGTTTATATGTTACCCTTTCTTTACTCCAAAGACGGATACCTCTAGGGCATCAATTGTCAACCTTTTTCATCTCATGGTACACATAAACTAATTCTAAAATTCTGTGGCACTCCAAAAAATATATATTTTGCTGATCTGACAAAGAATTATAGGTATAATTTTTATTCATTCACGCCGGACAGCTACTGTTATATTAGCTGTTGTCATTTTTTTATTTGACAGTCGAAGGGAAAAGAGGTTAATGCCCCTGACTAAATAGTCAGGTGTTGCATATTGTAATAAAATGTTGCAGCTGACCTGTGGTGGCATAGTGGGTAAAGTGTCGACGTGGAACACTGAAGTCACCAGTTCGAAACCCAAGGCTTGCCTGGTCAAGGCACATATGGGAGTTGATGCTTTCTGCTCCTCCCCCTTCTCTCCCTCTCCTCTCCCTAAAATGAATAAATAAAGTCTTTAAAAAAAATCTTGTGACACACCAGTTGAAAATTGCTACTCTAGGGGAATTGAGCTCTACTCCTGCCCTGGAGTGAACCTCAGGGTTTCAAGAATTTCTCTCTGCCACCCCACTGCTTCATCTCTCCCATTGGGTACCATCTCAACTCACTCTAATGTCCTAACTAATTCTTAGTCCTCCTTCAAGACTCAGTTCAAGTAATAGCTTCCTTCAGAAAGTCCCCTCCTCTCAACCAGCTTAGCCCTTCTGTACTCCCATAGCACCTTATGCATTTTATGGCATTTATCCCACTGGGTTAGAGTTGTTAACTTTCTTATCTATCTCCACTTTTAGATTTGGAGCAACTTAAAGGGCTTGGCACATAGTAGATTCTCAATAAATATTTATCAAATGAGATAAAAAGGTTATGGAGATGGATGGCCTGATAGTTGCAACAACATGAGTACACTTAATATCACTTAAAATGGTTTAAAATTACAAATTTCACATTATATATATTTACTACAATAACATGTTTATTGAATGAATAAATGAGTGGATGAATGAACTGAGCACATGCAGGGCCTCACCTCCATGGTCTCCTTCACCCTGTGCCTCCACACACACCCTGTGTTCCTGCTGTCTAATCTCCAGACATGGTTCAAGTCTGTTTCACAAATATTCAGTGAGCTCCTGCTATGTACCAGGAACCATAAAAGGCACTGGGGTCACAAAGCTGGCTATTGAAATGGCAAGGAGCCAATAACTTCCAGGAGTAAGGACTCTATTTCCCCCAACCCCCACTAGCTGTCTCAAGGAGAACTTCTTTCTCCCCTATCTCCTTAGCTTTCTGTCTGCTGCCTAGTTTGGGTCTCCCAACATTCTGCTCTGGTCTCTAGGGTGCTCTTAAATTCAATCACATTTCTCTCATCAGCAAATGTTTCTCCCCTTAGTATCTCTCCCCAAGAAAGGAAGAGCTGTTTTATGAACACTCAAGAGAGAGGAAATGGAGTGGAAAAGACCCAGGAACAGAGCTCTCAGCCCCTCCCCCCTTCCCTTCCACCCCCTCCTACTGGTCTTAGGAGAAATACGCAGAGGTGATAAATACATTCTATTTTTGAAGAAATTTCTCCTGCTCCTAAGAACAACCAGGAATCGTACCTCTTCAAGGCCCTCATTCCTGGAGCATTCCTAGCCACCCCCACCAGGTTTTGGGGTCCCAGCCAAGGACGCCTTACCTCCTTTGATCTTCTGGGCAGCTGGCTTTCTGGAATGGTTCCTGTGGCTTGGGTTACCTACCCTAGCTCCTTGCTCAGAGCCCACGGTGTTACCAGGCAACCAGGTACCACCTTCCACTCCTAGGGAATTCTTTGATTGACAGCTCAGGTGCCCTATCTTAGTGCTGAACACTGTTGATGCTTGGGCACAGACACCTGAATTCCATTGTCTTTCCTATTCCACTACTCTCCACACCTGCAGACACACCTCTCAAGTCCCTCACTCGAAACAATAAATCAAAGTATCATGGGCTTGTTACTAGTTACAACTTCAAAGATCATTTATCTATCCCATACCTTCATTTCACAGAGGACAGGACCAGGCTCAGAAAACAGGTGTGACTTGCCTGAGGTCACAGAGCAGTCATGCAGCTGGGATTAGACCCCTGTTTTCTGACTCTGGGCTAGTTAACCTAGGGTCAGTTTCACTAACTATAATTGTAAACTTTAATAGGCTTGAGCTGTCCCAGAAGTGAACCCTTTTTCTCTCTCTCTCTCTCTCTCTCTCTCTCTCAACACACTGTATTTCTGTGTGATAGTTTCACAGTTGGGAACAGGGTAAAGGTTGATGGTCAGGAAAGACCTAGAGATCAGAAGAGCCTTCCTTCCCCCAGACTTCTTTTTCCCAGCTCCACTGATCTGCAACCTCCAAGTTCTGCTTAATGAGAGGACAGCAGGCCCCAGAACATCTACTGCCCTAATTCACCCAGGGTGCCTACTTCAGAAAGCAAATGTCCTCATTTTCCTGAGAAAAGGCCTTTTTAAGTATAGAGCACTTTGCCAGAAACAAAATTATAAGGAAATAGTCGGGTTCACCTGCATTTGCCTTTGCTAAGTGCTTGCTGTGCCATGTGGAGTCAGGTTCTCCCAGATGCCTGTAACACCTGCCCCAGGGCTGGGCCTTCCAGAGGAGCTACCGCAGGGGGGCCAGCAGCAAATATGCAGCTCAGTCTGTTGTTGACTCTGCAGGATTCCCTTAGGAGAGATGATTTGGGATGGTGACAGGGACTGAAACTGTTCTCACCACGGTTCCAAGGACCTCTGAATGATCTAGTGATTATTTTCTTGAGTCTTTTGTTTGTTTGTTTGTTTGAATTGATTTCCTGCTATAACTGACATATCCTTGCAACTCTTTCCTTACTTGGCTTCCATGTCCCATTGCAGCCTGGTTTTCTTTCTCTTGCTCTGACAACTCCTTCTCTGTCTCCTTTTCTGGGCTCTCGGTCCATATCTTAAATCCTAGTTTCCCCAACACTCTGCCCTTTTCTCTTTTCTTTCTTCCTTCCTCTTTTTTTGTGAGCACGAGAGAGACAGGAAGGGAGAGAGATGAGAAGCATCAACTCACAGTTGCAGCACTTTAGTTGTTTATCGAATGCTTGCTGTGCCATGTTTCTAATAGGTGCCTTGACTGTGGAGCTCCAGCCAAGCCAGTGACCCTTTGCTCAAGCCAGTAATCTTTGGGCTCAAGCCAGCAACCATGGGGTCATGTCTGTGATCCCACCCCCAAGCTGGTGAGCTGTGCTCAAGCTGGCGACCTTGGGGTTTCAGATCTGGGTCCTCAGCATCCCAGGTTGATGCTCTATCCACTGTACCACCACCAGTCAGACCCTTTGCCTTTTCTTGGTTTATATACCCTTCCATAAACATTTCATTCACTCCTCTGATTTTTAATACCACTGACAAGCCATTAATTTCTAAATGTACACCTCTAGACTTAGCTTGTCCAGTCAAAATTCCTAGTTTCTCAAATCTGCCCATTCTGTGTTCCTGGTCTTAGCTAGTAAGCCATCAACCCAATCTATAAACTGGAAACCTGGTAGACATCTGTAAGGCTGGTGGTTGTGGCCATACAGGTTCACATTGGATTCGGCCAGATGGTCAAGAAACTGTGGAGTAGGAGGATGGTGGACCATTCTGTTTATTAGAGTCTCACAACAGCAGACAAGCAAGCAGGCAGGGAAAAACCGCTTCTCTCTCTCTTAGAGCTGATGAACAAACAGGCCAGGGTAAAAACCCCTTCTCCAGCAAAACAATAGCAAATAAATGACCCCTCCCAATGGTGGTGGGCAATCCGCAATCTACAATCTGTCACCCTGAGGGCAAGCACCCGCAGCCTTACATAGGCATGAGGTGCTGCCCCCAGGGTTATGCACCAATCAGGCAAAGTGCAAGCAAGCAAGCCTAACACATTTGTTTGCCCAATGACATCCATGACTCCCCCTCTCCTCTTCTCAGTCCTATTGGTTCTACTTATGATAACTCTGTCCAGTATACCCTCTCCTCTGTAGTCTCATGGCCATAGCCTTGGAAGTGGTATAGTTTATAGTGATTAAAAACTCAAACTTGTAGTTGGGCTAAGTTTGAATCTTGGCTCTACCAGTTTTTAGCTGTGTGAAATTTCTAAGCCTCAGTTTCCCCAGCTATACTATGAAAAGTAGCTTGACCAGGCAGTGGCACAGTGGGTAGAGCATTGACCTGGGACACTGAGGACCGAGGTTCAAAGCCCCAAGGTCGCTGCCTTGAGCACAGGTTCACCAGCTTGAGAGCAGGGTTGCTGGCTTTATCATGGGATCATAGATATGCGTATCTGGTTTGAGCCCAAAGGTTCCTGGCTTGAAGCCCAGGGTCACTGGCTTGAGCTCAAGGTCTCTGACTTGAGGAAGGGGTCACTGGCTTGGATAGAACCTTCCCCCGTCCCCCCAACAAGGCACATATGAGAGGGCAATCAATGGACAAGTAAAGTGCTTCAACAACAAGTTGATGCTTTTCATCTCTCTCCCTTTCTGTTTCTCTCTCTCTCACTAAAAGGAAAAGTAAAATAAAAATATGCTGGGATGATTAAATGAGATTGTCCTTATAAGATGATGCTAAATATAGCACCAGCATGTAATAAGCACTCAATGCATATGTGGTCCATAACTCCAGCATTTGAGACTGCATCTCTATGCAGTTCCTGTTTCAAGCAAACCCCTATTCAACTAGGATATGAGTCAGTTTGATTTGCCTCTTCCATTCTCCCAGGATGAAGTCCAAGTTAGGGGAGATTTGGGCTGCTAAGGCTTAAAAGAGAAGGGCACCTATTTACTCTCCACTGACATCTTCTTTTTTATTTTTTTACAGGGACAGAGACAGGGATAGATAGAGACAGACAGACAGGAACAGAGAGGTGAGAAGCATCAATCATTAGTTTTTTGTTGCCATTGCAACACCTTAGTTCAGGGGTGCTCAATACATTGATCGCGATTTACTGGTCAATCGCGAAGGAAGTGTGGGGAGATCGCATGACATTAAAAAGACATTTGTCTTTTGATTGGCATACAGGGTAGCCAATCTGACTTCTGAACTTTTGACACCCTACGCATACTCATTAAACAGCGCTAACTTGTTCAGTTACATTGCTGCGTAGTTAGCCTTCAATTTATTTAAACTAAATACAACAAAGGGTATAAAAATGAGTGCCATAGCTGTTCCGAGTAAGAAGCCTAAAACCTACCACTTTCATACAGAATGGGAGGGGATTTTTTTTTCACTATGCCATATTCTAAGTGCGTTTGCCTCATCTGTCTGTGTGCCATTGCTATTCCAAAGCAGGGAAATGTGGAGCAGCTTTCTCGGACTGTTCATAAAAACTATGACATTGACTTCCCTCCAAAAAGAGAGCTGAGAATGAGAAAGGTGAAAGAAGAATACACAATATTAAATAGTAATAATAGTAACTTAAATAATGATAATATAGAAGAAATAAATTTATGTTTTGCATTTTTATTGTAGGTAGATCATTTTGACTTGGTCATCTTATAAGTGGCTCGCAAGCTGAAAAAGTGTGGGCATTCCTGCCTTAGTTGTTCATTGATTGCTTTCTCACATGTGCCTTGACCGCAGGCCTTCAGCAGACCAAGCAACCCCTTGCTGGAGCCAGCGACCTTGGGTTCAAGCTAAAGAGCTCGGGGTCTTAAACCTGGGTCTTCAGCATCCCAGTCAAATGCTCTATCCACTGCGCCACCACCTGGTCAGGCTCCACTGACATCTTCTTTCTTCTCATCCACCTGGCTCTTTCAGGCTCAGAGACACTTGTCTCAACCAGAAGAGTCATATAGGTACTTCTTTTGTGGGTGGGTTGGGCAATTTCTGCACAACAGTCTAAAGGCATAGTTGACTGGCTCATTATGCAACTGTTCCTTCTCAAGGTCCTGTGTTCCTCCAGTCCTTCTCAAGAAGCAGGGAGTAGGATCTCTATCACCAGCAGCCACCAACATCAAGATTTTTCCTACTTCCCCCTGGTGGTAGTGGAGGGTGGCAAGGGAGAATCCCTTCTGGGCTCAGGGAACACCCACTATCTTCAAACCTCACATCTCTCAAATACTATTGTCTTGACCCTGAGTCTCCTCTGTTTCTCTGAAGGTTTAGATATTTTCTGTTTTCTACTCTTTCACATTTTTCCCCTGAGTCTATGAGCCTAGGCTGCTTAGTTGTTTGAATGGGGCATGAGGAGAAAAGCCAAAGGAGAAACATTAGATGGGGGAAGACTATTAAGTAATGTACCAAAAAATATTTTTTTCAGTATAGTTGTAGTTATAATTATTTTTATTAGTTCAGACTCTTACAATCTCTTACCTAGGGTCAGTTTACTGACCCTATATACTGTGCTATTACAATAAACTCCCAATTGATCTCTGTCCTTATCCTTGTCTCTCTCCCTTTCAAGCATCTGCTGCAAAAGGAATCTCTACAAAAATATATATCTGGCTCTGACCTATGTCTAAAGTATTCTTTGGCACATGAATGCTCCACAGACTGTGGTGCCCAAGGCCCTGCAGGATCTGGCCCTGTGCCTCTCCCGGCTACTTCATGCCTCTTCCTGGTTAAGCTTTGTTCTATAAAACTGAACCAACTTTACTTTCCTGAACTCACCTCCCTGCTTTTGCACATGCTGTTTCCACTGACTGAAATTTTCTTTCTTTCATCCTGTTGAATTCTTATTAATTTTTCCCCTTTCTTTCTTTCTTTCTTTCTTTCTTTCTTTCTTTCTTTCTTTCTTTCTTTCTTTTTCTTTCCTTCCTTCCTACCTTCCTTCCTCCCTCCCTTCCTTCCTTCCTTTCTTCTTTCTTTATTATTTTATTCAGTGAGAGGAGAGAGGACAGAGAGACAGACTCCTGCATGCGCTGGGATGGGGATCCATTCGGCAAGCCCATAGTGGGTGATACTCTGCCCATCTGGGACCAAGGTTGCAACCCAGCTCTTTTTTAGCTCCTGAGGTGGAGGCAATGGAGCCATCCTCAGTGCCTGGGGCCAACCTGCTCTAATCTAGCCATGGCTGCAGAAGAGGAAGAGAGAGAGGGAAGGGAGGGGGCGGGGGGAAGGGAGAGAAGCAGATGGGTGCTTCTCCTGTGTGCCCTGACTGGAATCCAACCAGGACATCCACATGCCAGGCTGAGGCTCTACCACTGAGCCAACCTGCCCCGGGCCCTTGTTAATTTTTCAACCCAGATCAGCTGTCAACTCCACAAAGGAAATCTTCGTCTTCTTCACTGCAGTTAGCTTTTTCTTTCTTCAAAGAAATGAGCTTTTTCTTTCTTTGAGAGAGAGAGAGGGAGAGAATGAGAGAGAGAAACATTGATCTGTTCCTATATGTGCCCTCACCAGGGATCCAACTGGCAAGCTCTGAACTTCCATTTCCTGACAATGTTCTAACCAACGGAGTCATTTGGCCAGGGCAACAGCAATTAACTTTTATCCTTTGTGTATCACTGATCTCCAACTTATTTGACTATATGTTTATCACTCATTCCAGAACAGCAAGCTTTTTTAGGGTATTAACTGTGCTTATATATCTGCGTGTCCACACCAACCAAGCGGACCGTCAAGTTAGTAGGACCAAGTATTCTATAGGAAGTTGGACGTGGTTAATGGGAATACTGGGGGCAATGATAAAGGTATGGGCAAGGGGCGGGGCCTCGGGGCGCTGTGGCTCGAGGTGACCTGGGTCACCAATCCCGCTGTCAGCGACCGCAAAGCGCCCACTGCCTGGAGCAGGTAACCGGTCTCAGCGCCGGGTGGAGCAAGGGCGCCGGGAGAGCCGCACGTGGACCTCGGGGCGCGGCGCGTGGGGGCCCTGCAGGCTCAGGTCTCTGTGTGTCCTTGCTGCAAGCTTATTTAGTTTCATTAAGAACTGCAATACCTAAGAGAACGAGTCACCCGACCAGGATCCCTCAGAGAACAAGGCACCACCATGCGTCTTTTAAAACTGGACTCCCCTTCAAATTAATGTGTTTTTCTTTCTAAAGTAAACCTTTCATTGTAATATAATGTGTTATTTAACTCTTAAAAGTCTCTACAGTGATCACCTGAGGTCACAAGTAATAAATACTGAAGCTACTTAAATGTAGACTATACCTAATTGTTTTTAGTGTTTGCAAATCCTGTCCTAACTGTAGAGGCCATTTTAATTTGAAAAGCAAATACAGACTTTTATCTGAGGGATATAGTTAAGATATTTGGAAAACATTTCACACTAAAAATAGCCAAGAGTGCTGTATTAAAAAAATTAAATGGGAGGAGCAAGATGGCGACGGAGTAGGCGGACGTACGAACTTCCAACTCCCAGAACCAAAGTGGATTACAACTCAATTTTAAGAACCACCACCTGGATAAACCAACTTTGAACAAAACTAAGTGGACTCTTCAACCAAGGAACACTGCAGAAGCCACATTGAGACTGGTAGGAATAGCGAAAACGCGAAGAGGGCTGCCCAGCTCCCCGGAGCAAACGGCAGCCTGGAGAGACCCGCGGGGCGGGAGGAGAGTTTGGTGGAGAGGGAGGGACCTGGGTCCCAGGAACCAAGCCCCAGCCTCCAGTCCTAGAGCCTAGAAGAGCGTTTGGACAGTATTGAGCTGTGAAACAAGTGAGGGAGCTCCCAGGCCTACAGTGTGGAGTATTAGGTCCCTTCCTACTCTGCTGAGGGCTGCTTGGGGTTTTGGGGCGACAGGACGCTGAAAGGCGGTTCTGTCGGCGTGGGCAGAGGCCAAGCCGGTGGGAGATCGGTCTAGCCCAGAGGGTCAGAGGGGACCGCGAAAGCGGTCCGGAAGCTGCGGGCCCGCCTTTAATCCCACTTACGGGGACAAAGCGGGAGGCCAGGAACGGGCAGGCCCTGCGCAAGCCGGCCCTGACCGCGGGGACCGGGCTAGGACCAGGGACGGGCAGGGGCTCGCGGCAGAGCTGACGCTACCAGTCCCGCACCCCCCCCACCCCACCCCCGAGCCGGAGAAACCGCGGTTGGCCAGTATACGTGCGCGAGCGGGCTCCGAGCGCGGGAACGGGGTGGACCCCGAGACAAGTGGAGGCTTGCAGCTGAGCCCACACTACTATCCCCATCCGGCCGGAGAAACCCCGGATAGCATTCATACGTGAACGAGCGGGCTCCGAACGCGGGGGCGGGGTAGAGTCCGGGACGAGCGGAAGTACGCAGCTCAGCAGAAGCCAGCAAACACGCCCGCCCCAATAAACCTTAGTTTCCGACCCTGCGCAGAAGGGCCCTGGCCTCGAGGGCGGGGCTAAAGCTCCGGACGGGCAAAAGCTTACAGCTGAGAGCACGTCAAAAGCCCCGCCTAACCCGCGGAACTGTAGCGAGCAGGCTCCAACTGCTGGTTCTGGGCGGAAGTCCGGAAATAGGCTGGGTCCACAGCTGAGGAAAGGTGCTCACCTCTACCCTTGGTGCTAATCTTGTGGCTTCAGTCACAACCCCTCCCACGGAGGAGAGGCAGAAATCATAGCGAAAGCCACAGTGGGCCGGCGCTGGCAACGCTCATACCCAACCACCCTAGGCACCGGCAGAGGGGGTGGGGGGCCTGCAGATAGACCACACCTAGAGAACACAAAGGCAACACCTACTGGACTCCAGTGGCCACAACTTGCTTATACACAGAAAAAATGGGCAGGCAGAGGAATGCAAACCAAATGAATCAAGAGAAATCCCCAGAGAAGGACCTGAATGAACCAGATATAACCAAATTACCAGAAGCAGAATTTAGAATAATGATAGTTAGGATGTTCAAAGAAATTAGAGCAACAATGCATAGTCATTATGAACACCTAAATAAAGAGATAACAAGTATAAAAAACGAAATTGAAATAATAAAAAAGAATCAGACAGAAATGACAAATACAGTATCAGAACTGAAGACCACAATGGAAGGAATTAAAAGCAGGATGGATGATGCGGAGGATCGAATAAGCGAGTTAGAGGACACAATAAACAAAGGCACAGAAGCAGAGAAGAAAAAGGAAAAGAGACTTAAAAAATGTGAGGAAACTCTAAGGGAGCTTTGGGACAACCTGAAGAGAAACAACATTCGCATCATAGGGGTGCCTGAAGAAGAGGAGAGAGGACAGGAAATGGAAACTTTGTTCAATCAAATCATAGCAGAAAACTTTCCTAAATTAAGGCTGGGAAACACTCCACACATTCAAGAAGCACACAGAACTCCATTAAGGAGAAACCCAAAAAGATCTACACCAAGACACATCATAGTTAAATTACCAAAGCTAATGGATAAAGAAAAAATTTTAAAAGCTGCTAGAGAAAAAAAGACTATCACCTACAAAGGATCCCCCATAAGGATGACATCGGACTTCTCAACAGAAACACTTGAGGCCAGAAGGGAATGGCAAGAAATAATCAAAGTAATGCAGAACAAGAACCTACAACCAAGACTACTTTATCCAGCAAGGCTAACATTTAAAATTAAAGGAGAAATAAAGAGCTTCCCAGTAAAAGAAAGCCTGAAGGAATTCATAAAAACCAAACCAATTCTGCAAGAGATACTAAGGGGCCTGTTGTGAACAGTTTAAAGGGAGGAATGAATAGAGCAAAAGAAGAATACAGCTTTAAAGAATAAAATGGCAATAAACAACTACATATCAATAATAACCTTAAATGTAAATGGATTAAATGATCCAATCAAAAGACATAGGGTAGCTGCATGGATAAAGAAACAGGACCCATACATATGCTGTCTACAAGGGACACACCTTAAAACAAAAGATGCTCATAGACTGAAGGTAAAAGGATGGAAAAAAATATTTCATGCAAATGGAAATGAAAAAAAAGCAGGGGTAGCAATACTTATATCAGACAAAATGGACTTTAAAACAAAGGCTGTAGTAAGAGATAAAGGACGACACTACATAATGATAAAGGGAACAATTCAACAGGAAGATATAACTATTGTAAATATCTATGCACCAAATATAGGAGCCCCGACATACATAAAGCAGACTTTGATGGATATAAAGGGCAATTAACAGCAATACTATCATAGTAGGGGATTTCAATACCCCTCTAACAACACTGGATAGATCCTCAAGAAAGAAAATTAATAAAGAAACAGCAGACTTAAAGGAGACACTAGATCAACTTGATTTAATAGATATCTTCAGAACTTTTCACCCTAAAGCAGTAGAATATACATTCTTCTCAAGCGCTCATGGTACGTTTTCTAGGATAGACCACATGTTAGGACACAAAAATGGTCTCAATAAATTTAAGAAGATTGAAATCATATCAAGCATTTTCTCTGATCACAATGCCATGAAACTAGAAATTAACCACAAAAGAAAACCTGAAAAATACTCAAACACTTGGAAACTAAATAGCATGTTATTAAATAATGAATGGATTAACAATGAGATCAAAGAAGAAATAAAAAAGTTTCTAGAAACAAATGATAATGAGCATACATCAACTCAAAATTTATGGGACACAGCAAAAGCAGTTCTGAGAGGGAAGTTTATTGCACTACAGGCATATCATAAGAAGCTAGAAAAAGCTCAAATAAGCAACCTGACCCTGCATCTAAAAGAACTAGAAAAACAACAACAAATAAAACCCAAGACAAGTAGAAGGAAGGAAATAATAAAGGTCAGAGCAGAAATAAATGACATAGAGGCTAAGGAAACAATACAGAGGATCAATGAAACAAGAAGCTGGTTCTTTGAAAAGGTAAACAAGATTGATGAACCTTTAACTTGACTCACCAAGAAAAAAAGAGAGAGGACTCAAATAAATAAAATTAGAAAGGACAGTGGAGAAATAACAACTGACACAACAGAAATACAAAGCATTGTAAGAAAATACTATGAAGAACTATATGCCAAAAAATTAGACAATCTCGGTGAAATGGACAAATTTCTTGAATCATATAACCTTCCAAAAATCAATCTGGAAGAATCAGAACACCTAAACAGACCAATTACAGCAAATGAGATCGAAACAGTTATCAAAAAACTCCCAAAAAAGAAAAGTCCTGGGCCTGATGGCTTCACAAGTGAATTCTATCAAAAATTCAAAGAAGAACTAACTCCTATTCTCCTCAAGCTATTTCAAAAAATTCAAGAGGAAGGAAGACTTCCAAACTCCTTTTATGAGGCGAGCATAATTCTGATCCCAAAACCGGGCAAAGACAACACAAAGAAAGAAAATTATAGGCCTATATCCCTGATGAATTTAGATGCTAAAATTCTCAACAAAATATTAGCCAACCGGATCCAGCAATATATGAAAAAACTCATACACCACGATCAAGTGGGATTTATTCTGGAGAGGCAAGGCTGGTTCAATATTCGCAAATCAATCAATGTGATTCATCACATAAACAAAAGGAAGGACAAAAATCACATGATAATTTCAATAGATGCAGAAAAGGCATTTGATAAAATCCAGCACCCATTCATGCTCAAAACTCTCAGTAAAGTGGGAATACAGGGATCATTCCTTAACATGATAAAGGCAATCTACGATAAACCGACAGCAAACATCATACTAAATGGACAAAGATTAAAAGCAATCCCCTTAAGATCAGGAACCAGGCAGGGATGCCCACTTTCACCACTCTTATTCAACATAGTTCTGGAAGTCCTAGCTACAGCAATCAGACAAGAAGAAGAAATAAAAGGCATACAAATTGGAAAAGAAGAAGTAAAACTGTCATTATTTGCAGATGATATGATATTGTATATTGAAAACCCTAAAGTCTCAGTCAAAAAACTACTGGACCTTATAAATGATTTCAGCAAGGTGGCAGGATATAAAATTAATACTCAGAAATCAGAGGCATTTCTATACACCAACAATGAAATATCAGCAAAAGAAATTAAGGAAACAATCCCCTTCACTATTGCAGCCAAAAAAATAAAGTACCTAGGAGTAAATTTAACCAAGGAGGTTAAGGACTTGTACTCGGAAAATTATAGAACATTGATAAAAGAAATCAAGGAAGATACAAACAAGTGGAAGCACATACCGTGCTCATGGCTAGGAAGAATAAACATCATTAAAATGTCTATATTACCCAAAGCAATTTATAAATTCAATGCAATACCAATTAAAATACCAATGACATACTTCAAAGATATAGAATACATATTCCAAAAATTTATATGGAACCAAAAAAGAACACAAATAGCCTCAGCAATCTTAAAAAGAAAAAATAAAGCAGGAGGTATCACTCTTTCTGATATCAAGGTTTACTACAAGGCCATTATACTCAAGACAGCCTGGTACTGGCATAAGAACAGGCACATAGATCAATGGAACAGAACAGAGGACCCAGAAATAAACCCACAGCTTTATGGACAACTGATATTTGACAAAGGAGGAAAGAACATACAATGGAGTAAAGACAGCCTCTTTAACAAATGGTGTTGGGAAAATTGGACATCTACCTGCAAAAAAATGAAACTAGACCATCAACTTACATCATTCACAAAAGCAAACTCAAAATGGATAAAAGACTTAAATGTAAGCCGTGAAACCATAAGCATCTTAGAAGAAAACATAGGCAGCAAGCTCTCCGACATCTGTAGCAGCGGTATATTTGCCGATTTATCTTCATGGGCAACTGAAATAAAAGGCAAGATAAACAAATGGGACTATATCAAACTAAAAAGTTTTTGCACAGCTAAAGACAATAGGAACAGAATAAAAAGACAAACCACACAATGGGAGAACATATTTGACAGCACATCTGATAAGGGGTTAATAACTAAAATTTATAAAGAACTTATAAAACTCAACACCAGGAAGACAAACAACCCAATCAAAAAATGGGCAAAAGAAATGAATAGAAATTTCTCCAAAGAGGACATACAGATGGCCAATAGGCATATGAAAAAATGCTCAACATCACTAATCATTAGAGAAATGCAAATTAAAACCACAATGAGATATCACCTCACACCAGTCAGAATGGCACTTATCAGCAAAACAACACAGAATAAGTGCTGGCGAGGTTGTGGAGAAAAGGGAACCCTTCTGCACTGCTGGTGGGAATGCAGACTGGTGCAGCCACTGTGGAAAACAGTTTGGAGATTCCTCAGAAAATTAAAAATCGAACTGCCTTTTGACCCAGCTATCCCACTTTTAGGAATATACCCTAAGAACACCATAGCACTGTTCGAAAAGAAGAAATGCGCCCCTATGTTCGTGGCAGCATTGTTCACAATAGGGAAGATCTGGAAACAGCCCAAGTGTCCGTCAGAAGACGAGTGGATTAAAAAGCGCTGGTACATATATACTATGGAATACTACTCAGCCATAAGAAACGATGACATCGGATCATTTATAACAAAATGGATGTACCTTGATAACATTATATGGAGTGAAATAAGTAAATCAGAAAAAAAGAAAAACTGAGAACAGCACGATTACATATATAGGTGGGACATGATAGTGAGGGTATGGACATGGACAAGAGAGTGGTGGTTATGGGATGGGGGGAGGGAGGGAAGAGTGGGATAGGGAGGAGGGGAGGGACGCAGGGAAAACCAGATTGAAGGTGACAGAGGACAATTTGACTTTTGGTGATGGGTATGCAACACAATTGAATGATAAGATAACCTGGAGATGTTTTCATTGTACATATGTACCCTGATTTATTGATGTCACCCCATTAGAATTAATAATAATAATATATATATATATATATATATATATATATATATATATATATATATATATATATATATATATATAAAAAAAAGGTATGGGCAAGGGAAGGAGCTAGTTGAAATAAGACTGTTTAGCAACTAAGGAGCCCTGGAGGAACAGCAAACCAGAGTACCGCCGGGAGGGGAGCACTCCTCCCCTGCTGGGGCAGTATTCTTGTCCTCCTTATGTGGCGGTTTGTTTCCACAGCCTGGAACTACAAATCCAATGTTCCCTGCGCGTATACAGGAAGTGTCCTATCCTACTGTGGAAAAGGTAAAGGGCGGTGGCCAGCGGCGGGATATTCAAACCTGGAAAAGAAGAAACATGGAGGGGAGGGGAGCGATGCTCAGACCCTGCCGGGGGTGGGGGTGTGGGGGTGGGGGGTGGTGGTCCTGGGATCGGACTGGCGGGACTATTTTCAGTGGGAAGGGAGCATTGAGTCTGGACTCCTGTATGCATGAGTAAAGCTGTGGAGCAGCAAAATTGCCCCGACTTCTGTGTTTACGAAGAGTTTTCTCCCTATTCCCAAATTTTGGGGCACCTACATTCTGATCTGGATGGCCCCTTAAAATCCAGCATTTAACGCCCTGGCCAGATGGCTCGGTTGGTTGGAGCCTCATCCTCAAGCTCAGAGGTTGCTGGTTGGAGTCCTGGTGAGGGCACATGCGGGAACAGATTGATGTTCCTGTCTCTGTCTGTCTTTCCTCTCTCCCTTCCTCTCTCGCTAAAAATTAATAAATAATTTTTAAAAAACTTTAGCAATTAATGATGGTTGCTGTGCTTACTTGCTAAGCGCTACCAGGTGACTGGACGCCTGAAGAGACCTGGGGGGTTAGGGGCCAAAGTTTTGCCATCCCCAAATATACCTTTTAGCATATTGACAGTAAGCTAGTTATTAAGAAATACAAGACTCAGAAAGAACCTTTGACACTCTCTCCTTACCTGCTTAAAGGAGTTCAGAAAATTTTGCTTAATATATAAATTAAATGTAGTAGGCAGGGAGATACCAGCAAAGCATATTATTTTTAATTTTTTATTATTTTAAAACTATTTATTGATTTTAGAGAGAGAGGAAGGGGTGGGGGGACCAAGAGAGAGAGAGACAGAAACATCAATCTGTTCCTGTATGTGCCCTGACTGAGTATCAAACCCACAACCTTTGTGTATCTGGACAATGATCTAATCAACCGAGATATCTGACCAGGGCTTTTAAAAAAAACCTTTTTTTAGCCTGACCTATGGTGCCACAGTGGATAAAACATCAACCTGGCATACTGAGGTCACCAGTGTGTAAACCCCAAGCTTGCCTTGTCAGGGTACTTAAGAGAAGCAACTACTACGAGTTGATGCTTCCCATACCCCCCCCCCCCACACACACACACTACATGCACACTTTCTCTCAACTCTCAAAAAATAAAATACTTAAAAATTTTTCACTGAATTTAGAGAGCTTGGCCTATGGTGGTGCAGTGCATAGTGCATTGACCTGTAACACTAACATCACTGGTTTGAAATCCTGGGCTTGCCCGGTCAGGGCACATAGGGCAAGCAACAAGCAAGCAAAGTGAAACAACTATGAGTTGATACTTCTCACTGCCCACTCTCCTCTCTCTGTAAAATCAATGTGTAGATTTTTTAAAATTGAATTGAGAGAGAGAAACATCAATCTGTTGTTCCACTTATTTATGCATTCATTGGTTGATTCTTGTATGTGCCCTAACCAGGAATTGAACCCTCAACCCTGGTCTCTCAGGATGATGCTCTAACCAAATGAGCTACTCTGTCAGAACTAGCAAAACCTATTTGTTTAACTCCCCTCTGAGTACCCTTGCTTCTGGGTGGCCCAGCAAGAATTTGCCACATGTTTGCTCTTTCCCATCTACCTGTGGTTTACCTGATTTCTGTTTGCAATCCCAGACCCCTTCCTCTGTATTCTTTGTTGAGAATGGCATATAAGCCCAACTACCCAATGCCCCCTTGGGTCTCATATTCTTATGGCACCTCTGCCATATGTATATCCATAATAAACTTCTCTTAATCTGTCTCATGTTAATTTGATTATTAGCCCAGGCAAAAGAATTTAGGAAGGTGGGAAAGTCATTTTTTAACCCCCACCAGGGCTCCTTGACTTTCTGATGCCTCCTTGGGATGATGCCTATCAGACTTTAGGGTATCAGAATTACCTGGGGTGCCTGTTTAAAATGCAAATTCATAAGTCCTATCCCACAGCCTTAGCCTCCAGTAGGTCTGGATGGGGGCTCATGCTTTGTATATATAACCAGCCCTGCTGTGCTTCTTCCTCATCCCAGGTAATTATGATGCATAGTCCATGAAACCACATCTTCCTTCCTTCCTTCCTTCCTTCCTTCCTTCCTTCCTTCCTTCCTTCCTTCCTTCCTTCCTTCCTTCCTTCCTCCCTCCCTCCTTCCCTCCCTCCCTCCCTCCCTTCCTCCCTCCATTCCTTCTTTCCTTTTTTCCTTCCTTCCTTGTTTCCCTTCTTTTTTCATTTACTTATTACATCTTTAAAAGAGAGGGAGATGGACAGACAGAAACTTCAATCTATTTCTGTATGTGGCCTGACCTGCAACTACTGCATATTGGAATGATACGCCAAGCTATCCAGCCAGGGCTCATGAACCACACTTTCGATAACACTGCTTTAGAAAGAGAGACTGCCTGACCTGTGGTGGCACAGTTGATAAAGCATTGACCTGGAGTTCTGAGGTCGCCGGTTTAAAGCCCTGGGCTTGCCTGGTTAGGCACATATGGGAATTAATGCTTCCTGCTCCTCTTCCTTTCTCTCTCTCTCTCTACCCTCTCTAAAACGGAATAAATAAAATATTTTGTTGTTGTTGTTATTATTATTGAGAGGCAGAGAGACAGACTCATGCTGGCACCCTGACCAGGATCCACCCAGCAAGCCACCTATGGGGCAATGTTCTGCCCATCCCTAGATTCCATTGTTCCATTGTTTGGCAACCGAGCTATTTTAACGCCTGAAGCAAGGCCATGGTGCCATCCTCAGTGCCTGGGGCCAACTTGCTCTAATAAGCCATGGCTCTAGGACAGTGGTTTTTCCTGGGTTCTATCGAATTCCAGGGGTTCGATGAGTCGGTCTCAGGGGTTTGGAGAACCCTCTGCTGTGGAGGCCAGAATAAAGTAATACTGTAATTTGTTGTGAGTTCATGCACTTTGTTGGTTTTGTTCTTTGAGCAAGGTGATGTTCATGCACAGCTCATTTTGTGCACCAGTAAAAAAACATATACCTATGTCTTGAATTTAGAAAAAAAATCATATTTTATTTATCACTAAAGAAGGGTTCGGTGAATGCGCATATGAAACTGGTGGGCTCAGTACCTCAAAAAAGGTTAAGAACCACTGCTCTAGGAGGTGGGGAGAGAGAGGGGCTGGTTGCTTTTCCTGAGTTTCCTGACTGGGAATTGAACCGGGACTTCCACATGCCAGACCAATGCTCTACCACTGAGCCAACCTACCAGGGCCAAAATCTTAAAAAAAAAAAAAAAAAGATGAGTCAGAAAGATGGGCAGCAGAAAGGTTTCCGTTGGAATGTCTGAATAAAAGGCAAAATTTCCTTCTTTCTCTCCACTGGGATTCAAAATACAAAGCCCACATCTACCATGAAGGAAAGCTAGTTACAGATCTGCCAAGGACAGGAAGACTGATTTTTTTAAGACTGTGTGTGTGCGCACATGTGCTTGCATATGTGCACGTAAAGCCCTGCCCGTGTTTTATAATATTCAATTCATAACCCTGAGGTGATATTATTCACTTACCGATTTATTTTCCATGCTTAGCAACCAACACTTGTTTCTTATACACCCCATCGGAAGAACTGATGGATTTCCTGTGATTGGCCAGTGCTTTCAAATCTGAACATGTGTGTGTGTTTTAACTTGATTAACTGCCAAATCACATAAGCCCTGCCCCTCCCTCAAATCATTTCACGGTATGCAATATAAAGAAATAAGATAAAGAGTGGGAATGGCATTAGGTGATAAGTCAAAGACAGATTGACTAAGCTGTCTCTTTCAAGACCTCTGAATTTATTTTCTTGATGTGTGTGTATATAGCTTTCTTTCATTCTAATTTTTTATTGTCTTCCCTAAGGAAACCAGAGCGATGGGAGAGAGGAGAAAGGAGTAGGATAAAGGGAGGGAGGCTGTGGCTAAGGCAGACTATGAAAGCTGTCTCATTTGAGGAATTTCCTATTTTTTGTTTGTTTGTTTTTGTTACAGAAATAAAAAGTTTGGAAAAACAAAATCATAGGTTGAGACTATAATTTTTTAATTGAATTTACTTGGGTGACATTGGTTAATAAAATTATGTAGGTTTCAGGTATACAATTCTATAATATATCACCTATATATTGTATTGTGTGTTCATCTCCCCAATTCTCCTTCATCACCATTTATGCCCCCTTTACCCTCTTCTACTTCCTCTTTCCCTGCTTTAATGCCCATACTGTTGTCTGTGTTCATGGGTTTCTTTTTCTTCGCTTAATCCCTTCACCTTTTTCATCCTGCTCCTTCAACCCCCATACACTCTGACAGCTGTCAGTCTGTTCTCTGTATCTGTGAGTCTGTTTCTATTTTGTTTGTTAGTTTATTTTGCTAATTAGATTGCATATGTGATATCATGTCATACTTCTCTTTCTCTGAATGGCTTATGTTGCTTAGCATAATATTCTCCAGGTCAATCCATGCTATTGCAAAAGTTAAGATTTCCTTTTTTACAGCTGAGTAGTATTTCATTGTGTAAATGTACCATAGCCTTTTTATTCACTTTACTAATGGGCACTTGGGCTGCTTCCAAATCTTAGCTACAGCTAGTGCTCAACTTACGACCACGATTGGTTCCGACAGACCGGTCGTAACACGATTTGGTTGTAAGTTGAGTAGGCTATATGTACAGTACTGTGAAATGATGTTATAAAAATCTTTATGTCAAAGACAAAGACAATTTCCTCATGGTAGGCATCTTGGGAGGGCTTTGATGAAAAATATCCAAGACACAAAACACAAATTGCTGTACTGAGTCTGGGATAACACTTGAAATGGTGCATGCGAAGATGGTAGTGCTGCCGGAAGCTGGTCCGCACTGTCGTAGGCCCAGCTGGGCAATGCTTGCACTGCCAGACACGGAGCAGTCATGGCTAGCAATTGTGGTCGTAAAGTAGTCGAATGGTCATAAGTTGCATAGGTAGTAAGTTGCTCAATACCTGTATTGTAAATACTGCAGTGAACATAGGGATTCCCTGTTCTGGAATTTGGGGGCCAGAATATTGTCTACATTTTATTTAGCCTGGAGATTATTTTCTTCCTCAGCTGACCTGTACCAAAAAAGGAGAGTAATGATACTTTTGTAATCTTTTAAAATTCTTTGTCCTTCTACTTAATCCTAAATGAGTCGCTTTTTTCATGTGGTTTTCTCTAATGAACTCCTTTCCCCCTTACCACCTATTCATTTTTAAAGTATTTTTAAATTTATTGATATTTTTAGAGAGAGGATGGGAGAGAGGGTAAGGGGTTTGTTGTTCATTTATTAGTTGATTCTTGTACGTGCTCCAACCAAGGTTCAAATCTGCAACCTTGGTGTATTAGGACAACACTCTAACCAACTGAGCCACCTGGCCAGCTGTTTATTCTTTAAGATTCTACTCATAGCCCTGGCCAGATAGCTTGGTTGATTGGAATGTCATCTCGGTGCACTGAGGTTGCCGGTTCGATTCCCTGGGCAGGGCATATATAGGAGCAACTCGACGTTTCTGTATCTCTCTCTTTCTCCTCCCCCCCAATAAAAAGATTCTACTCATAGGTAGAATCCTCTGCTCCTTGTATAGACTATTCATGGCCTATAATCACACTTATAACATTAGGTTGGAGGGTTTGTTTTTTTTTTACTTATATGTTGTTCTGTTCTAATAATTATCTCTGTATTTCCTGAGAGTCAGGGTCCACTAGCGCAGTGACTGACATATAGGAGGTTTTGAATGAATGGCTATTGAATGATGAGTCATATAGCTGGTTCTGTTAACCTAGTCTCAGGGAGAGTATACTGCTCACAAAAGTTAGGGAATATTTCAAAATGAATGTGAAGCAATTAAATATCTCCTAATTTTTGTGAGCAGTATATTTGAGGAGGATGACACAAATCAGTTCTTGAAGAACTCAGAGTCTAATTAGAGATAAAAGAAGGAGCTAAGTTGCCAGGCTAGGAGGAATCTGGATATCGCTGCTGGGAGGCCCCGAGGGAAGGTCCATGAAGTGTTGAGAAGGGGGAAGTCAAGAAGATGGCTGAAGAGGAATGGAAAGGAATGCCTCTAATTCAAGAAGGATCCTCTTGTTAAAGGGTTCAAAGGCCACCCTTCAACATGGTGCTGACTAGGACAGCTTTACTGAATGGAAGGAGAAGTTTGGAGTCAAGCTGTCCTGGGAAGAGGGAAACTGGTTTATGGGAGATGATTCTGGCCTCTGAGCAGAGTTGCCCTAAGAAAGTCTGTTAAGAACATCACTTAACAGACTTCCACTGCTATGGGCCCTATCTAATGTTCCCTTCATTGGCTTATTTATTCCCCTTCACTCCTCAGATGACTACTCACAACTGAGGAAATGGATGAGCAGAGGCGGCAGAACGTTGCCTATCAGTACCTGTGCCGGCTGGAGGAAGCCAAATAGTGAGCAGAAGGACTGCCTCTTTCTGGTCTCCCTTTCCCACCTTGCTCACTCCAGGAACCTGCCCCCAAAGCAAGAGCAAAAGGACAAGAGTCCACTGTGTGGGAAATAGCATATTTTTTTTAGAGCAGTTCTAGGTTCACAGTACAATTGAGAGGAAGATACAGAGATTTCCTATATCCTTCCAGCTCCCACACATGCATAGTTTCCCTCATTCAACATGCCCCCACAAGAGTGGTACATTTATTACAATTGAACTGACACTGACACATCATTATCACCCACAGTCCAAACTTTACACTAGGGCTTACTATTGGTGTTGTATATTCTGTGGGTTTGAACAAATATATAAGGACTTGTATCCACCATTATAGTATCATACAGAATCCTTTCACTGCCTTAAAAATCCTTTGTATCTCCCCCTTCTCTTTTTCAGAATGTCATATACTTGTAATCATATAGTTTCATAGCTTTTTCAGATTGGCTTCTTTTTTTGTTTTTTGTGTTTTTTTGTTTTTTTTTTTGTATTTTTCCAAAGTGAGGAGCAGGGTGCAGCAGATAGACAGACTTCTGCATACGTCTGACTGGGATCCACCATGCATGCCCACCAGGGGGAGATGCTCAGCCCATCTGGGTGATTGCTCTGCTGCAACCGGAGCCTTTCTAGCACCTGAGGTGGAGGCCATGGAGCCATCCTCAGCACCTGGGCCACCATTGCTCCAATGGAGCCTTGGCTGCAGGAGAGGAAGAGAGAGATAGTGAGGAAGGAGAGGGTAAAGGTGGAGAAGCAGATGGGCACTTCTCCTGTGTGCCCTAACCAGGAATTGAACCCGGGACTTCCACATGCCGGGCTGACGCTCTACTGCTGAGCCAACTGGCCAGGGCCTTAAATTGGCTTCTTTCATTTAATAATATGCATTTAAGATTCCTCCATGGCCCTGGCCAGTTAGCTCAGTCGGTTTGTCCTGAAACAAGGTTGCAGGTAAGATCCTCTGTTAGGATACAGGTGGGAAGCAACCAGCAACCAATAAATGCACGACTGAGTGGAACAACAAATGAATGCTTCCCTTTCCCCTCCCCTTTCTCTTTCTTCCTCTCTCTGCCTCTGTAAAAATCAATCAATAAATAAAACCCTGGCCCAGGCTGGATAGCTTGGTTGGTTGGAACATTGTTCTGAAGTGCTGAGGTTGCCAGTTTGATCCCTGGTCTGGGTACATACAGGAACAGATCGATGTTCCTGTCTCTCAATAAAACCAATAAATAAATCTTTAAGAAACAAAACAAAAACCTTGGCTGGATAGATGGTTGGCTGGAGTGTTTTCCTGGCACAGAGGTTGCCAGTTCGATTCCCTAGTCACAGCACATACAGGAGGAGCTTGATGTTCCTGTCTCTCTCCCTGCCTCTCTCTCAAAAACAAAAACAAAACAACCCAAAGATTCTTCCATGTCTTTTCATTGCTTGATAGCTCATTTCTTCTGCATCTTTTTTTTTTTTACAGGGACAGAGAGGGACAGACAGGAACGGAGAGAGAGGAGAAGCACCAATCCTTAGTTTTTCGTTGCCGTTGCAGCACCTTAGTTGTTCATTGATTGCTTTCTCACATGTGCCTTGACTGCGGGCCTTCAGCAGACTGAGCAACCCCTTGCTGGAGCCAGCGACCTTGGGTCCAAGCTGGTGAGTTTTTGCTCAAGCCAGATGGGCCCGCACTCAAGCTGCCGATCTCAGGGTCTTGAACCTGGGTCTTCCGCATCCCAGTCCGACGCTCCATCCACTGCGCCACCGCCTCGTTAGGCAATCGCTCATTTCTTATTTGCACTGAATAATATTTCATTGTCTGCGTGTACCAGTTTATTAATTCACCTATTGAAGGACATCTTTGTTGCTTCCAAGCTTTGGCAATTATGATTAAATCTGTTACAAACATCCGTGTGGAGGTTTTTGTGTGGACATAAGTTTTCAACTCCTTTGGGTAAATACCAAGAAGCATAATTGCTGGATCATGTGGTAAGAGTACATTTTGTTTAAGAAAGCACTAACCTGTCTTTCAAAGTGGTTGTAACATTTTGCATTCCCACTGGCTATAAATGAGTTTCTTTTGTTCTACATCCTTGCCAGCATTTGGTGTTGTCAGTGTTCCTGATTTTGGCCATTTAATAGGTATATATTAGTATCTCATCATTTTTTTTTTTTTACAGGTACAGAGAGAGAGAGTCAGAGAGAGGGATAGATAGGGACAGAAAGACAAGAACGGAGAGACATGAAAAGCATCAATCATTAGTTTTTCGTTGCCATTGCGACACCACAGTTGTTCATTGATTGCTTTCTCACATGTGCCTTGACTGCAGGCCTTCAGCAGACCAAGTCACCCCTTGCTGGAGCCAGCGACCTTGGGTCCAAGCTGGCAAGCCTTTGCTCAAGCCAGATGGGCCCGCACTCAAGCTGGCGAGCTCAGGGTCTCGAACCTGGGTCTTCCACATCCTAGTGTGACGCTCTATCCACTGCACCACCGCCTGGTCAGGCTCATCATTTAAAAAAAAAGAAAAGAAAAACGTAGCAATTAACACACTCTTTTAATTTGTTTAAATATTTTTAAGGTTTAAAATTGTTTGAAGTTCATAATTCCTGGTAGGAAAACATTACCTGAATGAATACCCTAATGTCAAACCACTGTCAAATGTTTTGCAGCTTCATTTAGGGTGGATGGTTGGGGATTCTTTTCAAAGCACCTCAGCTTTCTCCTGAGGTCAGAGGAACACTGGTTTGTATTATCGCAACAGTCATTGGGTGATACAAGTTGCTTTTCCTTCAGCAAGGGCTTTATTATTCAGATTGGAATTAAGGTTGACTTCCGAATTTGGCAGACAGTTTAGTGATGAGATTCATAACCTTTGGGCTGCTCGGATAGTTTGACATATTTGCCAGGTCTGGGCTATATCCTGGAAGGCCACCTAACTTCTGGATCCTGTGGCTACAAGAACCCCTGGATCACTGAGAATTTTGTTGATCCCATGCATTACTGCCAGACCAGGTATGCCCCCTCCCATCCAAGGCTTGCCCCCAGCAAAGCCACCTGGAAAAGAATCAAACTGAGCTCCTAATTGTGGTCTGGCTTTGTTCTCCCTCTGATCTCTCTCATGTTCCTCCTGAACCTTCTTAACCCTTCCATTCTTTCTTTGATCTCTTGCTCTTCACCTTTTCACTTTCTCTGATGTTCTGCAATTTTCTGTGCCCTTGGTTGAACTTCTTTTAGTATTGCACTAGCATCTATGTCAGTGATGGGCAATCTTTTGAGCTTGGTGTGTCAAAATTCGCGAAAAAACTGAGTATATCTCCGGTGGTGTGTCATTTTGAGAAAACGGCCTAACCGGAAGTCTCAGAACTAGACACTCTGTGCCAGAGGTCTGTTGTTTTGGCCTACAGACCTCTGGCACAGAGTGTCTACACTACAGCAAGTGTTTTATCCTCAGCTACTGCACCTGGCCGTGCCCAAGCCGTGATGTTCATGCACGGCTCATTTTGTGCACCAGTAAAAAACATATACCTATGTCTATAATTTGGAAAAGAAAATCATATTTTATTTATCACTAAAGAAGGGTTCGGTGAATGCACATAATCACTGTTTTGATTACAGTGGTTAAGTAAGGTAGCATCAGTCCTCTAACTCTGTTCTTTTCCTTTAATATTTTGTTGGCTCCTTCAATATGTTGTATGGGTTTATTGCCTCTTCATATGAACTTTAGAATCAGTATGTAATTTTCACAAAATAATTTGCTGGGATCTTGATTTGGATTGCATTAAATCTATAGTTCAAGTTGGAAAGAACTAACATCTTGACAAAATTAAGTCTTTCTATTCTTGAATATGAAATGTCTCTCAATTATTTAGTTCTTTGATTTTTTCCATCAGAGTTTTATAGTTTTCTTCATATAGATCTTGTACATATTTTGTTAGATTTATACCTAAGTTTTCGATTTTGGGGAATGCTCATTTAAATGGTGCTGTTTTTAATTTTAAATTCCATTTGTTCCTGATATATACAAAAACAATTGACATATATATTAATGTATGTATTCTGAAACCTTGCTATACTTTTTTATTAGTTCCAGGTTTTTTGTGGTTGCATTTCTTCAGATTTTTTACATAGACAATTATGCCTTCTGTGAACAAAGCAACATCACATCCTTTTATCCCCCTACCTACCTCAATACATAGCTCTAACTATGTGAAAATTTGCTTATATAACTGCAATGTTATTATAATGCCCAACTAAGTTACCCAATAATCCTTGGAAGATCAATACTGAGACTATTTTCAGATTTTCCTGATTATCTTTAAAATATTTAATTTTTCCATCTAGTCACAATCTCTCTTAAGTCTTCTTTAATCTAGAATAACCCATCTTCCCTTTTTAGTTATTTTTTAAATTACTGATTTAGAGAAAGAGAGGAAAGCAGGAGTGAGAGAGAAAGAAACATTGATTAGGTTCTTTTGTTTGCTTTTTTTTTTTTTTTTTTTTACAGAGACAGAGAGAGGGATAGATATAGGGACAGACATACAGGAAGGGAGAGTGATGAAAAGCATCAATCGTCAATTTTTTGTTGTGGTGCTTTAGTTGTTTATTGATTGCTTTTTCATATGTGCCTTGACTGTGGGGCTACAGCAGACCAAATAACCCCTTGCTCAAGCCAGTGACCTTGGGTCCAAGCTGATGAGATTTGCTCAAGCCAGATGAGCCCGCGCTCAAGCTGGTGACCTCGGGGTCTCGAACCTTGGTCTTCCACATCCCAGTCCGATACTCTATCCACTGTGCCACTGCCTGGTCAGGCTGTTTTTGTTTTTTAGTGAGGGTAGACAGACTCCCGCATGTACCCTGACCAGGATCCACCCAGCAAGCCCACTAGAGGGTGATGCTCTGGCCATCTGGGGCGCTTGCTCTGTTGCAAGCGGAGTCATTTTTTAGTGCCTGAGGTGGAAGCAATGGAGTCATCCCAGTGCCCAAGGCCAACTTGCTCTAATTGAACCATTGCCACAGAGGGGAGGGAAAGAGAGAGCCAGAGAGAGAGAAGCGAGAGGTGGAGGGGTGGAGAAGCAGATGGGCACTTCTCCTGTGTGCCCTGACCGAGAATCGGACCCTGGACATCCACACGTCAGGCTAACTACCACTGAGCCAACCAGCCAGGGCCAAAACATTGATTTGTTGTTCCACTTGTTTATGCATTCATGGGTTGATAATTATATGTGTCCTGACTGGGGATTGAATCTGCAACCTTGGCATATCAGGACAACATTCTAACCAACTGAACTACCAGGCCAGGGTCCCTTTTTAATTCTTTATGTCATTGACTTGTTGAAGAAACATGTTTATTTGCTCTGTAGAGAACATCCTACATTCTGGCTTTGTCTCTGCTTTTGCATTCAACTTGTTCCTCTATACACCATATTTCCTGTAAATGGATGTTGTCAATAGTATATTTTTAGTGTTTTAAAAAGGTAGGTAACAGCCTGAATCCGCAGTGGTGCAGTGGATAGAGCATTGACCTAGGACACTGAGGACCCAGGTTTGAAACCACGAGGTCACCAGTTTGAGCGCAGACCCATCCAGCTTGAGCATGGGCTTACCAGCTTGAGCACAGGGTCACTGGCTTGAGCCCAAAGGTTGCTGGCTTGGACTAAGGTTGCTGGCTTGGGCCCAAGGTCACTGGCTTGAGCAAGGAATCACTCCCTCTGCTGGAGCCCCCCAGTCAAGGCACATATGAGAAAGCAATCAATGAACAACTAAGGAGCTGCAGCAAAAATGGATGCTTCTCATATCTCTCCCTTCCTGTCTGTTTGTACCTATCTGTCCCTCTCTATGTCTCTTTCTGTCTCTGTCACAAAAGAAAGAAAGAAAGAGAGAGAGAGAGAAAGAAAGAAAGACAAATAAAAGGTAGGTAACATAGGGTGGGCAGGAAATAAGGTTTCTTTGGCAGGAAAAGCATGAAGTGAGTTATGAATGGCTCCATCTTTTAAAACAGTTATTTTTCTATAGATCATTTTATGTGAAGAAGTTTGGAGATCCCATGTGAGGAGTCCTTGTTCTCTACCTATACAGCCATCAACGATAATAATACTTCACATTTATATTCAAAGTGTTCTCACATAGCTCATTTAATTTTGGTAGCTGCTTACTGACACAGAGTACAGATGATAGTTTCTTCATTTTGAAGATTATGCGACCCTGGCCAGTTGGCTCAGTCCGGCATGTAGATGTCCTGGGTTCAATTCCCTGTTGGGGCACACAGGAGAAGTGCCCATCTGCTTCTTCACACCTTCCCCTCCTCTTGCTTCTGTCTCTCTCTCTCTCTCTCTCCCCTTCCTGAAGCTATGGCTGTATTTGTATGAGTTGACCCCGGGCACTGAGGATGGCCCCAAGGCCTCCTCCACAGGTGCTAAGAAGAGCTCAGTTGCTGAGCAACAAAGCAACACCCCAGATGGGCAGAGCATCACCTCCTAGTGGGCTTGCTGGGTAGATCTTGGTTGGGGTGCATGTGGAAGTCTGTCTCTGCTTCCCCGCCTCACACTGAATTAAAAAAGAAAGGATTATGCAACTGAAGCTCAAGGGAAGTAGTGGAAATGGTGTGGAAAAACAGTTTCTGATTCCAAAGGCCTTTCTGTCTCTTTGTGCTGTTTCCCTTCCATCAGCCCTGGGTGTTCCCAACTACCCTCACTACCATCAAAGGTGGGTTTTGGGCCATGTACATAGTTCACTGAGGCAGATATAACCTTTCTGTAACTGAGTTCTCAGAGAATATGCAAAATGAGAGAAGTGAGCAAATTCATGTTTGTTTAACAGTCAAATGCATAACCAGACTGAGTGAGAGGTTATATCATGTAACAGATAAGAGCCTCTTTAAGCCCTACTGAATGTGGGCAGGTTTAGGATCTGTCAGGAAAGAATTTCTGGGGTAGGTGGAGGTTAAGGATTGGACAGTTCAGGTGTCTGGAGCAGCTTGGGAGAATATGGAAACAGCCAGGCAATGGGCAGAGAGAGGAGCTGGGAATAGAGCAAGACTGGGAGGCAGGAGAGTCAGAGGCTACTTAAGGGGAGAGAGGGAGGAGAGGTCCTGTGGTTAGAATGAACTGCAGTGGCTTGTCAGAGCAAGTGAGAATGTGCTCTTGTGCTCTCAGCTGGATGGAGGCCTGCCTAAAGGAGGAGCTCCCTTCCCCGGTGGAGCTGGTAGAGAGCCTTCAGAATGGAGTGCTGCTGGCCACGGTGGGCCACTGTTGTGCAGCATCTGTGGTTCTCTTGAAGAAGATCTATGACATGGAGCAGCTGAGGTACCAGGTAGGGAATAGAGGTTTCTGCCTTCCAACTTATTCCTCTCAGACTACCCCTTCTTCTCAAAGCTGTGTGAGTAGAGTGGCCATATATTTTATTGTCCAAACCTGGATATTTTTGAAGATGAAAAAGGTGCTACTAATCATTGCACTGGAACAACAGTTATCAATTGGTGTCTCCCAGCCAGACCATGTGCATTATCCTTAGCTGCAAGGGACACTTGACAAGTGGGCTTTGAGTTACCCCTGATAGAAAAACTTCTAAGAAGACTTTTCTACCCACAACCTACACGCAGAGGCTTGTGGTCTTTGCCTCCTGAAGGTATTTCCTGGACACACTGCCCCTTCTTTGTGCCCTGGCTAGCCTAACCTGCCTCTCCTTCCTGTCCTACTTCTGCAGTCCCGTTTTTAGGATGCCTTTCTAGATTGTTAGTCCTAGTCCTGTGCCACCTTTTTCAAATGTCCATTCCTGGTGGTTTCTGTTGGTCTGTGTGTGTCTGTCTTGGGAGATGAAAAGTCCAAGTGGAGGGTCCTCTGGCTTCTCCAGCCACTTGAAAATCTGAACAGTGGTCTGGCTTTGCGCATAGGGAACCCTGAGAACTGTGGAAATAGATTCTCTTCTCTTTCTTTTCCTTTCAGGCAACTAGCTTGCATTTTCATCAAACTGACAACATGAATTTTGGCTCTCTGCAATAGCCCACATCGGTCTGCCTTCAGTAACAATGAGCCTCAAGATTGAGGTTTATCTTTACTATTCACCAGCCAACCCCCTCCCCAACTCTCACCACACACTAATTTATCATTCTGGGACCTTTAGCCTTTATCTCATGTGTTTTCTTTTTTGTTTTTGTTTTTTGTTGTTGTTTTATATTTTTCTGAAGTGAGAAGTGGGAGGCAGAGAGACAGACTCCTACATGAGCCCAACCGGGATCCACACGGCATGCCCACCAGGGTGGCAATGCTCTGCTCATCTGGGGTGTTGCTCCATTGCAACAGGAGCCATTCTAGCACCTGAGGTGGAGACCATGGAACCATCTTCAGTGCCCGGGCCAACTTTGTTCTGATGGAGCCTTGGCTGCAGGAGAAGAGATAGATAGAGAGGAAAGAGAGGGGGAAGGGTAGGGAAGCAGATTGGTGCTTCTCCAGTGTGCCGTGGCTGGGAATCGGACCTAGGACTTCCATATGCTGGGCTGACACTCTACCACTGAGCCAACCGGCCAGGGCCCTCCATGTGTTTTCTAAACTAAGTTAATCTAAGAGTTCAAGTTCCTTGAGGCTATGTCTTTGAACCATGTTATTTGGTCTTTGTCTCCACTTCCCTGTGGGTAAAAAACAGGAGGTGAAGGCTCCCTGGCTCAAGTTTATTGTTCCCATTAGGCAGTGAGACCCCTGTGTAAAGCAGGTGATGGGGTATGTTGGCAGCCATCTTTCCACTGGAATTTCATAGTGTAAAGCAAGGGCACACCACATCGCTAGGTGATAGACTGGAAGCCTAGGCCCCAAACGCCAACTAGATACATGCTGCATGTCCTCTTTGAATTTCAATTGTCTTTTCATCTACAAAATATGTTTAGTGCCTGACTAGTGGTAGCACAGTGGACAGAGTATCAACCTGGGACACTGAGGACCCAAGTTCAAAATAGCAAGGTCACCAGCTTGAGCATGGGCTCATCTGGCTTGAGCATAGGCTTGCCAGCTTGAGTACAGGGTTGCCAATTTGAGTGTGGGATTATTGACATAATCGCATGGTCACTGGCTTAAGCCCAAAGGTTGCTTGCTTAAAGCCCAAAGTCACTGGCTTGAGCAAGCGGTCACTGGCTTGACTTGAGACCCCAGTCAAGGCACGTATGAGAAGCAATCAATGAACAACTAAAGTGATGCAACTACAAGTTGGTGCTTCTCATCATCTCTCTCCCTTCCTATCACTCTCTCTCTCACTTAAGAAAAAAAAAAAATAGGGACAGTAATCCCTGCCCTGCCTATCTTATAAAGTTGACTGGAGGATCCCATGGTCTGTGTGAATTTTCTTTTTGAATTGTAGAGCTATACAAATAAGGCATGATAGGATTCTACAATGTATGATTTCTTTCTGCTTTTTCTTCATTGTAAAAGGGAAGTATAAGACAAGGATATAACAGTAAAGAAAGACACTGTGGTGGGAGGCAGGTGCAATAGAGGCCATGTGTCCTCAGTGCGGTCAGAATGCTTAGATCTCTAGATTTGCTCATTTTTATGAATCTAAAGTAACCAAGAGGTCCTGAGGTTAGACCTAATTATAATTGTCAAGTGGCATGGAAAGCCATGCTTGGGGTAACTCAATTTCTCTTATGCCTCTGGCTCGGAGACAAGGATGACAACATACATACTCTGATCCCTTTGTGGTCCTTGGCAATGTATGTCTTACTGGGCCCTGTGTGGGAACATGGACAGCTCCCTAGCATGCCATCTTTCTGGCAAGAGTCCAGTGTGAGGGGCACAGGCTGATTATGTCTATAGGATGAACAAGGGGCTCATTTCTCCTGGAATATATGACCTGCATTCTATAACCTTGATATCCTTGTATAGTGTTTGGTTAATCTGGGGCTGTGTGTCTGTAACTGTGTCTTGGCTAATGGCTTTCTTTTACACTGGGCTGGCTGTAAATGGTTAAGGAGACTGACCTAGAAGTCCCAGGCAATGAAGGAGCACACACCCAGGTTGGAGAGGAAGACCCATTACTTATCCCCTTCTCCCTATATCTGGTGGTGCTTTAAGGTCTCTAAAGGCAGTAATTGCTGGTTTCCCCTCCAGACCTTCTTCCCGAAGACCACAGACATCTATGACAAAAAGAACATGCCCCGAGTGATCTATTGCATCATCTGCTCAGGTGAGAGACCACAAATTTCTGTCATCCTGGTTGCTCTAGGTGGACACAACCAACAATTGACAGAAACAAATGCTGCAGCAGGAATGATGGAGGGTAGACTACAGGGAGATCACCTCAGTAGAGTAAGGTTTTATATTTGTGTAATTGTGTTTAGATTTATGTGTATGTTTGTAGGACATTTATGCATGACCTGTGTGAGTGAAGAAAAAGAGCAGCAATGAAAAGGTCTTCAGCTTGTGAATGGGGTACATAGGACCTATTAAGAGCAACTTAGTGTGAATGGTGAAGGCTCTTTGGTTCTCCTCAGAGCCAGTTATCAGCAACCAGTTGGCTAAATCATAGAAAGTGATTGACCAGTTCCTGTGTCCAACACATTGTCACTTTCTGACTTTATTTCCCATGTCCTTTCAAGTCTCTAGGCCTTGCCTCAGTGGGTCTCTGTTCACTATGCCTTCCCACACTCCATCTCCACCCAGTGACCTGCTGTTGCAGTGTGCTGTTATCTGTGAAGCCTTCCCAATACCCAGATCTCCACAGCATCTTTTCTTTTTAAATTATTTATTGAATTTAAAGAGAGGAGAGGGAGGAGAGAGACAAACATTGATTTATACTTAAGCCATTTATACATTCATTGGTTGATATTTTTTTATTAATCTTTTTTAGAGAGAGAAACATTGACTTATTGTTTCAGTTATTTATGCATTCATTGGTTGATTCTTGTATGTACCCTTATCGGGGATCAAACCTATGTCAGGACAACACTAACCACCTGAGCTACATCCACAGCATCTTACTTCTTTTTTATAGCACTGGCTTTGGATTGACTTCCAATAAACATCTCATTCTATAGATTGGGGTCACTTAAGGGCAGGTACTGAGTGGTCTTAATTTCCAGGTCCCTGAAATGTCTCCAACAAACCCACTTTGGGCAGCATGTCAAAATGAATAGGTTC
Organism: Rhynchonycteris naso; assembly: GCA_037038555.1. Lineage (NCBI taxonomy): Eukaryota > Metazoa > Chordata > Mammalia > Chiroptera > Emballonuridae > Rhynchonycteris > Rhynchonycteris naso. The sequence continues at coordinate 183,572,232 of CM072996.1, read as the reverse complement.
GAATGCCTTCTTCCATTCTTTTCCAGTCCTTTCCTCTTCCAGCTTGGATTGGCTCCTCAGATACATGATCTGTATGGGAAAGTGAAATTCACAGGTAAGCCAATTTTCTTCCCCAACCACTGCAGTTCTAGGCCGTCTCCTGGGCGTTCTGGGCCTGATGAAGGGTACCTGTGTTATCATTGCAGCTGAGGAACTCAGCAACATGACCTCTGAACTCGCTAAATATGGCCTTCATCTGCCTGCCTTCAGCAAAATTGGGGGTATCCTGGCCAATGAGCTCTCGGTTGATGAGGCTGCATGTAGGGACTAGGCTCTGCCCTGCTAGGGGTAGGCTTAGTGAGACTTGGGGGACGCTGAGCCTCATAGCCCTCAGGTGGCTTCTAGATACCTCGCATCCACAGGCAGGGCCATCAGGCTACCTGGTTTGCCTGGCCCTTGTGAATGGAAAAGTGGTTATGTCACAGAGTGCCTTGCAGCTGTTCTGGCCTTCTGATCTTGTTTCCATGCCCCCTCCCAGACCGTACAGCTATTCTTTTCATCAGTGAGGCAGTAGAGTGAGGGGTGGTTGAGGACACCCTGGCTGCCTTGCAGAATCTCAGTGCTCTGCTGGGGAATCTTTGAGAACCTCTGGCAGCCATCTACCAGGAGCTGCTGGCTCAGGCCAAGATGGAGAAAGCTGCTAATGCCAGGACCTGTGTAAGGAGGAATTTTGGAGTGCAGGGGTTGAAAAGCTGGGTGTCTTGGAAAATCTTGAGTGAAACCAGGACTCCTATCTACTTTGTTTCTAGGTTCCAAAGTTGTGTAGAGAAACTAACTTGTCAGTTATTTTAGAGAAATAGGAGAGGAACTTAGAAAAATAATGAGTGTTCAAAGATAAGATAGGAAAAGAAGTTCTTGAGGGAGAGACTATGGAACATAGAACTGGATGAAATTAGATTGGAGATTCCAAAGGTTGGTTTGACTTAACTATGCCAGGGGGTTGGATCCCACAATTTCCCCAGATTCCTTCCTACTGGGCTGACTTCTGGCCTGGGGAAGGCCTGCAGAAGAAGAAATAGGTATAGACCAAGAAGAAGGAGAAGGAGAAGATCAAATTAGTTTTCCTAGGTCCCCTTCTTAATGTAGTATTTGCAGGATGATGGAGACGGCCAGGACATCTAAGACTGCTACCTAACTCAGGCTGAAATCCAGGGCAACATCAACCATGTCAATAGTAAGAGAGTTTAGGGGGGTCTTAGGGGAATGCTCTTAGGCTGTGCTCCTACATTGATAGGTTTGGGGATGCTTCTCAGGCCAGAAGGCCTATGGCCTCAGTGGGGCCAACCCTTGTCTCAGGTAAAGATCAAAGTCAAGGCAGTGTGTAGAGCAAGGTTCTATTTTATAGCTCTCAATGTCTGTCAAGGAGGCTTCTGTTTGAATGGAGACCCATGGAGAGGCTGAAGAGGGGGATGTGGAGAATGATGGGAAGGGGGAGATCAGTGCAGGAGAGGCTGCTTAAAAGCAAAGAGTGAGATGGGAAGGCTTTGCAGATCAAGCTTCAGAATTTGGGCTGGGTCATTTGGGCCCCAGGAACTTGGGGCCAACAGGAAGAGGGCAGACTTCTAGGACTTTTTGGGAGTGGTGGCAGGGGCCTTTCCCATGTTGTCCATTATGAAAACTTGTCTGTTTCAGTTCATGGGTCCTTAAAAGTTGTTGATGATGCCCTGGAAAGACAGAGCCCCGAAGCCTTGCTTGAGGCCCTTTAAGACCCTGCCCTGACCCTACGAGGAGTGAGGAGGGATTTTGCAAACTGGTATCTGGAACATTTGAGCTCAGACAGAGAGCAGAAAGCACAGGTTAGGCTCTATGACTTGCTACCTCTGTGTGACTATAGAATGGGGGAGGACCTCTTACTTAGGTGTCAACTCTTTGTATCAGTAAGTGAAGTGCTGACTGCACATTTAAATGGTTAAATCACCTCAAAGCCTAATGGACTAGCCAGTGGTCCGCAAACTCATTAATCATCAGAGCCAAATATCAACAGTACAACAATTGAAATTTCTTTTGAGAGCCAAATCTTTTAAACCTAAACTATATTGGTAGGTACATTCCTCATCAAGGTAGCGCCCACACATGGTATTTTGTGGAAGAGCCACACTCAAGGGGCCAAAGAGCCACATGTGGCTCGTGAGCCGCAGTTTACTGACTAGGGGACTAGACTGATTAGCTTCTGTTGTCTGAGAGTCTCTCAAACTGAATGGGAGACCTATGGGCAGTTTAATAGGCAGTGTTATGCTCCCCTATTGCTGAATTGGGACCTCAATTTAGTAATCTTATTGTCAGTGCTGTTGACTTTCTCTCTGACATTCTTTGTATTTGTGTTGCCTGTGTGGTTATTTCACATGCTTGCTGGGTAGTAATGAGCCAGAGGTTAGAGCTGGGTTAATAGGGATGGGTGGGCCAGGCTAGTGTGCCTGAGTGGGAGAGGTGGGACTGATGATGGGAGATTAAATGCATGGGATCAGGGAGCTCATGTTGGCAGCTCACTAAGCATGGTTATAGCTCCCAGAGGACTCTTTTCTACTGCATCTCTTCCTCTTCCAGGAGCTGGGCCTAGTGGAGCTTCTAGAAAGGGGGGAGGTTCAAGCTGGTGTGGCTGCTCCCAACATGAAGGGTGATCAGGAACAAGCCAGTAAGTCATCTCCAGGCTGAGGTTTCGCCTGGATGTATCATAGACTTTTGGAAGAGAATATAACCCTTTGCTAGTTTCTGTGTAGTACAATGCAAACTGCTGCCTGGTTTTCCAGCTTGGCAAGTGACTTCTTTCTCTTCTCACATAGTATGCTCTATTGGCTGCCTAGAGGGACACTACAGGTTAGTTCATTAAGGCCTTTGAGATAATGACGGTCCTGCATAGGGCTCTCTACTCCTGGGGCAAGCAGTTTTATTCTAGGTACCTCCCCTATATTTTAATAGCTTCTACCTGTTAGGGTTCTTTTGCCTTCTGAAATGTGATCTTCCTGATGCAATGACAGCAATACACTGTGGGTATATTTGTTCCCTTATTGCATTCCAGTAACTTGTGTGCTCCTTGATGCCAGGACCCATACCAACTTAGTGTTTTATAAGCCCCGGTGTTTCCAAACTAAAATTACATTGATGCACCACGGCTCCACCTAGGAGCTGGTTTATTCCTCTGTGCTGTCATCAAGATTTAAGTCCCGCTAAAACCTCCTGACTAACCTCGTTTTTGTTATGCTCCATAGCCTACTGTCGATCTGGTGCTCACCACCTTAGGAACTCACCTCTGTCATGACAGCCACTTCATGTTACCTGCTAAGCTACTCACCTTCTAGTCCTAACATTGCTTCTTCTAGAACCTCTTCTTAAAATGAGCCAGCTTTGTCTTCCTCTGAACATTTAGAAACACACGTTAAACTTAGCAGAATAGTCTTTTAGAGTAGTTAAGCCTGACTGGTGGTGGCACAGTGGATAGAGCATTGACCTGGGACACTAAGGACCCAGGTTGAAGACCCCTAGGTCATCAGTTTGAGCATCTAGGAGCCCATGTTTGCTCACTTGATCCCAAGGTCACTGGCTTGAGCAAAGGGTCACTGGCTCAGCTGGAGCTCCCTGGTCAAGGCCCGTATGAGACTTAATCAATGAACAACTAAAGTGCTGCAACTACGAGTTGATGCTTCTCATCTGTCTCCTTTCCATCTTTCCTTCCTCTCTCTCTCTCAAAAAAAAAAGAGTAGTTACAAAGCCATTTTCTCTCAGAGATCCCCAGCAGAACCAAATTGGCCAAGAGAGTAGAAATGGCGCTTAATGACCAACCTGTGCAGCCTCTGTTCTTTCTCCCCTGTAGTGCTCCAGGCTGTGCAGAGGATCAACAAAGCCATCCAGAAGGGAGTAGCAGCTGCCACGGTGAAGGAGCTGATGTGCTCTGCAGCCCAGCTGCCTCCTGTGTACCCCTTTGCCTCAGCTGTGTACTAGCAGGAGCTGGCAGTGCTCCAGCAGCAGCAGCAGGGGGTGAGTCCCAGAAATATGGGGTCTTGCTCTCAGGTTTCCAAGCTGCTAGAGAGATCAGGCAGTCATCCCAGAGCATCCTCTGAGGGTACTCTGAGATGCTGGTAGAAATTAGAGGAGGAAGGAGGGTGAACAGCCTTGCTGCCTGAGTATAGAATAATAGCCAATACCCTTGAGCAAAAACTGCTTTGCACACTCATTTAATCCATAAAAGAACCTTATAAGATAAATATTATTTCTATTTTAGAGAGGAGGAGACTGAGATGCAGAGGTTGAGTAACTTTCCCAACACAGGTGTAACTGGCAGTGCAGAGTGTAACTACTCTGCTGTCCCGCTTCACCCCAGTGCAGATAGCTTCCCTTACAGTGGGCTGACAGGGCCTGCCCAGTAGGTTAGAGCAGAGTTTTTTAACCTTCGGTTCACCAGAAATTTTATGCTGGCCACAAGAAAGTTAACCACCATGATATTGTATGATGATTATAGAGTTTATAATTATTGGGTGTTTTCAACCAGTGGTTGAAAAACACTGTGTTAGAGGGGCTATACAGAGAAACAGCGAGGGAAGAGTAGAAGACTTAAGAGGAATATTACTTCAGACCAGGGAAATAAAGGGAGAAGACCTAGGGGTTAGTCTGAGAAGGCTTCCTGGAAGAGTGAAAGAGACTCATACCCTCAGCAAGTGTTTATGGAGCATTGACTCCAGGCACAGCTCTCATGCAGGACACAGTCTCAACACAGGAGACTCTAGCACAAGCATCAAATAAGGACTAAGGTAAAGCATAGTGACTAAGAATGTGGACATTCAAGCAAGGCTGCCTGATTTCAATTTTACTCTGCTACTTCCAGCCAAATGAACTTGGGCAAGTTATTTACCTTCTCTGTTCCTCAATTTATATGTAAAATAGGAACAATAATAAAGTTCATGAAATTGTTGTAAGGATTAAACAAGTTAATATGTGCTTAGGAATGAGTCTGGCATGTAAATTTGAGTCATTAGTATTATTATTACTATTATTCTCCACATTCTGTTTGTAGAAGACAGGAAGGGCATTCTGGACAGAGGGAAAGAGCATTCGCAGATGTTTGAAAAGGCGGAGGGCTGCTGGGTAGGGAAGTGAGGCCCGGGCAATTGGGGTATGTGGAGGTACCCACTTTATCTTTCTGTCCGTGTGCCCAGGGCCTAGTTCAGTTCTCAGTGTGTGAAAGGAACAAGAAAGGAGCTGTCAGAGCTCACTGGTTGAGTGTGGACCCTGGAATCAGGCATCTAGGTTTAACTTAAATTACTTGATTATGGGCTCATCTATGAAATGAAAAATTAATGTTACCTACCTATCTTATTATGAAATTAAATGATGATGTATTTGAAATATGTATACATTGAGCACATAGAAGCATTCTCAAATATTAAGTATGATTGTTAGTGAATAAGCTTTTGATATAGAGACTCTGGGGTACAGCAGAGTCTTAGGACCAGGATGGCAGGTAGGTCCCAGACTCTTTACCAACCCTCCCCCTGTTATAGGAGCTTGGCCAGGAGGAGCTCTTCGTGGCCATGGAGATGCTCTCAGCTGTGGTCCTGATTAACCAGGCCTTAGAGGACAGGGATACCAGTGGCTTCCGGAGCAGTCTAGTGAACCCCGCCACAGGCCTGGCTGAGGTGGAAGGCAAAAATGCTCAGCAGTAAGAAAGGTTTAGCCCTATATTGAGAGTGAGGAAATGGAGGGAATGTAGCTAAGACTGTGAGTTCTACTCAGAGACCAGTCTTCTGCATGATGACCTGTTCTTCCTAGGAGTGGGTGGGAGCACAATCATTCTCTCCTCCATTAATCATTTTTGGATCGCAAAGATTTGAGTACTCACTTATGTGCTAGATACTGTTCTACGTGCTAGAAAACAAAAGAAAGTTCTACTCTCTTCAAGTTTAGATGCTAGTGGGGGAAGGCAGAACAAAAATAAACATGCCAGATAATTAGAAAAGAAGAGCTATGGTGTAAAAGAATGGCACTAGGGATAAGAGTGGGAATAAGGGAGGGGTGGTTTGTCATTATGGAAGGCGTCTTTGGTAAGGGGTCATTTTGAGAGGGACCTATAGGGCATAAGTGATTGCCATGAGGCTGTCAGGGGCACAAGCCCTGACATGTGTGCTTGGTGTATTCAGAGCACACCAGGAAGCCACTGGACAGAGTGGAGTGAAGATGGGAGAGTGGTAGGAGATGAAGTAGCATAGGCCAGAGAACATAGGCTCTGGCTTTTACTCTAGTGAGGAAGGAATCCAGAAGAAGAGGGTTTTGAGCAAGGAGGGAGATAATTTGACCTATTTTTAATAGGATCACCTTGGTTTCTGTGCTTAGAATTGACTACAGGTTAGAAGGGGAGAAGCAGAAAGACCTGTTAGATGTCTGTTGGAGTAATCCAGGCGGAAGTGATAGAGGCTTGGTCTAGGGCAGTAGCAGTAGAGGTTGTGAAAAGAAGTCAGATTTGCAATATATTCTGAAAGCTGAGCTGACAGGATTTGCTTATGTAGTGGATAGGAGATGTGAGATAGAGTGGAGTCAGATATGACTGTCAGATTTTTGGCCTCTGAGATTGGAGTGAATACTCCAGCTGGAGATGGAAAGGACTATGGGATATTCAGGTTGAAGAAGGGGATCAGGAGATCAGCTATGAGCTGTTGGGCTTGGGGTGCTTATTAAGCATTCACATAGATGTGCCAACAGGGCAGCTGGGATTTATGAATGGGCTGTAGGTGTGCTTTGGGGAATTATTAGAAATCTGGTGTTTTACCCTGGCAGGCAGGCTCAGTGGATACAGTGTTGTCCCAGCATATGGACGTTCTGGGTTCAATCCCTAGTCAGGGCGCACATGAGAAGTGACTATCTGCTTCTCTCCCCCTTATTTCCCTTTCCCCCTTCTCTCCTTCTCCCTCTCCCACAGCCAGTGGCTTAATTGGTTCAAGCATCAGCCCCAGATGCTGAGGATAGTTTGGTTGGTTCGAGGGTCAGCCTCAGGTGCTCAAAATAGCTCAGCTGATTTGAGCATTGGCCCAAGATGGGTGTTGCTGGGCATATCCCAGTCGGGATTTCCCCTCTGCTCACTTAAAATAAGAAAAAATCCAGTGTTTCAAGCCATTAGGTGAAATGAGATCAGGTAGGACATAGGGAGAGGAGGGCTTGAGGCTGAGCCTCGGGATACTCCAGTACAGGGGTCCCCAAACTTTTTACACAGGGGGCCAGTTCACTGTCCCTCAGACCATTGGAGGGCCGGACAAAAAAAAATACTATGAAAAAATCCCTATGCATACAGCACATATCTTATTTTAAAGTAAAATAACAAAATGGGAACAAATACAATATGGAAAATAAAGAACAAATAAATTTAAATCAACAAACTGACCAGTATTTTAATGGAAACTATGGGTGTGGATGCATCCTGTGCGCCTCTCACTGACCACCAATGAAAGAGGTGCCCCTTCCGGAAGTGCGGCGGGGGCCGGATAAATGGCCTCAGGGAGCCGCATGCAGCCTGCGGTCCATAGTTTGGGGACCCCTTCTCCGCTATTTAGAGGTCAGGGAGGAAGCAACAGAGGTGGGTTAGAAAGAACAGCCAATGATGTGAGAAGAGAACCAAGAGACTGTGATATCCTGTAGGCCAGGTGAGGAAAAGAGTTTAGAGGTTTCCCCTGACTCCTGGGGATGCACTTGTTGCTCACCTTGCCAGTTACTTTGACACTCTGGTAAAGCTGCGACAGGTGCGTGGAGTGGATGAGGACTTCTTGAGCTGGAATGATCTACAGACCACTTTGAGTCAGTTCAACAGCCAGGTCCAGGAAAAGATCAATCGTGAGTGGAGCCTGGAGATGGGGGAGGATGGCCCAGCCTAGGTAGTCCTGTCTTAGCCATAAGACTGGGCCCTCTGCCCACCTCACCTAGATCTCTTTCCTAGAAATCCTCACAGTCAGCCTCATCAATGAGGCTCTGAACCAGGACAGCCCTGAGAAGACCTTATCTGCCCTGATGCTTCTGTCAGCTGGCCTGGACAATATCAGCTTCCCTGTTACCTTTCGATACCATATCCTCCTCATGGCAGCCAAAAGGCAGAAGGCCTAGGTGAGGTTTGGGCTGGCTGGGTTGGTCACCAGAGCAGGGAGAACATCCCTTGTGGGTAGGGCTGTGCCCAGTATGCATCAAAGAAGAACCCCAACCTGATGGACACAGTCCCTTCTGGGGGTAAGGGGCAGGAGGTGGGAAAAGGTGGCCCCATGGCCAGGGCACTGGACAGAGCTCTAGCTGCCAGCACAGAGAGAATGGTGGGGGCCTTATGCGTGGGAAGAGGAAAAACCTGGGATGGACATGTCCTGCTCTGACATTAGTGACCACGTGACCTCCAGCAAATCTAATGTCTTTGAGCTCCACTTATTCATCTATTAGTTACTACATGCCCTGGTCCTAATTCACCTCCTAGAAGGGGGTAAAAATAAAATGAATTGAATAATGTGGCACACATAATCTTTCCAATACCTTGTGAGATAGAGAAGTTTGGGAAGGAGAAGGCGAAGGTTGGGATCAGGATTGGCCTGAGAAGGTATGAGTTGTGGCATAGGGTAATGGGGAGTAGGGGCAGGTAGGTGGAGCCTTCAGTGTTGGCTCTCTCTGGACATGGCTCAGCCACAAAGGCAAGGAAGCGAGCTGTTGACAGGGTAATGGATACTGAGGTAAGTTTGGGTTGGTGCTGGGGATGCTGTGGTCAAGTTGAATTGATGTTGGGCCAGCCTGAAAACATGGTAGGAAGGAACCTTTGGAGGGCAGCAGTCCCAGAGAGCCAAATGGCTATTCCTAGGCAGGGCAGGAGGAAGGGAGTGGAGACTGCTGTCCTTGTGGCTCCCAATGTCAGCTGCAGTTGGGTTCTCCTGGGTGGCTAAACCTAGGAACCAGGGAAACCACCCTGGACTTCTCCTATCTCTCTCAATTTCCCAGAGGACAAGAGCTGTTCTTTGGCTGGAAGAGATCCACCAGGAAGTGGTTAGAGCCAACCAGGACACAAATGCAGCTCAGAGGAGTAAATGGGCTGGGTAGGGGGCAGCTGGGGTGAAGGAGGAGGAAGGACCTGTAGGCTCAGCAGTAGCCCAGATAATCAGGCAGCCTCTCCAGTCACCTCTATCTCCCTTTGAACCTCTGTTGGAAAGTAGACCAAAATCAGAATAGGAGGGTTGCTGCTTGGCCCCATAGGATGGATTTCCCAGCAGTCACTGGGCAAGACAACCTCAGGAGCTGAGAGTGCAATGTCTACCCACTGCTTCCTTCTGTGTGAGTGCTTTCCTCTACACTGTGACTATGTGAAATGAGGTGGGGCCAAAAACTCATCTTATTTGCTACTGGTAGCTTGTTTGGTTTCCAGCAATCAACTCTGGCTAAAGAATGTTTAGTCTTGAGAGGAAAGAAGAGGGATTGGTTTGGAGGAAAAGTATGTAGGATCAGTACCAGTAGACACAAACATGTTAGTCTGTGTCTGGAATCCTGATGTCCATCTGTTTGTGAGTGACTAGAAGGCAGGTGCTACATCAACTACCTCTACTTCTTGGATTTTGTTCTCCTAAAAAACTTTCCTGAGGCCCTGGCCATGTAACCCAGTTGGTTAGAGTGTCATTCTGACATGCCCAGTCAGGGCACATACAAGCATCAACCAATGACAATATGAATAAGTGAAATAACAAGTCAATGTCTGTCTGTCTGTCTCTCCCCCCACTTCCTTCCTTTCTCTATGAAAAAAAATCAGTAAATTAAAAAAAGAATAAAAAGATAATTGTCCTGAGGTTCTGTACTCTATATCCTGCCTTTGACCTTCTGTACAAGCTGACTTCCCTTTTACCCAGCCCAGCCCCAGGCTGTCTTCCTCCAGGAAGCCTTGCTTGACTGCTATCTTTTCTTCCAAGTACAGTTGCATACTGCTTCTCTTCATTTGTCTGCATTCATCCTGGGATGTTCCCTGTCCTCTCCATCATACAGGGTGTTTTTTATGTCCTCTGAATCCCTCCCCAGTAGACAGGACAAGGTCCATGGGAGGGACTCAGAGAAGGATTGACCGCTCCTTTTTGATGCTCCTGCCAGTGGCTCTTTGTGTGGCTGCCATCAATCAGGCCATTAAGGAGGGCAAAGCAGCCCAGACAGAGCGGGTGCTAAGGAGCCCCACTGTGGCTCTCGAGGAGTAGTTTCTGAGTGTGCCGATGGCTACCAGTGAGTCCTGGAAGGCATCATGGCAAAGAAGAGGTGCCCAGGTAGTGCCCTCGCCTGACCTTTGACCTCTGCCTGTCCTGTCTTCCTCTTGCCTTCTCTGCTTACTTGGCTTCTGCTTAGGGGACACAGCTTTCTGGGTTCAACATGGCATGAAGGATGGCACTGCCTACTACTTCCATCTACAGACCTTCCAAGGGACCTGGGAGCAACCCCCTGGCTGCTGCCTCAACAGGTCCCACCTGACTCGGGAAGAGATCCAAGTTGGCAGGGTCTCTGCAAGGGTGGGGACCATGGATGAGGGACCCCTGTGAGAGAGGCTCTGCCCCAGCAGGGTATCAGAGGGTTTCTCTCCTTCCTTCACAGTCAACTGTAACTAAGGTCACTGCTGGTCATGACCACCAACATCTCTGGAAGGCCAATGTTGGCTTGGTCGTCCAGCTTCAGGCCCTGTTCTGTGGCTTCCTGGTTCAGCAGAAATTTGCTGAGCATTTGTACTTTCTGAGAAACTGGCTTCCAGCAGTCATCAAGATCTAGGTGATAGGCTCTAGCCTTCTCAGTCTTCAGAGCCTGGAGTTAACTGAGTTTCATGGTTCCCTCTCTACTTTCTATTTTGCTGAGTAGGGTTGGGATGATCTTTTGGCATCTGAACATACTAGTTAAAAGCATGGATTCTGGGCCCCGGACTACTTGGATTTGTATCCCAGCTCTATCACTTATGACAAGTGACTTTGTTTCTTTATCTGAAAAATAGGAATTTGTAAATTGTAACACCCAATTTACGGGGTTGTGAGGATTCAGTGAGATAATGTCTAAAATGCTTATAAGCAGTGCCTGGCATATAGCCAATAACATGGCATAAGTGCTAGTTACTGTCACCACCATCACTGAGGGTATGAAATCTGACTGTGGGCTTCCCCATGGGGATAGTGGAATAAGATTTAGGGAGACATTAGGATTTAGACACCAGGAGGCCTCCCAACCAGAAGAGAAGTGAAGAGAGGGTGGTGGTTAAACAGAAGAGGGTGGAATATCTCTTAGGGAAAGGACTTCTGCTCTTTCTCTTCAGCTGGTCTTTTCCAGTTTTATTCTTACCACCTGTGGCTGGTGCAGTGTGGCCTCTAAGATTGACCAACAAGTAACTAGGACATGAGGCCAACCAGAAAGATAGGCATCAGGTGCGGGCACTTTATAAGCCAGGAATGATAGGAATTGAACATAGAACTCCCAGGTAGATGCAGTCTGGAGGGTTTCATGGAGATGTTGGCAGTGTAAAGATATTTTATTAGACATCTCTGAATGCCTCATATCTGCAAAGGCTGTAGTTTGGCAAGGGTGGGAGATGGGTGTGAGATACAGCTGATTGATCACATCTCTTCCCCTCGCAGGAACTGGAATGTAGCTGATGTTAAACGTTGTGATAGTATACACAAAGACAACTCCAGAGCATCCTAGTGAGACAGATGCACTGACTGAGACTGGCAAATGAACCTCAATTATGGATTATGATCTGGGTCATGTGGGTGATAATTGAGAGTTTAGGCTTTAGAGGTTGAGACTGGAGTTTGCCTCCTGGTCCTATTATTTCTGGTTCCTATGACTTTGGGCATCCTACCTAATCCCCCTCCAACACTGAGTTTCCTCATTTGTACAGATGGTACTCACCTCATTTTAGGATTAAGTAGAAAAATTACATGTATCATTTAGTGCAGTCCATTGGTGCTAGCCATTATGAGTTGCTCAATTTCAGAACATCTGTTCCAGAGCTCAATACAGAACCTTAGTAATCAACATTTAGTGATCTGAATCATAGGGATTCCTATAAAGTCCAGATTGGGATTTCACACTGACTCTTAAGTTAGAGACAAAAAGCCACAACAATGGTGGGAGAAGAATAGAGTCATTTGCTATCAGGACTGGTGCTGTGCAGGCTCTGGCCTAGCTCCTGGGAGACAGGCAAAGGTGGTGCAGAGCATCAGAACACCTGACGTCCAGTTGAGGAGAAGGGAGAGTCAGAAATGAGCCACCTTCGGTATATGTTGAGACTAAGCTCTCTTGAAAGCTCTGACCTTGGCTAGGACCCCAGTTTGAGTTCTGAATTCCAACAAATCCAGATTGGGAGGCCCTACTTTTTTTTTTTTTTTTTTATTCAGTGAGAGGAGGGGAGGCAGAAACAGACTTGGCATGCACACCAACTGGGATCCACCTGGCCAGCCCATTAGGGGGCAACGTTCTGCCCGTCTGAAGTGTTGCTCTGTTGCTCAGCAACTTAGCTCTTCCTAGACTGAGGCAGAGGCCATGGAACCATCCTCAATGCCTGGGGCCAACTACCTCCAGTCCACCCATGGAGCAGGAGTGGGAGAGAGAGACAGAGAAAGAAATGAGAAGGTGAGGGGTAGAGAAGCAGATGGGTGCCTCTCCTGTATGCCCTGACCGGGAATGGAACCCAAGACATCCACACACTGGGACCAACGCTCGATCACTGAGCCAATTGGCCAGGGCCGGAAGACCCCTTCTCTAAAGAGGAGACATGAAGTACGAAGGGGCAAGAGCTGAGAGGAGACCTCTCTGCCTTTCACTGTAGCAGCTGTCCAGAAGGTATGACAGGCAGTGCCTGGAATAGGAGAGTAAGGAGTGCTGAGGAAAGACATGAAAATGGGGCCTCCTTGTCCCTTGTTGTTTAGCATATAGACATCCCGCTTCTATCCCCAATCAGGGCACATGTGAGAAGTGATCATCTGCTTCTCTTTCCCCTCCCTCTCCTCCTTCTCTCCCTCTTCTCCTGTAGCCAGTGGCTCAGTTGTTTCAAGCGTTGGCTCCAGGCTCTAAGGATAGATAGCTCCGTTGGGTCTGAGCATGTCAGCCCAGGCACTAAAAATAGCTTAGTTGATTCGAGCATCAGCCCCAGGCAGGGATTGCTGGGTGGATCCCAGTTGGAATTCATGCAGGAGTCTGTCTCACTGTCTCCCCACCTCTCACTAAAGAAAGAGATGGGAAGGAGGGAAGAAAAGAGAGGGAGGGAGGGAAGAAGGGGGGAGGGAACGGAGAAAAGGAAGGATGAAAGAAAGGAAGGAAGGAAGGAGAGAGAGATAGAGAAAGGAAGGGAGGGAGGGAGGAAGGGAAGGGAAGGGAAGGGAAGGGAAGGGAAGGGAAGGAAAAAAGAAAGAAAGAAAATGGGGCCTCATGACCTCTAAGCTCTTCAAGGGAGACAGATAGCTGTTGTCATGGGACAAACTGTCTAACATCTTGTCCCAAGAGAGGGACAATGTAATCCTCAGGCTAGTGAAAGCCTGGCCAGGACAGTTGGCTTTAAGAAGGTTTGGGAGGACAGGACAGTTGACTGAAACGGGATGCTCGTAACCCACCAAACTGAGATATTGTTAGTGTTGGAGTGTACTCCAAGGCTGGAGCACCCGGGAGCTATTTGACATGAGTCCTGAAAAAAAAGGAAGGAATTCAGAGGGCAGAGCATATTTAGAAGAAAGTGAAATATGACTAGAATCCTTAATAAGGTAGGGACCAGTGGAAAGTCAGATGAGAGTGTGGGATCAGATAGTTGAGAACTTCTGTAACTTTGGGGCTGAGAGACATTGTCCTAGTGATTCTTTAGGAAAATTAATCTCACACAAGCTTGGGGTGAAAGGGAAGAGGCCCCTAGGAAGAAGACTAAAATAGAAGGGAGCTATGATTTTTGTCTTAGAGACCAAAGGGAGTGTGCTTCCTGGAGGAGATGGTCACTTGAACCCTTTGTAGCAGACCAGTCAGGGGAGGCCATCAGACTGACAGGTGAATTACTGGGAACGTTGGGGAAGATTTGCTTAAAACTTGGGTGGGGCCTGACCTGTGGTGGCGCAGTGGATAGAGCATCAACCTGGGAACACTGAGGTCGCCAGTTCAAAACCCTGTACTGGTCTGGTCAAGGCACATATGGGAGTTGATGCTTCCAGCTCCTTCCCTCTTTCTCTCTCTCTCTCTCTCTCACTCTGTGTCTCCTCTCTAAAATGAATAAAATAAAATAAAAATTAAAAAAAAAAAAACTTGGGTGGGAAGCTGTATGTTATAGTTGTAAAGAGAAGTGTGTGTTACGAGAGCATTAGTGACCTGCTGTTCATTGGTAGAGATGGTGGCACCAACTCTGTGTCTGTGCAGACCTTCTGTCCATGCCACCGTGCGCCTCCTGACAGTGCATGTGAGGGAGGATGGAGTGTGTGATATGGTGTGAATGAGTGTATTTGGGGAAAATATGGTACATATCAGTGAAGTTGATAAGTAGATATATGCTTTATTAATTTCTTTTAAGCTATCTTTTACTTGAGTTTCTGTGATGAGGTGTTGGTTAGTTTGGGTGTGTGTGCTTGATAGTATAGTCCACACGTGTGAGACGGTACCATGGAGTGTGGCAGAAGGCACAGTTGGCTATGTGCAGATGTTTGGTCTTCCCCATAAAAATGGAAGTTCTTTGAGAACAGGGCCAGTTTTCCCTCCCCTCTCCATGTTTCTGCTCCCACCTTTCCCTGGTGAGCCCGGGACAAGGCTTTTCCATAAGCCTCTCAGGCCAACAGGAACCAGCCAGGTTACTTCTTTTTTACTCCTGATGTGCAGGCTCATTGGCGGGGTTACAGATAACAGAAGAAATACATGGAACAGTTGCAGTATTTAAAAGCCAACGTAGATGCCGTAATTAAGGTATCTATCATGATTTGGGCAGGTTCCTGTCTCTCCTGATGGATCCACTGAGAAAAACGTTTCAGTCCTCTCACAAACTTGTGATCTTTGGCGAGGGCTGAGTTGTCCTGGGTCTGAGGGCAATATGTCTCTTTTCCCAGATTCAACTTGGGCTCGCATGTGGGCAGCTCGGAGGCAATACCGGAGGCATCTGGGCTACTTCCAGAAGAATGTGAATGTCATCCTGCTCTTCCGTCCCCATACCCAAACTTTACCAGGGCAAGGGTAGCCCGGTGGCCTTTTTTCATCTGTGTTTATGGCAGGTCAACTCTGTTACGAAGATTCAGGCATTTTTCTGAGCCAGGAAAGCCTGGGGTGAATACAGGATATTAGGTAAGCTGCCTGGTCTTTCTCCACATGGTGAGTAAACTGCTTGGTTTCCCTCCTCTGTTTGTGTCAGCTGTGCAAGCCTGATGGGAGTCAACAAGAAGGAAATTCACACCACCCCATAACCTACAAAGTGGGACCTTGGGGAAGTTTTCTGGCTTTCTTGAGCCCTTTTCTCTCATTGAGAGCTGCTATCTCTCATTGAAACCTTGAGTATGTCTAAGGACAGAACAGTGAGGAGATGTTCTCTGTTTTTGGGGATCACCCAGTTTGATGTTAGAGATAGGAATCCCTCAGAGTCAAGCACATCTGGATATTCTTCCTGAGGCTGCACGGTAGGTAAGGGGGAGGTACAAGTTGTCTGCGCAGGAATGTTGAACGGGTGGTAACAAAAGCCACCCTGCCTACCCCAGTAACAGAAAGCCAGGTCACAGGGTCAGCTCCTCTAACCAGGTTCATTGTATACCAGGCTTCAGTTATCTTCCTACTGCTGCCACCAAAGCCACAGAAAATGAAAAAGATATCCTTCTCCATTCCCTAGAGTTCTAGCTTTCTCCCACTTTGGCCTCTCCTGCCTCATGACTCCTCTACCTCCTGACCTCTGTGGTACAGCACACAGGGAATCAGGTGAGGCTCATAGAGTCCTATCTGCAGTGCTGGGAAACTTGAAGGAGCCCTATCTTCCTGCCCCACAGTTCCCAGTAATGGGACATTCTTTGAAAGCCTTAAAGAGGTCATTCTAGATTGCTTATATCCAAAGTCCAGAAGCCCAGCCTCGGAGGTATTCCTTGTGAGGTAGACTGGTAGTCTGTGTCCAGATTCCCCACTGTCCCTTGGATTCCTGAAAAAGTTGGTTTCTTTCTGGGCCTCAAGCTACTCTCCTGGGCTCCAGGTTGAACATACTGATCGGGAGTCATCTCCTTTACTTCCTCAGCCCCCAGTCCCACCCTGTCCTGCCTACAGGAGCACTGCCTATCCCCTCTGGCCATGGACCCATGGCCTGCCTGCTTCTGGGTAGCAAGCTGCTTTTCCTCCCTACTTTCCTCAGCCTGCCCCTTTATATTTTTTACCTTGCTGTCTGTGTGCTAATAACACTGCTCTGGTCATCCTTTATCTTCTTTTTCTTCTCCTTAGTTTATAGTTTTTCGGGAAGTACTTTTTTTCCCAGTTCTCTCCCAGTTTCATTATCCCAGGCCCCACTCAGCACTACCTCTTACTAGCCACTTGACTTTTTTTTTTTCTTTTAAGATTTTATGGGCCCTTGGCTAGTGGCTCAGTGGACAGAGTGTCAGCACAGCATGTGGGCATCCCAAGTTCAATTCCCAATCAGGGCACCCAGAAGAAGCGACCATCTGCTTCTCCCCTTCTCCCTTTCCCCTTTCTCTTCTCCTTCCCCTCCCCCAGCCAGTGGCTCGATTGGTTCGAGTGTGGCCCTGGGCACTGAGGATTGGTCCATCAGTGTGGGACTGCTTTAGGCACTAAAAATAGCTTGGTAATCATGCATTGACCCCAGATGGGGTTGCTGGGAGGTCCCAGTTGAGGTACATGCCTCACTATTTCCACTCCTCTCACCTAAAAATAAGAAAACGATTTTATTTATTGATCTGAGAGAAAGAAAGAGAAAGGGATTAGGAATGAAAGCATCAACTCATAGTAGTTGTTTCTCACATGTGCCTTGACCAGACAAGCCCAGGGCTTCAAACCTGCGATCTCAGCACTCCAGACTGATGCTTTCTCTACTGAGCCACCAGAGGTCAGGTGCCACTTGACTTCTTTATTGCCGTAGTGTTCTCATTTATAAAATGAAGATAATGACAGTACCTACCTTTTTTTATATATATCAATTGATTTTAGTGAAAGAGGAAGGGTAAGAGAGAGAAACATCAATTTGTTGTTCCATTTACTCATACATTTATTGGTTGATTCTTGTATGTACCCTGACTGGGAATTTAACCCACAACCTTGGTGTATTGGGATGCCACTCTAACCAACTAAGGTTATTTTGAGGATGAAATGAGTTAATGCACAAAGTTTATCAAATCCAAGATGCCATCAGTTGTCTTTGATTCCACCATTCTGGGGCTTGCTGGGTGGATCACAATCAGGGTTCATGAGGAAGTCTGTCTCTCAGCATCCCTGCCTCTCACTTAATAAATAAAAATAAAATTATTCCACCATTCTTCACTTCAAGTCCTCCGCTCCATGAAGTAACTGGATTAATCCATAAAACTTGTCTATGTGATATGGTCACTCTCCTGTTTAAATCCTGTCAGTGAATCCCACTGCCCAGGGGAGAAGGTCTAGTCTGCTAACCACAGCTCTCAAGGCTCTCCGTGGTCCAGCTTCCACCGGCACCTCTGGCCTCACTGGCCCCTGGCTCTGTTGCCCACCATCTGCACTCTCTGCACTGCTTCAGATATGAGGGATTTCTTTCTGGCACTTCCTAGAACAGCCATATTTGCTTGCTCTCACCTCCTTTTCAAAGACATCAGTTTGAGATCCTTACCTCCTCTGGGAAGCCTTTCTTCTCCTACCAGGTGGGTTTGGGTGGTCTGTTTTCATTATCCCAAAGGTCCGCATGTTCTGAGAACACTAACCATGCTTTTGTGAATTGTGCTTTGTCTAGTTCTCTTACTGGAGAGGGCCTAGTTTTATTTGTCTTCCAAATCTTTTTTTTTTTTTTTTGTGGCAGAGACAGAGAGAGTGTGAGAGAGGGACAGATAGGGACAGACAGGAAGGCAGAGAGATGAGAAACATTAATTCTTTGTTATGGCTCCTTAGTTGTTAATTGATTGATTTCTCATATGTGCCTTGCTTGACCTGGGGCTACAGCAGACCAAGTGACCCCTTGCTCGAGCCAGCAACCTTGGATTCAAGCTGGTGAGCCTTGCTCATACCAGATTAACCTGCACTCAAGCTGGCAACCTTAGGGTCTCAAACCTGAGTCCTCCACATCCCAGTTTGATGCTCTATCCACTGTGCCACCGCCTGGTCAGGCCCATATCTAACTCTTTATTACTAGCTGTGTAAACTTGGGCAGATTGCTTCCCCTCTCTATGCCTTAGTAAGCTCATCAATTGCTTTTAGTATACTGACCTCACAGCATTGTTTTACATATGTAAAGCAGTTTCTGTCCTATATTGAATATTATAGGTAATAGTTGTTGTTATTCTCTGTAACTTGGTTCAGAGGTCTCTCTTTGCTCAGATACCCATTCCAAAGAGATTCCAGGAAAATCACCATCTAGATCTGACCCCCCCTATATTACAAAACCCATTGGACATCCCTTCTGCTCCTGCTCCTCCGTGTGCAGACACTCCTGACAAAAGAGGGTTGCATGAGAGGCATGCAGATAGGGCTGAATAGAAGCTGATAGGTGGATGTGAACTTGGGATGAAAGATGAGAGCAAGTTGGTTCAGTAGCAATGGTTCGTTATTCAGAACAGGAGGGCCTGGAGGGACTGTCCCAGGGAGCTAGGGCTCTGACTTTGGTGTGTAGGTGACTGGGATAGGCCCTGGTTGGGGGTGAAGTCACAGTCTGGGGAAGGGCAGCTCTTGTGTCATACCTGGTTATAAGACACAGAGCTCAGGGATAGGACTGGCTGGGAGGCTGCCCATTGTCATCCAGCTAGAAGTGGACTGGGGTTTAGGGGCCTGCTAGTCTCAGAATGAGGACTGAGGGTAGGTTGACTAGGGTCGTGGATGGGCAAGAAAGACCCTGGTGAGGGCATGCTAGTCTTGATGCCTCTTCTCTTCCTGCCATTGCACACTCCCCATCCCCCTCTCAGCATGGTATGCAGATTTGTCCATCTCTTGAATCAAAGCCAACAGGACTTCTTGGCTGAGGCCGAGCTACTAAAGCTCTAGGAAGAGGTGGTCAGGAAGATCCAGTTGAACCTGCAGCTGGAGCAAGACCTCAACCTCATGGACATCAAGATTGGTCTGCTGGTGAAGAACTGGATTACACTGCAGGTAAGGTCCCATTCGTTCACCCTCTCCCCCAGCTCTGGCTGCTTGTGGAGTCGTGATACTGAACATTGTCTGGTTATTAGTTCAAAGTTTTCTTTTTTCTTTTACAGGGACAGAGAGAAATAGTCAAAGAGAGAGGGATAGATAGGGACAGACAGGAACGGAGAGAGGTAAGAAGCATCAATAATTAGTTTTCATTGCCATTATGACACCTTAGCTGTTCATTGATTGCTTTCTCACATGTACCTTGACCGCAGGCCTTCAGCAGACCAAGCAACCCCTTGCTGGAGCCACCAACCTTGGGTCCGAGCTGGTGAGCTTTGCTCAAGCCAGATGGGCCCGCGCTCAAGCTGGCAAGCTCGGCGTCTCAAACCTGGGTCTTCTGCATCCCAGTACGATGCCCTTTCCACTGCGCCACCGCCTGGTCAGGCTAATCCAATGTTTTTAAATGTGATACTGAACATTGTGGTTATTAGTCCAATGTTTTTAAATGTCTAGATTTTATCACCTGGTTCAGGTCCTTGTTCCAGGAGTCTTCTGTCCTTCTAGGTATTTGTTGGGCACATGTGATATGGTAGAAAGAGCACTGGTCTTAAAATTAGAATGCCTAGCTGCTAATTCTTAGAGAAGGTGTTATGGGCTGGTCATTTAACCTCTAGGTCTGTTTCCTTATTATTAAAGTGGGAATAATGAGAGGGCCCAGCTCACCGGGCCAAATGTAGAGATAGATATGAAAGTTCCTTAAATTGTAAATTATCATACCACTGTGCAGAGATGGTGTAGAAATGATATTGCCATTTAAATTTGTACAACAGTCCAATAAGAACTAATAGGGGAGCATTTTAGGTCTTGTTTCCCTGTAATTGTTGTCAGTTTTGGTCCAAATAAGCTCATAAAAATTAAAAAAAAAACAACTAACAGCAAAACCAGTAGAAATGATGTTTCAGCCTGGCAACCTAGTTCTCTTTGGGAACTCACCCTGTTAAAGCAAGGTTGCCAGGTGGAGTTTCAGGAAAGTATGAGGGGCCATTTCTTACCCTAGAACTGCTCATCTCCCTTGGCTCACCCTTGAATCCCTTGAACAGCAGAAAGCCCTGGCTCTTCCAGGCATTGATTCTAGACCATATGTTCTGTGCTCTGGGCTGTTCTGTGCTAGTTGTATCACCCACTCCCCCACCTCTGCAGGAGGTGGTCTCCCACTGCAAGAAGCTGACCAAGAGGACTAAAGAACACCTGTCAGATATGATGGTTGTGAACGAGCAGAAGGGATTAAAGTTGCTGAGCAGAGAGAAACAGCAGAAACTAGAAGCTTACCGAGCACCTCTTTTACCTGCTGCAGGTGAGCAGAGGACTTTGGAAGGAGGTGTCTTCACCATCTCTTGAAGCTCTGGGACCTGTAGGCCTTCCTATCTGTGCTTTTACCTCTCTATGAGATGTCCCTTCCCAAAATCATAATAACTTACCCCCTGATAAAGGAACTGTTTCCTACCATTTGTCTGAAATGTTTCCAGTACCCCTGGGAAAGTATGACAATGCTTTTTCCATTCCAAGGTCCTATCAGGAAAACCTTCCTTTATCTGATCACTAATCCTCACGGTGCATGAGCAGCCATTTCTGTCTCCCCATTGCTTGCACGCTCAACCTATCTATCTGGCCAAGCTGATCTTTCAGATGCCACAGAACAAAATTACCAAGTTTATGGAATCAGTGATTTTCAGTCTGTACAAGTATGCCTCTAACCACCGAGATGAAAAAAAGAGAAAAGAAGAAAGGAAAAAGAAGAAAAAGACAAAAAAGAAATGGAAAGACAGAAATAAATAAAAAAATGAAAGAAAAGCAAAAGCTAAAAAAAGAAGGAACAATAAAGAATAATGAAAGTATAAAAAATAAAAACTAAATGAAAGACAGATAATAAAAGAGTAAAAGAAAGACATAAAAAAGAAAAATGTAAATAAAAAAGAAAGCAAAGAAAAAAGAGACATAAAGAAACAGAAAAGAAAATAAGAAAAAAGAAAAAAAGAAAGAAAAGGAAAAATGACAAAGAAAAATACAAAAAGAAATACTGAAAGAAAAAGAAAACAACAAAAAATTTAAAAAGAATGGAAAAAAACAACAAATAGAAAAGAAAAAATGAATAATAAAGAAAAAACTTAAGGAAGGAAAGGAAAAAAGGAAAAGAAAAAAGACAAAAAAATAAAAAGACAAAAGGAAGAAATGAACAAAGAAAAATGAAAAAATAAAAGAGAAAAAAGAAAAATAAGAAAGAAACAGAAAAAGAAAAAAGGAAATACAGAAACCAAGAAAGAAATAAGATGAAAAAGAAAATTATAAAAAAGGAAAAATGGGAAGAAAGAAAAAATAAAAAAAACAGAAAGAGAAAAAAGAAAAAGAAAAAAGTAAAAAAGGAAGGTAGGAGGGAATAAAAAGGGAAGAAAGAAAAAAAAGGAAAAGAAAATGCAGATAGATAGAAAAAATTAAGAGATAAAAAGACAAAGAGTATAAGACTAAAAAAAAGACTAAGACAGAAAATATTTAAAAAGTTGGGTCACAGTGGATGCAAATTCAAACACAATATATATGACAAAGGGTTCTCTTTACATAAAAGAAAAAATTATAATAACTGGTATCAGAACAACCATAAGAGCCTGACCAGGTGGTGGTCCAGTAGATGGAGTGTTGGACTGGAATGCCGTGGACCTAGGTTTGAAACCTTAACATCACCAGCTTCAGGCAGGCTCACCTGGTTTGACCAATGCTCACCACTTTAAGTCCAATGTCTCTGGCTAGAGCAAGGGTTCACTCAGTCTGCTGTAGCCCCCAGGTCAATGTACATATCCAAAAGCAGTCAATAAAAAACTGGGATGCTGCAATGAGAAATTAATGCTTCTTGTTTCTCTCTTTTCCAGTCTGTCTGTCTCTCTTTATTCCACTCTATCACTCTTTGTCTCTGTCACACACAAAAAAATTAAATAAAATAAGAATTAAAATTATAGCCATTGGCGAAAACAAATGGCACCCCTACATCCTGCCATCTACTGAAATCACTTCCTTCTTAACATTAATTTCCATCCTAGACTAAAAGAAAACCCTGAAACTGCCTACAACATAAAGGAGCAAGACATGAAAAGCATTTAAAATGACAACCAACAAAATTTTAGATGATATACAGTAGATTCTAAGGCAAAAAGTGATCCTACAAATAAAGAACACTAATTTACTCTAATAAATTCAGTACATCGGGAATGTCTACATTCAAATGCAATTCTTAACAAAGTAAAATTATACACCACCAGCCTAGGAAGCAGAATTGAAATATTCACAGCTTTAGAAGGAGATTCAACACACCTCTTTGCATCGGAAATGGAGCATTGTTTCAAAACTGATACAAGCAACCAAAAATTCTGTAACATGGTAAAAAGAAATAAATAACCTAAATATCTCATAACATTTAGTATATACATAATGGCTCCACGATACCTTAAATATTCAAATCTTGCAACTTTTTAAAAACTAACTCTATGGGACAATAGGTAAACTACACATTTCAATACACTAAAATTACCTAAACGTTCTCTATAACTTTGATGACTCTCTATATAGACCTCTTTAAAGAAAGCT
Organism: Rhynchonycteris naso; assembly: GCA_037038555.1. Classification (NCBI taxonomy): domain Eukaryota; kingdom Metazoa; phylum Chordata; class Mammalia; order Chiroptera; family Emballonuridae; genus Rhynchonycteris; species Rhynchonycteris naso. The sequence continues at coordinate 183,549,357 of CM072996.1, read as the reverse complement.
GACTATATCATTACATAAACATGTTTTCTAATGAATGTCAGAAAAAAACAAAACCCTAAATAACTCTGTGCCACCCTTAAAAAATAATTTCAGCCTGATCAGGTGGTGGCGCAGTGGATAGAGCCACGGGCTGGGATGCAGAGGACCCAGGTTCGAGACCCTGAGTTCGCCAGCTTAAGCGCAGACTCATTTGGTTTGAGCAAGGCTCACCAGCTTCACTTGGTCTGCTATAGCCCCCCAGTCAAGGCATATAAGAGAAATCAATCAATGAAAAACTAAGTAGTCGCAAGGAAGAATTGATGTTTCTCATCTCTCTCCCTTCCTGTCTGTCCCTATCTGTCCCTCTCTCTGACTCTGTCTCTGCCACAAAAAATAAAAAATAAACTTAAAAAAATAATAATAATAATTTCAAAGGAATGATGATAAAAATTTTATTTCCAAGCCCAGATCGTTTGAACCTTCCCTGGAACTAGTTTTAGGACCAAAGATGAATATGTCCTGAGGGCATATTCAGCCAATATGGCTATACATAATACTTTTAAGAGAGTGGGATTTAGCTTGGGCGTTATTTGCAAGCAGTGAGTACAAGAAACAGCTGCTCAGGAACACTTACAAAGCACAGGATGTTCACTCAGGACACACATGATTCTGCCCTTAAAGCTCAATAGTAACCAAAAGACAAACAAACCCTACACTACATTATACTGGATGAAGTGTAACTAACATAAAATACTACTAACAGTAGGTCATGTTGTTGTTCTTAGATCTCAATTAACATACCTCTTTTCATGACCCACATGAAAGCTGAAACTTACACAATAACAATAAACACAAAGGATTCATCTTGCAATTCCTGCAGTGCGGTGTCCCAGGCTGAGAACACTCAGGAAAGAGGCGAGGAGGATCTCACAACTGAGGAGACTTATTCCCACTGTGACGAACCACACTGCACATGTCCACCTTGCTGCTTCTTTTCACAAATCATACATCATAAATCACTCATTCATCACTGTTTATTAACATCACTTACACTCTTTTCTTTTTTTACATTCCACATTGTACCTTCTAAACTTTTTCCTTGATGAAAACAAAGACTCTGGCCAAATTGTGATCCCTCTCCCATGACCTCCACAAAGCATGTGATGACTTACTGTCCTTGGAATTTCCACACCTTGAATCCCCACTTATAACTCATTGAACATCATCATTTATTTCATCATTACTGAACTTAAAACTTACAAAACAGATGTTGTCAACACCTCACATGACCTCATTTCTTCCTTTTACCTTCCAAACTTTAATGATTTTTACATCTCTTCCATAGCTACAACCACGAAACAATCCTTATTGCATGTCATATACCTTGATGACAATGACAATCACCTGAATTCTACTGCAAATTAAAAAATTAACTAGAGGAGAAATAACATTTGTACATAACTATACTATTTGATACAAAACTATCAACTGCGCCCTGCCAGGCTGGCTCAGTGAATATAAGGCTGACTCAGTGGGTACAGGGCAGCCACAGAGCAGCCTCAGGCGGGCTAAGTGGATATAGGGCAGCCACAGAGCTGATGCCCCATGCTGGCTCAGTGGATACAGGACAGCCACAGAGCTGACGCCCCAAGCTGTCTCAGAGGGTTCAGGACAGCCACAGAGCTGACGTCCAGGCTGGCTCAGTGGGTACGGGACAGCTACAGAGCTGATGTTCATGCTGGCTCAGTGGGTACAGGGAAGCCACAGAGCTGACACCTAAAGCTGGCTCAGTGGGTACAGGGTAGCCACAGTGCTGACGCCCCAGGCTGCTCAGTGGATACAAGGTTGGCTCAGTGGATACAGGGAAGCCACGGAGCTGACGCCCCAGGCTGGCTTATTGGGTACAGGGCAGCCACAGAGCTGATGTCCCAGGCTGGCTCAGTGGATACAGGGCAGCCACAGAGCTGACGTCCATGCTGTATTGAATCGGGGAGGTTGACCATTAGTGGCACACCTGATAAACCATCCATCTGGAATTCTGAGGTTGCAGGTTTGAAACTCCTGGATTTGTCCACCATGCTAAGATACATATGGGAACTGGCCCTAGACAGTTTGCTCAGTTCTGAAGTATCAGCTCAGCATGTGGATATCCTGAATTAAATTCCTGACCTGGGAGCACATAAGAAGTGCCCATCTCTCTTCTCCACCCCTCCCACTATCACTTTCCTTTCTTACTCTTTCTTTCTTTCTTTCTTCTTTCTTTCTTTCTTTCTTTCTTTCTTTCTTTCTTTCTTTCTTTCTTTCTTTCTTTCTTTCTTTCTTTCTTTCTTTCTTCTTTCTTCCTTCCTTCCTTCCTTCCTTCCTTCCTTCCTTCCTTCCTTCCTTCCTTCCTTCCTTCCTTCCATTTTATTTATCTTTCTTTCTCTCTCTCCCTTTCCCTCCTGCAACCATATTTTGTTTAGAACATTCCATGTATGTTAGAATCCATTGGAGTCTGAAAAGATCAGAGTAACAGGCTTTAATGAAAGAAAACCTGCCGGGCTGTCTCATAAGGGAGAGTTATGCCAGGTACAGGCTAGAACCAGGCTTTAAGGGTTTCAGGGAGGGGGAGTGGGAAGGGTTGTGTGGTATTTGCTGTTTGGCTACTGGACAAAGGATTGTCTTTTATGGAAGTTTGAGTCTGTTTAAATTCTAGCCGTTTTTAATCATCCAGGACTTCTCAAATTGTGACATCAGACATTCATTTGCAGTTGGTCATCTGCCGCAAGCCCTGAAATGAAAGATACCATCAGGGTTAAAGAAATAAAACCTAAGATTCCCGACTATTTGATATATAAAAAAGAAAGAGAGTGGTTCCTAGAGAGGCCTCAAGAGAAAAGGGATGGAGGTCATTATCTTCAGTAACTTCTTCCTGCTGAGTAGGGGCCGTGAGGGGTTATGGCCTTCTAAGGATTACTCTCAGTAAGGGAGAGATAGGTACAGTGTTGGCTTCTTTCAGGTAGGGGTGTATATATAGGGTTTCAGATTTTTTGTTTTGTGAGAGCAGATTTCAGGGTTGGTGTGTAGAGTTAGGTAGATTTTCCAATTTTCTGATTGGTGAAGGTCTGCATGTGGTTCTGTAAAAAAAATAGTGAACAAATGTAAGAGGCAGGGTCTAAAAGTTAGAAAAATAAATAGGAGAGTGAGTGGTCCAGTGAAAGGCAATAGTCAGGACAGTTTGTGCAAAACCACTGATTTCATGACTTGGTTTGTTTTTTATAAATTCGCTGAGCTCCAGAGAGAGAGAGAGAGAGAGTGGAAATACGACAGGGCAGAGGCCAGTCCTTCTGCCCCTCGACCTATTTTTATAGAAATTCTTAAAGCAACAAGAAGAGTAATTACCTGTATAGCTCGTTTGGACCTTAGATTGATGGGTAGTGTAGTAGAAACTGGAAGAGGCTCATGGGGTGGGATTAGGTTGATATTTGAGGTGAGATAGATTAGGGTACAGGTTTCTGTCCAAATAGTAGGGAGACACATATAGGTGTTAGTCCCACACAAGTAGAAAGGCCCTAATTGGGTGATACAGGATGGGAGGTGGATAAAGAATTGATGGAGATGAGGTTGGTTTTTTTCGTTCGACTCTAAACTCCAGACAGTCAAGGTAGAGGAAAGTGCAGCCTTGACTGGGGGAGAGAGACATGGTTACAGGCCTGCTTTGAGCATTGCAACTATGTGGTAGGGGTATTGAGCCAGGGATATAGCTGAGTTGTGGGATAGGAGCATTTATGTTGTTAAGCTATAAGAGTAGGGGGTTCTGTGAATTGAATGAGATTAGAAAATAATCCTTTTGTTTTTGGAGAACCTTGATAGTTGACTCAATGATTGTGATGTTTTTTGGGGGAAATTGGATTGTTATTGTGGTGTTGTAGACGTTAGCCGGAGGTGACCCATTGGGACAGTACATTGAGCAGTAAAGCATAAAGGGGCAGGTAAAAGCAGGGGAGCATTCAGGATGACTGGTACCTGGGCAGGGAGAACTTGAGGTTTTAATTTTTTTGAGCTGGGAATAATAGGTTTAATATAGCTTATTTGCTCATTTGGTGGCTGAAGTGGGATAATTCCCTATAAGAGTGTTGGCTCTCTCAAAGAAGAAAACCCCTTTTTGGGTTTGGTATATGAGAACTGTCCATTAAGGTGGGTGTTGTTGTTTGGGACAGGAAGGGCAGAGTAGGCTGAGGAGGACATAGACATACACATCCAGCAATTAACTGCATAGGGAAGAACTCATTTTAATTAAAAATTTTTGAGTGAGTTTAAGTGAGTATTCTATATATGTGGCCTCTAAGAGAGAGCAGATGGGGGCGGCATATGTGGCACCCAATAAGAGGGAAAGTAGAGCTTGTGCTAAGAGATCAAGAACTGAGGGCATGGTGGTTGGGCTTAAAGGTGATTAAAAGGAAGAGAAGAAGAAATTGAAAAGCCGCTGTTTCTTTGGAGAATATTTCAGTAGAGACCCTTGTCAGGCCAAGTCCTGTATTTAATTGAGGAGTTTGTCAATTTTACTGGAGTGAGGCCTAAACCAGGAGAGGTCCTCGGCGGCCTGAAGAAGGAAGTAGAAGGATCAGGCAAGGTGGTAAATGGCAGTTACCTGTTGTGAGTGCCTGCTAGACTTGGCAGTATGGCAAAATATGGCTTTTTGGAGAAGCATTATGAGATGGACTGGTCTGGTTCTTCTTGGGTAGGGGAACATGTGGAGATTTTGAGAGAGGACCTGTGGGGTGGAGATGTTAGTTTTAGGGGTATTGGTGGTATAAGGCTTAATGTGGGAGAGGTGAGTCCAGTGTGAGTCTTCTTCCTCTTTGATGGTGGTAGGGGTGAACAGGATAACAGTATGGGGCGCTGTCCAGGTAGGCTGGAGAGGGTTTTTTCCCCCGTATCCTCCTGTAGATCTGGTCCCCAGGGAGAATTGATAGGTGTGAGTACTTGGTTGGAAAGTGCCGTGGAAGGAGCTTGTCAAACTGGAAATAGTAGGTTTAGTATAGCTTGTTTGCTTAGTTTGTAACTGAGGTGAACTAATGTCCAAGAGAGTTCTGGCTCTTTCACAGCAGGTGGCCCCTTTCTGAATTTTGTATATAAACGTGGTGTGAAGGAGATGAGTATTATAAAGAGGAATAGGGAGTTGAGTAAGCTCAAGATAATATAGACAGACATATTTAGCAGTTGGCTCTATAGAAGGAGTTAGTCTTGATTACAAGATTTTAATTAAGATTAAGAAAGTTTTTTTCAATGAGAGGATTTTAATAGGGAGGGTATAGGGGAAGAGTATGCCTTTAAGGATAAGGAGATAAGAAAGAATAGAACAAGCTGAAATCTCCATCCTGTCTGTTATTCAAGGGTAATCATAGTAACTCATGGTTCAGGATGTTCTTCTTCTGAATTATTAGTCAGACTGACCTAGGTGGGCCCCAAGGGGGAGAAGTCATATCTAGGTGATGATTCAGGTTGACTGGAAGGGTCATTCATAGGCATGAAGCTTTTGTTTTCTTTAACCTGGAGACATAAAACTAGGGGGCCTTTCCCTTGAGTTTTGCCACCGTGTGGGTGGTGAGTAGAATGTTGGGATTCACTATGCTTGGTGATAGACGTAAATTTATAAGAGAATTGGGCAAATCTGGCTGACTCAGAAGCAGTAATAGATCGGACTCAGACGACAGGAAGTGAAAGAAGAAAGAAATACTGATTTTGGAGAGTAGATTCTGGCCTAAAATAGGCAAAGGACATAGAGGTAGGAGAAAAAAGAGTGTGCAAAGGAGACTCCATGTATTATACAAGGCAGCAGATCTATGGCCAGTAGGGAAGAAATAAGACCATCAACACCCAAAACGGAGATCTTTATCGGATGAGCAGGATGCTAATATTTGGGCAAGGCAGAGTAAGTGGCCCCTGTGTCTATAAGAAATGAGATCAGCTTACCTGCTACTTGGATGGCTACCCCAGGCTATTTGATGGTGATAGTTCACAGCTGGTTGGGGTAGGGCTAGAAGAGACTGAACCCTCCCTTAGAGGAGTGAGGGGGAAGTCTACCTTCCAGTGTCCCCTTTTCCCACAGTGAGGATAAGGCCCTGGCAAGGCTGTGAACCGGACAGGCTTTTTCCTGATGCCTTTTCTTTTCACACTTGAAGCAGGACTCTGGTGGAGTTTTACGAGGACCCTTAGGGGTGTTGGAGATTTTAAGAGCAGCAACCAAGGCTGGTATTTTGCCTTATCTCTTTTGGGCTGTCTGCGTTTTCCTGTTCCTCTTGGTTATTATAGACCTTAAAAGCCATGCCTAGGAGATCTCCTTGAGGGGTTTGGCTAAGACAGCAAAATTAGGAATTAAGTGTTTAAAGAAGCCTGGTAGACCAAGGAATTAAAGGATTTGATCTCCAGTGGTAGGTGGTTGGAGACTGCGGATGGTCTCAGTTTGATCTAGAGTGAGACTTCAGGTGGTGGGGGTTAAGACAATGCCTAGATACAATACAGACTAAGAGTGAAGTTGAGCCTTAGCAGAGAAAACACAATATTTCTTCATGGCGAGGAAGTTAAGAAGGTTATCAGTGTGTCTTCTTGAGGCTGGCAGAGAGTGACTGCAGAGGAGTAGGTTATTTACATATTGTAAGAAAGTACTAGTTCTGAGATTGCATGCTGCTAAATCCTGAGCTAGTGCGTGCCCAAGAGGTGTGGGCTGTTTCTGAACCCCTGGGGTAATACAGTCCGAGTAAGTTGCTGGGCTGCATTAGTGACCGGGTTAGTCCAAGTAAAGGCAAACAGAAAGTATGAGTCAGGGTGTAGAGGAATGGTAAAGAAGGCATTCTTGAGGTGTAGGATTGTAAAGTGAGTGGTGTTTGAGGGAATGTGTGACAGTAACCTGTAGAGACTAGGGACTACTGGATGGAGGAGAATTACTGCCTTATTGATTAGGCATCAGTCCTGTATGAGGTGATAAGCCCCTGAAGATTTTTGAACAGGAAGGATGGGGGTATTGCAGGGAGAGTCCATGGGGATGAGTAACCCTTGATTTAAGAGGAAGGTAATTATTGGCTTAAGGCCATAGAAACAGACACAGTTAAAATTTAAACAAAGATTTTACATACAAATTATAAATTAAGAAATTTAAATAAGCTTGCTTTACTTATTTCAATTAAAATTATCCTAGAGATATATTCTGACAAAGAGACAAAACAGATTACTTACTCACACAGCTTCATAGACAACTCTGCCTTTTTATGCTTTTCAAGATGGCAGGGTGTAGTCAGCATAAAGGGGAGGAAGAGAGGAAGCAAATGGATGGACATCGTGAACAGTTGGATGGAAAGAAGAAGGGTCAGAGTCTGCAGCTGGAGGAGAAGGAGGAGGTTAAAGTGCTTGTAGTAGTGCCAGGTGGTCTGAGGAGTCAAAATGATTGGAGCTCTGAGGAGAGGAGAGGGGATGAGGGGGAGAGAAGCCTAGTTGCTTGTGAGGAAAGTGGAGGTGAGGAAGAAGAGAAAGGCACTTCCACAGCCTGTGAGGGGGAAGGAGGGGTTGAAGAGGAGAAAGGCATTTGCAAGTAAATGAGAAACAGGATTCGCAAAGGGAGGGTGCTTTCTGGAGGGAAGAGACTCAAGTGGAAGAGATCTGTAGAGGGACCAGAGAGGGGTCTTGAGAGAGGGTCATCCCCTGGTGTCAGGCAGGAGGGGTGAGAAAGTTGGGAGTATGCAGAGAAGAAAAGATTAGGAGCAGAGGTTTTAGGTGAGGTTTCTCTGGCCAAAAACGAACTGCGTGTAGAACAGGCGATACATACATTAAGGATGGGAGCAAAGGTAGAAGAAAGCCTGCATGTAAGGAATCTCTGAGGCCTTTCCAGTACAATGGCAGAAATTATCTAGGTCTCAGAAGATGTTTATATCAAAAGTTCCATTTTGGGGCCAGTGGGAGCCATTATCTAGTCTATACTGAGACCATCCTGTGTTACAGAAGAAGATTCATTTTTTCACTTTGAGATCTGAGAGACCATGTTTGGTAAGGTTTGTAAAGAGGCATCCCAAGGGAGTAGCCTCTGAGGGTCAGTACTGGGAGGAGCCCATTGTGGGCTGAGAATAGAGAAAGAGAAGAATGTCTTCTGACTCTTTCAACTATTCTTTATACTGTAAGTGGAAAACAAGAAGACTGATCGTCACTGGGAATCTCGCTTTCAAAGAAGAGTGAAGCAACCTGCCTAGGAACCTAGACTTTCAAGGAAGTTCATGTTAACAGGCTGCCCGGACTAGAGACTTCCCAATTATCAACCCCGAGAGGAAAGAGAGAGTGAGAGTAAGGGATGAATGGGGTAACTGGAGATGAAAAAGAGCAGAAATTTTTTACCTTTGATCTGGCAGGCATTCGAGACAGGGCCAGGTAGCTGGCCAATCAACCTACATCCACACAGCTGAACAAAATCAGGGAGTAAACCTGGGACGACCTGCCACTGCCCACTGCTTCCCTGGTAGTAAGTTTGGCTGGTGGAAGGGATTGTTCAGGCATCCGTTACCCTGTCCCGGGTTTCAGCACCAAATGTTAGAATCCACTGGAGTCTGGAAAAATCAGAGTAACAGGCTTTAATGAAAGAAAACCTGCCAGGCTCTCTCATAAGGGAGAGTTGCGCCAGGTACAGGCTAAGACTGGGCTTTAGGGTTTAAAGGAGGGGGAGTGGAAAGGTTTGTGTGGCATTTGCCAATTGGCTGCTAGATAAAAAATTGTCTTTTATGTAAGTTTGAGTCTGTTTAACTTTTAGCAATTTTCAATCATCCAGGACTTCTCAGATTGTGACATCAGACATTTTTTTGCAGTTGGTCATCATCCGTAAGCCCTGAAAAGAAACTTATCAGCAGATTTAAACAAATGAAAGCTAAGAATGTACATAAATGCTCAACTAGAACCCTAAAACTAAACATTAATGCTGATGTGTAAAACATGTAAAAATTTTTTAAAAAATGACTGCACAGAACAATAAAATATTTTCTACCGATATGAAGATTCTCAGAAGTTCCATGGACTGTCTTGGTGTCTCTCATCACCTTTCACATATAAATTTGTAAGACAAAGTTATTACAGTATCATTATACTAATGTGTTTTCAAATCAACATCTAAAAAAAAAAGGCCCCCAAATAAATCACTACAACAGTTAGAAAATCTTTTCAAAAAGGTAACAAAACTGCTTCATCTTGAACATTTCTGATTTTGCAAATGGTAAAGCCTTCATCTTTAGTAGTTTACCTTTCTTTTGTTTGACGAAATGTGAATTTGCCCTGATGGCATGTTTGGCCAAGATAGCAAAGTTTTATATTCTCTATTAATAGATAAGGAAGTTGATGGTGAGAATTACTTGTCAGCATTGCATAAAATGAACATGTACCCCTAACACCTATAATATAGAAGAACTTCACTCAGGACAAAGAATGATCCAACCCAGAAGGTCAATACTACTCAGAACTCAGACCTACTTTATATGGCAACACTTAAAATGGAGAACACAAACAGCAGGTCAATTGAAATCCTACATCACAAATGCTGACTCTCTTGAATGACATACACACCTGGAAGCAGACACCTGAGAGAAAAAACAATTTTAAACCATTTTCCAAAATTGCTGAATGAAATTTTACCCTAAGATGATGCCCCAGAAAACCCAAAGGCAAGAAACATCTCACAACTTGGACACAGAAATACTATCTGAAGAACCAGACTGGTCATATTAATATCTCTGCTTTTTCTCATGACTCAACTATATTCAATCTTTCACAACTGTTTCAGAATGTCACAATCTTTCTTCCTATTTTTCTACACTCCAGTGTTCACCCTCTAAATTAATATTTTTTTGGTTTGGTAAAAATTAAACATGGATTCCTATTTAAAAATATACTTCTTCTCAAAACATTTTTTAACAGACTACAGCACACTGCTATTTACCATATACACATAGCTTTAATTCTCTACAATGTAAAGCAAACAACAACAAAAAAACTATATTCTGGAACCCTGATCCTCAACCTAATTCAAACTATGCTACATCACTTTTAAAATAAAAAACTTTTTTCTTACTGATAGATATATGTCACCTAATTCCTGGAACAGAACCTGCAGTACTAGATGCAAACTCATATCTCTTCTTATAACATAAAGGTTTCCCTTTACATCATAAGAATTATGTTCTTCATGAAGTAACTGGTGTCACAACAGCTATGTGAGGAAATACATGGACACCCCTATATCCTACAATCTTCAAAAATAAACTTCTGTTAATGTTAGCAGACATGCAAATCTAATACAAAATGCTGGAGTCAAATACACCACAACACAGCAAGAAATAAAAAGAAAGGGAAGCAAAACCAAAACATATTTGGATACCATGCACTACATTGAAAGGCAAAAAGTGGTCCTACAATTTAGAAACAGACAAAACCACCCGTTTTCAAAAATTCAGGGGGAGAGCTGTAGGCTGAGAAGACACCCCACTGAATTACAGATTCACGGAACATCTTACAACTTTAGACACTAAATCTCATGTTCATGAGCCAGACTGGGTCACTCAAAGTCACTTCTTTTCACGAACCATCATCTAGTCTTTAATAACATTTTCTTCATATCACATAAAATACGTATTTCTACTCTTTTACGTTTTAGCATTCACTCTCTAAACCTGTATTATTCTCTTTTGCTGAAATCATTAACAAACTGCTCTCTAGAAATACACTTCTTGGTAAAACTCTTAATATACCAAAAATCAAAGTTTGCTACTACTCTCAAAGACCTTCATTTCCCCTACATATTAAAACAAAGCATAAAAAACTATTCTGGAACCCTTATCCTCACCCTCACTCAAACTATGCTACACCACATGATATTGTTTAACATTTACAAAAAAACATTTCTCCTAGTACACCAGCTATTTTCTACTATAGTTTTGGCTGTTTTGTTGCTCAAGGACACACTGCCTCACCTTTTCCTCCCGAATGGATGTTGAAGTACATGCAACTCAGCAATATGGGATTATCTGCAGCTCCTAGAAGTGTGTCTGGCACACATCCTGACCAAGTAGACCTGTCTTGGCCTTCAGCTGCACTTCCAGAGCACAGGACCAAGTGTCAGCCATCACATATATTACCGAGGCCACTTATAACCCACCGGCCTGCCTGCTCAGGACAAAGACTGTGGAACACATTAAGACACTAAATAACATGTGAACCACAGGACATTTCAAAGCATCTTTGCTTTCTCATGACTCATGACAAGCTCTGTGACACGGCTTCAATAATTTAACTAATCATCGATTACACTAGTCTTGTACTTTTCTACCTCCAGTATCTTCGAGTTTTTCTTTCAGTTTTTGTACAACTGCCAGTTGACCTAAATGGAGCTCTACTTTACTGAAAAATACTCCCTGTTCCTACAACACCTTCCACCTAGACTCGTGATGTCGAACCTATGACACGTGCACGCATAGCCATTTTCAATGATACGCGGCTGCATGTGGTCGCATACCAGAGAAGTATGGGGCCACATGCCGAGAAGGATGTTTCATCCTCGGCTCCTGCACGGCCAGGTGCAGTAGCCGAGGATAGAACATGTGCTGCAGTGTGCAGTGTAGACACTCTGTGCCAGAGGTCTGTAGGCCAAAACAACAGAACTTCGACACAGAGCGTCTAGTTCTGCGACTTCTGGTTAGCCCGTTTTTCTCAAAGTGACATACTACCGGAGTCATGCTCAGTTTTTTGACACACCAAGCTTAAAAGATTGCCCATCACTGATCTAGACCCTTCATTTTTACTACAAACAACTCTCAGCTTATCTTCTTTCTTAATCAATGTAAAAAGTATTTTACATAAAATACCTTTTCAAACATGTCTATAAACTCATTTTGTCAGAAGTGAGAACTTTCAGACTTTTAGTAGTGCTATTATCTTAGTTTCACTTCATTTTTTACAATACTAGTACAGAAAAAAAATATACAAAAAGTAAAAAATGGAATAAACCCAGACTGCATTGAATAATTTCTTGTAGCATTTAGCTACCAAAATAAACCGCTGTGCTAACTCTTCATCAAGAAACCTAAACAGCCTAATTGTTGGGTCATATTAATAGATGCAAATTCAAACACACAATATATATGACAAAGGGTTCTCTTTACATAAAAGAAAAAATTATAATAACTGGTATCAAGACAATCATAGGAGTCTGACCAGGTGGTGGTGCAGTAGTTGGAGTGTTAGACTAAAACACAGTGGACCCAGCTTCGAAAACCCTACATCACCAGCTTGAGGCGGGCTCCCCTGGTTTGAGCAAGGCTCACCACCTGGAGCTCCATGTTGCTGGCTAGAACAAGAGGTCACTCAGTCTGCTATAGCCCCCAGGTCAACACACACCTCCAAAAGCACTCAATAAGAACCTGAGATGCTGCAACAAAGAATTGATGCTTCTCGTCTTTCTCCCTTCTGGTCTGTCTGTCCCCCTTTGTCTCTGTCACAAAAAATAAAAATAAGAAAAACAACCATAGGTGAAAATAAATGGCACAACTACATCCTGCCATTCAATGAAATCACTTTCTCATGAATGTTAATATTTACCCTCAACTAATAGAAAACCCTGAATTTGCCTATAACATTAGGGAACAAGACATAAAAAGAATGTAAAATGACAACCAAAAAAATTTAAAATGACATACAATAGAAACTAAGGCAAAAAAAATACTACAAATAAAGAACACTAATTTACTCTAATAAAATTAGTACACCGGGAATGTCTACATTCACATGCAACCCCTAACAAAATAAAATTATACACCACCAGCCTAGAAATCAAAATTGAAATATTCACAGCTTTACAAGGAGATTCAACACACTTCTTAGCTTCCGAAATGGAGCACTGCTTTCAAAACTGATACAAGCAATCAAAAATTTTGTAACAAGTTTAAAAGAAATAGATAAGTAACCTAAATAGCTCATAACATTTTGCATACATAACTGCTCCATTATACCCTAAATATACAGATCTACCTCACTTTACAAGAATGCTTCCAACTTTTTAAATACTAACCCTAAGGGATGATAGGCAAACTCTACACATTTCAGTACACTAAAATTACACAAACTTAGTTTATAACTCTGATGACTTTCCACATAGACCCCTGTAAAGAAAGCTGACTAAATCATTACAGAAACATGTTTTCCAGTGATCGTCAAAAAACCCAAAACCCTAAATAACTCAGTGCCACCCTTAAAAAATAATTTCAACAGAATGATGGTAGAAATTTTATTTCCACGCCCAGATTGTTGAAACATTCCCTGACAGTATTTTCAGGACCAAGGTCAATATTTCTCAAGGGCATATTTGTCTAATATGGCGAAACTTAATACTTTTAAGAGAATGGAATTTTGCCTGGGCATTATTTTTAAGCAGTGAATACAAGAAGTGCTGGGAAACACCTACAAAGCACAGCATGATCACTCAGGACACACATGATTCTGCCCTTTAAGCTTAATAGTAACCAGAATATGAAAAAATCTTACTCTACAGGCGCTGCATTGCACCGAAGTGAGACTCCCTCACGCATTCCCATTGTTGCAGCTCCATTCAGTGGGCAAGGGGCGCCCATGAGTGCCTGTCCACCCGCGTGGGCAGCGATGAGTCTCACCACCAGGTGGTGGTGTTGGCAGTGGCATTGTTGTTGGCAGTGGCGTGGACTTTTAACTTCCTTGAGTTCAATCCCCAGCAAACAAGCAGCCGTTGATGCACCGACAGCTCCTGCACGATTCCACCAGGGACTATGGCAGGCTAGTGGACTTCGTGGCCAATTCCTCATTCCTTTGTTGCTCAGGAAGGGACGGGACGATATAAACGTGGCTGCCAGGTGGCTCCTTACAACCAGCACAACCGTCACCAGGACACAGTGGGGTCCTGCATGCAGGGGTGCCCCTCCAGCGTCCAGGAGGACTGAGCTCTGTCGTGGTCGTGAGAAAGACCTGACAGGGTGTAAAATCTCAATGAGACAGAAGTTTCATTCATAGGACAGTGACATTACCTGATTTTTGGTGTTGCTGAAAACACACCCTAGCCTAAGTCACTTCTCCTAAAACAGTGGTCAAATCACCCAAAACTTAGAAACACAACTACGACACAGAAACAGAACACCGCATACCCTTCCGTGACACATAACTAACCTTGTTCCACCATGTAGGCAGGAACTGCCACACCAGTGGCTGTCAGCCCAAATACTCATAGATCCGCTTCTTTCATTTTCTATGGGGGTGAGCATCCATCCATCCTATACTCCAAACGTTGTAGGGCACAGACCATATGGTCCTTTAACCATCTCCACCCCCAGCCGGCAACACCTGGGCAGGGGTGCGGGGTGGACAAAAACGCGCATGCTTGAACCAATGAGAGGGGTAAAGTAAAAAAAGAGGAAGAGGGGCAGGGAAGACAGGAGGCCACGCACAAATGAATGCTTTACTTTCTTTTCTTTTTTATTTAATTTTTCTTACCTTTCCTTTGCTTTCCTCTTCTCTTTTTAATGGAGATTTTAATTGACTTTATTTTCTTGTTATTTAGTTATTTAATATGTCTTTACTGATGTTGGTTTATTTAATTGGGTGACTGGAGTGAGAGAAAGAGGAAGGGAGAAGCAGAAGGACAGAAAGGGAGGAAAAGCGGGGAGCATCAACTCATAATACCCTCCCACCACCTGCCACCCTCCTTTTTCTTCTCCCCCTCCCTGTCTCCCGCCCCCCCCCAATAACACCCCCCTCCCGCTCTGAGCCTCCACCCCCACCCACTTCCTGAAAACTTTATACAGAGAACTGTTTTATTGGTGAACGGTTTTCCCACCTGGGGCCCTACTGCCAGGGTTGACCACCAAAGGTCACCCTCTTCCCACCCTGTCACCCACAAAACAGCACTGCCACCCCACCCACACCCACTGTACTAGGTATACTGATCCCAGATGCAGCTTATTTGAGGGATTTTAGGAAAGTCTGAAGGCTAAGCTAAGACAGGCAATTTGTATGGAAAAGCCACTGGAAACAGCTTGGATGGGCTTTTATATTGGGTGAGGTGTGGCCAGGGAGAAACAAACAGTAATAACTAAGAGGTTGGAAACTCAGATATGGCACCTCCCTGCCTGCCTGCTGCTTTCAGGGAAATCTCAGAAAAGAAAGAGTGGTCTCTGACAGCTCTTCTGTCTGGTAGAAAGCTGTCTCTTCAGCATCCACTCTGATGCCAAAAAGCTCAGCTCAGTTTCTCTCCTACTGTTTCAGAGATCTTTAAGCTACTGCCCCAATGCTGGAGCCCAGAGTGAGTGAGTCCAAGTTAGTTTGTGTATGGCCCTTTAAGAAAAGCTCACTGGTGGGACTCTGGCAGTCCTTTATCTCCTTGGGCCTGCATCTCCACTATTTTTTTAAAGCCTGGAGTTGTGAGGACTTCCCTTCCTAGCACTGGAATACTAGGCTGGGGAACCTGGTGAGGGGTTGAGACCTGTCACTCCTCAGGGGGAACCTCTGCAGTAGAGAAACAAGTTCTGATTTTTTCCACCACATGTGGGTGTGGGAACATTTCATCCCACAGCTTTACCCCTCCTACCAGTCTTGATGTGACTCCTTTTTTTATAGCCTTGATTGTAGGACTTTTTTCGACTAGACTTTAGGTTATTCTGAATAATGGTTGTCCTGCAGTTTAGTTTTTTTTTTATATATATATATTTTATTATTATTAATTCTAATGGGGTGACACCAATAAATCAGGGTACATATGTACAATGAAAACATCTCCAGGTTATCTTATCATTCAATTGTATTGCATACCCATCACCAAAAGTCAAATTGTCCTCTGTCACCTTCAATCTGGTTTTCCCTGTGTCCCTCCCCTCCTCCCTATCCCACTCTTCCCTCCCTCCCCCCATCCCATAACCACCACTCTCTTGTCCATGTCTCATATTCTCACTTTTATGTCCCACTTATGTATGAAATCATGCTGTTCTCAGTTTTTCTTTTTTTCAGATTTACTTATTTCACTCAGTATAATGTTATCAAGGTACATCTATTTTGTTATAAATGATCCGATGTCATCGTTTCTTATGGCTGAGTAGTATTCCATAGTATATATGTACCAAAGCTTTTTAATCCACTCGTCTTCTGACGGACACTTGAGCTGGTTCCAGATCTTCGCTATTGTAAACAATGCTGCCACGAACATGTGGGCGCATTTCTTCTTTTCGAACAGTGCTATGGTGTTCTTAGGGTATATTCCTAAAAGTGGGATAGCTGGGTCATAAGGCAGTTCGATTTTTAATTTTCTGAGGAATCTCCAAACTGTTTTCCACAGTGGCTGCCCCAGTCTGTATTCGCACCAGCAGTGCAGAAGGGTTCCCTTTTCTCCACATCCTTGCCAGCACTTATTCTGTGTTGTTTTGCTGATGAGAGCCATTCTGACTGGTGTGAGGTGATATCTCATTGTGGTTTTAATTTGCATTTCTCTAATGATTAGTGATGTTGAGCATTTTTTCATATGTCTATTGGCCATCTGTATGTCCTCTTTGGAAAAATTTCTATTCATTTCTTTTGCCCATTTTTTGATTGGGTTGTTTGTCTTCCTGGTGTTGAGTTTTATAAGTTCTTTATAAATTTTAGTTATTAACCCCTTATCAGATGTGCTGTCGAATATGTTCTCCCATTGTGTGGTTTGTCTTTTTATTCTGTTCCTATTGTCTTTAGCTGTGCAAAAACTTTTTAGTTTGATATAGTCCCATTTGTTTATCTTGCCTTTTATTTCGGTTGCCCGTGGAGATAAATCGGCAAATATACTGCTGCTACAGATGTCGGAGAGCTTGCTGCCTATGTTTTCTTCTAAGATGCTTATGGTTTCATGGCTTACATTTAAGTCTTTTATCCATTTTGAGTTTGCTTTTGTGAATGGTGTAAGTTGATGGTCTAGTTTCATTTTTTTGCAGGTAGATGTCCAATTTTCCCAACACCATTTGTTAAAGAGGCTGTCTTTACTCCATTGTATGTTCTTTCCTCCTTTGTCAAATATCAGTTGTCCATAAAGCTGTGGGTTCATTTCTGGGTCCTCTGTTCTGTTCCATTGATCTATGTGCCTGTTCTTATGCCAGTACCAGGCTGTCTTGAGTATAATGGCCTTATAGTAAACCTTGATATCTGAAAGAGTGATACCTCCTGCTTTATTTTTTCTTTTTAAGATTGCTGAGGCTATTCGTGTTCTTTTTTGGTTCCATATAAATTTTTGGAATATGTGTTCTATATCTTTGAAGTATGTCATTGGTATTTTAATTGGTATTGCATTGAATTTATAAATTGCTTTGGGTAATATAGACATGTTAATGATGTTTATTCTTCCTAGCCATGAGCACGGTATATGCTTCCACTTGTTTGTATCTTCCTTGATTTCTTTTATCAATGTTCTATAATTTTCCGAGTACAAGTCCTTAACCTCCTTGGTTAAATTTACTCCTAGGTACTTTATTTTTTTGGCTGCAATAGTGAAGGGGATTGTTTCCTTAATTTCTTTTGCTGATATTTCATTGTTGGTGTATAGAAATTCCTCTGATTTCTGAGTATTGATTTTATACCTGCCACCTTGCTGAATTCATTTATAAGGTCTAGTAGTTTTTTGACTGAGACTTTAGGGTTTTCAATATACAATATCATATCATCTGCAAATAGTGACAGTTTTACTTCTTCTTTTCCAATTTGGATGCCTTTTATTTCTTCTTCTTGTCTGATTGCTGTAGCTAGGACTTCCAGAACTATGTTGAATAAGAGTGGTGAAAGTGGGCAACCCTGCCTGGTTCCTGATCTTAGGGGGATTGCTTTTAATCTTCGTCCATTTAGTATGATGTTTGCTGTCGGTTTATCGTAGATGGCCTTTATCATGTTAAGGAATGATCCCTGTATTCCCACTTTACTGAGAGTTTTGAGCATGAATGGTGCTGGATTTTATCAAATGCCTTTTCTGCATCTATTGAAGTTATCATGTGATTTTTATTCTTCCTTTTGTTTATGTGATGAATCACATTGATTGATTTGCGAATATTGAACCAGGCTTGCTTCTCCAGAATAAATCCCACTTGATCATGGTGAATGATTTTTTTCATCTATTGCTGGATCCGGTTGGCTAATATTTTGTTGAGAATTTTAGCGTCTAAATTCATCAGGGATATAGGCCTATAATTTTCTTTCTTTGTGTTGTCTTTGCCCAGTTTGGGGATCAGAATTATGCTCGCCTCATAAAAGGAGTTTGGAAGTCATCCTTCCTCTTGAATTTTTTGAAATAGCTTGAGAAGGATAGGAGTTAGTTCTTCTTTGACTTTTTGATAGGATTCACTTGTGAAGCCATCAGGCCCAGAACTTTTCTTTTTTGGAAGTTTTTTGATAACTGTTTCGATCTCATTTGTTGTAATTGGTCTGTTTAGGTGTTCTGATTCTTCCAGATTGATTTTTGGAAGGTTATATGATTCAAGAAATTTGTCCATTTCACCATGATTGTCTAATTTTTTGGCATATAGTTCTTCATAGTATTTTCTTACAATGCTTTGTATTTCTGTTGTGTCAGTTGTTATTTCTCCACTGTCTTTTCTAATTTTATTTATTTGAGTCCTCTCTCTTTTTTTCTTGGTGAGTCTAGTTAAAGGTTCATCAATCTTGTTTACCTTTTCAAAGAACCAGCTTCTTGTTTCATTGATCCTCTGTATTGTTTCCTTAGCCTCTATGTCATTTATTTCTGCTCTGACCTTTATTATTTCCTTCCTTCTACTTGTCTTGGGTTTTATTTGTTGTTGTTTTTCTAGTTCTTTTAGATGCAGGGTCAGGTTGCTTATTTGAGCTTTTTCTAGCTTCTTATGATATGCCTGTAGTGCAATAAACTTCCCTCTCAGAACTGCTTTTGCTGTGTCCCATAAATTTTGAGTTGATGTATGCTCATTATCATTTGTTTCTAGAACTTTTTTATTTCTTCTTTGATCTCATTGGTAATCCATTCATTATTCAATAACATGCTATTTAGTTTCCAAGTGTTTGAGTATTTTTCAGTTTTTCTTTTGTGGTTAATTTCTAGTTTCATGGCATTGTGATCAGAGAAAATGCTTGATATGATTTCAATCTTCTTAAATTTATTGAGACCATTTTTGTGTCCTAACATGTGGTCTATCCTAGAAAACGTACCATGAGCGCTTGAGAATAATGTATATTCTACTGCTTTAGGGTGAAAAGTTCTGAAGATATCTATTAAATCAAGTTGATCTAGTGTCTCCTTTAAGTCTGCTGTTTCTTTATTAATTTTCTTCTTGAGGATCTATCCAGTGTTGTTAGAGGGGTATTGAAATCCCCTACTATGATAGTATTGCTGTTAATCTCGCCCTTTATATCCATCAAAGTCTGCTTTATGTATGTCGGGGCTCCTATATTTGGTGCATAGATATTTATAATAGTTATATCTTCCTGTTGAATTGTTCCCTTTATCATTATGTAGTGTCGTCCTTTATCTCTTACTACAGCCTTTGTTTTAAAGTCCATTTTGTCTGATATAAATATTGCTACCCCTGCATTTTTTTCATTTCCATTTGCATGAAATATTTTTTTCCATCCTTTTACCTTCAGTCTATGAGCATCTTTTGTTTTAAGGTGTGTCTCTTGTAGACAGCATATGTATGGGTCCTGTTTCTTTATCCATGCAGCTACCCTATGTCTTTTGATTGGATCATTTAATCCATTTACATTTAAGGTTATTATTTATATGTAGTTGTTTATTGCCATTTTATTCTTTAAAGCTGTATTTTTCTTTTGCTCTATTCATTCCTCCCTTTAAACTGTTCACAAGAGGCCCCTTAGTATCTCTTGCAGAATTGGTTTGGTTTTTATGAATTCCTTCAGGCTTTCTTTGTCTGGGAAGTTCTTTATTTCTCTTTCAATTTTAAACGTTAGCCTTGCTGGATAAAGTAGTCTTGGTTGTAGGTTCTTGTTCTGCATTACTTTGATTATATCTTGCCATTCCCTTCTGGCCTCAAGTGTTTCTGTTGAGAAGTCCGATTTCATCCTTATGGGGGCTCCTTTGTAGGTGATAGCCTTTTTTTCTCTAGCAGCTTTTAAAATTTTTTCTTTATCCATTATCTTTGGTATTTTAACTATGATGTGTCTTGGTGTAGATCTTTTTGGGTTTCTCTTTAATGGAGTTCTGTGTACTTCTTGAATGTGTGGAGTGTTTCCCAGCCTTAATTTAGGAAAGTTTTCTGCTATGATTTGATTGAACAAAGTTTCCATTTCCTGTCCTCTCTCCTCTTTTTCAGGCACCCCTATGATGCGAATGTTGTTTCTCTTCATGTTGTCACAAATCTCCCTTAGAGTTTCCTCACATTTTTTGAGTCTCTTTTCCTTTTTCTTCTCTGCTTCTGTGCCTTTGTTTATTGTGTCCTCTAACTCGCTTATTCAATCCTCAGTGTCATCCATCCTGCTTTTAATTCCTTCCATTGTGGTCTTCAGTTCTGATACTGTATTTGTCATTTCTGTCTGATTCTTTTTTATTATTTCAATTTCATTTTTTATACTTGTTATCTCTTTATTTAGGTGTTCATAGTGACTATCTATTGTTGCTCTAATTTCTTTGAACATCCTAACTATCATTATTCTAAATTCTGCTTCTGGTAATTTGGTTATATCTGGTTCATTCAGGTCCTTCTCTGGGGATTTCTCTTGATTCATTTGGTTTGCATTCCTCTGCCTGCCCATTTTTTCTGTGTATAAGCAAGTTGTGGCCACTGGAGTCCAGTAGGTGTTGCCTTTGTGTTCTCTAGGTGTGGTCTGTCTGCGGGCCCCCCACCCCCTCTGCCGGTGCCTAGCGTGGTTGGGTATGAGCGTTGCCAGCGCCGGCCCACTGTGGCTTTTGCTGTGATTTCTGCCTCTCATCCGTGGGAGGGGCTGTTACTGAAGCCACAATACTTAGCACCAAGGGTAGAGGTGAGCACCTTTGCTCAGCTGCGGACCCAGCCTATTTCCGGACTTCCGCCCAGAACCAGCAGTCGGAGCCTGCTCGCTACAGTTCCGCGGGTTAGGCGGGGCTTCTGACGTGCTCTCAGCTGTAAGCTTTTGCCCGTCCGGAGCTTTAGCCCCGCCCTCGAGGCCAGTGCCCTTTGCGCAGGGTCGGAAACCAAGGTTTATTGTGGCGGGCGTGTTTGCTGGCTTCCGCTCAGCTGCATACTTCCGCTCGCCCCGGACTCTACCCCGCCCCCGCGTTCGGAGCCCGCTCACGCACGTATACTGGCCAACTGCAGTCTCTCTGGCCCGGGAGGTCGGGTGGGGGTGTGAGGGGCTGGTACTGCCAGCTCAGCCGCGAGCCCCTGCCCGTCCCTGGTCCTAGCCCAGTCCCCGCGGTTAGCGCCGGCTTGCGCAGGGCCTGCCTGTTCCTGGCTTTGTCCCCGTAAGTGGGATTAAAGGCGGGCCCGCAGCTTCTGGACCGCTTTCGCGCGTCCCCTCCGACCTTCTGGGCTAGACCGATCTCCCACCGGCTTGGCCTCTGCCCACGCCGACAGAACCGCCTTTCAGCGTTCCGTTGCCCCAAACCCTCAAGCAGCCCTCAGCAGAGTAGGAAGGGACCTAATACTCCACACTGTAGGCCTGGGAGCTCCCTCACTTGTTTCACAGCTCAAAACTGTCCAAACGCCTCTTCTGGGCTCTGGGACTGCAAGCTGGGGCTTGGTTCCTGGGACCCAGGTCCCTCCCTCTCCGCCAAACTTTCCTCTCGCCGGGCTGCCGTTTGCTCCGGGGAGCTGGGCAGCCCTCTTCGCGTTTTCGCTATTCCTACCAGTCTCAATGTGGCTTCTGCAGTGTTCCTTGGTTGAATAGTCCACTTAGTTTAGTTCATAGTTGGTTTATCCAGATGATGGTTCTTTAAATTGAGTTATAATCCACTTTGCTTCTGGGAGTTGGAAGTTGGTACGTCCGCCTACTCCATCGCCATCTTGCTTCTCCCTCCTGCAGTTTAGTTTTAATTTTCATGCGATTGTGAGAACTTGCGAGTACTGTGTTTACCCATGCTGCCATCTTGACTGGAAGCTCTGTGGGTTTCACAGAATTTTTAATGAATTACAACATTGTCTTCTGGTTTCCAGCATTACTGCTGAGAACTCTGGTGCTGTTGTGATTTTTCATCTCTTGTTATGTGGCCTTTTCAACTCCGAGAAGCTTTCAGAAGCTTTTCTAGGACTTCAGTCTAGTTAAATGCCACAATCATGTGCCTTGGCATAGTCTATGTTATTCTTATTCATTAGGTTAACCTTCTGGCCCCTTTTGATCCTTCTGTTTGGGGACATTTTCTTGCATTATTTGTGTGTTTGTGTGTGTGTGTGTGTGTGTGTGTGTGTGTGTCAGAGACAGAGAGAGAAAAAGACAAACAGAAAGGGAGAGAGATGAGAAGTATCAATTCTTTGTTGCAACACCAAAGTTGTCCATTGATTGCTTCCTTATATGTGCCTTGACTGGGGGGATTCAGCAGAGTGAGTTACCCCTTGCTCAAGCCAGCAATCTTGTTCTTCAAGCTAGTGAACTTTGGGCTCAAGCAGGCGACCATGGAGTCATGTCTACAATTTCACGCTCGAGCTAGCGGCCCTGCTCTGAAGCTGGTGAGCATGCATCCCAGCTGGATGAGCCAATGTTCAAACCAGTAGCCTCAAGATTTGGAACCTGGGTCCACTGCATCCCAGTTCAATGCTCTATCTACTGTGCCACTGCTTGTTTATGGTCTTGCATTACTTTATATTTTTATTTTGATCATTTTTTTCTTCTGTTTTTCATTTTCTGATTTCTACTTCTGGAACTCTCTTTATTCACATGTTAGCCCTCACACACATATCCTCTGGTTTTATTCTGTGTTGAAAAACATTTTGTGCTTTAATTTTGTTTCAGTTTTTCACTGTCTCTACTTTCTATGATTTTATTTTGTTTTTCTGCTGTCATTGTTTCGATTTTTAAGAGCTCTTCATTGTTTCCTAGTTTTTTAATTGCATAATATTTTATGAATTTAACACCTCTCATCTCTTTGAGGGTAATAATGATCATGGTTTTCAATTTTTCATCTTTCCTCACAGTTTGATTTTTGTTAGTTATTTTATTTTCTGTTTTGTTATGATGTGTCTCTCATGTTAGAACTTTTCCTCAGCTGCTTGGTGATCATTCCCTGTATGGAGCTATTGAAGAGTAGAATGTGAAGAATGTAAGCTAAACTTGTGCTGTGCTTTCTTGACTGGTTGGCACTGTTGAGCTCTGTGGCTGAGCCACACTGCATTGAAGATGTGTGGCGTCCAGTTGTTTGGTCCTTGGACCATTCCAATCCCCACATAAAAAATCTTCAAGACAAACATATATGTGTGTGTCTCTCTCCTGCTTTTAAGAACTTTTATGAATGCAACGCATTCTTCTCTACTCTAATTTATTTTTCTTAAAAGTATGAATCAATACTCGCTCATATTTTCTTTTGAACTTTGTGCTCTCTTTGTCCTTTTAAAGAAAATGTAGCCTAATTCAAAGTCAGAAAGATATGTTTTTAGGTTATTGTCTAGATTAGAACATTGCTGTCCATTAGTGAACATTCTTGTAATACCTTACCTGCCACTCCTGCCCGTGCCATGATTTATAACAGCCCTTTTGTCCTCCTCCCCACAGTTTACATTGCCGCCCTTCAGGAGGTTGAAAGGAGAGCAAATTCACGTGAGTGAGAAGACCTAGTGCCCGTAGGAAAGCCAAGCAGCCTCTAGAGATAGGCCAAGACGCAATTTGGCATCCATGGTACCTGCGTGGTTATACTCAGTCTGCAAACAGAAAGACAGATGGAAGAAGCTGGGCCCCGCACATGTCTGTGCGGGGAGGGGGGGAGCTAACGGTGCAGAAACTCTGAAGTGGGGAGTGTTTAGTCAAATAGCTGGATAGCGCTGAAGACTAAAGAGAGAATGAGGGGCTAGGTTGGGGCCAGGCCTCTCAGGGCTGGAGTGACAGACAGTGTTGTCATTGTCATTGTCCCCAACCCAGCACTGAGGAGGCCCCAGGGGACTTTCCACTCAACCATCACTAGGTGGTGGGTGTCCTAGGCCGCCAAAACAAATGAGAGCTCAAGGTGACTCGGGAGGTAAAACTCTCAGAGCTCAACCCAAACACAGCACACTCGAACCCATTACCCAAGATCCCTAAAAAATTGTTCAGACTCTGCAGATGCACAAAGTGAACTAAAAATAAGAAATAAAATAATATAACATAATCTAATAAAGGATGAATGCATGCTTAGATGGGAACAGTCATCAAGTTAGGTGAAAACAAAAGACTCAGTCGGCAACCCTGACTGTGCTGGATGGAAAACCAGGCTTTTCTATGGCTAACCAGTGAGACAGATGCCACTCCTCAGCATCCCCCCAGACTGGGCTCTACCACCCACCCTGGACAATCCCCTAGAGCTTAGACCACCAATCGTCTTCTCCACCTCTCCCCCAGTTATGGCTCCAGCAAATTGACTCCGGAAGCTGGGAACTGAGGACACACATTTGGACAGATGGCTGGCTCTTGGCCTCTGCTTCAGGCATGAAGAATTGCTTGGTTTTTAAGCAACAAAGCAATACACCATATGGGCAGTCAGTGCAGCTCTCCGCAAGGGGCTGGCCAGTTGGATCTCATCACTCTGTTGATTAGGGTGCATGTGCATATATACAAAATTCACCCTGTCTGGCTTACACCCTTTTCCCCCCTTGCTTAATTAAAAGAGAGAGAGAGAAAAAGAGAGAAAGCAGAAGCTTCTAGAAGAAGCTTTTTTAAGATAAGTTTTTTTTAAGAAAACATGTAGAGACTGTCTCTGAACTTTCTTAAAGAAAGCCTCTGTAGCTAATGTATGTCAACACCCCATTCCTCCCCTCCTACAGCTTTCCTACTGTATCTTCTATCTGAGCTCTCTGGTCTGGTCTGGTCTTCCCCTCCCCCGCTTTCTTCTTTCTTTCTCCTTTATATCTGTCTCCTTCTACCACACCCGAGTGGCCTAGGGAAAAAGCTGCTCTCAGGCAGAGGAAATGCAGCAATTGTGTAATTTGCTCAGACTAGAACAGAATTAAAAAATCTACCTGAGAGCCTGACCTATGGTGGCGCAGTGGATAAAGCGTCGACCTGGGAACACTGAGGTTGGCAGTTCAAGACCCTGCACTGGTCTGGTCAAGGCACATATGAGAGTTGATGCTTTCAGCTCCTCCTCCCTTTCTCTCTTTCTCTCTATCTCTCTCTCTCTCTCACTCTGTGTCTCCTCTCTAAAATGAATAAATAAAAAAAGAAATTAAAAAAAAAAATCTACCTGAGAGATTTTCTTGATCTCATGTGGAACACTGATGGGGTCACAATGAGGTTTCACTGTTATAGAACATGTGATCCTGGCGATTTCAAACTATTCCAATTAATACATTTAGTGGTTTCTGGCAGCAAAGGCAACAGAATTGCTATATATATAGGGTGTACAGGTATTGATCGACTTATGACCTATGCAACTTACGACCATTCAACTTAACAATTGCTAGCCACGACGGCTCCACGTCTGGAGCAGTTTTTGTATGCATCTGTATTTTGTAATTTTGCAAATATTAAACCAGTTGTACTGATAATGCAGTGTTTTACTTAAACCTGAAGAATGTAAAAATAAGAAACAAAATGGTGTAGAGATAATACAAATGGCATAAAATGAACAAAGAAAATTATGGTATATAACAATAATGAAAAAAATTATGATAAAATATGACTTAAAGATGTTTATAATATCATTTCACAGTACTATACATATAGTCTACTCAACTTATGACCAAATTGTGTTACGACCGGTTTGTTGTAACCAATAGTGGTCGTAAGTCGAGCACTAACTGTAATAGGGTTCAAATAAATTGCAAAAATTATTAACATTAGTAGTTTAAAAGAAAGAGTCTGGCCCCCTTACCCCTTCTCTCTGAAAAGAAAAAAACCCCAGAGAAACAGATTAAAGAAGCAAAAGTTAGTTAATGATAAATCACATAGTTCTCGCAAAGGACTGAGGCCACTACTTGCTAGACAACAAAGAAGATAAAACTTAATCTGAGCAACCCTCCCATCCTTAAGATCCTTTAGAAGACAATGTTTCCATATCTTAATTGAAAATTCCTACACTGATTATAATTCTTCCTCCCATCCTGGTGTCCTGAGAGTTATGTATTCCTCTAAACAAAGGAATCACAAACCCACTCCTCCTTGCTTGTTAAACCTACATTCTTTAACATTTTATATGCTTTCTAATAATTTCTTTTGAAATCCTTTACATCAGGGGTAGTCAACCTGGTTCCTACCGCCCACTAGTGGGTGTTCAAGCTTTCATCGTGGGCAGTAGCAGAACAACCAAAATATATATAAAAATATATATTTAAATATAGTAAGTTGTTTTATAAAGATTTATTTTGCCAAACAGCGAAAATTTGACATAAAGAATTTGGTAAGTAACTATTATTATATGCTTTAACTTGCTGTAACTCTGCTTTATAAATTTTATAAAGTAAAAAAAAAAAAAATCAAATTTTATAAAGTAAAATTACTTCCCTACTTTATAAATTACCATTACTGTGGAACTGGTGGACAGTTCGAAAATTTTACTACTAACAGAGATATAAAAGTAGGCGGTAGGTATAAAGAGGTTGACTACCCCTGCTTTACACGTATGAAAACTTGTAAACTAAACAAGTGGGGACTTTTAAATTTCTTTTTTATATTATTTTATTCATTTTAGAGAGGAGACAGAGAGAGAAAGAGAGAAAGGGGGATGAACTGGAAGCATCAACTCCCATATGTGCCTTGACCAGACCAGTGCAGGGTTTTGAACTGGCAACCTCAGTGTTCCCAAGTCGTCGCTTTATCCACTGCGCCACCGCAGGTCAGGATACAACAAGCGGGGACTTTTAGCAAAGGTAATTTTATTTAGTTTCTCTCCTTGTCCTAAGCTAACAGTTTGTTGTGGCAACAAAGATGGCTGCTAAACACTAGAAATTTGGGAATGTCTTTGCTGGGTATGTAAAACAATTATCACTAATGTGTTATCTTGTGGTCTTGATGTATAAGAATGCTTTTTCCTTTTAATAGATCCTATAATGGATGTTGTTAGCTTATTAGTAATTAACTATTGTACTATGCTCCCACCTTACCCACCCCAACTGGTATGTGATTTGGTTTATAAAATCAGCCACAGAATGTTAGGGACTTTCTACATGATTTGCGATTGTGCCCGTATAGCTCACTGGCTAAATAATAAACTCCTGAAAAATTCATTTGGATTGGGTGTCTCTAAGTGTAAAGGCCAGGAGCCGCCATTGTGGCCATTCACATGCAGGTTCCCATTGGATTCGGGCTGACGGTGAAGAAATGGCAGAGTCGGAGGATGGTAGGCCATTCTGTTTATTGGTGTCTCACCAATACAGGCAAGCCACAAGAGAAGACAAGGGAGAAGCAGAAAACCAGCTTTTCCCATGGAGGTCAAGGGATCAGGGAGGCCCCTGCAATGGCAATAGCGGGAACCGAGAGAGCTCAAGCTACTGGTCTCTCCCACTTTATACTGTAGAATCCAAACCTTTAATCCAATTATACAAACAAGGAAATCTCTGTATAATGGGATTCCTCAGGAGAGTGCACCACCCTACATTATCCAATCAGTCAAGGGTGTGGGGAAAAGCTTACTCTTAAAGCCAAGCCTTAGGTCATAACAACCTGACCTGCTTACATTACAGCCTTTCCCCCACACCCATCCCAAGCATAAGGGCAAATAATATCACCTGGGTGACGGGCTTCCATGTGGGCAGCGCCATCTTTAACAAAGTGAGCATATTATATTTTATCTGCCCAACAATCCAACCCTATGCTCACTTTACTACCCACAATTTACACCACCGACATCCCTGTACAAGGAAATTAAGTACATTACACAAATTACAGCAGTAGCAAAAATCATACAGTTTCAACAATTACAAAGGTACATTGCATAAACAGAATCAGTACCAACTACAGCAATAGGATTAACAAATCAAAAGCTATGGGCGAAATGACAGAGCTGTCAATGGCACCAAGAGAGGCAAATGTTTTCCCTCTGGCAGAATACAGGCCAGAGTTTTATCTGCAGACAGCACCGTAGCTGGTACCAGAGGCTGCCCTGAGTGGTCATACCAAACCTTATTGGCCAATACACCAGCATCTGCTGGTTCTATGTGTAGTAAAATAGGAGAACTCATTATCGGCCATAAAGAAATTACAAAGGTGTCCTTCATTATGCTGTCCCCCTGAGCACTCAAAGGATAATACACTTCTACCTTAGGTGGCCAGGTGCTGGTTGCCCAAGGAGTTAACTGGAGGTCCACCTCTAGCCCCTTTCCCCATGGTGCCAACAAGGCCACCCATCTCAGATGGGGGGCATGGACAGTCCAGGGCCAAGTCCATTGAAGCTGTTGGCCTTTAAGAAGGGCTGTTGGGGCAGGCAAGAACACGTTGCCCTGCTGTCCAAAGCCTGGCTTGAGTAAAATGTCCTTTGTGCGTATCTGCAACTGAATGGGGGCAGCTGCCCGATGCAGGAGGGCGTCCACTGGAGCTGGGCTCCCACGTCGAGGTCTCTCATTCAAAATCCGGAGTACTGTCCATAAGCGGCGTGTCCATCCAGTAAGGGAGCTGGTGCCCCCCTCCTGTCGCAGTCCCTGCTTTAAGAGTCCATTATACCGCTCAATGATACCAGCAGCCTGGGGGTGGTAGGGAACATGGTATTTCCAGTCCACCCCCAGCTCTTGAGCCCATTGCCTCACTATTGAACCAGTGAAGTGGGTACCGTTGTCACTTTCAAGGACCAGTGGTCGCCCATATGCAGCACTCAGGTGGTCCAAAGCCTGTATGACTGCCCTCTGGTCAGGATTACGGGCGGGATAAGCAGCAAGCAGACCTGTGGCAGTATCTACACAAGTGACCGCATACTGGTACCCTTCTGACTTTGGTAAGGGTCCAATGATGTCTATCTGCCATCGTGTCAGTAAACATGACCCCTCTGGATCTGTCCAGGTGACACCAGTGGTCACCGAGGGTGCTCCTTGGAACACACTGCACATTGCTCACAAGCTGCAAGTACCTCTGCATAGGACACAGGCAAGTTCCACGCCTTAACCGTAGCCCACATAGTTTTCTGTCCTGCATGGAGCAGGAGCAGGTGGAGCCATTGCGCCACATCACCTGCAGGTGCAGTCTCCAACCATCGCACCTTTGCCAATGTATCTGCCTCATCATTCCCAGGATGGGCTAGAGGAGCATGCCCCGTGACATGATATACTGTCACCTGCTTCTTGTGTCCTATTTCCTATAAGTCCTGCCACATGGCCTGACCCCATATTGGGCGGTGCATTACCATCCACTGGTTAATGTGCCAAGTAGCAATCCAAAGGGTCAGTCCACGATATACAGCCCAGCTGTCAGTACAGATCACCAGAGGTGAAGGTTCATTGTGGGCAACTAGCCAAACAGCTCTTAATTCTGCCCATTGGCTGCTTTGGCCTGTACCCGTGTCCATCCAAATAGTATCAGTGGCCGGATGGAAGGCTATGGTCATCCACTTGGCAGTTGGCCCCTGCTGGAACCATCAGTATACCAGGCATCCTCAGAGATGGGCACCCGCCCCTCCTGGTAGGGACTGACTTCAGGTTCTGCCTCCTGAGCCCCAGCTGCACCTGACTCTAAGGTTGCATAGGTGACTGGACCCAAGACTTCCTGCAGTTCTGCCCTCAACGGGCTGGTGCCAAGAGCACAGCGTTGTTGCAGGTAGGCACCCCACTTGGCCAGGGTGGACATTTGGGCCATACCACTACTTGGTTTTGTCACCCAATCTCTCACCCATCCTGGAATAGGGTATGTTGTCTTGACTATAACTGGTGTTTGTTAGGAGCATGGGGCATTAAACATGTCCGCTTGCATGACCCTGAGAGAGAACAGGGAAAAATAGTTAACCACACCTGCATCCTGCTTGGCTAAGATAGCAAAACCGTTTGCCCTTTCTGGAGCACACCCTGTTATGTTTCAAAACCATTTGCCTGTTTTAAAATTTTCCACTGTCCACCTTGTTACTAAGCCATGTGACTGTGTGTAATCTTCTGCCCGCCAATAGCTAATTGCCAAGTTTGCTTCTGTATCCGATGCTTGCTTGCTCAGCTATATAAGCCGTAGTCTGTAAGCGCTCGGTGTGACTCCACAGACAGCCTTTTTGGGTGCTGTAGGAGCTCACCCCTGCGCAGGTTTGCATTTCGGCCATAAAGTAGCATCTCTGAACTCCTGAAAGTCTCTGATGTTTGTTTCTGCACCCGGCGAATGCAACATTTGGGGGCTCGTCCGGGATCCCATAACGGGAATTTGATCAGAGACCGAGGGAACAGCTCGAGCTGGTAAGTGAACTGGGATCCCATTTGTCTGGTTTTGACTCCGGCGAATTTGCAGCCTGAGGTGATAGACAGGATGCTGTCTGAGATTCGCCCAGGCCCTCAAGGGAAAAGCAGGACGCTGCTTCTTGAGGTTTTTGTAAAGGTGACCGGTCTAGGATTTTGCGCTGCGCCGCGCCGCGTTGTATGTGTGATAGTGTTGAGTGTGTAGTAGTGTATGTGTATGTGAATGTCTGGAGGAAGTGTTGAACAATCTCTTGTTTTTGCTGCCCTATTTGTGGGTTGGGGCATCCTAATCCTTGTTTTGTTGATATTAGAAGGTTTAGAAGCTGATAGAGCGGGGTATCGAAAAATGGGGCAACAGGAATCTACACCCGGCTCTCCGCTCGATTGTCTGCTAAAGAATTTCTCTGATTATCAGAAGAGGGCACAAGGTTACGGGGGACCGCCTCCAGATCGGGAGACCCTCCGAACATTGAGCCAGTTAGAGTGGCCCTCCTTCAATGTAGGATGGCCCCTGAGGGTGCATTTGATCTCCCCATTATATTTGCAGTCCGAGCAGTCATCTACCAAGTGCCCCATCCAGACCAATATTTATACATAGATGTGTGGATTGATATCGCTACAGAAAAGCCAGGATATATTAGAAAGTGCCTTAAGATTAGCAAAAGGGAAAAGAGGGCAGTTTGTGTCACAGTTGACAGTCAGAACCAGGGTAAGAAAGATAACAATCCAGCTTATTCTAGCAGACAGTCATCTAGACTCTATCCTGTCCTCCCTGAACCCCTTGAAGACTCTGCAGATCCAATGAATATTCCACCACCGCATCAAAGAAAGGGGGAGCCTGATTCCACGCAGCAGGACGAGGTTTTGAGTCCCCCACACACGCGGGGGGGCACGGCGTATGCTTTGCCTCCTCCGGCGGGAACCGCCGCCATTTTGCCTCCTCCGGCTTATGCCTTGCCTCCAACGGCAGGGGGCGCCGCCATATTGCCTCTTCGCGAGGCACCCCCACCATTGGATGCAGGACCAAGAGTTCCATCCCACATGGTCTATGTGCCCTTTTCCACTAGTGACCTTTACAATTGGAAACATCAAAACCCCCCTTTTTCAGAAAAGCCTCAAGGGTTAATCTCATTACTTGAGACTGTTTTTAGGACCCATCAGCCAACATGGGATGATTGTCAGCAGCTCTTGCAGACTTTGTTCACCACTGAAGAAAGAAATCATATAAGTCAGGAAGCAGAAAAGGCATTCCCGGAAGACGGGGGAACGGAAAGAGAATTAGAGGAAGTTCTCCCTAGGCAGCCCCCGAATTGGGACCCAAATGTAAAAGAGGGAAAGGAAGCACTCACTCAATATCGCTGGGCTCTGTTACGGGGGTTAAAAGCAGCAGCCAGAAAACCAACAAACTTCAGTAAGGTAAGTGAGGTTATTCAGGGACGGGACGAATCCCCTGCTGCCTTTTTAGAGCGGCTAATAGAGGCCTACCGGGTTTATACCCCAATAGATCCAGAAGCGGAGGAAAACCGCAGGCTGGTTAACATAGCTTTTGTAACCCAGGCAGCTGCAGATATTAGGAAGAAGTTACAGAAGATAGAGGGATTTGAAGGAGAAAATAGGAGCAAGCTTCTAGAAATAGCCCAGAAAGTATATGTGAACCGAGATGACCTGGAACTTGGGAAAGCTGCAGTAAAAATCCTCCTAGCAGCTCAAGAAGGGAAAAGAAAGGGAAAAAGGGAACCACCCAGCCGTGGGAAAGGAAAGAATCCCTTCCAAGGAAGAATTGGTAAAGATCAGTGTGCATATTGTAAGGAAAAAGGACATTGGAAGAAAGACTGCCCAAAGCTAAGAGCTGGGCAGCCTGAAAGGGAGTCGCAGGTGCTCCTACAACTTGACTTAGGGGGCCAAGGCTCTATTCCTGTTGGCTCCCAAGAGCCCATGGTCACCTTGACTGTCGAAGGAAAGCCGACAAACTTCCTGGTCGACACGGGAGCCACTTATTCAGTTTTAAAAAGTCCACAAGGGAGATTACAAAAAGAGACTACCAAAGTAATAGGGGTAACTGGCAAAACAATGTCCTACCCGCGGGCAGTCGCTCGAATAACGGACCTAGGTCGGGGCACCATCACTCACTCGTTCCTAGTCATTCCAGATTGTCCTTACCCACTCCTGGGTTGAGATCTCTTGCAAAAGCTTCATGCCACAATCACCTTCAAGCAAGGCGGTGACCAAGAAAAAGGAAGTCTACAGGTAACGGTGCCTCTGTCTGAAGAATATTTGATAGCAACCCTTCAGGAAGGTAAGGACCAACTCAATGGGGTCCCAGAGGAAATAAGGCAACAAGTTCCCGGAGTGTAGGCAAAAACTAACCCGCCAGGCTTAGCAGCCCACCAGCCCCCTGCCGTAGTGCGATTACTGAGCACTGCAAGCCCCGTGCGGATGAGGCAATACCCAGTTCCAGCACGGGCTAAGCAAGGGATAGCACAGCACTTGAAGAGGCTACTAGCAGCAGGTATCCTCCGGGAGTGCCAGTCGGCGTGGAATACACCTTTGTTGCCAGTTCAAAAACCCGGGACCCAGGACTATCATCCGGTGCAAGACCTGCGAGAAGTCAATGCCCGGGTAGAGACTATACACCCCACAGTGCCAAACCCCTACACCTTATTAAGCTCTTTGCCCCCTACGCACACGTATTATTCAGTACTGGACTTGAAGGATGCTTTCTTTTGCATCCCGCTGGCCCACAAAAGCCAAGATATGTTTGCCTTTGAGTGGAACGATCCAGAAAACGGGCTAATAGGACAATATACTTGGACTAGACTTCCTCGTCGCTGCAGCAGAAGAGGGACAATGCAGGACGGCCACCTTAGACATGCTCTAGAATCTCCAACAAATAGAACAGCTAATTAAGAAATACTATGAAGGATATTAGGAATAAATTAGAAATTACAGTGTATTTATAGGCCTCAAAGCTCAGGGCAAATAGAAAGTATGAATAGGAACTTAAAAGAAACTATAATTAAGTTGAGGGAGGAGACCGGCGAAAATTGGGTAGAGTTACTCCCTTTTGCCCTGTTCCGAACTAGGAATACCCCCTATACAAATAGGTGGACCCCCTATGAACTTATGTTTGGACAACCCACTCCATTAGTGCCCCAACTTACAAGAGAGGAAATAGAAATGTCTAATCGCAATTTCCTCAAGTCTTTGCAGGCTCTACAACTAATTCGAGCAGAAGTACAAAAGCTGCGAGAGGAAAAAGGAGCAACCCCGAAAGGCAGCCTTCTGACACACCCGCCGGAGCCCGGACAGTGGGTATGGATTCTTAACCACCGAAGGGGAAATTTAGAACCACGGTGGACAGGACCTTATCAGGTACTGTTAAGCACCCCCTCTGCAGTCAAGATAGCTGAAAAGCCTTATTGGATTCATCTGTCCCACGTAAAACAGGCTGCAGAACTAGAGACAAATAACAAGACATGGTGAGTGCAGCAAAAAACCAGATCAACCCCTCAAGGTCACCTTCTCCAGGGAATAGGGACTCTACTACTGTGTTGGACATTGTGTAATGGACTAGAGCTAAGAGAGTGGGTCCTAATTAGGACTGCAGATGGCACTGTCATTGCACAGAATAAGACTTGGTCAGGTGGTCCACCGCCTACTCTAAGAGTTGATTTTTCCAAGTTATTTGAGGACAAATTTTGTGATACTAGAATCGCATGGGAAGGGGCTCACTGGAATTCACGAAGTCCCTTGCAGAATGGTTGGACTACCAGCCTACAGGACCCCCAGGGTGATTTATCCCTTAGGGACTGCAACCCAAGTACCAAGAATAGGGCTTTATGGTACACCCCTCATTATGCCTGTCCTGAACCACCCGCGGGTCAACGCCGCGTATGCGGCTCCCACCCAGACTATTATTGTAAGAAATGGGGCTGTGAAACCTTAGTTAGTGAATTTCAGTGGAAACCACCTAAAACTGACCCGGACATAAGCCTCCTTCATCTAGGAACTAGGCTAGGTGGGAAACGGTCTGATGACAAGTGGGATGCAGACTGTGCAAAGGACAATTGTAACCCTACTCTAATTACTATAAAGAGGCCACAAGACCCCAGCTGGGAATCTGGGAAAACTTGGGGAGTAAGGCTGTATGTATGGGGAAATGACCCAGGAACACTTTTCACTATTAGGAAACTGCCAGCTAAAACCAGACCCTTTCTATGAGGAATAGGGAAAGGGTTACCACCCAAATCCCCTACTCGAGCCCCACTAGCCCCAACACCAGAATCCAATGTTCTCACCACGAGATTATAAGTAGATGAAAACAAATCAACCAGCTCATCAGGAACTCCCCGGGTGCTAAAGGTAGAGACCACATTTCCCCCAGTAGAAATGACTTTTCAGCCTCCTCCCTTGAACCCTAAGCCATACCAAGATGAGATTAATATTTTTGAGCTATTGGACAAAGTTTTTCCTTATTTCAATAATACCCAGCCGGAAATTACTAAGTCATGCTGGCTCTGCCTTAGTCCGAGGCCCCCATTCTATGTAGGTTTGGGAGCCAACACGTCAGAAACCAGTGAGCTAACGCTCACAGTAATTAACCTGACATCAGATAAAAGTCAAAAGGAAATTCAGGACTGTGAGGCTGAAGGATCTCTGAATTTAGCAGAGTTTCATGGGAAAGGGACCTGCTACTCATTAGCAAACTTTACAGTAGAAAACTCTGGTTATAGTAACTATTGTCTAGGAATAGAAGAAATACCAGGCATAAATAGAATCCAACAAGTCACCAAAGCACCAGAAGGATTATGGTTTGTGTGTACCCAAGGAATCTTTAAATGTATATCCCCTACTCATCCTGAGCTATGCATTAGTGCTTACATTATCCCACAGGTATATCTATATAGAGGAAATCCTAATTTTCTTGTGAATACACCTAGCCCTAGGAGGCAAAGGAGAGCTTCACCCCTCCTCATCCCCATTATAGCTACAATTGGAGTAATAGGAGCAGCAGCCACAGGGACAGCAGCACTTATACAGAGTGACCTTAATCTCAAGCAGCTGTCTAAGACCTTCTCCAAGGATATTGCCATTCTTCAGGACCAGCTAATCTTTCTAGAAAAGCAGATAGATTCATTAGCTGAAGTAGCATTACAGAATAGGAGAGGACTAAATCTAGTCTTCCTAAAGCAAGGGGGACTATGTGCTGCCCTAGGAGAAGAATGTTGTTTTTATGTAAACCACTCAGGAGTCATAAGGGAGAATATAAAAATTCTAGCAAAGAGGTTAAGGAATAGGAACTTAGATGATGATAGAGGGACAGGATGGTTTGCCTCTTGGTACCACTCATCACCCTGGCTGACTACCTTAATATCAGCCATTGCGGGACCCCTCCTGGTCCTACTTTTAGTCTTAACAATTGGACCAATCATTCTCAGTAAACTCTTAAGTTTCATCAAAGAAAGGCTAGAAGTAGTCAAGCTTATGGTTTTATCTCAACCATACACAGTGCTAGCGAGAGAAGAAGCCAAGTCAAAGGTTTGACTCATGCCCAAGAAGAGGAGGAAATGTTAGGAGCATGGGGCATTAAACATGTCCGCTTGCATGACCCTGATAGAGAACAGGGAAAAATAGTTAACCACACCCGCATCCTGCTTGGCTAAGATAGCAAAACCGTTTGCCCTTTCTGGAGCACACCCTGTTATGTTTCAAAACCATTTGCCTGTTTTAAAATTTTCCACTGTCCACCTTGTTACTAAGCCATGTGACTGTGTGTAATCTTCTGCCCGCCAATAGCTAATTGCCAAGTTTGCTTCTGTATCCGACGCTTGCTTGCTCAGCTATATAAGCCGTAGTCTGTAAGCGCTCGGTGTGACTCCACAGACAGCCTTTTTGGGTGCTATAGGAGCTCACCCCTGCTCAGGTTTGCATTTTGGCCATAAAGTAACATCTTTGAACTCCTGAAAGTCTCTGATGTTTGTTTCTGCACCCGGCGAATGCAACAGTGTTGTGGTTGTAATACTCTCAGTGGCCAGGAGGGCAGCATTCAGAGCTGCCAGCTGCTTCTCTACTAATGAGTAACGAACTTCAGCACCTTTCCACAATTGGGACCAAAACCCAATAGGTTGCCGTAAGTGCTCTGTTCATTGCCACAAGCCCCATCCAAACCCCTCCGAGGTTACATGAACATCCAGCTCACAGGGCCTGGCAGGATCAAACACATTCAAGGCCTGTGCCACCAAGACAGCTCTCTTAGCTGCTGCAAATGAACCTTGCGCCTGCTCAGTCCAATCCCAAAGAACCCCCTTCCGAATAAGGTTGTACAAGGGGCGTAGTAACTGAGCCAAATGGGGTATAAATGCTCGCCAATACCCCAACAAACCTAAGAATTCCTGTAACTGTTTTACCGTAGTGGGCACGGGGTATGCTTGGATCTTATCTATAACTGCGTCAGGGATAACTTTTGTCTTACCCGACCAGACAACTCCCAAGAATTTAACAGATAACCCAGGTCCTTGTAATTTGTCCTCATTGACTGCCCAGCCTAATGCTTTCAAATGGGATAGCAGGGTAGGGACTGATGCTCCAATTATGGAAGAGAATCACTAGTTAACATAATATCATCAATATAATGATACATGCGAACTGCCTCTGGCTGTTTCCATTTAGCCAGGTCAGCGGCCACCAGCCCATGGCACAAGGTGGGGTTATGCAAATAGCCCTAGGGTAATACTGTAAAGGTCCATTGTCTCCCTTCCCAACTGAAGGCAAATTGGTCTTGACTCTCTGCAGCTATATCAATGGAGAAGAAAGCATTGGCCAAGTCTGCCACAAAGTGGTATGTCCCCAACTCATGGCTTAGCCGATCCATCATGTTAGCTATCGAGGGAACAGCAGCATGCAAAGGAGGAACAACTTTGTTAAGTTCTCTGTAATCTGTCATTCTCCAGGTTCCATCTGGTTTGCGCACAGGCCATACCGGGGAGTTGTAAGGACTGTGTGCTGGCCGAATGATCCCCACCTTTTCTAGTTCGAGGATTGTCACTGTGACTTCTTCATAATCACCTGGCAGGCGGTACTGCTTGGTGTTAGTCACACGCCGAGGGATGGGCAATTGCAAAGGGGAATGTGATGCATGTCCCCACAACACTGCCTTCACAACCCTGATCCGTAGCCGAAATTCCCCGGTTGTAGTTTCCAACCATAGTCCTTGCAAGACATCTATCCCCAAAATATATTCAGGAATAGGAGATACATACACCTTATATGGCTTAGGAGGCAGTCTTCCTATCCCCAATGGAATAGTTATTGGCTTCACTTGAACAGTTTGGCCCCCATAGCCATCAATGGCCACTGGGGTCCCAGCAAACCGCTCTGGGTTCCCATAGAGGAGGGAACATTCTGCACCTGTATCCACCAAGGCCAACACCCGTTGTACATTGGAAGGGGACCAGTGGATAGCCAGTTCCACGTGTGGCCTCCGGTCCCCGCCCATCCCCGTTAGACGGGTCCCTCGGCCTTTTTCCTATTCAAACTAGTACAATGGGTCTTGGGAGTTCTCCTCTCCCTCGGCCGTATCTATCATATAATCTTGTAACAGAGCTGCCCGCGCACCAAACGTTTTATTGGTAGCTGCTGGGGCCCTTCGTCTCAATGGCTGGAACTTCTGTTCTGGTTTAAGCTGCCACCAAAGCTCCAAAAGAATTTTATTAGACTGGCCATCCAATTTCCCCTTATCTGCTCCAGCCGCAATCAAATCTATCCACATCTGTGTTCAGGTAACCTTTATAGGCCCGTTTCCCTTGTTAGTTGGGGGGGCAACATGGGCAGCAGCCCTCACTGCTTTATGATCCCTAGCGGCCTCCAATTCTCCCAAATCTGCTACCATCTGTGTAACTGCATTGATGGGCTGCCCCACATAGGGGCCCAAGATAGCCACAAGTGACCCAAAAAGGGCTGATGGGGCACTAGCAAGGATAAATTCCCTCATTTTTGCCGTAAACACTTCCTCATCTGGCCCACGGGACCCAGGGTTGAAAACAGCATTCTTCATACCTAGTTCCCGAAGGACCTTTACTAACTCGCTGTAGCACTGCCACCGACTCATTGCCCCTGGCAATTCTCCAGCATTCTGCCAGACCATACGAATGGCGGCCATCACCCATTCTAATAGGGTATGGTCTCCTGGGTTGCCATGGAGGTTCTGAAGACGCTGCCTCAAGGAGGAGTGTGTGGTAATGGCGGCCAATTTCTCCATCTCTGTTCTGGAGAGCATGATGCCATCCACCCCTATGTCCCATAATCGTAGTAACCAGGCTACCGGGGATTCAGTAGGTTTCTGCCCAAATTGTGCCCCCAACTACATCAGCCATGCCTAGGTATAGGGCCGGACCACAGAGTGCTCCATTACCTGGGCAGAAGGCTGTGGCTGCCCCTGAGGGACTCTACGCTGCTGGGTTTTTACCTTCTTGGCGACCACTGGTCGGGCTCTCAGTGTGTGTATGGCAGCTTCAGCCTGAGACTTCTCATCCTCAGAAGAGGAGTTGCAAGCGCCTGCTCCCGCTGACTCAAACCCAGTCTACCGGCAAGGGTGCTGCTGCTCCTTTGGCAACCATTTAGGCTCCTGTGGCTGCTGGCTTTTGGCCGGAAGCTGAGACTCGAGCTCTTGAACCCACAGTTGTTTCTCCAACAACTGCTGGTGCAAACGTTCAGCTTCCAGGGCAAACTGCAACTCGCGAACCTGTAATTCCTTCTCCAGTGCTCGCTCCAATTCCAGCCTTTTCTGCCGTTCGATTTGCAATTCATACTGAAGCTTTCGACCTCGAGCAGCTTCTTTCACAGAACTCTTGGTTTCCACTTGTGTAAAAAACACGCAGCCCACAGCTCCTAAAAGGATAGCCATGGAAAGCCAGAACTGCAACCAGTCCTCTACCCCAACCCGCAGGGGTGGTGGCCCCATACCGATCTCTGAATCCTGCCGCAAACTGCGCCAGTTGTAAGGCCAGAAGCCGCCATCGTGCCCATTCACATGCAGGTTTCCATTGGATTCGGGCTGACGGTGAAGAAATGGCAGAGTCGGAGGATGGTAGGCCATTCTGTTTATTGGTGTCTCACCAATACAGGCAAGCCACAAGAGAAGACAAGGGAGAAGCAGAAAACCAGCTTTTCCCATGGAGGTCAAGGGATCAGGGAGGCCCCTGCAATGGCAATAGCAGGAACCGAGAGAGCTCAAGCTACTGGTCTCTCCCACTTTATACTGTAGAATCCAAACCTTTAATCCAATTATACAAACAAGGAAATCTCTGTATAATGGGATTCCTCAGGAGAGTGTACCACCCTACATTATCCAACCAGTCAAGGGTGTGGGGAAAAGCTTACTCTTAAAGCCAAGCCTTAGGTCATAACAACCTGGCCTGCTTACATTACAGCCTTTCCCCCACACCCATCCCAAGTATAAGGGTAAATAATATCACCTGGGTGACGGGCTTCCATGTGGGCAGCGCCATCTTTAACAAAGTGAGCATATTATATTTTATCTGCCCAACACTAAGTAACCCACAAATTGAAGTACACTACTTTACAACAAGGGTTTGCTGAGAAACTCTGGTAGAGAAGTCTCTTGTTGTAGAAAACCTGGTCACCTTTAGGGTGATCATAGAAACTGACCTGACATCCAAAGAAACAAACAGACCAAAAAGAATAGAAACAGAAGTACACATTTAGTTGATCCAACAACTATGGAAGGGCTTTCCCCCTTGTTGGGCAGACCAAATATATTATGCTCACTTTGTTAAAAATGGCCAGCCCATGTGGAAGCCCATTGATATCAATGTGTGTGGGGGACAGGCTGTAAGCAGGCAGAGTAATTATGGCCCAAGGCTTAGTTTTAAGACTAAACCTATCCCACCTTTTTTTTTTTATTATTACAGGAACAGAGAGAAAGTCACAGAGAGGGATAGATAGGGTCAAACAGACAGGAATGGAGATAGATGAGAAGCATCAATCAGGAATTTTTCATTGCCATTGTGACACCTTAGTTGTTCATTGATTGCTTTCTCACAGAGAAAGTGCCTTGACTGTGGGCCTTCAGAAGACTGAGCAACCTCTTGCTGTAGCAAGCGACCTTGGATCCTAGCTGGTGAGCTTTTTGCTCAAGCTAGATGGGCCCGCACTCAAACTGGCGACTTCAAAGTCTCGAATCTGGGTCTTCCGCATCCCAGTCCTACACTCTATCCACTGCGCCACTGCCTCGTCAGACTTCCACCCTTTGGGGTGGTGCACTCTTATGAGGAATCCCATTATGCCTCAGATAAGTGACTTTGTATCCAAGACTTCCTTGTTTGTAGATTGGATTAAAGGTTTTGAATCTACACTATAAAGTGGGACAGACTGGGAGCTTTCTCTCTCTTGATTCCTGAGGTTAGTATTAGAGAAGAGAGCAGAGAAAGGCCATGTGGAAGAGAGGCAGCCAAAATGCTAAAAAAGGAAGCCAGTTTGTGCAGAGTTTGTGCAGGAGGAGATGGGGAACAGAGGTGAATAAGTCTGGTGAACTAGAAACCTCTGATTCTAGGAAACTTGGATAAGTCAGTAGCTTTGTAAGCACTGAATGAGTTCGCTTTGAAGCCCAGTGTGTGTTTTTACTTGCCCGCTGGGTGCGAGCTAAGATTAAACATGATGGCCCACCAGCTCTTAGCTTCATTGTTTCATTACCATCTGTCCAAATCCAATGCGAACCAGCATGGGCCAGGCAGCTGTGATGTTGGCTGTGGATACTGGCTTTATACCCTGGCTCCTTAATAACAGTTTAAGAGAAGTTAAAATGATCATTAAATAAAGGAGAAAGCACTTAAGGCCCACCCTTGTCAACATTCCAATATGACTTTGGGACTCTCTCAGTTTGGATACTGGGAAGACTCGCCAGCCAGTGTCCTTTCAGACCTGATATGCTGACTGGAACTAAGCCCATTTTACAAGTGAAATTGAAAGAGACACTTAAAATTCCAGGTATAACCCCCCCCCGCCCCCCCGCCCCCCCCCCCCCCCGCTTCTCTCCCCTCCGGTCATGTCTCTCGAGCATTCCAGTCAAGACAACAAACAGATAAGAATAGAGACTGTAGAGATTGGAATAGAACCTCAAAGGTACACATAATGTGGTTATTCCCAGATATCCTGTGGTTCCAAATGCACATAATTTATGATCATCTCTTCAGGCTGATTGCCAATATTCTTCAGTAATTATCAAGTGATGCACTATGTAGTGCATGTTCGAATGTGTCTGTAAAATAAAAAGGCAAAAACACCTCTCTACTTTCACCTCGGAAGATGACAAGCTTAGCTGGACAGAAATGCCCCAGGGATAGATGGCAAATTTCACCTATTGCCTTAAGAGACTAAAAACTGAACTGAAGAGCACTGAATCTTCCAGAGGTTTCACTCATATCTGATAGGTAGATAATATACTTTGTATTCTAGTATAAGCTCATGTTCTCTTGGACCCCAGTAGAATACTTAGGTACATTATATCACATTTTAAAATGGTCTGCTAATGAACCCTGACAAACTTGGGGGAACTTGATCTTTTCCCCTTTCAAAACTAAAGCAGCTTAGATGTTTCCCAGGCTTGACTGGCTACTGTCACCATGGGGTTCCAATTTCTCATCATGGCCCAATGCCTTATTGATATCAAGTATACCCGACATGTTTTGGCAGCACCCAGAAGAGATCCAAGCTGCGAAATCTCTCAAAAATCTTCTAAAGCTCCCAGCGGGGGACACCTTAGACAGAAATTGCTATGCCTTGAGAACACAGAGCTCATTACGGATGTATAAATTATTAGAGTCAATAATTTAACTTCATAGCAAAAGGGCTTCCTCTCGGGATAAGGGTTTTCTCTGCTATAGCCCAGTTCTGCAAACAAGCAGAAGAGAGAGATATGGACTCTCCTGTCTTTGACTGTTGTCTCAGTTGACACTTGTCTGTCACTTGGCTTACTCTAACTCCGTGTCATCGTCCTAACTCTGTAGCTCTGTTAACACTCTTTATAGCATGAAGACACCCACCACTGTGTCCCGCTCACTGACAACCTTTTTGTTCCTAAAAATAATTGACAGGAAACACCTCTTAATAAAGCTGACTAAGCCTGACCAGGCAGTGGCGCAGTGGATAGAGCGTTAGACTGGGATGCAGAAGACCCAAGTTTGAGACCCCGAGCTCGCCAGCTTGAGCGGACTCATCTGGCTTGAGCAAAAGCTTGCAATTTTGGACCCAAGGTCACTGGCTCGAGCAAGAAGTTGCTCGGTCTGCTGAAGGCCCACAGTCAAGGAACATGTGAGAAAGCAATCAATGAAAACTATGGTGTCGCAATGGCAACAAAAAACTAATGACTGATGCTTCTCATCTCTCTTCCTTTCTGTCTGTCTGTCTCTCTCTATCCCTTTCTCTGACTCTCTCTCTCTGTCCCTGTAAAAAACAACAATAACAAAGAAACCACATAGCTACTTCTAGAACTATTAAAAAAAAAAAAGCTGACTGAATTTGACTTATACTTCAGTCATCTCACCTAGAAACTGAACAGAGACAGGATGAGGTACAGATGCCATAAAATCCATGGTGGACAACATTGAAGTTTCTCATCTACCCAAAATAAAATCCGCTCGGCAAACTGAACGATTTCTTCTGACTGAGGGTCGTCAGTGGGTCAAAATCAGTAAAATACTCACTGTGCATTTGGTGCATGCTGAGACGGGCTCAGCAAAGAGTGTGCACAAAAGGAAGGTGTGGCAGGACTTCAGAAAGCACACAATACACAATATAGAGAAAAGATGGCTACAGGGGACTCACAACCTTTAGGATTGAGAGCTTAGATCTCTGCAGTCTCATTATATTTATTGGTCTCTTTGTTCATCAAGCAAATTTGCAGAGCCTCGGTTCAGGTGCAGAGAAGGGATACCAAGTGGTACCTTTCAGGTATGTAGAAAAAGGCCATAGGATGCAGCTGTTTTCTTTAAACCAGTGGTTCTTAACCTTTTTTGAGGTACCGAAACCACCAGTTTCATATGTGCATTCACCGAACCCTTCTTTAGTGATAAATAAAAAAGGATTTTTTTTTTCCAAATTCAAGACATAGGTATATGTTTTTTTACTGGTGCACAAAATGAGCTGTGCATGAAC
This sequence comes from Rhynchonycteris naso, assembly GCA_037038555.1. Taxonomy (NCBI): domain Eukaryota; kingdom Metazoa; phylum Chordata; class Mammalia; order Chiroptera; family Emballonuridae; genus Rhynchonycteris; species Rhynchonycteris naso. The sequence continues at coordinate 183,505,741 of CM072996.1, read as the reverse complement.
ATCACCTTGCTCAAAGAACAAAACCAACAAAGTGCATGAACTCACAACAAATTACGGTATTACTTTATTCTGGCCTCCGCGACAGAGGCTTCTCCGAACCCCTGAAACCGACTCATCGAAACCCTAGGGTTTGACAGAACCCAGGTTAAGAACCACTGCTTTAAACAATCTTATCTGTCCTTGCAGGGGCAGCATTCTGCCCCCCCTCCCCGCAGGACATGGCCTTCCAAAGTTCACACCAAGACCGTTCTCTTAGGACCACAGTCAAATTCCCAGCCATTTTTCTATACCTGGCCGGTGGTGGCTCCATGGATAGGGCCTCAGTCTAATGTACAAAAGATCCAGTGTTTTCATTCCCAGTCATGGCACACAGGAGATGTGACTGTCTGCCTCTCCACCCTCCCTCCTTCTCTTCCTTCTCACCCTCTTTTCTTCCTACAGCTGGTGGGGGCTGAAGGAGCGTGACAGCCTCAGGTGATATAAATACCTCAGGTGTTCAAGCATTAGCCCTAAATAGGTTTGCTGGTTGGACCTTGGCGGGATGCATGTGGGAGTCTGCCTCATTTTTTCCCCTCCACTCTTACTATGAAGGAGGAAGAAGAAGAGAAGGAGGAGGAGGAGGATGATGAGGAGGAAACAAAAAGCAAACAAAGAGACAAAGAAAAAAAAAACTTGAACATTCTAAGGAATGAGAGAGGCCTGACTGGATGGTTCCTCAGAGAAGACCTCTGTGCCATTGGACTTCACACCTGCTAAAGGGGTCTTAATGTCCTTGGGGTCTTGGGCCAATGAGCTGATGTGTGGTGTGCTGCTGGCAGTTGTGGGAGGGCGACGCTACGGGCTGCACAAAGGTGAGTGGTGGGGTCAGTTTGCCCTGAGAAAGTCAGTCTTGTGGAATCCTATGAGTCCTTCTAGGGAGTGGGATATCAAACCCTGAAGGAACCCTCACAGGGCACAAGGACACTTATGTCCCCCCGCAGAATCCTGGAATTGTGAACATTCCTATCAGCTAGCTGTGTTCTTCACAGATCCAAAAACTGTGAGGGGTAGAGTTTGGGGGCCGGGGAGGGTGTCATTTGTCCTGTAGCAGGAGAGCACTGCTTTTAGATTCATACCAGAGGAAGAAAATAGAATAAACTGGGCAATGGATCATGTGTGAGCTAGGAAAATACAGGAGAAAAGCTCCCCTAAAGTTTGGGCATTAGGTCGCTATGCTAAGGGTGTCACACTCAGCTGATACATTTGGGGCCTTAGGGCTAGACCCTTTTAAACGGCATCCAAGCCCCCAAACCCTCAAAAGAGAAGAACAGGAAAGCAAAGAAAAAGAGAGGAGAGAGGAGTGGAGAGAGGAGGAGAGGAGAGAAGAGAAAAGAGGTCAGACATGTAATTCTGGATGAAAATGAAATAAGGCCTATGAACACCCACGACATTACATAGAAATTGAGTAGCTCACACAAGGGATTGCTAGGGATTCATAACAGGCCTCTCCAAGATGCAACACTTTGGCCTGTGGGCCATTTCTTGCTAAAGGCAATCGAGACCCTGCAGGTTCAAGAGAAAATTAAAAATTTCCACCCCACAAACTCTCACGGATGTGGGGCTCTTTGGCTCTCTTTCTCTCTCTCTCTCATCAATCAATCAATGAATAAACAAGGTTTAGTAACTGTTCCTCAAAGGTTTTGATAGAAATCTGTTTCTCAGACTCTATTCCCAAAGAAGTCTCAGAGATTGAGACACAGGACAGGTCTTTTCTCAACTGCTCTCAGGTAAAGCATATTAACCACTGGGGAAGACAACATTTACAGTTCTTCAGGAAACCAGAGCTAACAGAAAGTATATGTGTATATCTCTCTATTTATCTACTTATCTATCTCCCTAGAGATTTACTTTAAGAAATTGATTCACTTGATTTTAGTGGATAAGCAAATCTAAATCCTGCAGGATAGACTGATAGACTGACAGGATAGACTCACTGACATAGAGCATAGTTGCAGTTCAAGTCCAAAGGTGGTCTTCTGGCAGAATTACTTTTTCTCCTGGGGAGGTCAGTCTTTTTTTGTAAAGGTCTTCACCTGATTGGGTGAGGCTAACCCACATTATGGAGGATAATCGGCTTTACTGAAAGTCTACTGTCTTAAATGTTAATCTCATCTAAAATAGGTTTTTCAGAGCACCATCTACAATTAAATTTGACCAAATATCTGGGTACTAGGCCTTATCCAAATTGAAACAAAAAATTATTTATTACAGTTCAAAAGTAGAGTGTCATTTTGTGAGAAACAATGACTTTTGGTGGAAGAACATTTGTAGCTTGGAAGTAAACTTTCGTGGAAGGAACCATGAATGTGGTTCTGTAAGTAGTGTCTGACCAGCAAAATTAGCATCAGCATTACCTGGGACCTGTTAAAATGCAAATTCCAGACCATATTTCATGCCTACTAAGTCAGAAATGCTTGGAGTAGAGCACAACTATATGCATGTTGAGAAGTTCTCCTCTCTGTGATTTTCATGCATCTGTATCACAAACTATTGAGTTAGATAAATAAATGCACCTCCTTCCCAGCTTTCTCCTTCTTGTCTCTTTCTAGGACTCCTCATGATCCAGACCTGACAGAAAGTTAGAGAGCACAAAACCTATTAATGGAGATCAGGTAGGTTAGCCTCCCAAGGTAGGAATTTGTGTGCAAAAAGGGTAGAAAATAAATCAGAAAAGACAACTGAAAAATACGCTGTCCCTGAGTAAGGGACTAGCAGACTAGGAAGTCACAGATAAATCATGGTTCAAAATTGAGAGTGTTGGAATTCCCAAGGCAGAAACTTTAAGAAGAAAATAAAGGTCAGATGTAGATTCTAAGCCTAATTAATACACATGTTAGAAATGCCCTGTGATTCTTCTTCTAGACTCACATTTTATCTAAAATTTTCACTGGTGAACTAAACTTGCTTTTTGCCTGTAAGTCAAAATTCTGCATTTCCCTAACAGAACGTGAGCTCTAACTTGTTCAGTATGGAAGCACTCTGCAGCTCTCTCTAATCCATACTACATAAACTATCTGTCCTTGTGGTGGTCAAAGTCTTGCTTGAGACATTTGGTCTTTGAGAGAATGTGTCTAATTGAAAAGTAATTCTACTGTGACATTCAAGTGTCATTGCAATGGGAAGTTATACATATAATCAGAATATCAGGTACATAGCCCATATTATTTCATACTTTCATTGAAATTACTTTATTGTGTCAACATTGAATGTGATCATTTTAGCTCACATAATACAATAATCGTAGTAATAATAAAATAGTAATAATGAAAATTACTTGAGCAGCTTCCCTATGCCATTTATCAACTGTTGATTGTTCAATAAAATCTTATTGAAAAACCCTGGCTGGTTAGCTCAGTGGGGCTTAAGTTATCTTCCTACTGCTGCCACCAAAGCCACAAAAAAAGAAAAAGATATCCTTCTCTGCTCCCTTGGGTTCTAGCTTTCTCCCACTATGGTCGCTCCTTCCTCATGACTCCTCTGCCTCCTTACGTCTGTAGTACAGCACACAGGGAACCAAATGAGGCTCATGGAGTTCTTTCTGCAGTGCTGGGAAACTTGAAGGAGCCCCATCTTCCTGCCCCATAGTTCCCAGTAATGGGACATTCATTTAAAGCCTTAATGAGGTCATTCTAGATTGCTTCTATCCAAAGTCCAGAAGCCCAGCCTCGGAGGTCTTCCTTGTGAGGTAGACTGGTAATCTGTGTCCAGATTTCTTACTGTCCCTTGGATTCCTGAAAAAGTTGGTTCCTTTCTGGGCCTCAAGTTACTCTCCTGGCCTCCAGGTTGAACATACTGATTGGGAGTCATCTCCTTCACTTCCTCAGCACTCAGTCCCACCCTGTCCTGTCTACAGGAGCACTGCCTATCCCCTCTGGCCACAAACCCATGGCCTGCCTGCTTCTGGGTAGCCAGCTGCTTTTCCTCCCTACTTTCCCCAGCCTGCCCCTTTCTATTTTTTCCCTCGCTGTCTGTGTGCTAATAACACTGCCCTGGCCATCCTTTATCTTCTTTTTCTTCTCCTTAGTTTATACTTTTCCTGGAAGTATTTTCTTTTTCTAGTTATCTCCCAGTTTCATTATCCCAGGCCCCACTCAACACTACCTCTTACTAGTCACTTGACATTTTTTTTTAAGATTTTATTTATTGGCTCTTGGCTAGTGGCTCAGTGGACAGAGTGTCAGCACAGCATGTGGACATCCCAGGTTCAATTTTCAATCAGGGCACCCAGAAGAAACGACCATCTACTTCTCCCCTTCTCCCTTTCCCCTTTCTTTTCCTCCTCCCCTCCCCCTGCCAGTGGCTCGATTGGTTTGAGCGTGGTTCCGGGCACTGAGAATTGATCCATTGAAGTGCGACAGCTTTAGGCACTAAAAATAGCTTGGTACTCATGCATTGACCCCAGATGGGGTTGCTGGGTAGGTCCCACTTGAGGTACATGCCTCACAATCTCCCCTCCTTTCACCTAAAAAATGAAAATGATTTTATTTATTGATCTGAGAGAGAGAAAGAGAAAGGGGGTAGAAATGAAAGCATCAACTCATAGTAATTGTTTCTCACATGTGCCTTGACCAGACAAGCCCAGGGCTTCAAACCTGCTATCTCAGCACTCCAGACTGATGCTTTCTCTACTGAGCCACCAGAGGTCAGGTGCCACTTGACTTCTTTATTGCCGTAGTGTTCTCATTTACAAAATGATGATAATGACAGGATCTATCTTTTTTATTTATCAATTAATTTTAGTGAAAGAGGAAGGGTAAGAGAGAGAAAAATCAATTTGTTGTTTCATTTACTCATACATTTATTGGTTGATTCTTGTATGTACCCTGACTGGTGATTGAACCCACAACCTTGGTGTATTGGGATGCCACTCTAACCAACTAAGGTTATTTTGAGGATGAAATGAGTTAATGCACAAAGTTTATCAAATCCAAGATACCATCAGTTGTCTTTGATTCCACCATTCTGGGGGCTTGCTGGGTGGACCCCACGCAGGGTCCATGAGGAAGTCTGTCTCTCAGCCTCCCTGCCTTTCACTTATTGAAAAAAAATAAAATAAAAGTATTCCAGCATTCTTCACTTTAAGTTTCCCTCTCCATGAAGTAACTGGATTAATCTATAAAACTTGTCTATGTTATATGGTCCCTCTCCTGTTTAAAATTTGTCAGTGAAATCCATTGCCCAGGGGAGAAGGTCTAGTCTGCTAATGACAGCTCTCAAGGCTTTCTATGGTTCAGCTTCTGCTGACACCTCTGGCCTCACTGGCCCCTGGCTCTGTTGCCCACCACCTACACTCTCTGCACTGCTTCAGACATGAGAGATTTCTTTCTGGCACTTTCTAAAACCGCCATATTTGCTTGCTCTCACTTCCGTTTCACAGACATCAGTTTGAGATCCTTACCTCCTCTGGGAAGCCTTTCTTCACTTACCAGGTGGGTTTGGGTGGTCTGTTTTTGTTATCCCAAAGGTCCTCATGTTCTGAAAACACTAACCATTCTGTTGTGAATTGTGGTTTGTCTAGTTCCCTTACTGGAGAGGGCCTAGTTTTATTTGTCTTCCAAATCTTTTTTTTTTTTTTTTTTTTTTTGTGTGTGTGTGTGTGTGGCAGAGACAGAGAGAATGTGAGAGAGGGACAGATAGGGATAAACAGGAAGGGAGAGAAATGAGAAACATTAATGTTTTGTTATGGCTCCTTAGTTGTTCATTGATTGATTTCTCATATGTGCCTTGACCTGGGAGCTACAGTTGACCGAGTGACCCCTTGCTCGAGCTAGCAACCTTGGGTTCAAGCTGGTGAGCCTGATTCATACCAGATGAGCCTGCACTCAAGCTGGCAACCTTGGGATCTCGAACCTCAGTCCTCCACATCCCAGTTTGATGCTCTATCCACTGTGCCACCACCTGGTCAGGCCCATATCTGACTCTTTATTACTAGCTGTGTAAACTTGAGCAGATTGCTTCCCCTCTCTATGCCTCAGTTAGCTCATCAATTGCTTTTAGTATACTGATCTCACAGGATTGTTTTATGTATGTAAAGCAATTTCTGTCTTATATTGAATATTATAGGTAGTAGTTGTTGTTGTTATTCTCTGTAAATTGGTTCAGAGATCTCTCTTTGCTCAGATACCCATTCCAAAGAGATTCCAGGAAAATCACCATCTAGATCTGACCCCCCTATATTACAAAACCCATTGGACATCCCTTCTGCTCCTGCTCCTTTGTATGCAGTCACTCCTTACAAAAGAGAGTTGTATGAGAGTCATGTACCTAGAGCTGAGTAGAAGTTGATAGGTGGATTAGAACTTGGAATGAAAGATAAGAGCAAGTTGTTTCAGTAGAAATGTGTCGCTAATTAGAATAGGAGGGCCTGGGGGGACCGTCCAAGAAAGCTAGGGCTATGACTTTGGTGTGTAGGTGACTGGGATAGGCCCTGGTTCGGGGTGAAGTCACAGTCTGGGGAAGGGCAGCTCTTGTGTCATATCTGGTTATAAGACACAGAGCTCAGGGACAGGACTGGCTGGGAGGCTGCCCATTGTCATCCAGCTAGAAGTGGACTGGGGTTTGGGGGTCTTCTGGCCTCAGAATGAGGACTGAGGGTAGGCTGACTAGGATCGTGGGTGGGCGAGAAAGACCCTGGTGAGGGCATGCTAGTCCTGATGCCTCTTCTCTTCCTGCCATTGCATGCTCCCCATCCCTCTCTCAGCATGGTATACAGATTTGTCCATCTCTTGAATCAAAGCCAACAGGACTTCTTGGTTGAGGCCAAGCTACTAAAGCTCTAGGAAGAGGTGGTTAGGAAGATCCGGTTAAACCAGCAGCTGGAGCAGGACCTCAACCCCATGAACATCAATATTTGTCTGCTGGTAAAGAACCAGATTACCCTGCAGGTAAGAGAACCATCCATCTACCCTCTCCCCCAGCTCTAGCTGCTTGTGGAGTTGTGATACTAAACATTGTCTGGTTATTAGTCCAAAGTTTAAAAGTTTTTTTTTCCTTTTACAGGGACAGAGAGAGAGTCAGAGAGAGGGATAGACAGACAGGAATGGAGAGAGGTGAGAAACATCAATCACTAGTTTTTCATTGCCTTCACAACACCTTAGTTGTTCATTGATTGCTTTCTCACATGTGCCTTGAACGTGGGTCTTCAGCAGACCAAGCAACCCCTTGCTGGAGCCAGCGACCTTGGGTCCAAGATGGTGAGCTTTTGCTCAAGCCAGATGGGCCCGCGCTCAAGCTGGCAAGCTCAGGGTCTTGAACCTTGGTCTTCACATCCCAGAACGATGCCCTATCCACTGCGCCACCGCCTGGTCAAGCTGGTCCAATGTTTTTAAATGTGATACTGTACATTGTCTGGTTATTTGTCCAATGTTTTTAAATGTCTAGATTTTATCACCTGGTTCAGGTCCTTGTTCCGGGAGTCTTCTGTCCTGCTAGGTATTTTTTGGGCACATGTAATATGGTAGAAAGAGCACGGGTCTTAAGATTAGAATGCCTAGCTGTTAATTCTTAGTGAAGGTGTTATGGGCTGGTCATTTAACCTCTAGGCCTGTTTCCTTATTATTAAAGTGGGAATAATGAGAGGGCCCAGCTCACCAGGCCAAATGTAGAGATAGATATGAAAGTTCCTTAAATTGTAAATTATCATACCAATGTGCAGAGATGTGGTAGACATAATATTGCCAATTAAGTTTGTACAACAGTCCAATAAGAACTAATAGGGGAGCATTTTAGGTCTTGTTTCCCTGTAATTAGTGTCAGTTTTAGTCCAAATAAGCTCATAAAAATTAAAAAAAAGAAAAACTAACAGAAAACCAGTAGAAATGATGTTTCAGCCTGGCAACCTAATTTCTCTTTGGAAACCCACCCTGTGAGAGCAGGGCTGCCAGGTGGATTTTCAGGCCAGTATGAGGGTCCATTTCTCACCCTAGAACTGCTCATCTCTTTTGGCTCACCCTAGAATCCCTTGAACAGCAGAAAGCCCTGGCTCTTCCAGGCACTGATTCTAGACCATATGTTCTGTGTTCTGAGCTCTTCTGGGCTTGTTGTATCACCCACTCCCCTACCTCTGCAGGAGGTGGTCTCCCACTGCAAGAAGCTGACCAAGAGGACTAAAGAACAGCTGTCAGATATGATGGTTGTGGACTGGCAGAAGGGATTAAAGTCGCTGAGCAAAGAGAAATGGCAGTAACTAGAAGCTTACCAGCACCTCTTTTATCTGCTCCAGGTGAGCAGAGGACTTTAGAAGAAGGTGTCTCCACCATCTCTTGAAGGTCTGAGACCTTGAGGCCTTCATGTCCGTGCTTTTACCTTTATGTGAGATGTCCCTTCCCAAAATTAAAATACCTTACCCCTGATAAAGAGACTGTTTCCTACCATTTGTCTGAAATGTTTCCAGTATCCCTGGGAATGTATGACAGTGCTTTTTCCATTCCAAGGTCCTATCAGGAAAACCTTCCTTTATCTGATCACTAATCCTCACGGTGCATGAGCAGCCATTTCTGTCTCCTCATTGCTTGCAGACACAACCTATCTATCTGGCCAAGCTGATCTTTCAGATGCCACAGAACAAAACCACCAAGTTTATGGAGTCAGTGATTTTCAGTCTGTACAACTATGCCTCTAAGCACCGAAACAAAAAAAAAAAGAGAAAGGAAGAAAGAAAAAAAAAAGAAAAAGACAAAAAATAAAAACGAAAAGACAGAAATAAATAAAAATATAAAGGAAAAGAAAAAGCTAAAAAAACGAAGGAACAAAAATAGTAAAAGTAAAAAACATAAAAACTAAATGAAAGACAGATAATGAAAGAGTAGAAGAAAGACATAAAGAAAAAAAAGCCAAAATGGAAATAAAAAAGAAAGAAAAAAGACTTAAAGAAACACAAAAGAAAATAAGAAAAAAGAAAGAAATGGAAAAAAGACAAAGAAGATACAAAGAGAGATACTGAAAGAAAAAGAAAAATCAAAAAATTAAAAAAGAAAGAAGAAAAACAACAAAAAAAGAAAAATTGAAAAATTAAGAAAAAAGTAAAGGAAGGAATGGAGAAAAATAAAAAAGATAAAAAAATTAAAAAAGAATAAAAATATGAAAAAACAAAACAGAAAAGAGAAAAACAAGAAAGAACAGAGACAGAAAAAGAAAAAAAGGAAGACTCAAACCAAGAATGAAATGGAAAAGAAAAGTTAAAAAAAGAAAACATGGGAAGAAAGAAAAAATAAAAAAAGAAAGACAGAAAGAGATAAAAGAAACAAGTAAAAAAGGAAGGTAGGAGGGAAGTAAAAAGAAAGAAAGAAGAAAGAAAAGAAAAAGAAAATGACAGATAGATGGAAAAAATTAAGAGATAAAACGACAAAGTATAAGACAGAAAAAAAGACTAAGACAGAAAAAAATATAAAAAGTTTCATCCCATTAGTGGATGCAAATTCAAACACACAATATATATGAAAAAGGGTTCTCTTTACATAAAAGAAAAAATTATAATAACTGGTATCAGAACAACCATAAGAGCCTGACCAGGTGGTGGCACAGTGGATGGAGTGTTGGACTGGAACACCTTGGACCTAGGTTTGAAACCTTAACATCACCAGCTTTAGGTGGGCTCGCCTGCTTTGACCAATGCTCACCACTTTAAGTCCAATGTCTCTGGCTAGAGCAAGGGTTCACTCAGTCTGCTGTAGCCCCCAGGTCAATGTACATATCCAAAAGCAGTCAATAAAAAACTGGGATGCTGCAATGAAACATTGATGCTTCTTATTTCTCTCTTTTCCAGTCTGTCTGTCTCTCTTTGTTCCACTCTATCACTCTTTGTCTCTATCACAAAAATAAATAAATAAAATAAAGTAGAAATTAAAATTATAGCCATTGCCGAAAACAAATGGCACCCTTACATCCTGCCATCTACTGAAATCACTTTCTTCTTAACATTAATATCCATCGTAAACTAAAAGAAAACCCTGAAACTGCCTACAACATAAAGGAGCAAGACATGAAAAGAATTTAAAACAACAACCAACAAAATTTTAGATGATATTAGTCGATTCTAAGGCAAAAAATAATCCTACAAATAAAGAACACTAATTTACTCTAATAAATTCAGTACATCGGGAATGTCTACGTTCACATGCAATTCTTAACAATGTAAAATTATACACCACCAGCCTAGGAAGCAGAATTGAAATATTCACAGCTTTAGAAAGAGATTCAACACACCTCTTTGTATTGGAAATGGAGCATTGTTTCAAAACTGATACAAGCAACCAAAAATTCTGTAACATAGTAAAAAGAAATAAAGAAGCTAAATGGCTCATAACATTTAGTATACATAACGGCTCCAAGATACCTTAAATATTCAAATCTACTTTACAAGAATGCTTGCAACTTTTTAAAAACTAACTCTATGAGACAATAGGCAAACTCTACACATTTCAATACACTAAAATTACCTAAACATTCTCTATAACTTTGATGACTCTCACGTAGACCCCTTTAGAGAAAGCTGACTATATCATTACATAAACATGTTTTCTAATGAACGTCAGAAAAAAACAAAACCCTAAATAAATCTGTGCCACCCTTAAAAAAAATTTCAGCCTGATCAGGTGGTGGCGGAGTGGATAGACCGTCAGACTGGAATGAGGAGGACCCAGGTTTGAGACCCTGAGTTTGCCAGCTTAAGCATGAATTCATCTGGTTTGACAAGGCTCACCAGCTTGAACCCAAGATCACTGGCTCCAGCAAGGAATCACTCAGTCTGCTGCAGCCCCCCAGTCAAGGCATATGAGAAATCAATCAATGAACAACTAAGGAGCCACAAGGAAGAACTGATGTTTCTCATCTCTCTCCCTTCCTGTCTGTTTCTATCTGTCCCTCTCTCTGACTCTGTCTCTGCCACAAAAAATAAAAAATAAACAAAAAAATAGTAATAATAATTTCAAAGGAATGATGATAGAAATTTAATTTCCAAGCCCAGATCGTTCAAATCTTCCCAGGCACTATTTTTAGGACCACAGGTGAATATGTCCTGAAGGCATATTTGGTCAATATGGCCATACATAATACTTTTAAAGGAGTGGGATTTAGCTTGGGCATTATTTTCAAGCAGTGAGTACAAGAAACAGCTGCTCAGGAACACTTGCAAAGTACAGCATGTTCACTCAGGACACACATGATTCTGCCCTTAAAGCTCAATAGTAACCAAAAGACAAACAAACCCTACTCTACATTATACCGGATGAAGTGTAACTAACATAAAATACTACTAACTACTAGTAGGTCATGTTGCTGTTCTTAGATCTCAATTAACATACCTCTTTTCATGACCCACATGAAAGCTGAAACTTACACAATAACAATAAACACAAAGGATTCATCTCGCAATTCCTGCAGTGCGTGTCCCAGGCTGAGAACACTCAGGAGAGAGGTGACTTATTCTCACTGTGATGAATCACACTGCACATGTCCACCTTGCTGCTTCTTTTCATAAATCATACATCATAAATCACTCATTCATCACTGTTTATTAACATCACTTACACTCTTTTCTTTTCTGTTTTTACTTTCCACATTGTACCTTCTAAACTTTTCCTTGATGTAAACAAAGACTCTGGCCAAATTGTGATCCCTCTCCCATGACCTCCACAAAGCATGTGATGACTTACTGTCCTTAGAATTTCCACACCTAAAATCCCCACTTATAATAAATTGAACATAGCTGTCACTACTTTATTTCATCACTAATGAACTTAAAACTTACAAAACAGATGTTGCCAACACCTCACATGACCTCATTTCTTCCTTTTATCTTTCAAACTTTAATGATTTTTACATCTCTTTCATAGCTACAACCACAAAACAATCGTTACTGCATGTCATATACCTTGATGACAATGACAATCACCTGAATTCTACTGCAAATTAAAAAATTAAGTAGAGGAGAAATAACATTTGTACATAACTATACTATTTGATACAAAACTATCAACTGTGCCTTGCCAGGCTGGCTCAGTTGGTACAGGGCAGCCACAAAGCTGACATCCAGGCTGGCTCAGTGGGTAGAGGGCAGCCACAGAGCTGACGTCCCAGGCTGGCTATGTGGATACAGGTCAGCCACAGAGCTGATGCCCAGGCTGGCTCAGTAGATACAGAGCTGCCACAGAGCTGACGTCCAGACTGTATTGAATTGGGAGGGCTGACCATTAGTGGCATACTTGATAAACAGTCCATCTGGAATTCTGAGGTTTCAAGTTTGAAACTCCTGGCTTTTTCCACCATGCTAAGATACATATGGGAACTTGCCCTAGACAGTTTGCTCAGTTCTGAAGTATCAGCTCAGCATGTGGATATCCTGAATTAAATTTCTGACCTGGGAACACATAAGAAACGCCCATCTCTCTTCTCAACCCCTCCTACTATCACTTTTCTTTCTTACTTTCCCTTCCTTTCTTTCTTAATTTCCTTTTTCCTTCCATCCTTTTAAACTTTCTTTTCTTTCTGTCTCTCTTTCTCTCTCTCTCTCTCTCTCTCTCTCTCTCTCTCTCTCTTTCCATCTTGCAACTATGTTTTGTTTAGAACATTCCATGTATGTTAGAATTTGTCGGAGTCTGAAAGGATTAGAGTAACAGGATTTAATGAAAGAAAACATGCCAGGCTGTCTCATAAGGGAGAATCATGCCAGGTACAGGCTACAACCCGGCTTTAAGGGTTTAAGGGAGGGGGAGTGGGAAGGGTTGTGTGGCATTTGCTGATTGGCTACTAGACGAAGGATTGTCTTTATAGAAGTTTGAGTCTGTTTAAAATTTAGTTTTTAATCATCCAAAACTACTTGAATTGTGACATCAGATATTCATCTGCAGTTGGTCATCTGCCACAAGCCCTAAAATGAAAGTTACCAGCAGGGTTAAAGAAATAAAACCTAAAATTTTTGACTATTTGATATATAAAAAAGAAAGAGAGTGGTTCCTAGAGAGACCTCAAGAAAAAAGGGATGTAGGTTATTATCTTCAGTAACTTCTTCCTGCTGAGTAGGGGTGGTGAGGGGTTATGGCCTCTCTAAGAATTGCTCTCAGTAAGGGGTAGATAGGTACAGTGTTGGCTTCTTTCGGGTAGGGGTGTATTTATAGGGTTCCAGATTTTTTGTTTTGTGAGGACAGATTTCAGGGTTGGTGTGAAGGGTTAGGTAGATTTTCCAATTTTCTGATTGGTGAAGGTCTGCATGCAGTTCTGTAAAAAACTAGTGCACAAACATAAGAGGCAGAGCCTAAACGTTAGAAAAATAAATAGGAGAGTGAGTGGACCAGTGAAAGGCTATAGTCAAGACACCCAGTTTATGCAAAACCACTGATTTCATGACTTGGTTTGTTTTTTATAAATTTTCTGGGATCCAAAGAGAGAGAGAGAGAGAGAGAGAGAGAGAGAGGAAATAAGACAGGGCAGTGGCCAGTCCCTCTGCCCCTAGACCTATTTTTATAGAAATTCTTAAAGCAACAAGAAGAGTAATTACCTGTATAGCTTATTTGGTCCTTAGATTGATGGGTAGTGTACTAGGAACTGGAAGAACTCATGGGGTGGGATTAGGTTGATATTTGGGGTAAGATAGATTAAGGTACAGGTTTCTGTCCAAATAGTAGGGAGACACATATAGGTGTTAGTCCCACACAAGTAGAAAGGCCCTAATTGGGTGATACAGGATGGGAGGTGGATAAAGAATTGATGGAGATGAGGTTGTTTTTTTTCGTTCGACTCTAAACTCCAGATGGTCAAGGTGGAGGAAAGTGCAGCCTTGACTGGGGGAGAGAGACATGGTTAGAGGCCTGCTTTGAGCATTGCAACCATGTGGTAGGGGTACTGAGCCAGAGATATAGCTGAGTGGTAGGATAGGAGTATTTATGTTGTGAAGCTATAAGAGTAGAGGTTCCTGTGAATCGAACGAGATTAGAAAATAATCCTTTTGTTTTTGGAGAAACTTGATAGTTGATTCGATGATTGTGATTTTTGGGGGGAGAAATTGGATAGTTATTGTGGTGTTGTAGAGGTTAGAAGGGAGGTGACCCATTGGGACAGTACATTGAGCAGTAAAGCTTAAAGGGGTAGGTGAAAGCAGGGGAGTATTCAGGGTGACTGGTACCCGGGCAGGGAGAACTTGAGGTTTTAATTTTTTTTGAGCTGGGAATAATAGGTTTAATATAACTTATTTGCTCATTTGGCGGCTGAAGTGGGATAATTCCCTATAAGAGTGTTGGCTCTCTCAAAGAAGAAAACCCCTTTTTGGGTTTGGTATATGAGCACTGTCCATTAAGGTGGGTGTTGTTGTTTGGGACAGGAAGGGCAGAGTAGGCTGAGGAGGACATAGACATACACATCCAGCAATTAACTGCATAGGAAGAACTAACTTTAATTAAAAGTTTTTGAGTGAGTTTAAGTGAGTGTTCTATATGTGGCCTCTTAAAGAGAGGAGATAAGGGCCCCATATGTGGCGCGCAATAAGAAGGAAAGTAGAGCTTGTGCTAAGAGATCAAGAACTGGGGGCATGGTGGTTGGGCTTAAAGGTGATTAAAAGGAAGAGAAGAAGAAGTTGAAAAACTGCTGTTTCTTTGGAGAATATTTCAGTAGAGACCCTTGTCAGGCCAAGTCTTATATTTAATTGAGGAGTTTGTCAATTTTACTGGAGTGAGGCCTAAACCAGGAGAGGTCCTTGGAGGCCTGAAGAAGGAAGTAGAAGAATCAGGCAGGGTGGTAATTGGCAGTTGCCTGTTGTGAGTGCCTGCTGGACTGGGCAGTATGGCAAAATATGGCTTTTTGGAGGAGTATTATGAGATGGACTGGTCTGATTCTTCTTGGGTAGGGGAACATGTGGAGATTTTGAGAGACAAAGGACCTGTGGGGGTGGAGATGTTAGTTTTAGGGGTATTGGTGGTATAAGGCTTAATGTGGGAGAGGTGAGTCCAGTGTGAGTCTCCATCCTCTTTGATGGTGGCAAGGGTGGACAGGATAACAGTATGGAGCACTGTCCAGGTAGGCTGGAGAGGGTTTTTTCTTTGTATCCTCCTGTAGATCTGGTCCCCAGGGAGGATTGATAGGTGTGAGTACTTGGTTGGAAAGTGCCATGGAAGGAGCTTGTTAAACTGGAAATAATAGGTTTAGTATAGTTTGTTTGCCTAGTTTGTAGCTGAGGTGAACTAATGTCCTATGAGAGTTCTGGCTCTCTCACAGCAGGTGGCCCCTTTCTGAATTTTGTATATAAAAGTAGTGTAAAGGAGATGTGTATTATAAAGAGGAATAGGAAGTTGAGTAAGCTGAAGATGATATAGACAGACATATTTAGCAGTTGGCTGTATAGAAGGAGTTAGTCTTATTACAAGATTTTAATTAAGATTAAGAGAGTATTTTTCAATGACAGGATTTTAAGAGGGAGGGTATGGGGGAAGCATATGCCTTTAAGGGTAAGGAGATAAGAAAGAATAGAACAAGCTGAAATCTCCATCCTGTCTGTTATTCAAGGATAATCATAGTTACTCACGGCTCAAGATGTTCTTCTTCTTCTGAAATTTTAGTCAAGCTGACCTTGGTGGGCCCCAAGGGGGAGAAATGATTCAGGTTGACTGCAAGGGTCATTCATATGCATGAAGCTTTCATTTTCTTTATCCTGGAGACAAAAACCTAGGGGGCCTTTCCCTGAAGTTTTTCCACCATGGACGTGGTGAGTAGAACGTTGGGATTCACTATGCTTGGTGATAGAGGTAAATTTATAAAATAATTGGGCAAATCTGGCTGACCGAGAAACAGTAACAGATCACACTCAGATGACAGGAAGTGAAAGGAAAAAGAAATTATGAATTTGGAGAGTAGATTCTGGCCTAAAATAGGCAAAAGACATCGAGGCATGAGAAAAAAGAGTGTGCATAGGAGACACCATGTATTAGACAAGGCAGTGGATCTGTGTCCAGTAGGGAGGAAATAAGATCATCAACACCCAGAACAGAGATCTTTATGGGATGAGCAGGACCCTAATATTTGGGCAAGGCAGAGTAAGTGGCCCCTGTGTTTATAAAAAATGGGATCAGCTTACCTGCTACTTGGATGGCTACCCTAGGCTCTTAATTGGTGATAGGACACAGGTGGCTGGGGTAGGGCTTGGAGCGACTGAACCCTCTCTTAGAGGAATGAAGAGGCAGTCTACCTTCCAGTGTCCCCTTTTCCCACAGTGAGGATAAGGCCCTGGCAAGGCTGTGAACCACAAAGGCTTTTTCCCAATGTCTTTTCTTTTCACACTTGAAGCAGGACTCTGGTGGAGTTTTACGAGGCCCCTTTGGGGTGTTGGAGATTTTAAGAGCAGCCACCAAGAGCTGATATTTTGCCTTATCTCTTTTGGGCTGTCTTCCTTTTCCTGTTCCTCTCAGTTATTATAGACCTTAAAAGCCATGCCTAGGAGATCTCATTGAGAGGTTTGGCTAAGAGAACAATATTGAGAATTAAGTGTTTAAAGAAGCCTGTTACACTGAGAAATTAAAGGATTTGATCTGCGGTGGTAGGTGGTTGGAGCGTGCGGAGGGTCTGAGTTTGATCTAGGGTGAGACTTCAGGTGGTGGGAGTTAAGGCAATGCCTAGATAGACTAGAGACTAAGAGTGAAGTTGAACCTTAGCAGAGAAAACATGATATTCTTTTGTGGCAACGAAGTCAAGAAGGGTGGCAGTGTGTCTTCTTGAGGCTGGCAGAGAGCAACTGCAGAGGAGTATGTTATTTACATATTGTAAGAAAGTACTAGTTTTGAGATTGCATGCTGCTAAATCCTGAGTTAGTACGTGCCCAACAGGTGTGGGCTGTTTTTGAACACCTGGGGTAAGACAGTCCAAGTAAGTTGCTGGGCTGCATTAGTGGCTGGGTTAGTCAAAGTAAAGGCAAACAGAAAGTATGAGTCAGGGTATAGAGGAATGTTAAATAAGGCATTCTTGAGCTGTAGGATTGTAAAGTGAGTGGTGTTTGAGGAAATGTGTGACAGGAACCTGTAGAGATTAGGGACTACTGGATGGAGGAGAATTACTGCCTCATTGATTAGGCATCAGTCCTTTATGAGGTGATAAGCCCCTGAAGGATTTTTAACAGAAAGTATTAAGGTATTGCAGGGAGAGTCCATGGGGATGAGTAACCCTTGATTTACGAGGAGGGTAATTATTGGCTTAAGGCCTTAAAAACAGACACAGTTACACATTAAACAAAGATTTTACATACAAATTATAAATTAAGAAATTTAAATAAGCACACTTTACTTATTTCAATTATAATTATCCTAGAGATATTTTCTGACAAAGAGACAAAACAGATTACTTACTCACACAGCTTCATAGACAACTCTGACTTTTTAAGCTTTTCAAGATGGCAGGGAGTAGTTAGCCAAGAGGGGGGGAAGAGAGGAAGCAAATGAATGGACAGCGTCAACAGCTGGATGGAAAGAAGAAGTGTCAGAGTCTGCAGCTGGAGGAGAAGGAGGAGCTTAAAGTGCTTGTAGTAGTGCCCAATTGGTCAGTGAAGTCAAAATGATTTGAGCTCTGAGGAGAGGAGAGGGGTTTGGACAAGGGGGAGAGAAGCCTAGGTGCTTGTGAGAAAAGGAGAGGTGAGGAAGAAAAGAAAGGAACCACCATAGTCTATGAGGGGGGTGGAGGGGTTGAAGAGGAGAAACGCTGTTGCAAGTAAATGAGAAACAGGATTCGCAAAGGGAGGGGGCTTCCTGGAAAGAAGACACTCAAGTGCAAGAGATCTGTAGAGGGACCAGAGAGGGATCTTGAGAGAGGGGCCAATACAGCACCATTTTTGTATTATCAAGACCATAAGGCATGGTTGTTAATTGCATTTCAAAAATAGGAAGAACAGATAGAGGAGAGCGCTTACAATGCAGAGCCATTCACCTAGGACAAACACTGAACTGCCACCGAAAATCTATGCAACTAGAAGACAAACCATACTGGCTTGCAACAAACTTTTGTTTTTTGTGTCTCATGTACATAAAAATGCCCTGGAACTATTTACAAATCTGAATATTTCCCTTACCAAAAAAATTTATTGACACTTTATAAACATTAAAACAACAAAGAACACCACCTCTTCACAAAATATAAACATGGGCCACTACAAGGGAAACATTTTGAAATGCAAAACCTGAAAACGGGATATGCAGCTTTCAACAGAAATGGTCTGAACATTTTTATGGGTTAAGCTGAATAAAAATTAATGGTCATTCTATGGAAAATAATATACCAATTTATAAATAGAAATAAGACAACTTTTTCTCCTACTCACCACTGAAAACCTGCTTCAAAACCCACGTGTATGATTCAAACTTAATACAAATGTACGCTATAAAAACCTTACAATGCCTGATGCCAAAAACAATGACGACAAAAAACAGTGATTTTTACCATTCAGTTGAATGGACTCAGGAGTCCCTATTTTTCATACATTTCACATAAACTCTGAAACAGAAACTTTCAATGACATAAATCAGTCCTACAACAAAAATTACAAAAATTTGTCATTGTACTGGATGAATCACACTTCTGTCATTTACAGGTGGAGAGTCACTTCTACAGAAATGATAGACAACCCACCCTTTAAAATACTCGGCCATGAGAAAAAATATTTACTTGAACGGAAGACTGAACACCACTTTCCTAGAGGATTCACTCTACTGAATGTTCTCTGTGCACCTTTCCCAGAGATGTACACATGAGAGCGCAGGCAATCATGCAGATGGCAAGTTTAAAGGTGACCGTCTTCTACTCCACTTTTGGGGTAACAAGTACAATTACAAAACAATTACAATGGAATTATCCTAAAAATACTGCATTAAAAGATTTTCAGGTTCCAGAAAGTTTTCAAACTTCCTCCTCACTAGTTTCTGCTCCAAAGGTGACTATTCCCCCAGGGCATCTTTGCCCAATATGGTGGTGTTTCACATTGGGAACACTGTGGAGCTGACTGAGCAGTGGAGACAGAACAGGTACTCCCAAACTTTGACTATAAAGACCAAATTCACCCAGGACACAGAATGATCTAGCCCTAAATGTCAATACTACACCAAGAGAAACCCTATTTTTCAGTAAGCAAGAAGAGTCAAGTACAATACAAACACCTGGTCATTTTGTATCTTGGATCAAAACTGCTGCCTTTCAATTAGCCACATGGAAGATCATACAGACAGAACAACACAGAAAAAACCACCCATCTTCAACAATTTGGGAGGAGAGCCCTAGGTGGAGAAGACAGCCCACTGAACTGCAGACTCATGGAATATCTTACAACTTTAGATACTTACTCTTGAGTTTATGAGCCAGACTGGGTTACTAAAGGTCACTGCTTCTTTTCACAAACCATCATCCAGTGTTTAATAACTTTATTTTCATATCACATAAAATATGTATTCCTACTTTTTTACATTTTAGCATTCACTCTCAAAACTTGTATTTTTTTCCTTTGCTGAGATCATAAACAAACTCTAGAAATCTCTAGAAATACAATTCTTCTTGGTAAAACTCTTAATATACCAAAAATGAAAGTTTCATACTACACTCAAAGACCTTAATTTGCCCTACATACTAAACCCAATCATAAAAATGTCAATATTTTGGAAACCTTAACCTCACACTCACTCAGATGCACATCCAGATCACAGGACAAAGAAACAAGCATCACATGCTCACAGAGGACACTTGGAACCCACCGGCCTGCCTGCTCAAAACAAGGACTGTGAAACACATTAGGACAGTGAGTCACGTGTGAACCACAAAATGTTTCAAAGCATCCTTGCTTTCTCATGACAAGCTCAATAACTTGGCTTCAATAATTTAACTGATCATTGATCACCCTGGCTTTTTACTCTCTTCACTTCAGCATCTACGGGTTTCTTTTTCAATTTCTGCAAAATTGCCAGTAGAACTAAATGGAGCTCTACTTTACTGCAAAATACTCTGTTTTTAGAACACCTTCCACCTAGAACCTTCATTTCCAATACTAACTGCTCTCATTCTATTTTCTTTCTTAATCAATCTAAAAACAATTTTACATAAAATCTCTTCCCAAACATGTTTATAAACTCATTCTGTCACACATGAAAACAACACCCAGACTTTTAGTAGTGCTATTGGCTTAGTTTTATTTCACTTATTAAAATACCAAGTACAGAAAATATATACAAAAAGTAAAAATTGGAATAAATCCAGACTGCATTGTATAATTTCTTGTAGCAATTAGCTACTAAAGTAAACTGCTGCTCTAACTCCTCATCAAGAAAACTAACAGTCTAATTGTTTGGTCACATTAATCTATTCTAATTCAAACACAAAATATATATGACAAAAGGTACATTTTATATAAAAAGTTATAATAACTGGTAACAAGAAACAACATAGGAGCCTGACCAAGTGGTGGTGCAGTGGATGGAGAGTCGGACTGATATGCGGTGAACCCAGGTTCAAAACCCTGACATCACCAGCTTGAGGAGAGCTAGTCTGGTTTGAGCAAGGCTCACCACCTTGAATCCAATGTGTCTGGCTAAAACAAAAGGTCACTCAGTCTTCTGTAGCCCTCGGGTCAATGCACATGTCCAAAAGCACTCAATAAGAAACTGAGATGCCGCAACAAAGAAATGATGCTTCTCATTTCTCTCCCAGTGTGTGTGTCCCTTTTTATTACTCTCTGTTTCTGTCACAAAAAAATGAATGAAATAAAATAAGATAAAAAGAAGAAGCATAGGCAAAAATAAATGGCACCCCTACATCCTGACATTCACTGAAATCACTTTATTCTGAACCCTATATCCACCCTCGACTAATAGAAAACCCTGAAGTTGCCTATAACATAAAGGAGCAAGGCACAAAAAATTTTTTTAAAAACAACCAAAAAAAAAATGTTAGATGACATACAGTACATTCTAAGGCAAAAAATTATCTTACAAATAAAGAACACTACTCTAATAAATTTAGTACAATGGAAATGTCTACACTCACATGCAATTCCTAAAAAAGTCAAATCATATACCACCAGCCTAGAAAGCAAAATTGATATATTCACAGCTTTAGGAGAGTCAACACACCACTTTGCATCAAAAATTGAGCATTTATTTCAAAACGGATACAAGCAACCAAAAATTTTGTAACGAGGTAAAAGAAATAGATAAATAACCTAAATAGCCATAACATTCCATATACATAACTGCTCCACTATACCCTAAACATGTAAAACTACCACACTTTACAAGAATGTTTGAAACTTTAAAAACTAACCCTAAGAGGTGATGGGTAAACTCTACACATTTTAATACTCTAAAATTATGTGAACTTTCTGTATAACTCTCCACATAGGCCCCTGCAAAGAAAGCTGACTATATCATTACAGATACATGTTTTCCAGTGAATGTCAAAAAAAACCCCAAACCCTAAATAACTCAGTGCCACCTTTAGAAAATAATTTCAAAGGAATGATTATGGAAATTTTATTTCCAAGCCCAGATTGTTTAAACATTCCCCAGAAATATTTTCAGGACCAAAGGTGAATATGTCCCGAGGGCATATTCGGCCAACATGGCAGGATATACTACTTTTAAGAGAGTGGGGTTTCACCTGGGCCTTATTTCCAAGCAGTAAATACAAGAAACAGCTACTCAGAAATACCTATAATGAACAGGGTGTTCACTCAGGACACACATGATTCTGCCCTTCAAGCTTAAGAGTAACCAGAAGACAAAAAAACCCTACTATACATTCAACTGGATGAAGCGTATCTAACATAAAATACAAACAGCAGTTCATGTTGCTGATCCTAGATCTCAATTAATATACCTCTTTTCATGACCCACATGACAGCTGAAACTTACACAGTAACAATAAATACCAAGTATGCATCTTGCAATTCCTGCAGTGCGATGTCCCAGACTGAGAATTCCAGAAATTCCAGGGACAGTCTTGGTGTCTCTTATCACCTTCAATCTACAAACCTGTAAGAAAAGGTCATTACAGTATTATTATACTAAAGTTTATTCAAATCAACATCTAATAAAATGCCCCTAAATAAATCACTACTAAAGTTAGAAGAACTTATCAAAAGAAAGGTAACAAAACTGCTTCATGACGAACATTTCTGATTTTGTAAATGGTAAAGCCTTCAGCTTCAGTGATTTTTGTTTGTTTTGTTTTGTTTTCTAGACCAAATATGAGTTTTCCCTGAGGGCACGTTTGGCCAAGAGAGCAGAGTTGCACATTCTCTGTTAAGGGTTGAGGATGTTGGAGGTGAGCATTACTTGTCAGCAGTGCATAGAATAAACACGAGCCCCTATCACCTATGATACAGGGGATTTTTACTCAGGACAAGGAATAACAAAGCTCAAAAAGTCAATGCTACTCAGAACTCACACCTACTCTATATGGCAACACATAAAATACAAAACACAAACAGCAGGTCAATTGGAATCCTACATCACACATGCTGACTCTCTTGATTGACCTACCCACCTGGAGGCAAACACCTGAGAAAAAACAACTTTAAAACATCTTCAAAAATTGCTAAATTGGGTCTTAGCCTAAAATGATGCCTCAGAAAACCCAAGAGGCAAAGGACATCTCACAACTTGGACACTGAATCACTCTCTGACATACCAGACTGGTCATATCAGGATCTCTACTTCTCCTCATGACTCAACTATATTCAATCTTTTACAACTGTTTCAGAATGTCACTAACAATCTTTCTTCTTATTTTTCTACAATCCAGCATTCGCTCTCTAAACTAATATTCTTTTCCTTTGGTAAATATTAAAAACTGATTCCTCTCCTATTCTTCTAATCGTACCAACTATACCAAGGAATTCCAATATCTTACTCAGGCATATGACCTTACTTGGCATGATCTCTATATTATTATGTCTTCTATCCTCACCTCCAATGAATGAGACTGGATCCAGACAGCAGCATGAGCTCATGCAGATAAGGTCCACACCTCTAATGCTCAAATGCCAGTGGGCCCTGAGGAGGTCCCTGACACGGACCCCAACTAAGATTATCAGAAGGAACAACCAGGTAGGAGATGATGTGATCAGATGATTGAATGTCTTATAGCTGGCATGCAGGATTCAGCACAAAAGATAGTTAACTATGATAAGTTAAGGGAAATTACTCAAGAACCTAAGGAAAATCCGGCTCTCTTCTTAAATTGCCTCACTGACACTATGGTCCTCCATACTTGTTTAGACCCTAATTCCAGTGCCGGGGTCACTGTATTAGCTACTCACTTTATTTCCCAATTGGCCCCAGACATTCGGAAGAAACTTAAGAAGGCAGAGGAGGGCCCGCAAACCCCTATCCAAGACCTGATGAACATGGCATTTAAGGTTTTTAATGATCGAGAGGAACAGGCTACGTTTTTTTGCCAGGCTCGCATGCACAAAAGGTAGCACTCTAAACCAAGGTTATTGTGGCAGCCCTTAGGCCAGAGCAACAGGGGCAAAACACAGGAGGTGCTCAACCTAAATCTGGGCCGCTCCTACCAGGAGCTTGCTTTAAGTGTGGCAAAGAGGGTCATTGGTCTCGACAATACCTCTGCCCAAGGCTACCCACTAAGCCTTGTCCTAAGTGCAAGCAGCCTGGTCACTGGTGGAGCGATTACCCCCTCTGGACAGCAGGCACATTCTCAGCATCTCAGCGTGGAGGACAGGTCGCTCAGATGGGAGGCCATGCTAGTGAAGTAAACCCATCATTTGAATTCCTAGGTCTCGTGGAAGGCTGACACAGCCCGGACTCAGAGATGTCCCCTAACTCTCTCTGAGCCACTGGTGAAGCTACAGGTAGCGAGTAAGTCCATTTCATTTCTGTGGACATGGGTGCTACCTTCTCTGTTTTGCCACCACACTCTAGCCCTCTAATTCCTTCACAGGTCTCGGTTAGGGGGCTTGATGAGACCCCTTCTTTTCATACACTACCCCTGACATGCAGTCTAGACGGAATTTCCTTTCCACACTTGTTCTTAGTCATACCATTGTGCCCTGTATCCCTTCTGGGTCAAGACATTCTACACAGTGTCGGAGCCACTGACAACATCTTCCCACTTACTCCTACCATTCCTCACTACCAAGGGGTCCCTCATGATCAATGCTACTCTCATTTCTAACCAGGTCTTCTGCCTCAAGCTTGCTCCCATGCAGAATTGCTGACAGTTTGGAACCACTGGGCCCTACTCCTCTGCGGCTCAT
Organism: Rhynchonycteris naso; assembly: GCA_037038555.1. Classification (NCBI taxonomy): domain Eukaryota; kingdom Metazoa; phylum Chordata; class Mammalia; order Chiroptera; family Emballonuridae; genus Rhynchonycteris; species Rhynchonycteris naso. The sequence goes on along the minus strand of CM072996.1, from coordinate 183,481,482 downwards.
CAAGAGATTAGGCCCTGCAGACTCTCCTGCTTTATCCTGTCCCTCCCACCAGGAACCCGATACTGGAGTGAACTGAACCAGGGAGCAATGCTCTTTGAAGCACATCCACAAAGTTTCTCGACTCACGGCCAATCTGATGTTCCTCCTGACACCCCTCAAAGCCACCACCAGCCAACCCCCTCTCCCCACAATGCCCTTAATCAGCAGGAAGCAGACAGAACAATAAATGATGCCCCATTTTTATGTAACCAAAAAAGGCTGTGATTTTGAGTGCTTAGCAATTAGGTAGTCAAGTGGGAAATCAGAGCCCCAGTCTTTGTCTGGGATTGCCCACATGGCCAGGCACACGGAAAATATACTTCCTGTAAACCTTTAGGAAAAAAGTGTCCGTCAGCCAGTGAGATTTCACTACGTCATATTAGCTAGAAGACCCTGGGAGGGCCCTTTTAAAAATCTGGTGCCATGCGGTCCCCAGAGCAAGATTCCTGGCATTCATCTCCTGTGCCAGTGAGTTCCAAATGAGAAACGCTCTGTACCAAATAAAGCCTCAATAATTAAGACTTAATAACTACGCTGATTTTATTCTTTCTTGGTGGGGGAAATATCTTACAAAAAAACAGAACATATTTGAATACGATGCACTATATTGAAGGGAAAAAGTGGTCCTACAAATTACAGAGACAAATTCATTTCAATACATTCCAGTATGTGTGAATATCTAACTTCAATGCGAGAACTAGAATAATTAAACTCAAACAATAAATCATGAATCTAAAGCAAAGAAAAGTATAATCCATAATTATAGAAATTGACTTTACTCATCTCTTTTATTGAGGGATATGGCAAACTTCTCAAAACCAATGCAACCCTCCACAATAAAATAATCTCTAAGGATATAAAAGAAACTATCATTGCCAAATTTAAAGATACACAACTGTTAGGTATTTTACCTGCCGAGGAAGAAAGAAGGGCCTAGCCACAAAGTGTGAAATAGCAAAAGCTTTATTTAGTAGAGTGCATCCTAGATGAGGTTCAAATAACATCAATAGAAATAACTACTCCATCATACCCAATCAAGGGAAATCTAAGATATTCCCCAAGAAGACTTGGAACATCTTAAAAACTGGCCCTATTGAACAAAAACCAAATTTCTATACCTTTCAATGCACTAAAACTGCATAAATTCTCTAGGACTCTCCTCACCATCCATTTACAAACCTTTCAGTAAACCTTTAATTACAGCATTATTCTCTTTCCAACTTTTCAAATAAATATAAAAAAACAACAAATGAAAATTCCAACATAAATTACTGGTAAAGTTAAAAAACACTTTCAACAGAAAAACTGCTATAATGCTGTGTTTTTACCACTGTAGCTTCCAAAAATATTGAAAATAGCCTTTCTACATCAGGTCTCTGAACTAAAGGTAAATATGCTCCATAAGGCATGGTTGTTAATTGCATTTCATAAAGAGAAAGAACAGATAGAGGAGAGCTTTTACAATGCACAGCCATTCACCCAGGACAAACACTGACCTGTCCCCAAAAATCTATAGAACCCAGGAGACAAACCCTACTGGCTTGCACCTAACTTTAGTCTTTTGTGTCCCATTCATATAAAAATGCTTTGGAACTATTTACAAATCTGAATATTTGCCTTCACAAAGTAAATTTTTTGACACTTCATAAACATAAAAACGATGATGGAAAATACCACTTCACAAAATAAAGATGTGAGCTACCACAAGAGAGACATTTTGAAACACAAAACCTGAAAAGGGAACATGCAGATTCCAACAGAAAGGGTCAGAATATTTATGTGGGGTGAGCTGAATAAAAATTAATGTTCATTTTATGAAAAATAAATACACCAATTGATAAATAAAAATAAAATAATTATTTCTCCTACTCACCACTAAAACCTGCTTCAAACCCACGTGTATGATGCAAACTTCATACAAATGTACCCTATACAAGAGATACAATGCCTGATGCCAAAAACAATGACTACAATGAACAGCATTTCCTACCATTTAGTTGCATAGACCTGGAAGTTTCTACTTTTAATACATTTCACATAAACTTTGTAAAAGAAGCTCTCAATGACATTAACCAGACCTAAAACAGAAATTACAAAAATTTATTATTGAACTGGATGAATCACAACTCTCTCATTCACAAACAGAGAATCACTTCTTCAGAAATGATAGACATTTCCCATTCAAAATACTCGGCCATGAGAAAAAATACTTTACCTAAACAGAAGACAGCACCACTTTCCTAGAGTATTCGCTCTACTGAATGTTCTCTGTGCACCTGCGCTAAGCGTTTTGTCCAGAAATGTCCACACGAGAACACAGGCCATCACAAGGACTGCAAGTTTAAAGACCATCTTCTACTCCACTCCTGGGGTAACAAGTACAATTACAAAATAATTACAATGGAATTATTCTAAAAATACTGCATTAGAACTTTTTCAGGTTCCAGAAAGTTTGCAAACTTTCACTACACTAGTTTCTGCTCCAAAGGGACTATTACCCCAGGGCATTCTTGACCAATATGGTGGTGTTTCACATTTTGAACACTGTGGGGCTGAATGAGCAGTGGAGACAGAAGAGGTGCTCCCAAGGCCAAACTATACAGACCAAGTTTACCTGGAACACAAAATGATCTGGCCCTAAAGGTCTATACTACAATACAAACCCTATTTTTCAAGAAACAAGAAGAGTCAAGTACAATACAAACACCTGGTCATTTTGTATTCTGGATCAAAAATGCTGCCTCTCAACTACCCACATGGGAGCTCATACAGAAAAAACAACACAGGCAAAACCACCCATCTTCATCAATTCATGAGGAGAGCCCCAAGCCGAGAAGACAGTCCACTGAACTACAGACTCATAGAACATCTTTCAAATTCAGACACTACATCTCACGTTCATGAGCCAGACTGGGTTTCTCAAGGTCACTGCTTTCTTTCACGAACCATCATTCAGTCTTTAATAACTTTTTCTTCATATTACATAAAATATGTATTCCTACTCTTTTACATTTTAGCATCCACTCTCTAAACTTGCATTATTTTTCTTTGCTGAAACCATGAACAAACTTCTCTCTAGAAATACATTTTTTGTTGGACAAACTCTGAATATACCAAAGATTAAAGTTTGCTACTACTCTCAAAGACCTTCATTCTTCCTATGTACTAAACCAAAGCATAAAAATCTCTATATTCTGAAACACTTTTCCTAACCCACAAACTATACTACACCACATGATATCATTTAAAATTTACAGAGAACTTTTTTCCTACTACAACAGCTGTTTTCTAATACAGCTTTTGCTGTTTTCTTACTCAAAGACACGCTGCCTCACCTTTTTCTCCAGAGTGAATGCTGAAGTACATGCAACTATCTCAGTGTCATGGGATTATCTGCAGTCCATATAAGTGTCTCTGGCACACATCCTGAGAAGTTGGACCTATCTTGGCCTTCAGCTGCACTTCTAGATCACGGGACAAAGGGACAAGCATCACATACATCATACAGGCCAATTAGAACCCACTGGTCTGCTGCTCAGGACAAAGACTGTGGAACACATTAGGACAGTGAATCATGTGTGAACCACAAGATGTTTTGAAGCATTCTTCTTTTCTCATGAGTCATGACAAGCTCTGTAATATGGCTTCAATAATTTAACTCATTATCGACCACTGTAGTCTTTTACTTTTCTACCTCCAGTATCTCCAGGTTCCTCTTTCAACTATTGCATAACTCCCAGTTGACCTAAATGAAGCTCTACTTTACTGCAAAATACTCCCTGTTCCTAGAACACTTTTCACCTAGACCCTTTATTTTCAATACTAACAACTCTCATTTTATTTTCTTATTCCACCTAAAAACAATCTTACATAAAATATCTTCCTAGCCTGACCAGGCAGTGGCACAGTGGATGGAGCATCAGACTGGGATGGAGAAGACCCAGGTGTGAGGCCCCAAGCTCACCAGCTTGAGTGCGGGCCCATCTGGCTTGAGCAAAAGCTTGCTGGCTCCAGAAAGGGGTTGTTCGGTCTGCTGAAGGCCAGCGGTCAAGGCACATGTGAGAAAGCAATCAGTGAACAACTATGGTGTCGCAACGGCAATGAAAAACTAATGATTGATGTTTCTCACCTCTCTCCATTCCTGTCTGTCTGTCCCTATCTATCCCTCTCTCTGACTCTCTCTCTCTCTGTCCCTGTAAATATATATATATCTTCCTAAACATGTTTATAAACTCATTCTGTCACATGTGAAAACAACACCCAGGCTTTTAATAATGTTATTGTCTTAGTTTCACTTTACTTATTATGATACCAAGTAGAGAAAAAAATATACAAAAAGAAAAAATAAAATAAACCCAGATTGCATTGAATAATTCCTTGTAGCATTTAGCTACCAAAATAAACTGCTGCACTAACTCCTCATCAATAAACCTAAACAGCCTAATTGTTGGGTCACATTAATGGATGTGAATGCAAACACACAATATATATGACGAAGGATTCCCTTTACATAAAATAATAAATTATAATATTTGGTATCACAACAACTATAGAAGCCTGACCAGGTGGTTGCGCAGTAGATGGAGTGTCAAACTGAAACGCAGTTTACCCAGGTTTAAAACCTCAACATCGCCAGCTTGAGGAGACCTTGTCTGGTTTGAGAAAGGCTCACCACCTTGTTTCTAAGGTTACAGGCTAAAACAAGGGGTCACTCAGTCTCCTGTAGCCCCCAGGTCAACACACATATCCAAAAGCAGTCAATAAGAAACTGAGATACTGCAACAAAAGATTGATGCTTCTCATCTCTCTCCATTTTGGTCTCTCTGTCCCTTTCTGTCACTCTCTGTCTCTGTCACACAAAATAAAATAAAATAAAACAGCAAGCATAGGCAAAAATAAATGGCACCCCTACATCCTGCCATCCAATGAAATCACTTCCTTCTGAACATTAATACTCACACTCGACTATCAAAAAACCTGAAGTTGTCTATAACATAAAAAAGCAAGACATGTAAAGAGTTTAAAATGAGAACCAAAAAAATGTTAGATGCCATACAGTACATTCTAAGGCAATAAAATTATCCTACTAATAAAGAACACTAACTTACCCTAATAAATTTAGTACACTGGAAATGTCTACATTTACATGCAATTTTTAACAAAGTCAAATCATACACCACCAGCCTAGAAAGCAAAATTGAAATATTCACAGCTTTGAAAGAAGATTCAATACACCTGTTTGCATCAAAAATGCAGCACTGCTTTCAAAACTGATACAAGCAACCAAAAGTTTGGTAACAAGGTAAAAAAAATAGATAAATAATCTAAATAGTTCATAACATTCCATATACATGACTGCCCCACTATACCTTAAATATTCAAATCTACCACACTTTACAAAAATGCTTGCAAGTTTTTAAATATTAACCCTAAGGGATGATAAACAAACTTTACACATTTCAATACACTAAAATTACGTTAACTTCCTCTATAACTTTGATAACCCTCCACGTAGATCCCTGTAAAGAAAGCTGACTATATCATTACAGAAACATGTTTTCCAATGAATGTTAAAAAAAACCAAAACCCTAGAAAATAACTTCAAAGGAATGATGATGGAAATTTAATTTCCAATCTCAATTTGCTTAAACATTCCCTGGCAGTACTTTTAGGACCAAATAGCAATATTTCCCGAGGGCATATTCATCTAACATGGCAGAATATAATACTTTTAAGAGAGTGGAATTTTGCCTGGACGTTATTTTCAAGCAGTGAATATAAGAAACAGCTGCTCAGAAACACCACACACATGATTTTGCCTTTCAAGCTTAATAGTAACCAGAAGACAAACAAATCTTACTCTACAGGCACTGCATTGCACCGGAGTGAACCTCCCTCATGCCTTCCCATTGTTGTGGTCCCCTTTCAGTTCCTGCTGGGCAAGGAGCACCGAAGAGTGCCTGTTGACCCGTGTTGGCAGCAATGAGCCTCGCCGCCAGGTGGTGGTGGTGGCAGTGGCATTTTTCGTGGCTGTGGGGTGGACTTTTGACTTCCTTGAGTTCAATCCCCAGCAAACAAGCAGCCATTGATGTGCCCCAGCGTCCGCAGGATTCCACCAGGGACTACGGCCGGCTTGATGTCGACGGTGGCCTCCGTGGCCAATTCCTACTTCCTTTTTCGCTCAGGAATGGAAGGGATGAAATAAATGTGGCTTCCAGGTGGCTCCTGACAACCAGCACAACCATCACCGGGACAGAGTGCAGTCCTGCATGCTGGGGTGCCCCTCCAGCATCCAGGAGGGCCGAGTTTGTCATGGTCGGGAGACAAGTCCCAACGAGATGTAAAATCTCAATGAGACAGACGAGTTTCATTCATATGACAGTGACGACCCGATTTTTGGTGTTGCTGGAAACACACCCTAGCCTATGTCACTTACCTCTCCTAACACAGTGGTCAAATCACCCAAAACTTACAAACACAACTACCACACAGAAACAGAACACCGCATACCCTTCCGTGCCACGCAATTAAACTTGTCCCACCACGTAGGCTGGAACTGCCACACCAGTGGCCATCAGCCCAAACACTCAAGGATCTGCTTCTTTCATTTTCTACCAGAGTGAGTCCTACCATATGGTCCTTTAACCATTCACACTTCCAGCGGGCAACCCCCGGGCGGGGTTGGGGTGGGGTGTACGACCACGCAAATGGTTGAGCCAATCGAGCAGCTGGGTGAGATGGGGGTAAAGAGAGAAAAGAGAAAGAGGGAAAGGGAAGAGAAGCGGCAAAAACAAACGGATGCTTAACTTCTTTTCTTTTTTTCTTACATTTCCTTTGCTTTCCTATTCTCTTTGTAATGAAGGTTTCAAAGGAATTTATTTTCCTCTTTTTCTTTTTTTTTTTACAGATACAGAGAGAGAGAGTCAGAGAGAGGGATAGATAGGAAAAGACAAACAGAAAGGGAGAGAGATGAGAAGCATCAATTCTTTGTTGCAGCACCAAACTTGTCCATTGATTGCTTCCTTATATGTGCCTTGACTGGGGGGATTCAGCAGAGTGAGTTACCCCTTGCTTAAGCCAGCAACTTTGGGCTTCAAGCTAGTAAACTTTGGGCTCAAGCCAGCGACCATGGGGTCACATCTACAATCCCATGCTTGAGCTAATGACCCTGTGCTAAAGCTGGTGAGCATGCGCCCCAGCTGGATGAGCCGATGCTCAAACCAGTGGGCTCAAGATTTGGAACCTGGGTCCACTGCATCCCAGTTTGATGCTTTATCTACTGTGCCACTGCCTGTTTATGCTATTGCATTATTTTATATTTTTATTTTGATCATTTTTTCTTCTGTTTTTTTTTTATGTCTATTTCTGGAACTTTCTTTATTCACGTTAGCCTTCACACACATATCCTCTGGTTTTATTCTGTGTTGAGAAAAATTTTGTGCTTTAGTTTTGTTGCAGTTTTTCACTCTCTACTTTCTATGATTTTATTTTGTTTTTCTGCTGTCATTGTTTAAATTTTTTTTTTTTTTTTTACAGGGACAGAGATAGAGTCAGAGAGAGGGATAGACAGGGACAGACAGACAGAAACAGAGAGAGGTGAGAAGCATCAATCATTAGTTTTTTTTTGCTGTAGCAACACCTTAGTTGTTCATTGACTGCTTTCTCACATGTGTCTTGACCGCGAACCTTCAGCAGACTGAGCACCCCCTTGCTAGGGCCAGCGACCTTGGGTCCAAGCTGGTGAGCTTTTTGCTCAACCCAGATGGGCCCATGCTCAAGCCGGCAAGCTCGGGGTCTCAAACCTGGGTCTTCCACATCCCAGTCTGGCGCTCTATCCACTGCGCCACCGCCTGGTCAGGCCATTGTTTCAATTTTTTGTTTCAGCTCTTCATTGTTTCCTAGTTTTTTAATTGCATCATATTTTATGAATTTAACATCTCTCATCTCTTTGAGGGTATTAATGATCATGGTTTTCAATTTTTTATTCTTCCTTACAGTTTGATTTTTGTTAATTATTTTATTTTCTTTTTGTTCTGATGTGTCTCTCATGTTAGAACTTTTCCTAACCTGCTTCGTGATCATTCCCTGTATGGAGCTATTAAAGAGTAGAATGTGAAGAATGTAAGCTAAACTTGTGCTGGGCTTTGTTGACTGGTTGACACCGTTGAGCTATCTGGCTGAGCTTCACTGCATTGAAGATATGTGGCATCTGATTGTTTTGGCTCTTGGACCATTCCAATTCCCACATAAAAACTCTTTAAGACAAACATATATGTGTGTGTCTCTCACCTGCTTTTAAGAACTTTTATGAATATAATGCATTCTTCTCTACTCTAATTATTTTTTCTTAAAAGTACGAATTGATACTCTAGCCTACTGAGCTCTCTCACCAGAAGCTCATACTTTCTTTTGAACTCCGTGCTCTTTTTGTCTTTTTAAAGAAAATGTAGCCTACTTCAAAGTCAGAAAGATATGTTTTTAGGTTATTGTCTAAATTAAAACATTGCTGTCCATTAATGAACCTTTTTGTAAAGCCTCGCCTGCCACCCCTGCCGCTGTCATGATTCATAACAGTCGTTTTGCCCTTCTCCCCACAGTTTACATTGCCGCCCTTCAGGAGCCCACAGGTCAAAAGGGCAGGTGGACAGAATGCACGAGAGCAAATTCACGTGAATGAAAAGACCAAGTGCCCATGGTAAAGCCAAGCAGGCAGTAGAGAGAGGCAAGGGTCCTATTTGGCATCCACGGGGCCTGCGTGGTGGCACCCAGTTTGTGAACAGAAAGACAGATGGGAGGAGAGTGGGCCCCTGTTTTCCCACTGGCCCTGGCTGGCCCCACAAACATCTGTGTGTGTGAGGGGGAATTAAGTGGGGGGACCGAAAAGTGCAGAAACTCGGAGGCCAGGAAGAGTTTAGTCAAATGCTGGAGAGAGCTGCGAACTAAGAAAAGAAAGAGGGGTGAGGTCGGGGCCAGGCCAATCTGGGCTGGATTGACAGACAGTGTTTTCATTGTCACTGTCCCCAACCCAGCACCGAGGAGGCCCCACAGGGACTTCACACTCAACTGCCACTAGGTGGTGGGTTTTCTAGGCCGCCAAGACACATGAGAGGGCTCAAAGTGACTCGGGAGGTAAAACTCCCTCAGAGCTCAACCCAAACACAGTACACTCGAACCCATTACCCGAGACCCCTAGAAATCTGTTCAGACTCTGAAGATACACAGAGAGAGCTAAAAATAAGAAATAAAATAATATAATATAACACAATATAATATAACATAATCTAATAAAAAATGAATGCATGCTTTGATGGAAACAGTCATCAGTTAGGTGAAAACAGAAGACTCAGTCGGTAGCCCTGACTGTGCTGGATGGAAAACTAGGCTTTTCTTTGGCTAACCAGTGAGACAGATGCCCACCCCTCAGCAATCCCCCAGACTGGGCTCTGCCATCCACCCTGAACACTGCCCTAGCTTGGACCACCAAGTGGCTTCTCCATCCCTCCCCCAGTATGACTCCAGCAAATTGGCTCTGGGAGCTGGGAGCTGAGGACACAGGGTCAAACAGATGTCTGGCTCCTTAGCCTCTGCTTAACGCACTATAAATTGATCAGTTTCCAAGCAACAAAGCCATACACCATATGGGCAGTCAGTGGCACCCATGAGCAACCACAAATTATTGTTAAGTAAAAAAGGAAAAATGGATTGATTTGGAGCTGGAGTATATTTCTTAAATTTGGCTGCACATTAAAATCAAGGTATTTTACTGCCTCTCATGATAAAACAAAGACTATTGGAATATCCTTAAACCTTAAAGGGAATTAAGGAGTAAAACAAAGCACATGCAATTTTCTGATCATCCATAATTTTTGTAAATTATTTATTTATTTATTTATTTATTTATTTATTTATTTATTTATTTTACAGAGACAGAGAGAGAGTCAGAGAGAGGGATAGTTAGGGACAGACAGACAGGAATGGAGAGAGATGATAAGCATCAATCATCAGTTATTTGTTGTGGCACCATAGTTGTTCATTGATTGCTTTCTCACATGTGCCTTGACCATGGGCCTTCAGCAGACCGAGTGACCCCTTGCTTAATCCAGTGACCTTGGGTCCAAGCAGGTGAGCTTTTGTTTAAACCAGATGAGCCCATGCGCAAGCTGGCAACCTCAGGGTCTCGAACCTGGGTCTTCCACATTCCAGTCTGATGCTCCATCCACTGCACCACCACCTGGTCAGGTGATTATTCATAATTTAATCATTAACCCTGTTCCTAACATTCTAACATATGCAGATAGCTACAACATGCAACCACTAATTTTCATTGCCAAAATCACATAGGAATTTTATATCATTATGGCCCTGGCAGGCTGGCTCAGTGAATAGAACATTGGTCCAGTGTGAGGACATCCCTGGTTAATCTCTGGTCAGGGCACACAGAAGAAATGACCATCTGCTTCTCTTCCCATTTCTCTCTCTTTTCTCTTTCTCTTCCCCTCCTGCAGCCAGTGGTTTATTGGTTCAAGCAGGGCCCAGGTGCTGAGGATAGCTCAGTTGATTGAAGTATCAGCCCCAGACGGGGTTTCCATGTGGATCCTGGTCAGGGCACATGCAGGCATCTGTCTCACTACCGTCCCTCCTCTCACTTGGAGAAAGGAAAAAGATAACTTATATTATTACTATTTTGTTCCTTATATTTAACAAGAAATATGCACAATTTATTTTCTTATTTATTTTATTTTTATTTTCTAGTACTGACTACAAACTTATTCAGCTACTTATACATCATTTAAAAACACTCTGAAACAAGGAAAGGGGATAGGAAAGGTAGGAGAAATAATAATTTTAAATTTATTTTAATCACTATGAAGTTATAATTACAAATGACCACATGACAGAACATCTCTATGTAGTTCTGTTCTCTATGTAGTTGAAAAAGCAAAAAATATTTTAGATAACATTCAACAACTGAAAAAAACAAAACCCTGTCCTTTGCAAGTTTGACCTTGTGGAACCACTTCTTTCTATTTCACCAATCCAGTGTGTTCCCAATCTCTTATATCCTCTAGAGAGTAAAAAATAAAAAAGCTCCAAAGTCATCTGAAATAGTTCACTGACAAGTAAAATTAACTGCTGATGAGTTTCACTCTTCCAAATTTTCCATCTTTTATGTATCATTATAATATGGGTCTGTCCCACCCAAAGGAAATTTTGGGAATTTTAGCAGACAGACTCTAAGGTCCCTAATAATCTCCTAAGAAATTTATGTCCTTACCTATAACCCTTTCTGCTTGAGTGTGGGAAAGAACTGTGGCTTGCTTTTAACAAAATGGGTACAGCAAGTGATTGAGATCCATTACCATAATTGTGTTAGGTAAGCCTTCTACTCCCATCTGACTAGCAGAATCTCTCTGTTGACCCTCTTCTTTGTTGACTTGAACAAAGCAGGCTTTTATATGAAGACCTACATGGCAGAATCTGAAGCCAGTCTCCAGTCAACAGCCAGCAGGAAACTAAGCTCCTCTGTCCAGCAACCCTCAAGAAATTTGATCCTGCCAAAAACTATATGATATTGGAAGTGGATCCTTTCCTACTGAATCTAGTATAAGACTTCAGCCCTGATTGACACTGTGATTGCAAAGTGGAAGTGACCATGAAGCAGAGGACCCAGCAAAGCCATGCCCAAGTTTCTGACCCAAAGAAACTGTAAGATAATAAATGCATTACCCTAAGTTTATGGTAATTTGTTATACCACAATCAATAGATCATATAGGCATCAACAAAAGAGTAAAATGATTTGGGAAGCCTGACCAGGTGGTGGCGCAGTGGATAGAGTGTCGGACTGGGATGCGGAGGACCCAGGTTTGAGACCCCGAGCTCGCCAGCTTGAGTGCGGGCCCATCTGGCTTCAGCAAAGTTTCGCCAGCTTAGACCCAAGGTTGCTGGCTCCAGCAAGGGGTTGCTTGGTCTGCTGAAGGCCCATGGTCAAGGCCCATGTAAGAAAGCAATCAATGAACAACTAAGGTATCATAATGGCAATGAAAAACTAATGATTAATGCTTCTCATCTCTCTCTTTCCCTGTCTGTCTGTCCTTATCTGTCCCTGTTTAAAAAAAATAAAAAATAAAAATAAATAAATAAAAAGATTTGAGAAGAGGAAATTTAAAACCTATAAGATTCAACCAGAGAGTTATTTTAGTGTAATTTTAAGATGATATGGTTAGTAATATATGACCAATTCTGTCATCTTCCACATAGCTTCTTATTCATCCAGGTTAATGCTGGCTAAACCTAAATACTATACAGCTGCTAACATGCTGGATTTAGGGGCTTTCACTGCAAAATTACATATGTCTCTTCACAACTAGGTTATTGTAAAAATCTCTCAATCATTTCACCTTAGCACATGTCCATGTTTCACTATAAGAACTGTACAGGTTACTATACAATTTAATAATGACTGCCAATAGTTTTAGTTGTAAAACCCAACATCTTAATGAAATTAATATTCCAGTAACATCAATTAAGAAGGGAAAAATTATATATCCTTCTATATTTTCACATTTTATGAAAAGAAAATCATTTAAGAGTAAATGCTGATCTCAATGACTATGCATTCCCTCCCCCCCACACACACACCTGTACAGACCACATATATATATATGTATAAATTCATACTGAGAATGTGTGCTATAGTGTTTTGAATATTCACATAAGTAACCCTATTAGGTATGTATACATTATTCAAAAGTCAGGTCAAGTGCGATCTCTCCCATACTTTTTTTCTTAACATCAGAATAAAACATTCTATAGGCTGCTGTTTTTTTTAACAGAAATTAATTCATTTGGTCTTGCATTATAGTTAGCTATTTACACACATATTTCTTTATATATATGTTAAGCTCATTGAGAGCAATACTATTTCCTCTTCAAGTCCCTCAAAGACCTATTACAGTGCCTTCCTTGTGAGCAAGATTTTAAAGTGATTCATGTCAATTTTAAATAAAGTGTTATTTCTTCATATTACCATCATTTAAAAAAGGGCAATGGTCGTCACTAGAACAAAATTTCTTGTTTGAAATATACACCTTTTATAAAACATATAAATGAGTATTTGGTGAGATAAGTATAACAATGTAATGGCCATGTGCCCACTTTGGCATGCTATCAATCTCAGACCAAGAGAGGCAATCCCTCTACTGAACATCCTGCTCTAAAATTAAAAAGTGGTTGGGCTTTGTTTGTGTACCGGGCAGGCTGGTGGAGAGAAAGGGCAGAAACCTGATTCATTGAACACCAGGAATCCAAAATATGGTGATGCTTTGCACAGCAAAATCAGATAACACAGAGCAAATTTCTGGAGGATTAAGTTTCTAAACAATTTTCAAGATCTTTGATTTTTCCACAGCCTTCAGTTATTATTTCCTCTCCTGGAAACTCTAGACCTAAAAGTAGGTTCTTTTGTTGCCACTATGGGTTCACAGTTTAGATTCACATAATACATGAGCTATAGTCAAGTTCAGAGTAGCAATTCATACCCACTAAAGTATGCAGTTATTTAAGAAGACAGAATAATATTGTGTAGTCATTAACTTGCTATTCATTTTGTACACTGAATAGAAAAAATGATGCATTTCTTACTTTTAAAATATGGACTAAATGAAAAGATCTTTGCATTCATAGTCTATATAATACAATGAAAATGTGAGAGTCATTCGTTCATGTACTCAAACTTTTACTTAGTGTTAGATATAAGGCAAATTGATAGATGGTTTTAAAAAATTAAGTACTGGGTCATGCTTGCTTAGTGACTAACTGAAGGCTGAGTGTGTGATTCGGTGACTGAAGGTAGCAGTGGCCATAAGCACAGAATTAGGAATTAGACGTGAGTTTGAATTCTGATTTTTTCGCTTATTAGTTGTACATCCCTGGGAGAGTTATTTTAATATTTATATCCTTATTTCATCACCCATAAATTGTATGCCTCATAAAATTGTAGTGAGGATTAAAGTAATCATAAATTATAGAAATTCTCAGTTAGTTGCACATGCTCAACATATAAGATCAAGAAGACAACAATGATGATAGTGGTGATGAAAGAGGAGGAGGAGGAGATTGCAATGATAGATAATGAAAAGGAGATGAGGGAAAGAAGAGAAGGAGAAAAAGGGAAAGAAGAAGAAATAGGAAAATGCATCTTATTTTGAAGCTGCCTTTAACAGGCCAACTATACGATTAGGTCACTGCCTCTTAATGTACCACTTGGTCTTAGACAAAAATAAAAACATAGTCCCTGACCATGAAAATCTCAAAGTATACCAAAAAGCAGATCTATAACAATAGAGTGTATGTTATAATACAGAATAAAATCAGAGACCTTTAGGAACTCATAAAAGGCAACACACTGGTTCAACCAAATAACCAATAAATCTCTTGTTTTTATTAAAAGAAACCACAGGAATTCTGGACATTTACCCCTCCCCCCAAATTTAAATTTCAATACTAAATTAAGAATGATTTTAACAAAATCACCATGATTTGATCCTCATGATTAGCATAAAATTAAATTGCTTTTAACATGCTAGTTATTATATTATAATTTTTTAGATGTGGAGATTGGCATGTATAGCATTTATCATGAAAATAACCTTAGGTTGATTAAATAAGAAGTGTGTTTCTAGGTAGAAGTGATGGAGGATAGGCTGTGTAATGCAATTCTCAATATTTTTTTCTTCATATACCTACTTATTCCCTAGAGCCAAACAATATGTTTCAAAATAACTATTTTGTGATTAGAGAATATGTTTACATTATGCACATTTTACAAGCAAACATACACACACAATGGAACAAAAATGAAAGAGAAACCCATAAAAAAAACAAGTCAAATATATTTTGATAAATAAGTCAGTAAGCATGTATACTCATTTTGTAAATTCTCCCATAATTTCATACAGAATACCAATTTCATTTTGTGAAAAAGTTTTTGAATGTACTTCTCAGAAACATGGATTCTGTTAAAGTTTACCATAATATAAAAAATCTGCTGAATAATAAAATGGTAAGTATTGTAGAAAACTCAAATACTTATGTTTTTGATCATTTCAAATATGTTCTACAAACATTTGTGTACTTAAGAATAAACACAAGACCTTTACCAAACTTTTATATTCTATACTGAATATTTTGTTTGTACCTAAAGCTTAGATAAGTAGCAAAGTCTATTTAACATTTATAGTTCCTGGCTGGGTAGTTCAGTGGATTAGAGTGTCATGCCTACATGTCAAGGGTAAGGGTTTAATCCGTGGTCAGGGCACATCCAAGAGTCAATCAACAAATGCATTAATATGTAGAACTGTGGTTCTTAACCTTTTTTGAGGTACCGAACCCACCAGTTTCATATGCGCATTCATGAACCCTTCTTTAGTGATAAATAAAATATGATTTTTTTTCCAAATTCAAGACATCGGTATATTCATTTTTACCGGTGCACAAAATGAGCCGTGCATGAACATCACCTTGCTCAAAGAACAAAACCAACGAAGTGCATGAACTCACAACAAATTACACTATTACTTTATTCTGGTCTCTGCAGAGGAGGCTTCTCTGAACCCCTGAGACTGACTCATCAAACCCCTAGGGTTCGATAGAACCCAGTTTAAAAACCACTGATGTAGAACAACAAATCAATGTTTCTCTTTCTCTCTCTCCCTCCTTTTCTTTCTCTCTAAAATCAAGTTATAATAAAGTTTAACATCTATGATGCATAAATGTGCAATATGTAATTAGTTACAGGATATCAGACTGCATTCAAACAACCTACTGACACATTCACAAACTATGAATGAATATATAATGATAAGACATTTTTTTCTAATTAAAACATATTTTATTAACCGAGTGATAAACTTACATTTGGTTTTTCCATATTGGTACTGTCATTAACTTTTCTTGAAAAAAAATCAACATTTTATTACCAGGCAATATATGTCATTGACCACACAGAAAGTGACAAAAGCTCAAGTATCTGTTTATTATAAAATTTCTAGTAACTTGTTAACTTATTTAATTTTAAATTGTACTTCCCCTCATTTTAATACAAATTGGAACTGCAAAATAAAGCAGAATAAGAACAAGTGAATAAACCTGTGGGAAAAAAGGGAAACTTACAAAATTAATTACAATATTGGTAATTATGCTTACTGAAATAGTCATATACAAGCACATCATTTCTGTAACAAATTTATGACTTATGAATGCCATACCACTCCTTAAAAATCATGTGTATTCAAGTCTTACCTAGACTAGAGCATATAAAACGTCTTAGATCTGTTAAACTTTCATGCTGATCTGTAAACTAAAAAAAAAAAAATTGTTTGTAAATGTTTTTAAAATGCAGTGTAAATATTTCAGCCTTGAACTTCTTTCTATGCCTTTGAACCTTCTCTTTCATGTGCAATACCTGATGGCCCATAGAGAATAGCTGCTGAAAGCCCCAAAGATGGGTAAAACAGAATTTCTGACTCAGGAAATAAAGATCAGCTGAATAGGATTCCCATATGGCAATCCAGATTAATGAGAAAGCAAGACCAGAAATTTACAATATCTACCCTACATAGTACAACATGAAGATTGTATTTCATTGCTAATAACAAAATTTTCGGAGCCGAAGAAAGAAGAAAAAAAAAGAGATAAATTTTAAGCCTAGCAATGAGAAACTACACTTTATTTTGACATTTTGTTCTAAATTCTAAACAGAATTTAAAACCCCACTATCTCTATATGGGATTACTGATATGGTAATAAATTCTGTGACTAAACAACTACATTGGGCTAAAAAAACTAAAGCAATCTTAAAAGGTAGATTCATATTTAAAGAAAAGTCTTACAAATTTCTAGCCACTATCACCCTAGATAGTAATGTCTGATATGATTTATGCTAAGATAAAAAATTATTTACTTCAAGTTTTGTGAAGATAAACTTACATCTCTTAATAGTAAAAAAAGGTTATAAATAAATTATTAAACAACCTAAAATAACTTATTAAGAGGCTACTAAATACTCATGGACTCAGTAATCCATGCAGAACTAGAATTACCTCAGCAGTTTCCTACTGGCTGGCACTCCAGTCATTTCAAGGTTCCTAGGGTGGGCACTAGTTCCTCAGCAACTCTGCATTGCTGTGGCTCACAACCCAATCCTTTCCTGTTCTGAACATGCTTTGATTCTCAGCACATCTGTTTCTGAATAACCTGTACCTATTTTGTTCTATTCTGACTGAGGCTATATAAAATAAATTTCCTGTTCCGCATAACTATTGTTCAAAAAATTGTGCCCTATCAAATCTCCCCAAGTCTCCCTCATGCATTAAACAAACCAGTTCCTTGCCCAACCTTTTTATGATACTGCTTCCCAATCCTTTGAAACCATGTTTGCCTCTAGATGAAATGTGAAATTCAAAACTGAATACAGTTAAAATGTGAAATTCAAAACCTCAATATCATACTATAAATATGATTTATCCATTTCAAAACACCCTCGGAATGCTAATCTAACCATGATTTTTGTGAGTTTGCATTAGATTTTAACAGTCAAAATCCATGTATCACTGCCCACTAAGTATCTTTACTTGGATTTCCTACAAACTCTTCAAACTCAAAATGACCAAAATTAAATTTATCCTCTTTTTTTCTCTTCACTTCTTGACTTCATCACACTCCAAATTGTCTTATAATAATACCTAGACTAGAGAAAAGGCTAGAGTTGTGCTAATATCCTACACTCCTCCCTCTCTATTTTATCTGTCATCCAACTGAACAACAAATTCCATTTAATTTACTCTACGGAGTCTAGGCTCTAAACCAAGCAGCTAGTCTAGGCCCTGGCTGGTTGGCTCAGTGGTGGAGTATTGGCCTGGCATGTGGATGTTCCAGTTTTGATTCCTGGTCAGAGCACACAGGAGAAGTGATCATCTACTTTTTCTTTTTTTCCCCTCTCCCTTCTTCCACTCTCTCTTTTCCCCAACAACAGCCAAGGCTCCATTAGAGCAAAGTTGGCCCACGTGCTGAGGATAGCACCATGGCCTCACCTCAGGTGCTAAAATGGCTCTGGTTGCAATGGAGCAATGGCCCCAGATGAGGAGAGCATTGCACGTGCCAGGTGGATCCCGGTTGGGCACATGTGGGAGTCTGTCTCTCTGCCTCCCTGCTTCTCACTTAAGGAAAATAGCAGAAAAATAGAAATAAAAATAATAAATAAATAAACCAAGTGGCTAGTCTAAATTCTTGCTCTGCCCTTACCAGTTCTGTGACCTAGGACAATTACCCTAGGCTCTCTGTACTGTTTCATTAACTGTGAAATTGAAATAAAAAACACTTTCCCCATAAGACTGTTACAAGGACTAAATTCCCGTATGTAAGGTGCTTAAAAGAGTTATCATCCCTAGTGCTCAGCCCATAGGGAGTTCACAATAAACATTAGCTGCCATTAAATATCACTGTTGTCATCTCCTTAACACATCTCAGGTTCATTTATCATTCTCACCATTGCTGACTTAGTGTAGATCCTTCAATTCTTTTTTTCCACTAGAATTATTGTTGCAGCTTCAAAACTGATGGCTTTGCTCTTCTTGTCAAACTCTTATTTTCATAACTTTGATCATACTATTCCAGTTCCAAATGCTTCTATGGGTTACTACTGTCCTTAGGGTATATGCAAATTATTGAGCATGGTATACAAAACACAACTAGATAATCCAGTAACTTTCTCTAGCCACATTTATCCCCTGGATTTTCTTAGCATATAAGATTTGAGCCAAACTGCTTTAGCCCCTGTGTTCTTTTAGCATGTTATATTTGATTCACATTGATCAACTTGAATTTGCATGAAATCTGAGGCTCTCAATCCTTTTTTTTTCAGGGAGTTACTAAATTGGTCAAAATACTCTGGGACTCTGCTGCCTACCCACTTACCTACTCATCTCATCTTATATATGCCTATCTTACAGAAGAAAAGAGCTAAATGACATGAGATGTAATCATACAAGTATGTTTTCATGGGTTTTATATACATCTGCTTTACCAGGAATGATAAGATCCGTTCTAGTCAAAGTATCGTTGGGAGAATGGCAAAATGGATTGCAGTTGGTGATTCGCTTAGGTCTAAAACAGCCTCTTCTTGCCCACCAGAAAGTGACCAACCACTTTGAGAATCACTGCTTTAAAAAGCCATATGACCTTCATCTTCAACCTGTGTCTGTGAGTCACATGGCTTATAACAATACAGGGATCTCTGGGAAACCTCTTCTCTCTCCATTCACCCATTCTTTGGCAACATCCTGCATAAACCTTTATAACTGCACTTACAGTGTAGTAAAATAATTTAACATTTATGCTTCTCAATATCTTTTCAAAGCCTGATTCTTCCTAGATAAAGAAAGTAGTCAAAGATATAATACTTTTTGGCTGATATATAACCAGTCATTTACTATACCTGTCTATTTTTAGCTATCTCACATACTTTTTCCATCTTTAATCATTTTGAAAACTTTACTTTTTCTCACTTTAAAATCATGCTTTAATGATAACAAAGTTCACACAGAATAAAAAATGATGAATACAGACAGCATAACTGGTATAAATTCTCTATTAATCCACTTGTAATCTCGAAGGAGAACACAGTTACTATTAAAAGGTCACATTATTTTTGCCATTTTTATTCCTCAATGATACAAAACAGTCAACCACTATGAACCTCCCCAAAATATGTGGAAATATGATAAGAGGCTATGGTAGAAAGAGAACTATACTGGAAATCAAAAAATCCGATTTTTGTCTCTGCTTGACTAATAATCACTGATTAAAATCTTGTTGTGTTTGCTATCTATGAGTCTGTTTTTATTTTGCTTGTTAGTTCCTTAGATTCTTCATAGCAGACTTACAGCAATGAGACAGGGAAGGGCAAGGAGGAGAAGTGAGAAAAAACAAGAGAAAAGAAAACTCATGAACACCAATAACAGTGTGGTTAATTCTCGGGGAAGGAGACATGGGAGGAGCTGGAGGAGGGTGTAGCAAAAATAAATGGTGATGGAAGGAGACTTGGCTTGAGGAGGTAACACACAGTGCACTATACAGATGATGTATTATAGAATTGGGCACCTGAAACCTGTATAACTTTGTTAACTAGTGTCACCCCGATAAATTCAATAAAATGGAAAAAAACAACAGCAACAACATAAAAAGAAAATGGACCCAGTATAATCACAAGGGTCTTTAAAATAGGGAAGCAAGAAGAAACAGGGTCAGAGTGTAGGCCTAGTGACAATGGGAACAGTGGCTGGACTCATTCACATAGAAGATGGAAGAAGGGGCCAAAAGCCAAAAGATACAAACACCCTCTCTGAACTAAAAAAGGCAAGGAAACGGGCTCTTCTCTAGGACCTCCAAATGAAACCTGTCCAACCGATACCTGGACTTCAGCCCAATAAAACTGATTTTGAATTTGTGGTCTCTAAAATTATAAGAGAATAAATTGTATTAAGTTAAAAAAAATATTGATATGGCCTCAGATTCTTCAACAACAAAATAGAAGTATATAGTAGCTGATATAGAAAATCTCTTTCAGTAAGGATAATAAAAGTATTTGTCCCCCAAGGTAGCTATAAAAATCAAATCAAGTAATTTATATATTGTACACTGTAAACAACCATAAAGCATTCATTTGTATAATTTTATGAAAATAAATAAAGGAATATAAGATGAATTGCCACAAAGTAGTATCTGAAGATTATAAAATTATTTCCATCTGACAGGCTTTAGAAGAGAGTCATTTGAATGTGTGCTTTTTTTTAATAGAAATCTACTCTGAGTACATGTAATATTTATAAAAGGGAAAGTGGCAGGGAGGCACTATCCCAAGATTCTACAGGTATTCTCCACAAGATAATCTCAGACTGGGACTTGAGACTCAGAGTATGTAGAGCCTGTAGATGGCATAAGTGTGTTTAAGGAATGAGAGGCCAAAGGTACAAAACTTAGAAGGAGGCAGAGTTCTTGAGAAGACAGCCCATTTCTAAACTCGCATTACCTCTAATCATTGTTCTACATTAATTCTTAATCATAATTACTCTATGTTTTAAAATTTTTAATGCCATATATTTGACTGTTACTTTTATACTGTATTTCCTTATCTAACTTTCAGCTATGTGTTTTATTTATTTGTTTTGTGACAAAGACAGAGAAACAGACAGACAGAGGGACAGATAGGGACAAACAGGAAGGGAGAGAGATAAGAAACATCAATTCTTTGTTGCAGCACCTTAGTTGTTCACTGAATGCTTTCTCATATGTGCCTTGACGGGGGTGGGGTAAGGGTAGGGGGCACTACAGCTGAGCCAGTGACCCCCTTGCTCAAGCCATTGATCTTGGATGGAAGCTAGTGACCTTGGGCTTCAAGCCAGCAACCATGGGGTCATATTTAAGATCCCACGCTCGAGCCAGCAAACCCATGCTCAAACTGGTAAGCCCACGCTCAAGCCAGAGACCTTGGGGTTTTGAACCTGGGTCCTTTGCATCCCAGTTCAACATTCTATGCACTGTGCCACCACCTGGTCAGGCTCAGCTCCTGTTTTAAGTGTCATATTTTAATTCTTTTAACTTTTAACTTTTACTCTATATTCTGTTATTGTAGCTCTAATTGGTTTTTCCCTATATTATCATCTATAACTATCATTTTAAATATCATTATAACTATCATTTTGTCTTAAATATTTTCAATTTTTTCAATTCAATTTTTATTTTAATACTATTCTGGTCTTAGTAATGGTAATTTTGTTTTGTTACATCTGTGTTCGATTTATTACTTTTTATGACTTGTTTTTATTTTTATGATGAACAAAAAGCAAGTCTGGAAAAGATGCAAAAGTGAAGAAAGACATTATAAGCTAGAAAGGTTGACAGTTTTCTTCCTTGCAACTGCTTCTTCTGCTTCTCTGATTCCACAATAGGTTCCTTGGCCCAGTCCTCAATGGCTCCCTAAAGAACCTTACTTATCTAAGAGACAGAGCCAACCCACAGCCTAATTCTTTCCTAGAGGGCCTTAAGGCTGACTCTGCAAATTGCATCTGGATTTGCTCTAGTGGTGTCAAGTGTTAACTTCTCAAACTATCTCGGTTTTATATGAGCCATTGTGTGTATTTTTAAATTCATAATTCTAAACTATGCAACCAGTAGACTTGGGGTCATAGAAAAATAAGCTCAGCTGTAGCACACCCTTCCCCCCCACCCCCACACCTGTGAAGGCACATATGAGAAAGTAATCAGTGAACGACTAAGGTGCTTCAATAAAGAATTGATGTTTCTTATCTCTCTCCCTTCCTGTTTGTCCCTATCTGTCCCTCTCTCTGTCTTTGTTACAAAGTAAATAAATAAATAAAAAACATCATATTAACCAGAGGGATAATATGAAAATAAGCACTATATAAACATCATTCTGGCTGCTATGTTAGAGAATCTACTAAAGATGTATAAAAGTATCCATGAAGAAGTCATTCATAAATTCAACAAATACATATTAAGCAGCGACCATGTGTCTGCACTTTGGTAGGCTCTTATATAGCAGGGTATAAAAGATAAAATAGAAAAGCCACAAGCTAAAAATATGGATAGTAAATACATATTTCAGGAGACTACTGAATCAGGCCAGACAAAACCTGACTGTCTCAGACACTGATAGTGGACTAGAGGTAAAGAAAAGTAGGTTGACTGAGATAATATGCAAGCTAAATGGGCACTTAACATTCAATGATTCAAAAGGAAAAACAAAATAATTGTATAAGTTATGTTCTTTTCTCTTTCACTTATGCTTTATACATTTTCCATTGTTTAAAAATAGAGACCTCTATTCTGTTTTCTTTCAGTGTTTCCATGTTTTCAGCCAATTAGTTACTGTTTTCATTCTCTAATTTTCTAATACATGTCAAAATTACAGAATGATATAACTTCAATATTTTCAGACAAAATGACTCTCAAGTCCTCCAACTGTTATTATTAGGTTCATTCTTGGAGCTGAACATTTATAACTAGAAGGAATTGTGGAGCTAGAAATAACACAATTTAAACGTCTTAAAAGAAAGCAGTATTTTACATTCCAACCAAGAAACTCAGAGTAGAAAATACCCAAGAGGAGATGAGCAGAACACTGTTGGAAGCATTCGTCTATAGCACACACAAAAAATTAGAAATTATAAACATAAATTCAGAGTTGTTTGAAAGAATTTAAACAAACATAAAAATGAATAAAGTCAAATCATTAACTATACAATGAAGTAAAGAATATTATATATCTAGTCTCTTTAATAATGAAGTGCACAGAGTTGTGCTTTGATGATATCTCTTTGGGTTTTATAGAAATAGACAATAAGAGATCTTTTGGAAAATGTGTTGCTGGAATGTGATCAAGGATAGAGACTTCAAATCATTTATTACTCCCATGAAAGGCCTCACATGAGAAATTTTAAATTTTAGCTTAAGGAATTATGTTCCCTTTCCTGAAGAATGCTATTCTTCCTTCTTTTTCAAAATGAGTATCTTATAATTAACTATATTCCACATTAACTATCAGGAAACTCAGAAGCAACTTAGAAGCTTAACAAAAAGTCTCTATTATGTCTTTGGTACTAATAGATAGCATTCATTATTTTGATATTCTATACTGCATTGTGTATCTGAATAAAACCTGTATCCTTTATCAGTTAATGCATAACAAACATTCCACCCCCAACTTAGTTGCTTTAAACAAGTTATTGCTGCTCATAATTCTGTGTATTGGCTGTGTGGATCTTCTACTGACCTGGCACAGGCTGGGCTCACTCACGCAGCCACATGCACCTGGTTAGGCAGTGTGCCTGCTGGGCCTTGAACAGACTAGGTCTTTTCATGTGGTTTTTCAGCTTCAAGGAGGCCAGACCAGTCTCCCTCACATGCTGACAGCAGCATTTCAAGAAGGGAAGTTTTAGTGTACAAGCACTTATCAACTCTCAAATCACATCTGCTTATGTGCCATTGGCCAAAGTCACACACACCAGCCACAGTCACTGTGGGAGGGTGTGGGTACTAGAAGGTGCGATTCATTGCAGGTGATAAATGTAACAAACTACCATAGCAGCTCCCTACTAGGGCTGTTACTTATGTTTCTTCCTATCTTTCTAATATTGGAATCATGTTATTCTTAACAAATTTTCTTTTCTATCTTCTCCATATCTTATATTTATAAGACTAAAACATCTTTGCAGGCGTTCTAAGCTCATACTAGTCCAACATTTCAGTGAATGAAGACTTATGTAGGAATCAAAAGTATCTTAAAATTTAAAATGCACCATATGCTACAGCAAATGTCCACTCCTAAATTGTTAAAGCTCTCATGGAATGAATAAAAATTCCTTTGAATTTAAGTGCAAATGCCTTTTTAAAACACCAGGAACAAATGCGTTGTTTCATTGCTGATGTGCTTTCCCAAGTGCTCGAGGCACCTGTGCCCTCATCTACATGCATGCGTCAGCACGCGAGTGTCCACAATGACTGACACCATAAAACCCCCCAAAATGAACCATATGTTCTGTTTTGTTTACACCAATTAATTCAATAATTATGACAAGAAGCTGCGAAAAGGAAAATATTCATCTGAAGAACAAAAATCACCAAAGAAAAGAAAAAGACAGAATTCATTAAACTTATTGCATCTTTATAAGTTGTTACTATTTTCAAGATGCCCTATGATAACAAAAAATTAAATGAGTTGAATAGGCAAAATTAACCTTTTAATTAAACTTTTAAAGACATGACTATACTTGCGATTAAAGAAGTACTTTGTGTTCCATTGACTTCTTTTAATCACCAATTCCAATTCAATTCAAGATTGTAAGTTTTTCTGAAAATGAATGTGTTTTTGGAAAAAGGTATGTGCACATGTAAACTGAGGGGTGGTTGAACTCTAATCAGGTATATTGAATCTCCACAGACTGACAAGATTTGCCCAGTGGCTAACACACAGAAGTACAAAACACCAAAACAGCCCTTCCAGCTACAATTAGAATGCCAAAAAAATGTTGTTCTCAAAATAGGTGGCAAATGCTACAGAGATTTTCCACCAGAAAAGACAAAATGTGGAACTTTACTTATGCACAGAAGATTTTTTGTTGTTAAATTAGGCCAACAGCAAAGTTATTTTTAGATTACTTCACTTTCCCTTCTTAATGGGCTGGTAACAAAATAGGACAGAAAATGCACCATATGTCACAGCAAATGCTCAAAATCTAAATTCTTAAAACTCTCATGGAAATAAGAGATCTTTATCTTACAAGATGAAATTTTTATTCAAATAAAATTAAGACCCAAACCTAACAACAAATAAATTACATACACCTTTAAGAAACACAAATTCATTGGGGGAATATTTTTCTGTAATCATTTTTAGTTAAAATAAATAATTTGTAAGAAAAAAAAGTCAAAGTGTGAACGTGTTTAAAGCACACAGTTTTCTAATTCTATAATGACAAAAATAGTGCTTGATTTCACAAAGGTACAAAATATAAATGACTCATCCACTTGCTCTTTCACAAAATCAGTCTAAAGTGTCTTCAGGTAGTCTCAAGTTTGTTAGAAAGATAAACTTTCAGAAGTTAACTCTTTAATGCCTTGATCTTATTATTAAAGCAAAGAAAATTGCATTGCAACAAAAAATTTGACATGTCTTTGCTGTCTAATGAACTGAAAACAATTTACAATTAGAATTATGACTACAAAGTTTGTAATCTCCCAAAAAATCAAGTAAAATATCTCAAGTTTTGGTATTTTCATGTTTACTATTTTATTAAATTATCATCTTGTGAGTGTTTTATATATTAAATGTGCTGAATCATTTTTCCTTCTTAAAACTAGGGCAGACAAATATTGCTAGATTGAATGTGCAGATCCACTATGTCTCCTTATAAATAGGGAAGATAAATATTGCTATATATAGTTCATTATTCTATGTAAACTATTTTTAACATGATTCAATGCAGAAATTCAATAACATCTTTAAACTAATATAGGTATTAAGGCATATAGAAGTTAAGTTCTGAATAATGCTGGTATGCTAATAAATTGTAATTTAACAACAAAAAAACTTTAACATATAACATAGCTAATTTTTTTTTTATTTATTCATTTTAGAGAGGAGACACAGAGTGAGTCAGAGAGAGAGAGAAAGAGAGAGAGAAAGGGGGAAGGAGCTGGAAGCATCAACTCCCATATGTGCCTTGACCAGACCAGTGCAGGGTTTAGAACTGGCGACCTCAGTGTTCCCAGGTCGATGCTTTATCCACTGCGCTACCACAGGTCAGGCCATAACATAGATAAATTTATGATGCAGAACTAGAAAATTAAAAAATATTATTTTTAATGATGATAACAGACTTCCTTAAACATATAATCTAATCCTTACGCTAAAAATACACTTATATAACCTATATTTTAATACAATTCTAAATTACTTTTATTAAGTGAAAGGAGGAGAAATAGTGAGACTCCTGCATGTACCCGAACCAGAATCCACCCAGCAACTCTCATCTGGTACAAATGCTGGAATCAACCAAGCTATTTTTAGTGCCTGAGACTGAAGCTCAAACCAATGAAACCACTGGCTGTGGGAGGAGAAAAGAGAATAAAGGGAGAAAGGGAAATGGAGAAAAGGAGATGGTCACTTCTTTTGTGTACCCTGACAGGGGATCAAACCTGGGAGGTCGAATGTCCATATGCTGGGCCAACATTCTATCCACTGAGCCAGCTGGCCAGGGCCACAATCCTAAACACCTTAATTTTAAGATATACCTTTTAAGAATAATCAAATATAACGGTGAGAATAATATTATGCAGCATCAAAAAAGTAGTTTTAGAAATTTTAAAAAATTTGATAAGTGGAGAAGAATACTCACCCCTCTGGACACAAAATTTAGCATTATTAGAACCGTCAGAACCAGTAGGATGCACAACGTCACAGTGTGAACTTACTATAAAAACTACAGCAGGAGGCACAATTTAGCATTATTAGAACCGTCAGAACCAGTAGGATGCACAACGTCACAGTGTGAACTTACTATAAAAACTACAGCATTAGGATTCCATACAATACATTTACCACACAAATTAGCAAATGGTAAACATATAATACCAGTAGGCAATTTGATACACACTAAACCTTACTTTTTGAAACCAGAACAACTAATAACATGGACAAAAAGTTCATACATAACCACACAGCAGCTAGACATAAACTTTTTTGACCTGCCCATGGTGAAAACCACCCTGAGGGAAGCATTTTATAATTTAGAAAACTTCACATATGAACACTGCAACACTAACCTGACCTACTGGGACCGTACTGCGAACTCAGAAAATTGAACAATGAATAACATCGCAGATGACTCAATGGACACCTGCAAAATAATCACCGACACCATGAATGTGACAATTAATGGAAAAACCATATACTTAACATATTCAATCCATGGAACATTGAAATATTTACCAATCACGTTCAGTGAATGGCAGAAAGAACATACAAACAGAACTTGAAAAAACTTGAAGTACTCCATATTGAGACCAAAAAACTATTCTCAAAAGCTGAACAAGAGCAGAACATTATAAAGGAACTCAGACTGATACCTAATATTAATCCATGATGCAAAAAGACTGGGTAAACCATGTAATTTTATAGAGACTTGAAGATCTATATATTTATTTTATTTTATTATTATTAATTTTAATGGGGTGACACCAATAAATCAGGGTACATATGTATAATGAAAACATCTCCAAGTTATCTTATCATTCAACTGTGTTGCATACCCGTCACCCAAAGTCAAATTGTCCTCTGTCACCTTCTATCTGGTTTTCCCTGTGTCCCTCCCCTCCTCCCTATCCCAACCTTCCCTTCTTCCCCCCACCCCGTAACCACCACTCTCTTGTCCATGTCTCATAGTCTCACTTTTATGTCTCACCTATGTATGAAATCATGCTGTTCTCAGTTTTTCTTTCTTTATGATTTACTTATTTCACTCCGTATAATGTTATCAAGGTACATCCATTTTGTTATAAATGATCCGATGTCATCATTTCTTATGGCTAAGTAGTATTCCATAGTATATATGTACCAAAGCTTTTTAATCCACTCATCTTCTGAGGAACACTTGGGCTGTTTCCAGATCTTCACTATTGTGAACAATGCTGCCACAAACATGGGGACGCACTTCTTTTTTTCAAACAGTGCTATGGTGTTCTTAGAGTATATTCCTATAAGTGAGATAGCTGGGTCAAAAGTCAGTTCGATTTTTAATTTTTTGAGGAATCTCCAAACTGTTTTCCACAGTGGCTGCACCAGTCTGCATTCCCACCAGCAGTGCAGAAGGGTTCCCTTTTCTCCACATCCTTGCCAGCACTTATTCTGTGTTGTTTTGCTGATGAGTGCCATTCTGACTGGTGTGAGGTGATATCTCATTGTGGTTTTAATTTGCATTTCTCTAATGATTAGTGATGTTGAGCATTTTTTCATATGCCTATTGGCCATCTGTATGTCCTCTTTGGAGAAATTTCTATTCATTTCTTTTGCCCATTTTTTGATTGGGTTGTTTATCTTCCTGTTGTTGAGTTTTATAAGTTCTTTATAAATTTTAGTTATTAACCCCTTATTAGATGTGCTGTCGAATATGTTCTCCCATTGTGTGGTTTGTCTTTTTATTCTATTCTTATTGTCTTTAGCTGTGCAAAAACATTTTAGTTTGATATAGTCCCATTTGTTTATCTTGCCTTTTTTTTCATTTGCCTGTGTAGATAAATTGGCAAATATATTGCTGCTACAGATATCGGAGAGCTTGCTGCCTATGTTTTCTTCTAACATGCTTATGGTTTCACGGCTTACGTTTAAGTCTTTTATCCATTTTGAGTTTGTTTTTGTGAATGGTATAAGTTGATGGTCTAGTTTCATTTTTTTCTTGGTAGATGTTCAATTTTCACAACGCCATTTCTTAGAGAGGCTGTCTTTACTCCATTTTATGTTCTTTCCTCCTTTGTCAAATATCAGTTGTCCATAAAGCTGTGGGTTTATTTCTGGGTCCTCTGTTCTGTTCCATTGATCTATGTGCCTGTTCTTATGCCAGTACCAGGCTGTCTTGAGTATAATGGCCTTATAGTAAACCTTGATATCTGGAAGAGTGATACCTCCTGCTTTATTTTTTCTTTTTAAGATTGCTGAGGCTATTCGTGTTCTTTTTTGGTTCCATATAAGTTTTTGGAATATGTGTTCTATATCTTTGAAATATGTCATTGGTATTTTAATTGGTATTGCATTGAATTTATAAATTGCGTTGGGTAATATAGACATTTTAATGATATTTATTCTTCCTAGCCATGAGGACGGTATATGCTTCCACTTGTTTGTATCTTTCTTGAATTCTTTTATCAATGTTTTATAATTTTCTGAGTACAAGTTCTTAACCTCCTTTGTTAAATTTACTCCTAGGTACTTTATTTTTTTGGCTGCAATAGTGAAGGAAATTGTTTCCTTAATTTCCTTTGCTGACAGTTCATTGTTGGTATATAGAAATGCCTCTGATTATTAATTTTATATCCTGCCACCTTGCTGAATTCATTTATAATGTCCAGTAGTTTTTTGACTGAGACTTTAGGGTTTTCAATATACAATATCATATCATCTGCAAATAGTGACAGTTTTACTTCTTCTTTTCCAATTTGGATGCCTTTTATTTCTTCTTCTTGTCTGATTGCTGGAGCTAGGACTTCTAGAACTATGTTGAATAAGAGTGGTGAAAGTGGGAATCCCTGCCTGGTTCCTTATCTTAAGCGGATTGCTTTTAATTTTTGTCCATTTAGTATGGTGTTTGCTGTATGTTTGTCGTAGATGGCCTTTATCATGTTAAGGAATGTTCCCTGTATTCCCACTTTACTGAGAGTTTTGAGCATGAATGGGTGCTGGATTTTATCAAATGCCTTTTCTGCATCTATTGAAATTATCATGTGATTTTTGTCCTTCTTTTTGTTTATGTGATGAATCACATTGATTAATTTGCGAATATTGAACCAGCCTTGCCTCTCCAGAATAAATCCCACTTGATCATGGTGTATGATTTTTTTCATATATTGCTGGATCCGGTTGGCTAATATTTTGTTGAGAATTTTAGCGTCTAAATTCATCAGGGATATAGGCCTATAATTTTCTTTCTTTGTGTTGTCTTTGCCCGGTTTTGGGATCAGAATTATGCTCGCCTCATAAAAGGAGTTTGGAAGTCATCCTTCCTCTTGAATTTTTAGAAATAGCTTGAGGAGGATAGGAGTTAGTTCTTTGAATTTTTGATAGAATTCACTTGTGAAGCCATCAGGCCCAGAACTTTTCTTTTTTGGGAGTTTTTTGATAACTGTTTCGATCTCATTTGTTGTAATTGGTCTGTTTAGGTGTTCTGATTCTTCCAGATTGATTTTTGGAAGGTTATATGATTCAAGAAATTTGTCCATTTCACCAAGATTGTCTAATTTTTTGGCATATAGGTTTTCATAGTATTTTCTTTGTATTTCTATTGTGTCAGTTGTTATTTCTCCTCTGTCCTTTCTAATTTTATTTATTTGAGTCCTCTCTCTGTTTTTCTTGGTGAGTCTAGTTAAAGGTTCATCAATCTTGTTTACCTTTTCAAAGAACCAGCTCCTGGTTTCGTTGATCCTCTGTATTGTTTCCTTAGCCTCTATGTCATTTATTTCTGCTCTGACCTTTATTATTTCCTTCCTTCTATTTGTCCTGAGTTTTATTTGCTGTTGTTTTTTTAGTTCTTTTAGCTGCAGGGTCAGGTTGCTTATTTGAGCTTTTTCTAGCTTCTTATGATATGCCTGTAGTGCAATAAACTTCCCTCTCAGAACTGCTTTTGCTGTGTCCCATAAATTTTGAGTTGATGTATGCTCATTATCATTTGTTTCTAGAAACTATTTTATTTTTTCTTTGATCTCATTGTTAATCCATTCACTATTTAATATCATGCTATTTAGTTTCCAAGTGTTTGAGTATTTTTCAGTTTTTCTTTTGTGGTTAATTTCTAGTTTCATGGCATTGTGATCAGAGAAAATGCTTGATATGATTTCAATCTTCTTAAATTTATTGAGACCATTTTTGTGTCCTAACATGTGGTCTATCCTAGAAAACGTACCATGAGCGCTTGAGAAGAATGTATATTCTACTGCTTTAGGGTGAAAAGTTCTGAAGATATCTATTAAATCAAGTTGATCTAGTGTCTCCTTTAAGTCTTCTGTTTCTTTATTAATTTTTTTTCTTGAGGAACTATCCAGTGTTGGTGAAGGGGTATTGAAATCCCCTACTATGATTGTATTGCTGTTAATCTCACCCTTTATATCCATCAAAGTCTGCTTTATGTATGTCGGGTCTCCTATATTTGGTGCATAGATATTTATAATAGTTATATCTTCCTGTTGAATTGTTCCCTTTATCATTATGTATTGTCCTTTTTTTATCTCTTACTACATCCTTTGTTTTAAAGTCCATTTTGTCAGATATAAGTACTGTTACCCCGGCTTTTTTTTTCATTTCCATTTGCATGAAATATTTTTTTCCATCCTTTTACCTTCAATCTATGTCCATCTTTTGTTTTAAGGTGTGTCTCTTTTAGATAGCATATGTATGGGTCCTGTTTCTTTATCCATGCAGCTACCCTATGTCTTTTGATTGGATCATTTAATTCATTTATATTTAAGGTTATTATTGATATGTAGTTGTTTATTGCCATTTTATTCTTTAAAGCTGTATTCTTCTTTTGCTATATTCTTTCCTCCTTTTGAACTGTTCACAACAAGCCCCTTAGTATTTCTTGCAGAATTGGTTTGGTTTTTATGAATTCCTTGAGGCTTTCTTTTTTCTGGGAAGCTCTTTATTTCTCCTTCAATTTTAAATGTTAGATTTGCTGGATAAAGTAGTCTTGTTTGTAGGTTCTTGTTCTGCATTACTTTGATTATATCTTGCCATTCCCTTCTGGCCTCAAGTGTTTCTGTTGAGAATTTTCATGTCATCCTTATGGGGGCTTTTCTGTAGGTGATAGCCTTTTTTTCCCTAGCAGCTTTTAAAATTTTTCTTTACCCATTAGCTATGGTCTTTTAACTATGATGTGTCTTGCTGTAGATCTTTTTGGGTTTCTCTTTAATGGACTTCTGTGTGCTTCTTGAACATGTGGAGTGTTTTCCAGCCTTAATTTAGGGAAGTTTCTGCTATGATTTGATTGAACAAAGTTTCCATTTCCTGTCCTCTCTCCTCTTTTTCAGGCACCCCTATGATGCGAATGTTGTTTCTCTTCAGGTTGTCACAGAGCTCCCTTAGAGTTTCCTTACATTTTTTGAGTCTCTTTTCCTTTTTCTCTTTGCTTCTGTGCCTTTGTTTATTGCGTCCTCTAACTCGCTTATTCGATCCTCAGCGTCATCCATCCTGCTTTTAATTCCTTCCATTGTGGTCTTCAGTTCTGATACTGTATTTGTAATTTCTGTCTGATTCTTTTTTATTATTTCAATTTCATTTTTTATACTTGTTATCTCTTTATTTAGGTGTTCATAATGACTATCCATTGTTGTTCTAATTTTTTTTGAACATCCTAACTATCATTATTCTAAATTCTGCTTCTGGTAATTTGATTATATCTGGTTCATTCACGTCCTTCCTTGGGGATTTCTCTTGATTCATTTGGTTTGCATTCCTCTGCCTGCCCATTTTGTCTGTGTATAAGCAAGTTGTGGCCACTGGAGTCCAGTAGGTATTGCCTTTGTGATCTCTAGGTGTGGTCTGTCTGCAGGCTCGCTACCCCCTCTGCCACTGCCTAGGGCGGTTGGGTATGGGCATTGCCAGCGCCAGCCCACTGTGGCTTTTGCTGTGATTTCTGCCTCTCCTCCACGGGAGGGGCTGTCACTCAAGCCACAAGCCTCAGCACCAAGGGTAGAGGTGAGCACCTTTGCTCAGCTGCAGACCCAGCCTATTTCCAGACTTCCGCCCAGCACCCGCAGTCAGAGCCTGCTTGCCACAGTTTCGTGGGTTGGTCGAGGATTTTGATGTGCTCTCAGCTGTGAGCCTTTGC
This sequence comes from Rhynchonycteris naso, assembly GCA_037038555.1. Classification (NCBI taxonomy): domain Eukaryota; kingdom Metazoa; phylum Chordata; class Mammalia; order Chiroptera; family Emballonuridae; genus Rhynchonycteris; species Rhynchonycteris naso. The sequence goes on along the minus strand of CM072996.1, from coordinate 183,448,275 downwards.
CCGTCCGGAGCCTTAGCCCCGCCCTCGAGGCCAGGGCCCTTCTGCACAGGGTCGGAAACCAAGGTTTATTGTGCCCGGCGTGTTTTCTGGCCTCCGCTTAGCTGCGGACTTCCCTTCATTCTTGACTACCCCGCACCCGCGTTTGGAGCCCGCTCGTGTACATAGGATGGCAAACCGCGGTTTCTCTGGTCGGGTGGGGATAGTAGCATGGGCTCAGCTGCGAGCTTCTGCTTGTCTCGGGGTCTATCCTGTTCCTGCGCTCGGAGCCCAGTCACGCACATAGAATGGCAAACTGCGGTTTCTCCCGGCGGGGCTGGTAGCGTGAGCTCAGCCAGGAGCCTCCGCCTGTTCATGGTCCTAGAGCCGTCTTTGCAGTTGGGCCGGCTTGTGCAGCGTCGCAGAGCAGATCTCTGCCTGTTTCTGGCCTCTTGCTTTGTCCCCACAGGTGAGATTACAGGCGGGCCCGCAGCTGCCAGACCGCTTTCGCGAGGCCCCTATGCCCCTCCTGGGCTAGATCGAGCTCACACCGGCTTGGCCTCCACTCACTCCAACAGAACCGCGTTTCAGCATCCTGCCGCCATCATATCCTTCAGCAACCCTCAGCAGAGTAGGAAGGGCCCTAATACTCTACACTGTAGGCCTGGGAGCTCCCACACTTGTTTCACAGCTCAAAACTGTCCAAACACCTCTTCTAGGCTCTGGGACTGCAGGCTGGGGCTTGGTTCCTGGGACCCAGGTCCCTCCCTCTCCGCCAAACTCTCCTCCCTCCACGCGGGTCTCTCCGGGCTGCCGTTTGCTCCAGAGATCTGGGCAGCCCTCTTCGCGTTTTTGCTATTCCTACCAGTCTCAATGTGGCTTCTTCTGTGTTCCTTGGTTGAAGAGTCCACTTAGTTTAGTTCAAAGTTGGTTTATCCAGATGATGGTTCTTAAAATTGAGTTATAATCCACTTTGGTTCTGGGAGTTGAAAGTTGGTACATCCGCCTACTCCGTCGCCATTTTGCTCCTCCAAGATCTATATTTTTAACACTCAGTTGTAAACCAACATGAAATTTATTAAATCCAGTATATTATATTGAACAAGGTATTCATACATTTACATCTATCTGGATTGAAATTAAGGAAATAATAATACTTTTATGCCTGTTTGTTGTGATTGCATTTAAATTGAAGGTGTGTCATCTCATTTGCAATATATGTTTAAAAAGTAATAAAAAAGTTTGTAATGAGCCCTGCAAGCTTATAGCTTGCTGGGATCAATAGGTGGAATGTTGTAGTAATATAAGGTTATAGTAATTAAATATATAGAAATATAAAGATATGCAATATATATAAAAATAATTAAAAGGGTATAAAAATAATTATTAAAATTAAATAAAATTATGCTATTTAGATAGGAATTAATATAGTGGCTTAGTGCCATAACTATGTAATGTAATAAAAAGACTCTGACTTACAAGCAGAGCCCAGTTAGTATGTGTGTGAATTTCTACATAGATAAGAAGTAACTTGGTGCCATAACTCTGTAATGTGGTAAACATACTCTGAGTTTCAAGCAGAGCCCAGTTATTATGTTGTGAACTTATACATATATAAGAAGTGCTTGTTGTTATTTACATTAACTTTCTAAATTAATGAAAATAAGAACATCTTTAAAAAATGGTTTAATGTAAACATTTTAGTAGATTGACATAGAGGGTATTTCCTGTGAGAAACTCCCAAAAATGTGATTTGAGGTGATAATCCTGTAAATTGACACCTGTTAGAAGGCATTGTCCAGAAAGGGTACTAAAACTGAGAGGCCCTGTGCTGCAGTAGTCGCCCAGAGTCCAACATTGATGTGGACTGTCTCCACTCCACTCTGAACTCTGATCAAAGAAATCCAAGAGGAGCACAGCGACGGGGCCCCCTTAAGCTGTACCCAGGCATGCCAAAAGGATTTGTGAGTAACAAATTGCCTGTGTGATTATTGCAACTAATTAGTGTGTCTGTCATGTCTTTCTGTCAGTGGCGCTTAACAGTAGCATCCTCATAGCTGCCTCAAGAGGCTGCCAGCCATGTTTTCCAGAAGAGACTGGAAGCTAGCTTCTTATTGATGTAAAGTTAGATTTAAATGGCATGGTGGGGTTGCCTTGGAAACAATTGAATTACTAATGACCCATGATTTTTTCTGAATAAAGATGAATGTGCTTCTTGGGGCCACCAGAAAAGTATTAAAAATAATTATTAAAATTAAATAAAGTTATGCTATTTAGATAGGAATTAATATAGTGGCTTAGTGCCATAACTCTGTAATGTGATAAAAAGACTCTGAATTTCAAGCAGAGCCTAGGTAGTATGTGTGTGAAGTTCTACATAGATGGGCTTAGGAACAGTAGAGATTGTTTGCCATGCCATCCTCCCCAACCCATCTTTATGTATATATCTTTAATTCTCTATCACTTATTGAATTCCATACCTTTTCTCATTTGAGGACCCTGTAATAGACTTGCTGTGGCTGATCCATGACATATATACAATGTGTTCGTAAAGGCATGGTGCATTTGTTCTCTGACCGGTCAAAAGTGCACCATGATTTTACGAACACACTGTATATATATATATACCAAAGGAAAAAAAAAGGCAAGCAAGGACCACCTGAAGCATAGCAGCCAAGTGTTTAATAGTTGTCTCTATGCTCTACACCACTGCCGCAACGCTTCTGGCCCCCATTTTCCCCATCGCAGCTGCCTGCACCCTGCCATTGCCGCTGCCGCCCCCCCACCGTTACCACTGCTCCCCTCTGCTACTGCCACAGCTGCCTCCCTGCTTCTCATTTCAGAAAAATACCAAATATATATATTCTTAAAAAAAAAAGGGAAGCAACAAACACCTGAAGCATAGCAGCCAGGAGTTTAATACTTCTCACTACCCTGCGCGCCAACACTGCTGCACCCGCCACCCCCAATGCTGCTGCTCCCTCAATCCCCAGAAAATCAATAAAATCTTTAAAAATATATACATGTAAATGAGCGAGACAAATGGTGTAGTATACAAACAGAAGATCAATGACAAAATCTTTAGAGTGTGTCATGGAGGTGGCGATACAGTTAAAGGATCCCGGAAGCAAAACCTGACCAGGTGGTGGTGCCGTGTATAGAGTGTCAAACTGGGATGCAGAAGACCCAGTTTTGAGACCTTGAGCTTGCTCAGCTTGAGCCCAGGCCCATCTGGGTTGAGCAAAAGCTCGTCAGCTTGAATCCAAGGTCGCTGGCTCCAGCAAGGGGTTGCTCGGTCTGCTGAAGGCCCATGGTCAAGGCATGTGTGAGAAAGCAATCAATGAACAACCAAGGTGTCCTAAGGGCAATGAAAAACTAATGATTGATGCTTCTCACATCTCTTCGTTCCTGTCTGTCCCTATCTATCCCTCTCTCTGACTCTCACTCTGTCCCTGTAAAAAAAAAAAAAAAAAAAGAATCCCGGAGACCGACTGGTCGATCCTTTTCTTTCCGCATCCTGTCCACGATGCCATAGGGAGCAATGACCAAGTCCCGGTAGTAGGATCCTCATGGGCTGACTGGTCAACTCTGCATGTGTGTCAGAAGAGAAGGAACCCATCCCTCCTCTGGCGTGCTGGTTGACCCAGTCAGGAGGCTTTGAGGATGGGGGCCAGGGCGCACGCCTTCCTAGCTGACACACAGACCACGCGGAAAGCTTGGGCGCGTCACAGAGGGTGCAGCGAGCATGAACCGAAGCTGCAGACCCACATCCCCTTCACCCAGAAGGGAGGGTGAGGCATACCAGTGAGGAAAAAATGACAAACCCTTGTGTGGAGGACTTTCAATAGATCACAGTGAGGGAGCTGCTCTGCTACCTAGCCAACCTTGACCCAGAAGCAGGACATCTACAAATGGTATTGCACCAGGTTCCCCATAAACGTGTGGTGCAGGACGGACAAGAGGGCGGCTCCCTTTCCAGCCATGCCTCCTTTGGGAGGAAGAGAAGCTCTCCACACTAGACCCCTGTCTGGATGAATGGCGGGGCAGGCCGCACCACGTGGGGGCGCGCAAGACAGCCCAAGGGGGGAGTAACGCTGGACAGGCTATATATAAGGCAAACTGAGGCTCCACAGTGCTGCCTTATCATATCACCTGGATGGGATTCTGATTTAGAGGCTTCGAGTCAAAATTCCACAGATGGTAGCTTTACTCCATTGGCTCCTCAACCAAGCACATACACCAAATGTCTGAATCTGCGGTTTCTCTTGTACTGAGCAGGGTTACCATGGCAACAACACATCATCAGTAGGTAATACTAACCTGTCTCATGACCGTCTAAACCAGTGGTTCTTAACCTTTTTTGAGGTACCTAACCGACCAGTTTCATATGCACATTCACCGAACCCTTCTTTAGTGATAAATAAAATATGATTTTTTTTCAAATTCAAGACATATGTATATGTTTTTTTTACTGGTGAACAAAATGAGCCGTGCATGAACATCACCTTTGCTCAAAGAACAAATCCAACACAGTGCATGAACTCACAACAAATTACGGTATTACTTTATTCTGGCCTTTGTGGCAGAGGCTTCTCCGAACCCCTGAGACTGACTCATCGAACCTCTAGAGTTCGATAGAACCCAGGTTAAGAACCATTGGTTTAAACCCAGCTCACGTTTCCTATTAGTGGGTGAACAATTCAATGCTTGGTGAATTCTGCTTCACAATGATAATAAGGATTGACATCGAAGGATCAAAAAGCTATGTCTCTATGAATGTGTGGCTGCCACAAGCCAGTTATTTCTGTGGTGACTTTTCTGACACCACCTGCTTGAAACCCAAAAGGTCGGAAGGATCATGAGCCCAACTTTTATGGTCTGTATTTGTAATGAAAATCAAGATCAAGCGAATTTTTGCCCTTCTGCTTCACGGGAGGTTTCTGTCCTCCCTGAGCTCACCTTAGGACAGCTGCATTATCGTTTGACAGGTGTACCGCCCCAATCAAACTCCCTACCTGGCACTGTACTCTGAGGGAGTCACACCCAGACAGTGCGACCAAGCTGGAGCTTGGTGCCAGAAGCAAGAGTCCTCCAGGGCTCTCCCAGCACATCCCCCACCCACACACCCCGCGTGTGCCTCACCAAGTCAGTGAAAAAATGATAAGAGTAGTGGCCTGCAAGGCCCATAAACCCCGCCCTACCCCCTTGGAAAACTGAGGGGCACCAGGGACCTCCCACTCTTCTTTCCCCGCTGATTCTGCCAAGGCTGTTCCCTTGACTGTGGTTTCATAGTATAGTAGCTAGGGACAGTGGAAATCTCAATCATTCATTCATGTGCATCACTAATTATATGAGGATGTATTTGGCTACCTAAAAAAAGTCATAGTTACTCCCACCATTTACCAGCGCTTCATTGAATGTTTGCACTTTAACATTCAGAGCGCTGGGCAGAAATCACATGCATCAACACCCTCTGCAAGCCTAGGCAATGTTTTGTTTTAATTAACAGTCGGATTCCCCTAATTCACACCAGTTTCAAATCGCGCGGGGTGGGGGGGCAATGAGGACAGGTGGCGCTGGGGCCACCGCAGCCACGTGCACAGGGTAAAGGCAGCGACGGTGCCCAGTGTAGTGTGAAGTATTAAACTTCTGGCTGCTATGCTTCAGGTGTTTGTTGCTTGCATTTCTTTTTTGGTATATATATATGGTGGCAGGGGAGGTGAGTAGTAGGGGTAAGTAATCGGAGGCGGTGGCGCGGAGCATAGTGGGAAGTATTAAACTCCTGCGTGCTACCTACGCTTCAGGTGTTTGTTGCTTGCCTTTTGTGTGTTTGGTATATATATATATATATATATATATATATATATATATATATATATATATATATATATATATATATATACCTTTTGTGTGTTTGGTATATATATATATATGGTATTTTTCTGAAGTGAGAAGCAGAAAGGTGGCAGTGGAGGTGCCAGTGTGGGCAATGGCGGCAAAGCTGGAGCAGTGTCCAGGGGGCGTAGGCAGCAAAAGTAGAGTGAGAAGTATTAAACTCCTACGTGCTACGTTTCAGGTGTTCATTGCTTGCCTTTTTTTGTGTGTGTGTGTGTGTGTGTATATATATATATATATATATATATATATATATATATATATATATATATATATATATATATATCAGAATTGAGAAGCAGGGAGGAAGTGGTGGCAGGTGTGGCAGCAGCAGGGGTGGCGGGGTGGCAGCGCCTCGTTGGAGGGAGTGCAGCTTTGGCACCACCTTGAAGTGTAATGAGAAGTATTAAACACCAAATCAACAAAATGAAGGATAAATATTATAACTTCAATAGGTGCAGGAAAACCATTTGACAAAACTCAATATCCATGCATGATAAAACTCTCAACAAAGTGGATATGAATATAATATGCCTCAGCATATTAAAAAATATATATGAGAAGCCCACAGCTAATTGACAAGTCCATAGTCAATGTTAGAAAGCTGATATCTTTTCCTCACAAGAGAAATCATCACTTTTATTTAACATAGTATTGGAAGTTCTAGCTAGAGCAATTAGGCAAGAAAAGTGGTAATCTAAAATGAAAGAAAAGAAGTAAAACAATCACTATTTCCAGATAACATGATATATATGGAAAACAAAAAAGACTCCATAAAAAAAACAGTTAAAATTAATAAATTCAGTAGACTTGCAGGATAAAAATGTTTACCAAGATCTGTTGTTTCTATGTACTAATGATGAAATATCAGAAAGAGAAGTTAAGAAAACAACCCATTTACAATTGCATGAAAATGGATAAAATGACTACGGATAAATTTAACCAAGGAAGGGAAAGACATGTATGCTGAAAACCACAAGACATTAATGGGAAAAAATGAAGACACAAATAAATGAAAAGAAATTTTGTGCTCACAGACTGAAAGAATTCATATGGCTAAAGTGTCCATACCTACATCAATCTACAAATCAACACAATCCCTAGCAAAATTCTCGTGGCATTTTTTTACAGAACTGGAAACTAACAATCCTAAAATTTTTATGAAACTACAGAAAACAGTGAATACCCAAAGTTATCTTGAGAATGAGAAACAAAGGGCTATCATGCTCCCTGATTTCAAACTATATTACAATGACCCAAATCAAAACAATATAGTATTAGCATAAAAACTGACACATAGATCAACTGAACAGAATAGAGATTCCAGAAATATACCTATGCATCTGTAGTCAATTTTTGAGAAAGGAGGCATGAATATACAATGTAGAAAGGACAGTCTCTTCAATAAATGTTGTTGAGCTGCCACATGCTAGAGAATTAAACTTCAGCACAATCTTACACCATACACAAAAGTTAATTTTAAATAGATTAAAAACTTAAATGTAAGACCTGAAACCACAAAACTCATACAAGGAAATAGGCAGTAAGCTCTTTGACATAGGTCTTGGTAGAAGAAATAGGTGATTTTTTGGTTTTCATAAATTAGGTAATTCATAATTAAAAACAAAATATTTAATGAAATTTTCAACCTGTTAAGGTCATGTGAAACAATATTATTTTACAAATAAAAAAATTGAAGCCCCAAATTATTGGACCTGTACATGTTAACATGACTACTTGATGCCACAAATAAAGCTAGAAGCTAATCCCTTTTTTTCAGTATGTTTTGATCCTGAGTATCATGGTGCTTTACAGGAGTCCTACTATCAGGAGACCAGAGTTCATTAGTTTTCTCAAGTATATACTACTTCAAGCAGATTTTTTACCTCTAAAAAAATTATTTTCTCATCTACAAAAGATCAAGGATTTTTTGTCCTGCCTACCCTCCCGGTTGACCAGGTCAAATATATAAATATGATTTATAAACTTTAAGGAAGTCTAAAAATATCAATTTTTATTATTGTTGCACTATTCTTCATGAAGTTGTTTAGATAAGATCCACACTGAGATTTTTCTGAATAATAGCAAAGGTAGAATTTATTCTAATTATGTACTATAGTTCATTGAAAAATAGCTAAATTAGTGCATTGCCTTTAACCCACTCAGTGATACTCTGGTCAATGGATAAAGCAGATTATGTAACAGTTTTTTCAGTATATCTCATATAACTCCATCACTGAATATTGTCACTTAAAATTTTTATCATCACGAAAGAACTTGATTTTTCACACAACGTTATTGTATTTATATAAGTAGAATTTTGTGAGGGGCCAGAGTTTGGGGAATTATTTTACTGACCCCAAACTGTTTCCTTCAAGATACAAAAGGTGCTGGGGCAACAAGGAAGCACTGGGGCTAAAGTTTTGAGTTTACTCATAATTCAGGTTGGTATGCATAACTCAGAGACAGTTCCAGGTGACCCTGTATTTTTTTAAATTTTTTTTAATTTATTTATTTTAGAGAGGAGAAAGAGAGAAAGAAAAAGAGAGAGAGAGAGAGAGAGAGAGAGAGAGAGAGAGAGAGAGGGAGAGAGAGAGAAACAGGGGAGGAGCAGGAAGCATCAACTCCCATATGTGCCTTGACCAGACAAGTGCAGGGTTTTTAACCGGCAACCTCAGCATTCCAGGTCGACACTTTATCCACTGCGCCACCACAGGTCAGGTCTGACCCTGTTTTATATAATGTGACCTGGTGACCAGAAACCATCTCAGCAAAGAAATATGTAAGGTTGACTCCCAGAGACTAATAAAAAGAAAAAACATATTTTAAATTATAAGCTGGAGAAGGATCAACATCCTCAAACAAGATATCAAGTTTTGATGTCTTATTGGTAGTTGTTGTTCAGCTCTTTAGTTTCACTATGTGATGAATTTTGGAGAAATTTAAAATTATGCTGAAATCAAAGACTTTTATATATATATATATATATATTTTATTATTATTAATTCTAATGGGGTGACACCAATAAATCAGGGTACATATGTACAATGAAAACATCTCCAGGTTATCTTATCATTTAATTGTGTTGCATACCCATCATCAAAAGTCAAATTGTCCTCTGTCACCTTCGATCTGGTTTTCCCTGTGTCCCTCCCCTCCTCCCTATCCCACTCTTCCCTCCCTCCCCCCAACCCATAACCACCACTCTCTTGTCCATGTCTCATAGTCTCACTTTTATGTCTCACCTATGTATGAAATCATGCTGTTCTCAGTTTTTCTTTTTTCTGATTTACTTATTTCACTCCTTATAATGTTATCAAGGTACATCCATTTTGTTATAAATGATCCGATGTCATCGTTTCTAATGGCTGAGTAGTATTCCATAGTATATATGTACCAAAGCTTTTTAATCCACTCGTCTTCTGACGGACACTTGGGCTGGTTCAAGATCTTCACTATTGTGAACAATGCTGCCATGACCATGGGGGCGCATTTCTTTTTGAACAGTGCTATGGTGTTCTTAGGGTATATTCCTAAAAGTGAGATAGCTGGGTCAAAAGGCAGTTCGATTTTTAATTTTCTGAGGAATCTCCAAACTGTTTTCCACAGTGGCTGCACCAGTCTGCATTCCCACCAGCAGTGCAGAAGGGTTCCCTTTTCTCCACATCCTCGCCAGCACTTATTCTGTGTTGTTTTGCTGATGAGTGCCATCCTGACTGGTGTGAGGTGATATCTTATTGTGGTTTTAATTTGCATTTCTCTAATGATTAGTGATGTTGAGCATTTTTTCATATGCCTATTGGTCATCTGTATGTCCTCTTTGGAGAAATTTCTATTCATTTCTTTTGCCCATTTTTTGATTGGGTTGTTTGTCTTCCTGGTGTTGAGTTTTATAAGTTCTTTATAAATTTTAGTTATTAACCCCTTATCAGATGTGCTGTCGAATATGTTCTCCCATTATGTGGTTTGTCTTTTTATTCTGTTCTTATTGTCTTTAGCTGTGTAAAAACTTTTTAGTTTGATATAGTCCCATTTGTTTATCTTGCCTTTTATTTCATTTGCCCGTGGAGATAAATCGGCAAATATACTGCTGCTACAGATGTCGGAGAGCTTGCTGCCTATGTTTTCTTCTAAGATGCTTATGGTTTCACGGCTTACATTTAAGTCTTTTATCCATTTTGAGTTTGTTTTTGTGAATGGTTTAAGTTGATGGTCTAGTTTCATTTTTTTGCAGGTAGATGTCCAATTTTCCCAACACCATTTGTTAAAGAGGCTGTCTTTACTCCATTGTATGTTTTTTCCTACTTTGTCAAATTATCAGTTGTCCATAATGCTGTGGGTTTATTTCTGGGTCCTCTGTTCTGTTCCATTGATCTATGTGCCTGTTCTTATGCCAGTACCAGGCTGTCTTGAGTATAATGCCTTATAGTAAACCTTGATATCTGGAAAGTGATACCTCCAGCTTTATTTTTTCTTTTTAAGATTGCTGAGGCTATTTGTATTCTTTTTTGGTTCCATATAAATTTCTGGAATATGTGTTCTATACCTTTGAAGTATGTCATTGGTATTTTAATTGGTATTGCATTGAATTTATAAATTGCTTTGGGTAATATAGACATTTTAATGATGTTTATTCTTCCTAGTCATGAGCACGGTATATGCTTCCACTTGTTTGTATCTTCCTTGATTTCTTTTATCAATGTTCTATAATTTTCCGAGTACAAGTCCTTAACCTCCTTGGTTAAATTTACTCCTAGGTACTTTATTTTTTTGGCTGCAATAGTGAAGGGGATTGTTTCCTTAATTTCTTTTGCTGACAGTTCATTGTTAGTATATAGAAATGCGTCTGATTTCTGAGTATTAATTTTATATCCTGCCACCTTGCTGAATTCATTTATAATGTCCAGTAGTTCTTTGACTGAGACTTTAGGGTTTTCAATATACAATATCATATCATCTGCAAATAGTGACAGTTTTACTTCTTCTTTTCCAATTTGGATGCCTTTTATTTCTTCTTCTTGTCTGATTGCTGGAGCTAGGACTTCCAGAACTATGTTGAATAAGAGTGGTGAAAGGCGACAACCCTGCCTGGTTCCTGATCTTAAGCGGATTGCTTTTAATTTTTGTCCATTTAGTATGATGTTTGCTGTGGGTTTGTCGAAGATGGCCTTTATCATGTTAAGGAATGATCCCTGTATTCCCACTTTACTGAGAGTTTTGAACATGAATGAGTGCTGGATTTTATCAAATGCCTTTTCTGCATCTATTGAAATTATCATATGATTTTTATCCTTCCTTTTGTTTATGTGATGAATCACATTGATTGATTTGCGAATATTGAACCAGCCTTGCCTCTCCAGAATAAATCCCACTTGATCATGGTGTATGATTTTTTTCATATATTGTTGGATCCGGTTGGCTAATATTTTGTTGAGAATTTTAGCGTCTAAATTCATCAGGTATATAGGCCTATAATTTTCTTTCTTTATGTTGTCTTAGCCCGATTTTGGGATCAGAATTATGCTCGCCTCATAAAAGGAGTTTGGAAGTCATCCTTCCTCTTGAATTTTTTGAAATAGCTTGAGGAGGATAGGAGTTAGTTCTTTGAATTTTTGATAGAATTCACTTGTGAAGCCATCAGGCCCAGAACTTTTCTTTTTTGGGAGTTTTTTGATAACTGTTTCGATCTTATTTGTTGTAATTGGTCTGTTTAGGTGTTCTTATTCTTCCAGATTGATTTTTGGAAGGTTATATGATTCAAGAAATTTGTCCATTTCACCAAGATTGTCTAATTTTTTGGCATATAGTTCTTCATAGTATTTTCTTACAATGCTTTGTATTTCTGTTGTGTCAGTTGTTATTTCTCCATTGTCCTTTCTAATTTTATTTATTTGAGTCCTCTCTCTTTTTTTCTTGGTGAGTCTAGTTAAAGGTTCATCAACCTTGTTTACCTTTTCAAAGAACCAGCTCCTGGTTTCGTTGATCCTCTGTATTGTTTCCTTAGCCTCTATGTCATTTATTTCTGCTCTGACTTTTATTATTTCCTTCTTTCACTTGTCTTGGGTTATATTTGTTGTTGTTTTTCTAGTTCTTTTAGATGCAGGGTCAGGTTGCTTATTTGAGCTTTTTCTAGCTTCTTATGATATGCCTGTAGTTCAATAAACTTCCCTCTCAGGACTGCTTTAGCTGTGTCCCATAAATTTTGTGTTGATGTATGCTCATTATCATTTGTTTCTAGAAACTTTTTTATTTCTTCTTTGATCTCATTGTTAATCCATTCATTATTTAATAACATGCTATTTAGTTTCCAAGTGTTTGAGTATTTTTCAGTTTTTCTTTTGTGGTTAATTTCTAGTTTCATGGCATTGTGATCAGAGAAAATGCTTGATATGATTTCAATCTTCTTAAATTTATTGAGACCATTTTTGTGTCCTAACATGTGGTCTATCTTAGAAAACGTACCAGGAGCGCTTTAGAAGAATGTATATTTTACTGCATTAGGGTGAAAAGTTGTGAAGATATCTATTAAATCAAGTTGATCTCGTGTCTTCTTTAAGTCTGCTGTTTCTTTATTAATTTTCTTTCTTGAGGATCTATCCAGTGTTGTTAGAGGGGTATTGAAATCCCCTACTATGATAGTATTGCTGTTAATCTCGCCCTTTATATCCATCAAAGTCTGCTTTATGTATGTCGGGGCTCCTATATTTGGTGCATAGATATTTATAATAGTTAGATCTTCCTGTTGAATTGTTCCCTTTATCATTATGCAGTGTCCTCCTTTATCTCTTACTACATCCTTTGTTTTAAGGTCCATTTTGTCAGATATAAGTATTGCTACCCCTGCTTTTTTTTACATTTCCATTTGCATGAAGTATTTTTTTCCATCCTTTTACCTTCAGTCTATGTGCATCTTTTGTTTTAAGGTGTGTCTCTTGTAGACAGCATATGCATTGGTCCTGTTTCTTTATCAACGCAGCTACCCTATGTCTTTTCATTGGATCTTTTAATCCATTTACATTTAAGGTTCTTATTGATATGTAGTTGTTTATTGCCATTTTATTCTTTAAAGTTGTATTCTTTTTTGATATATTCTTTTCTCCCTTTAAAATGTTCACAACAGGCCCCTTAGTATCTCTTGCAGAATTGGTTTGGTTTTTATGAATTCCTTGAGGCTTTCTTTTTCTGGGAAGCTCTTTATTTCTCCTTCAATATGAAACGTTAGCCTTGCTGGATAGAGTAGTCTTGGTTGTAGGTTCTTGTTCTGCATTACTTTGATTATATCTTGCCATTCCCTTCTGGCCTCAAGTGTTTCTGTTGAGAAGTCCGATGTCATCCTTATGGGGGCTCCTTTGTAGGAGATAGCCTACTTTTCCCTAGCAGCTTTTAAAATTTTTTCTTTATCCATTAGCTTTGGTATTTTAACTATGATGTGTCTTGGTGTAGATCTTTTTGGGTTTCTCTTTAATGGAGTTCTGTGTGCTTCTTGAACGTGTGGAGTGTTTCTCAGCCTTAATTTAGGGAAGTTTTCTGCTATGATTTGATTGAACAAAGTTTCCATTTCCTGTCCTCTCTCCTCTTCTTCAGGCACCCCTATGATGCGAATGTTGTTTCTCTTCATGTTGTCACAGAGATCCCTTAGAGTTTCCTCACATTTTTTAAGTCTCTTTTCCTTTTTCTTCTCTGCTTCTGTGCCTTTGTTTATTGCGTCCTCTAACTCACTTATTCGATCCTCAGCGTGATTCATCCTGCTTTTAATTCCTTCCATTGTGGTCTTCAGTTCTGATACTGTATTTGTAATTTCTGTCTGATTCTTTATTATTATTTCAATTTCATTTTTTATACTTGTTATCTCTTTATTTAGGTGTTCATAATGACTATCCATTGTTGCTCTAATTTCGCTGAACATCCGAATTATCATTATTCTAAATTCTGTTTCTGGTAATTTGGTTATATCTGGTTCATTCAGGTCCTTCTCTGGGGATTTCTCTTGATTCATTTGGTTTGCATTCCTCTGCATACCCATTTTGTCTGTGTATAAGCAAGTTGTGGCCACTGGAGTCCAGTATGTGTTGCCTTTGTGTTCTCTAGGTGTGGTCTGTCTGCGGGTCCCCCACCCCCTCTGCCGGTGCCTAGGGTGGTTGGGTATGAGCGTTGCCAGCGCTGGCCCACTGTGGCTTTTGCTGTGATTTCTGCCTCTCCTCCACAGGAGCAGCTGTCACACAAGCCACAAGCCTTAGCACCAAGGGTAGAGGTGAGCACCTTTGCTCGGCTGCGGACCCAGCCTATTTCCGGACTTTTGCCCAGAACTCGCAGTCAGAGCCTGCTCGCCACAGTTTCGCGGGTTGGGCGAGGATTTTGACTTGCTCTCAGCTGTGAGCCTTTGCCCGTCTGGAGCTTTGGCCCCGCCCTCATGGCCAGGGCCCTTCTGCGCAGGGTCGCAAACCCAGGTTTATTGGGCCGGGTGTGTTTGCTGGCTTCCGCTCAGCTGCATACTTCTGCTCGTCCCGGACTCTACCTAGCCCCCGCGTTCGGAGTCCGCTCGTGCACGTATAATTGCAAATCGGGTTTCTCCAGCCGGGTGGGGCTGGTAGCTTGAGCTCAGCCGCTAGCCCCTGCCCGTCCTTGTTCCTAGCCCTGTCCTCGCAGTCCGGGCCAGCTTGCGCAGTGTTGCAGAGCATATTTCTACCCGTTTCTGGCCTCCCACTTTGTCCCCGTAAGTGAGATTAAAGGCGGTCCCGCAGCTTCTGGACTGCTTTTGCGCGTCTCCTCCAACCCTGCTGGGCTAGACTGAGCTCACACCGGCTTGGCCTCTGCCCTTGCTGACAGAACCGCGTTTCAGCGTCCTGCTGCCCCAAACCCTTCAGCAACTGTCGGCAGAGTAGGAAGGGACCTAATACTCCACACTGTAAGCCTGGGAGCTCCCTCACTTGTTTCACAGCTCAAAACTGTCCAAACGCCTCTTCTAGGCTCTGGGACTGCAGGCTGGGGCTTGGTTCCTGGGACCCAGGTCCCTCCCTCTCCGCCAAACTCTCCTCCCACCATGCGGGTCTGTCCGGGCTGCCGTTTGCTCCGGGGAGCTGGGCAGTCCTCTTCGCGTTTTCGCTATTCCTACCAGTCTCAATGTGGCTTCTGTGTTCCTTGGTTGAAGAGTCCACTTAGTTCAGTTCATAGTTGGTTTATCCAGATGATGGTTCTTTAAATTGAGTTATAATCCACTTTGGTTCTGGGAGTTGGAAGTTGGTACGTCTGCCTACTCCGTCGCCATCTTGCTTCCTCCCAAAGACTTTTTGTGGCTTGGATAATGTGTGCTATTCTCTATAGTTACAGATTTAAATTTTAACGTGATTAAAATTTATCAGGAATAAAATAGACTTCATTATCCTATTGTGTGTATATGTGTTTATATCTAAGAAGGGGAAAACTAGCATAAGGAAGTAATACAAAGACATAGGTAGTGCCTGACCTGTGGTGGAGCAGTGGATAAAGCATCCACCTGGAAACACTGTGGTCGCCAGTTCAAAACCCTGCACTGGTCTGGTCAAGGCACATATGGGAGTTGATGCTTCCAGCTCCTCCCCCCTTTCTCTCTTTCTCTCTCTCTCTCTCTCTCTCTCTCTCTCTCTCACACACACACACACACACACACACACACCCCCACACACACACACACACACTCTGTGTCTCCTCTCTAAAATGAATAAAATAAAAAAATAAATAAAAATTTTTTAAAAAAAGACATAGGTAGCCTAGGTTGCATGGCTCAGTGGATAAAGCATTGGCTCAGGACACCAGAGATTTCAGACTCAACCGCCTAGGTTAGGGCACATATGAGAAGCAATCAATGATTACACAACTAAATGGAATAACTAAGAAAAACAATGAATTAATGCTTCTCTCTCTCCCCCTTTCCTCCCTCTCTTTCCTTCTTTGTCCTTTTTCTTCTCTTCTTTATTCTCCCTTCTCTCTCTCTAACCAGTGGGGGAGAGAAAGACATAAAAAAATTATGTAAAGAAAAACCTTAATTTCAACACTATTCAAAAGGGCAAAAATATTGTAAATAATATAAATGACTAAAAAACATGACAGTG
Source organism: Rhynchonycteris naso (assembly GCA_037038555.1). NCBI lineage: Eukaryota > Metazoa > Chordata > Mammalia > Chiroptera > Emballonuridae > Rhynchonycteris > Rhynchonycteris naso. The sequence continues at coordinate 183,432,316 of CM072996.1, read as the reverse complement.
ATTAAGTAAAAATACAATATAGTAGTCCCTCTTTATCTGCAGTTTTGCTTTTCCATAGTTTCAGTTACCTATAGTCACTTGTGGTCCAGAAATAATTAATGGAAAATTTCAGAAATCAACAATTTATAGGTTTCTTGCTATTCTGAGTTAGCATGATGAACTCTTGTGCCATCTTGCTCAATCTTCCTGGGACATGAATCATCCCTTTGTCCAGGGTATCTGCACTGATCCTCTCTCTACCTGCCCATTAGTCACTTAGTAGATGTCTATGTTATTAGATCAGCTGTCAAGGTACTGCAGTGCTTGCATTCAAGTCACCCTTATTTTATTTAATAATGTGTTATTCATTTCATCACATAGGCATTTAATCATCTCACTTCAGCACACACAAAAAAATGGCAAGTACACTATAATAAGATATTTTTAGAGAAAGCAAAAAAGAGAGACCACATTTACACAACTTTTATTATTGGTATAATTGTTCTATTTTACTATTTTTTTTCTTTGTTTTTTTTTAAATTTATTTTTATTTATTCATTTTAGAGAGGAGACACAGAGAGAGACAGAGAGAGAGAGAGAGAGAGAGAGAGAGAGAGAGAGAGAGGGAGAGAGAAAGGGGGGAGGAGCTGGAAGCATCAACTCCAATATGTGCCTTGACCAGACCAGTGCAGAGTTTTGAACTGGCGACCTCAGTGTTCCCAGGTCGATGCTTTATCCACTGCGTCACCACAGGTCAGGCCTATTTTACTATTTTTGTTAATCTCTTTCTCTGCCTAATTCATAAATTAAACTTTATCACAAGTCCATATAAATAGGAAAATTATTATATAGGGTTCGACACTATAGTTGGTTTCAGGCATCCATTGGAGATCTTAGAATTTACCCTGGATAAGCAGGGACAGTTGGAGAGTCAGTCTGTGAAATATTCAAACTATTATGAAGACTATGTGGCAACATAAAAAAATTAGTCATTCTATAATTTAAACAAGACACAAAATTGTATGTATATTATGACTTTATCTCTAAAAAGTGTGACCAGGTAAAATGACTGTACTACCTTAAAGTACACGTTAGTAAAATAATGTTTTATTTGTTTTCTTGTCCAATTTCTGAGTTTTTATTCCAGAAATGTTTCTCTCTCAGGTCTATGCATGGCTGACACTTCTTCATTTCTGTACTCTTAATATAGATGTTTCCTCCTCAGGCAGAACTTCCCTGTTGCACCTCATCTCATTCTTCCCACTGTAGCCACCATTTGATACTGCAGGAGCATGTTTCTCAGCTTGTCTAGAATCTGAAAGAAAAGAGACTACATGTGCATCATTCCCACTGTTTGTGCCACACTAAACACAGAACCCACTATAGATTTGGCACTTGGAAATTATTGACATATAGAAGCTAATGTGATTAACCAAAAAATAAGTTATATTCATAAGTTTTAAAATATAAAATAATACAATTATTTTGACATAAACTGAACTGAAATAATAATGACTAAATAATAGTCCAGTGTATTAGTTTCTATAATGAAAAATTATTCTTTAATGAGAAGAAAAGGCTTAGAATTACTACCAGTGCTCCTAAAAAGTTATTTTATTTCCAACTTCAAGTGCTACCCTGATAAACCGAACCAAAAACTTTAACTTATAATTAGGGCACATCCATGAAAAGAAAAAATTCCAAAAACACTAGTGGGCCGAGGTTTAGGAACCTGGGCAAACCAGACCTGAGTGTGGTCATTTAAATAGGCTGGGAGTTTGTGACATTAGAGAACTGTCAGGACTTGGTACTGGATTTGCTGTAGAAATGGATATAAACAAGGTTGAGAAATAAGATCTCGCGTGGTCTCCAACACCTCTAGCCTGTGGTTCACACATTTGTATTATAAGGTACAACAGGAATACATAATCATGAATGATATTTGCTTGGTGCCCTGTCAGTATTTTACTGAATTCAGTAAAGACAAGTATGGGGAGGCAATTAAACATCACCATGTTCCACAGCTAGAAAAAGGCAGAATCTGGATTCACACTCAGCTTTTGCTACAGAGCCCAACATTTTACTTTGTACTGTTTGTCCTCCTTCCTGCTGTACTGATGAACTGTATTTATTTATTTATTTTTATTTTATTCATTTTAGAGAGGAGACACACACAGAGAAAGAGAGAGAGAGAGAGAGAGAGAGAGAGAGAGAGAGAGAAAAGGGGAGGAGCTGGAAGCATCAACTCCCATATGTGCCTTGACCAGACTAGTGCAGGGTTTTGAAATGGCAACCTCAGTGGTCTCAGGTCGTCGATTTATCCACTGCGCCACCACAGGTCAGGCTACAACAAGTGGGGACTTTTAGCAAAGGTAACTTTATTTAGCTTCTCTCCTTATACTAAGCTAACCATTTTGTTGTGGCAACAAAGATGGCTGCTAAACACTAGAAATTTGGGAATGTCTTTGCTGGGTATGTAAAACAATTATCACTACTGTGTTATCTTGTGGTCTTGATGTGTAAGAATACTTTTTCCTTTTAATAGATCCTATGATAGATGTTGTAAACTTATTAGTAATTGACTATTGTACTATGCTCCCACCTTACCCACCCCAACTGGTATGTGATTTGGTCTATAAAATCAGCCACAGAATGGTAGGGACTTTCTACATGATTTGTGATTGTACCCATAAAGCTCACTGGCTAAATAATAAACTCCTGAAAAATTCATTTGGATTGGGTGTCTCTAAGTAACCCACAAATTCAAGTACACTACTTTACAACAAGGGTTTGCTGAGAAACTCTGGTAGAGAAGTCTCTCCTTGTTGTAGAAAACCTGGTCACCTTTAGGGTGACATAGAAACTGACCTGACATACAAAGAAACAAACAGACCAAAAAGAGAAGAAACAGAAGTGCACACTTAGTTGCTCCAACAACTATGGAAGGGCTTTCTGCCTTGTTGGGCAGATCAAATATATTTTGCTCACTTTGTTAAAAATGGCCTGCCCATGTGGAAGCCCATTGATATCAATGTGTGTGGGAGACAGGCTGTAAGCAGGCAGAGTAATTATGGCCCAAGGCTTAGATTTAAGACTAAACCTATCCCACCTTTTTTTTTTTATTACAGGAACAGAGACGAAGTCACAGAAAGGGATAGATAGGGACAAACAGACAGGAATGGAGATAGATGAGAAGCATCAATCATGAATTTTTCATTGCCATTGTGACACCTTAGTTGTTCATTGATTGCTTTCTCACATGTCCTTGACTGTGGGCCTTCAGAAGACTGAGCAACCTCTTGCTGTAGCCAGCGACCTTGGATCCTAGCTGGTGAGCTTTTTTGCTCAAGCTAGATGAGCCTGCACTCAAGCAAGATGGGCCTGCGCTCAAACTGGCGACTTCAAAGTCTTGAACCTGGGTCTTCCGCATCCCAGTCCTACACTCTATCCACTGTGCCACTGCCTGGTCAGGCTTCCACCCTTTGGGGTGGTGCACTCTTATGAGGAATCCCATTATGCCTCAGATAAGTGACTTTGTATCCAAGACTTCCTTGTTTGTAGATTGGATTAAAGGTTTTAAATCTACACTATAAAGTGGGACAGACTGGGAGCCTGCTCTCTCTTGACTCCTGAGGTTAGTATTAGAGAAGAGAGCAGAGAAAGGCCATGTGGAAGAGAGGCAGCCAAAATGCTAAAAAAAGAAGCCAGTTTGTGCAGAGTTTGTGCAGAGAGAAGGAGATGAGGAACAGAAGTGAATAAGTCTGGTGAACTAGAAACCTCTGATTCTAGGAAACTTGGATAAGTCAGTAGCTTTGTAAGCACTGAATGAGTTTGCTTTGAAGCCCAGTGTGTGTTTTTACTTGCCCACTGGGTGTGAGCTAAGATTAAACATGATGGCCCACCAGCTCTTAGCTTCATTGTTTCATTACCATCTGTCCAAATCCAATGCGAACCAGCATGGGCCAGGCAGCTGTGATGTTGGCTGTGGATACTGGCTTTATACCCTGGCTCCTTAATAACAGTTTAAGAGAAGTTAAAATGATCATTAAATAAAGGAGAAAGCACTTAAGGCCCACCCTTGTCAACATTCCAATGTGACTTTGGGACTCTCTCAGTTTGGATACTGGGAAGACTCGCCAGCCAGTGTCCTTACAGACCTGATACGCTGACTGGAACTAAGCCCATTATACAAGTGAAATTTAAAGAGACGCTTATAATTCCAGGTATAACCCCCCCGCCCCACTTCTCCCCCCTCCGGTCATGTCACTCGAGCTTTCCAGTCAAGACAACAAACAGATAAGAATACAGACTGTAGAGATTGGAATAGAACCTCAAAGGTACACATAAGGTGGTTATTCCCAGATATCTTGTGGTTCCAAATGCACATAATTTATGATCATCTCTTCAGGCTGATTGCCAATATTCTTCAGTGATGATCAAGTGATGCACTATGTAGTGCATGTTTGAATGTGTCTGTAAAATAAAAAGGCAAAAACACCTCTCTACTTTCACCTCGGAAGATGACAAGCTTAGCTGGACAGAAATGCCCCAGGGATAGATGGCAAATTTCACCTATTGCCTTAGAGACTAAAAACTGATCTGAAGAGCACTGAATCTTCCAGACGTTTCACTCATATCTGATAGGTAGTTAATATACTTTGTATTCTAGGATAAGCTCATGTTCTCTTGGACCCCAGTAGAATATTTAGGTAGATTATATCACATTTTATAATGGTCTGCTAATGAACCCTGACAAACTTGGGGGAACTTGATCTTTTCCCCTTTCAAAACTAAAGCAGCTTAGATGTTTCCCAGGCTTGACTGGCTACTGTCACCATGGGGTTCCAATTTCTCATCATGGCCCAATGCCTTATTGATATCAAGTATACCCAACATGTTTTGACAGCGCCCAGAAGAGAACCAAGCTGCGAAATCTCTCAAAAATCTTCTAAAGATTCCAGCGGGGGACACCTCAGACAGAAATTGCTGTGCCTTGAGAACCCAGAGCTCAGTACGGGATGTATAAATTATTAGAGTCAACAATTCGACTTCGTAGCAAAAGGGCTTCCTTTCGGGATAAGGGTTTTCTCTGCTGTAGCCCAGTTCTGCAAACAAGCAGAAGAGAGAGATATGGACTCTCCTGTCTTTGACTGTTGTCTCAGTTGACACTTGTCAGTCACTTGGCTTACTCTAACTCCGTGTCATTGTCCTAACTCTGTAGCTCTGTTAACACTCTTTATAGCATGAAGACACCCACCACTGTGTCCCGCTCACTGACAACCTTTTTGTTCCTAAAAATAATTGACAGGAAACACCTCTTAATAAAGCTGACTGAGCCTGACCAGGCGGTGGCGCAGTGGATAGAGCGTTAGACTGGGATGCAGAAGACCCAGGTTTGAGACCCCGAGCTCGCCAGCTTGAGTGGGCTCATCGGGCTTGAGCAAAAGCTCGCAAACTTGGAACCAAGGTCACTGGCTCCAGCAAGGAGTTGCTCGGTCTGCTGAAGGCCCGCAGTCAAGGAACATGTGAGAAAGCAATCAATGAACAACTATGGTGTCGCAATGGCAAGGAAAAACTAATGACTGATGCTTCTCATCTCTCTCCATTTCTGTCCGTCTGTCTCTATCTATTCCTCTCTCTGACTCTCTCTCTGTCCCTGTAAGAAACAACAACAACAAAGAAACCTCATAGCTACTTCTAGAACTATTAAAAAAAATAAAGCTGACTGAATTTGAATTATACTTCAGTCATCTCACCTAGAAACTGAACAGGGACAGGATGAGGTACAGATGCCATAACGTCCACGGTGGACAACATTGAAGTTTCTCATCTACCCAAAATAAAATCCGCTCGGCAAACTGAACGATTTCTTCTGACTGAGGGTCGTCAGTGGGTCAAAATCAGTAAAATACTCGCTGTGCATTTGGTGCATGCCGAGACGGGCTCAGCAAAGCATGTGCACAAAAGGAAGGTGTGGCAGGACTACAGAAAAACACACAAGACACAACCTAGAGAAAAGATGGCTACAGGGGATTCACAACCTTTAGGATTGAGAACTTAGATCTCTGCAGTCTCATTGTATTTATTGGTTTCTTTGCTCATCAAGCAAATTTGCAGAGCCTCGGTTCAGGTGCAGAGAATGGATACAAACTGGTACCTTTCAGGTATGTAGAAAAAGGCCATAGGATGCAGCTGTTTTCTTTAAACCAGTGGTTCTTAACCTTTTTTGAAGTACCGAAACTACCAGTTTCATATGCACATTCACCGAACCCTTCTTTAGTGATAAATAAAATATGATTTTTTTTTTCAAATTCATACATAGGTGTATGTTTTTTTTTTACTGGTGCACAAAATGAGCTGTGCATGAACATCACCTTGCTCAAAGAACAAAATGAACAAAATGCATGAACTCACAACAAATTACAGTATTACTCTATTCTGGCCTCCGCGACAGAGGCTTCTCCGAACCCCTGAGATCTACTCATCAAACGCCTAGGGTTTGATAGTACCCAGGTTAAGAACCACTGCTTTAAACAATCTTATCTGTGCTTGCAGGGGCAGCGTTCTGTCCCCCTTCCCTGCAGGACATCGCCTTCCAAAGTTCACACCAAGACCGTTCTCTTAGGACCACAGTCAAATTCCCAGCCATTTTTCTATACCTGGCCAGTGGTGGCTCCATGGATAGAGCGCCGGCCTGATGTACAAAAGATCCGGTGGTTTTCATTCCCAGTCATGGCACACAGGAGATGTGACTGTCTGTTTCTCCACCCTCCCTCCTTCTCCCCCTTCTCACCCTCTTCCTTCCCACAGTTGGTGGGTGCTGAAGATTGTGCAGTAGGAGTGTGACAGCCTAAGGTGATATAAATACCTCAGGTGTTCAAGCATTAGCCCTAAATAGGTTTACTGGTTGGACCTTGGCTGGATACAGTGGGAGTCTGCCTCATTTTTTCCCCTCCACTCTTACTACGAAGGAGGAAGAGAGAGAAGGAGGAGGAGGAGAAGGAAACAAAAAGCAAACAAAGAGGCAAAGAAAAAAACACTTGAACATACTAAGGAATGAGAGAGGCCTGACTGGATGGTTTCTCAGAGAAGACCTCTGTGCCATTGGACTTCACACCTGCTAAAGGGGTCTTAATGTCCTTGGGGTCTTGGGCCAATGAGCTGATGTGTGGTGTGCTGCTGGCAGTTGTGGGAGGGCGGCGCTACGGGCTGCACAAAGGTGAGTGGTGGGGTCAATTTGCCCTGAGAAAGTCAGTCTTGTGGAATCCTATGAGTCCTTCTAGGGAGTGGGATATCAAACCCTGAAGGAACCCTCGCAGGGCACAAGAACACCCATGTCCACCCGCAGAATCCTGGGCTTGTGAACATTCCTATCAGCTAGCTGTGTTCTTCACAGATCCAAAAACTGTGAGGGGTAAAGTTTGGGGGCAGGGTGGGTGTCATTTGTCCTGTAGCAGGAGAGAACTGCTTTTAGATTCATACCAGAGGAAGAAAATAGAATAAACTGGGCAATGGATCATGTGTGAGCCGGGAAAATACAGGAGAAAAGCTCCCCTAAAGTTTGGGCATTAGGTCACTAGGCCAAGGGTGTCACACTCAGCTGGTACATTTGGGACCTTAGTGCTAGACCCTTTTAAAAGGCATCCAAGCCCCCAAACCCTCAAAAGATAAGAACAGGACAGGAAAGAAAAAGAGAGGAGACAAGAGTGGAGAGAAGAGGAGAGGACAGAAGAGAAAAGAGTTCAGACATGTAATTCTGGATGAAAATGAAATAAGGCCTATGAACACCCATGACATTAAAAACACCATAGAAATTGAGTAGCTCACACAAGGGATTGCTAGGGATTCATAACAGGCCTCTCCAAGATGCAACATTTTGGCCTGTGGGCCATTTCTAGCTAAAGGCAATCGAGACCCAGCAGGCTCAAGAGAAAATTAAAAATTTCCACCCCACAAACTCTCATGGATGTGGGGCTCTTTGGCACTCTCTCTCTCTCTCTCTCTCTCTCTCATCAATCAATGAATAAACAAGGTTTAAAAAATGTTCCTCAAAGGTTTTGATAGAAATCTGTTTCTCAGACTCTATCCCCAAAGAAGGCTTAGAGATTGAGACATAGGACAGGTCTTTCCTCAACTGCTCTCAGGAAAAGCATATTAACCAATGAGAAAGACAACATTTACAGTTCTTCAGGAAACCAGAGCTAACAGAAAGTATATATGTATATCTATCTATTTATCTACCTTTCTATCTCCCTAGAGATTTACTTTAAGAAATTGATTCACTTGATTTTAGTGGATAAGCAAATCTAAATCCTGCAGGATAGACTGATAGACTGACAGGATAGACTCACTGACATAGAGCATAGTTGCAGTTCAAGTCCAAAGGTGGTCTTCTGGCAGAATTACTTTTTCTCCTGGGGAGGTCAGTCTTTTTTTGTAAAGGTCTTCACCTGATTGGATGAGGCTCACTCACTTTATGGAGGATAATCGGCTGTACTGAAAGTCTACTGTCATAAATGTTAATCTCATCTAAAATAGGCTTTCACAGCACCATCTACAATAAAATTTGACCAAATATCTGGGTACTAGGCCTTATCCAAATTGAAACAAAAAAATTATTTATTACAGTTCAACAATAGAGTGTCATTTTGTGAGAAACAATGACTTTTGGTGGAAGAACATTTGTAGCTTGGAAGTAAGCTTTCGTGGAAGGAACCATGAATGTGGTTCTGTAAGTAGTGTTCTGACCAGCAAAATTAGCATCAGCATTACCTGGGACCTGTTAAAATGCAAATTCCAGATCATATTTCAGGCCTACTAAGTCAGAAATGCTTGGAGTAGAGCACAACTATATGCATGTTGAGAAGTTCTCCTCTCTGTGATTTTCATGCATCTGTAACACAAACTATTGAGTTAGATAAATAAATGCACCTCCTTCCCAGCTTTCTCCTTCTTGTCTCTTTCTAGGACTCCTCATGATCCAGACCTGACAGAAAGTCAGAGAGCACAAAACCTATTAATGGAGATCAGGTAGGTTAGCCTCCCAGGGCAGGGATTTGTGTGCAAAAACGGTAGAAAATAAATCAGAAAAGACAACTGAAAAATACGCTGTCCCTGAGTAAGAGACTAGCAGACTAGGAAGTCACAGATAAATCATGGTTCAGAATTGAGAGTGTTGGAATTGCCAAGGCAGAAACTTTAAGAAGCAAAAAAAAAAGGTCAAATGTAGATTCTAAGCCTAATACACGTTAGAAATGCCCAGTGATTCTTCTTCTAGACTCACATTTTATCTTAAACTCTCACTGGTGAACTAAACTTGCTTTTTGCCTGTAAGTCAAAATTCTGCATTTCCCTAACAGAACGTGAGCTTTAACTTGTATATGTTTTGTATGGAAGCACTCTGAAGCTCTCTCTAATTTATACTACATAAACTATCTGTCCTTGTGGTGGTCAAAGTCTTGCTTGAGACATTTGGTCTTTGAGAGAATGTGTCTAATTGAAAAGTAATTCTACTGTGACATTCAAGTGTCATTGCAATGGGAAGTTATACATATAATCAGAATATCAGGTACATAGCCCATATTATTTCATACTTTCATTGAAATTACTTTATTGTATCAACATTGAATGTGATCATTTTAGCTCACATAATACAATAATCATAGTAATAATAAAATAGTAATAATGATAATAACTTGAGCAGCTTCCCTATGCCATTTATCAACTGTTGATTGTTCAATAAAATCTTATTGAAAAACCCTGGCTGGTTAGCTCAGTGGGGCTTCAGTTATCTTCCTACTGCTGCCACCAAAGCCACAAAAAAAGAAAAAGATATCCTTCTCCACTCCCTTGGGTTCTAGCTTTCTCCCACTATGGTTGCTCCTGCCTCATGACTCCTCTGCTTCCTTACATCTGTAGTACAGCACACAGGGAACCAAGTGAGGCTCATGGAGTCCTTTCTGCAGTGCTGGGAAACTTGAAGGAGCCCCATCTTCCTGCCCCATAGTTCCCAGTAATGGGACATTCATTTAAAGCCTTAATGAGGTCATTCTAGATTGCTTCTATCCAAAGTCCAGAAGCCCAGCCTCGGAGGTCTTCCTTGTGAGGTAGACTGATAATCTGTGTCCAGATTTCCCACTTTCCTTTGGATTCCTGAAAAAGTTGGTTCCTTTTTGGGCCTCAAGTTACTCTCCTGGGCTCCAGGTAGAAAATACTAATTGGGAGTCATCTTATTCACTTGCTCAGCACCCAGTCACACCCTGTCCTGTCTACAGGAGCACTGCCTATTCCCTCTGGCCACAAACCCATGGCCTGCCTGCTTCTGGGTAGCCAGCTGCTTTTCCTCCCTACTTTCCCCTGCCTGCCCCTTTCTATTTTTTTCCTCATTGTCTGTGTGCTAATAACACTGCCCTGGCCATCCTTTATCTTCTTTTTTTTCTTCTTAGTTTATACTTTTTCTGGAAGTATTTTCTTTTCCTAGTTATCTCCCAGTTTCATTATTCCAGGCCCCACTCAACACTACCTCTTACTAGCCACTTGACATTTTTTTTTAAGATTTTATTTATTGGCTCTTGGCTAGTGGCTCAGTGGATAGTGTCAGCACAGCATATGAACATCCCAGGTTTAATTCTCAATCAGGGCACCCAGAAGAAGCGATCATCTGCTTCTCCCCTTCACCCTTTCCCCTTTCTTTTCCTCTTCTTCTTCCCCAGCCAGTGGCTTGATTGGTTTGAGTGTGGTTCTGGGCACTGAGGATTGATCCATCGAAGTGAGACAGCTTTAGGCACTAAAAGTAGCTTGGTACTCATGCATTGACCCCAGATGGGGTTGCTGGGTAGGTCCCACTTGAGGTACATGCCTCACAATCTCCCCTCCTTTCACCTAAAAAAAAGAAAATGATTTTATTTATTGATCCGAGAGAGAGAAAGAGAAAGGGGGTACAAATGAAAGCATCAACTCATAGTAGTTGTTTCTCACATGTGCCTTGACCAGACAAGCCCAGGGCTTCAAACCTGCGATCTCAGCACTCCAGACCAATGCTTTTTCTACTGAGCCACCACAGGTCAGGTGTCACTTGACTTCTTTATTGCCATAGTGTTCTCATTTACAAAATGATGATAATGACAGTATCTATCTTTTTTATTTATCAATTAATTTTAGTGAAAGAGGAAGGGTAAGAGAGAGAAAAATCAATTTGTTATTCCATTTACTCATACATTTATTGGTTGATTCTTGTATGTACCCTGACTGGGGATTGAACCCACAACCTTGGTGTATTGGGATGCCACTCTAACCAACTAAGGTTATTTTGAGGGTGAAATGAGTTAATGTACAAAGTTTATCAAATCCAAGATGCCATCAGTTGTCTTTGATTCCACCATTCTGGGGGCTTGCTGGGTGGATCCCACTCAGTGTGTATGAGGAAGTTTGCCTCTCAGCCTCCCTGCCTCTCACTTAATAAAAAAAATAAATAAATATAATTATTCCAGCATTCTTCACTTTAAGTACCCCTCTCCATGAAGTAAATGGATTAATCTATAAATCTGTCTATTTGATATGGTCACTTCTTTGTTTCAGAAATGGAGCATTGCTTTCAAAACTGATACAAGCAATCAAAAATTTTGTAACATGGTTAAAAGAAATAGATAGTAACCTAAATAGCCCATAACATTTTGTATACATAACTGCTCCATTATACCTTAAATATTCAGATCTACCTCACTTTACAAGAATGCTTCCATCCTTTTAAGTACTAACCCTAAGAGATGATAGGCAAACTCTACACATTTCAATATACTAAAATTACACAAACTTACTCTATAACTCTGATGACTTTCCACGTAGATTCCTGTAAAGAAAGCTAACTAAATCATTACAGAAACATGTTTTCCAGTGAACATCAAAAAAACCCCAAACCATAAATAATTCAGTGCCACACTTAAAAAATAATTTCAAAGGAATGATAATAGAAATTTTATTTCCAAGCCCAGATTGTTTAAACATTCCCTGGCAGTATTTTCAGGACGAAAGTCAATATTTCCCAAGGGCATATTCGTCCAACATGGCAAAACTTAATACTTTTAAGAGAATGGAATTTTGCCTGGGCATTATTTTTAAGCAGTGAATACAAGAAATGCTGGGAAACACCTACAATGCACAGGATGTTCACTCAAGACACACATGATTCTGCCCTTTAAGCTTAATAGTAACCAGAAGACAAACAAATCTTACTCTACAGGCGCTGCATCCTACCGAAGTGAGCCTCCCTTATGCGTTCCCATTGTTGCGGCCCCATTCAGTTCCCGCTGGACGAGGAGCACCAACGAGTGCCTGTTGCCCCGCGTGGGCAGCGATGAGCCTCACCGCCAGGTGGTGGCTGTGGCGGTGGCATTGTTGGTGGCAGTGGCATCGACTTGTAACTTCCTTGAGTTCAATCCCCAGCAAACAAGCAGCCATTGATGCGCAGACAACTCCTGCACGATTCCACCAGGGACTATGGCAGGCTGAATGTTGATGGTGGCCTCCGTGGCCAATTCCTGCTTTCTTTGTCACTCGGGAAGGGAAGAGACTATATAAACACGGCTGCCAGGTGGCTCCCGACAACTGGCACAACTGTCACTGGGACAGAGTGCGGTCCTGCATGCAGGGGTGCCCCTCAGTGTCCAGGAGGACCACGCTCTGTCGTGGTTGCGAGACAAGGCCTGACGGGATGTAAATTCTCAATGAGACAGACGAGTTTCATTCATATGACAGTGACGTGACCCAATTTTTGGTGTCGCTGGAAACACACCCTAGCCTAAGTCACTTACCTCTCCTAACACAGTGGTCAAATCACCCAAAACTTACAAACACAACTACGACACAGAAACAGAACACTGCATACCCTTCAGCAACACGCAACTAAACTTGTCACACCATGTAGGCTGGAACTGCCACACCAGTGGCTGTCAGCCCAAACACTCACGGCTCTGCTTCTTTCATTTTCTATGGGAGAGAGCATCCATCCTATACTCCAAACGTCGGAGGGCACAGACCTTATGGTCCTTTAACCATCCCTACCCCCAACCAGCAACACCCGGGCAGGGGGTGGGGTGAACGACAATGCGCCTGCTTGAACCAATGGAGCCACCAGCTGTGAGAGGGGTAAAGAAACAAAAGAGGAAGAGGGGCAGGGAAGAGAAGTGGCCATGGACAAATGAATGCTTTACTTTCTTTTCTTCTTTTTTCTTACCTTTCCTTTGCTTTCCTCTTCTCTTTTTAATAGAGATTTTAATTGACTTTATTTTCCTGTTATTTTAGTTATTTAATATGTCTTTACTGATGTTGATTTTTTTAATTGGGAGACTGGAGGGAGAGAAAGAGGAAGGGAGAAGCAAAAGGACAGGAGGAGGGGAAAAGCAGGGAGCATCAACTCATAGTACTCCCCCACCACCTTTTGCCACCCTCTCTTTTCTTCTCCCCTTCCCATTCTCCGCCCCCTCCCCACTATGCCCACCTTCCTCTCTGAGCCTTCACCCCACCTACTTCCCGAAAACTTTATACAGTGACCTGTTTCTTTGGTGGATGGTTTTCCCACCTGGGGCCCTACTGCCAGGGTTGACCACTAAAAGTCACCCTCTTCCCAACCTGTCACCTACAACACAGCCCCTCCACCCCACTCCCACCCACCTTACTGGGTACACTGATTCCAGATGCAGCTTATTTGAGGGATTTTAGGTAAGTCTGAAGGCTAAGCTAAGACAGGCCATTTGTATGAAAAGTCACTGAAAACAGCTTGGGAGGGCTTATATATTGGGTGAGGTGGGGCCAGGGAGAAACAAGCAGTAATAACTAGGAGGATGAAAACTCAGATATGGCACCTGCCTGCCTGCCTGCCTGCTGCTCTCTGGGGGAGATCTCAGAAAAGAAACAGTGGTCTCTGACATCTCTTCTGTCTGGTAGAAAGCTGTCTCTTTAGCATCCACTCTGATGCTAAAAAGCTCAGCTCAGTTCCTCTCCTACTGTTTCAGAGATTTTTAAGCTACTGCGCCAATGCTGGAGCCCGGAGTGAGAGAGTCCAAGTTAGTTTGTGTATGGCCCTTTAAGAAAAGCTCACTCGTGGGACTCTGACAGTCCTTTATCTCCTTGAGCCTCCATCTCCACTGTTTTTTTAAAGCCTGGAGTTGTGAGGACTTCTTCCTGGCACTGGAACCCTGGGCTGGGGAACCTGGTGAGGGGCTGGGACCCGTCACTCCTCAGGGGGGACCTCTGCAGTAGAGAAACAAGTTCTGATTTTTTCCACCACATGTGGGTGTGGGAACATTTCATCCCACAGCTTAACCCCTCCTACCAGTTTTGATGTGACTCCTTTTTTATAGCCTTGATTGTAGGACTTTGTTCAACTAGACTTTAGGTTATTCTGAATAATGGTTGTCCTGCAGTTTAGTTTTAATTTTCATGTGATTGTGAGAATTTGCGAGTACTGTTTTTACCCATGCTGCCATCTTGATGGGATGCTCTGTGGGTTTCACAGAATTTTTAATGAATTACAATATTGTATTCTGGTTCTGGCATCACTGCTGAGAACTCTGGTCTGTTGTGATTTTTTCATCTCTTGTTATGTGGCCTGGCCTTTTCAACTCCGAGAAGCTTTTAAAAGCTTTTCTAGGGCGTCAGTCTAGTTAAATGCCACAATCATGTGCCTTGGCATAGTCTATGTTATTCTTATTCATTAGGTTAACCTTCTGGCCCCTTTTGATCCTTCTGTTTGGGGACATTTTCTTGCATTATTTATGTGTGTTTGTGTGTGCATGTGTGTGTGTCAGTGTGTGTGTGTGTGTCTGTGTCAGAGACAGAGAGAGGAATAGACAAACAGAAAGGAAGAGAGATGAGAAGCATCAATTCTTTGTTGCCACACTAAAGTTATCCATTGATTGCTTTTTTATATGTGCCTTGACTGGGGGGATCCAGCAGAGTGAGTTACCCCTTGCTCAAGCCAGTGACCTTGGGCTTCAAGCTAGTGAACTTTGGGCTCAAGCCTGCGATCATGGGGTCACATCTACAATCGCACGCTTGAGCTAGCAACCTTGCACTAAAGCTATTGAGCATGTGTCCCAGCTGAATGAGCCAATGCTCAAACCAGTGGCCTCAAGATTTGGAACCTGTGTTCACTGCAAACCAGTTTGATGCTCTATCTACTGTGTTACTTCCTGTTTATGGTCTTGCATTACTTTATATTTTTATTTTGATCATTTTTTTCTTCTTTTTTTTTCTGATTTCTATTTCTGAAACTCTCTTTATTCACATGTTAGCCCTCACACAAATATCCTCTGGTTTTATTCTGTGTTAAAAAACATTTTGTGCTTTAGTTTTTTTGCAGTTTTTCACTGTCTCTACTTTCTATTATTTTATTTCATTTTTCTGCTGTCATTGTTTCAATTTTTAAGAGCTCTTTATTGTTTCCTAGTTTTTTAATTGCATCATATTTTTTTAAATTTATTTTTTATTAACTTTAATGGGGTGACACCAATAAATCAGGGTACATATGTACAATGAAAACATCTCCAGATTATCCCATCATTCAATTGTGCTGCATACCCATTACCCAAAGTCAAATTGTCCTCTGTCACCTTCTATCTGGTTTTCCCTGTGTCCCTCCCCTTCTCCCTATCCCACTCTCCCCTCCCTCCCCCCATCCCGTAACCACCACACTCTTGTCTGGGTCTCGTAGTCTCACTTTAATGTCCCACCTATGTATGAAATCATGCTGTTCTCAGTTTTTCTTTTTTTCTGATTTACTTATTTCATTCCGTATAATGTTATCAAGGTACATCCATTTTGTTATAAATGATCCGATGTCATCATTTCTTATGGCTGAATATTGTTCCATAGTATATATATATACCAAAGCTTTTTAATCCACTCGTCTTCTGACGGACACTTGGGCTGTTTCCAGCTCTTCGCTATTGTGAACAATGCTGCCACAAACATGGGGGCGCATTTCTTCTTTTCGAACAGTGTTATGGTGTTCTTAGGGTATATTCCTAAAAGTGGAATAGCTGGGTCAAAAGGCAGTTCGACTTTTAATTTTTTGAGGAATCTCCAAACTGTTTTCCACAGTGACTGCACCAGTCTGCATTCCCACCAGCAGTGCAGAAGGGTTCCCTTTTCTCCACACCCTCGCCAGCACTTGTTCTGTGTTGTTTTGCTGATGAGCGCCATTCTGACTGGTGTGAGGTGATATCTCATTGTGGTTTTAATTTGCATTTCTCTAATAATTAGTGATGTTGAGCATTTTTTCATATGTCTTTTGGCCATCTGTATGTCTTCTTTGGTAAAATTTCTATTCATTTCTTTTGCCCATTTTTTGATTGGATTGTTTGTCTTCCTGGTGTTGAGTTTTATAAGTTCTTTAAAATTTTGATTATTAACCCCTTATCAGACGTGCTGTCGAATATGTTCTCCCATTGTGTAGTTTGTCTTTCTATTCTGTTCTTATTGTCTTTAGCTGTGCAAAAGCTTTTTAGTTTGATGTAGTCCCATTTGTTTATCTTGCCTTTTATTTCATTTGCTCGTGGAGATAAATCGGCAAATAAATTGCTGCTACAGATGTCCGAGAGCTTGCTGCCTATGTTTTCTTCTACGA
Source organism: Rhynchonycteris naso (assembly GCA_037038555.1). Lineage (NCBI taxonomy): Eukaryota > Metazoa > Chordata > Mammalia > Chiroptera > Emballonuridae > Rhynchonycteris > Rhynchonycteris naso. The sequence goes on along the minus strand of CM072996.1, from coordinate 183,415,713 downwards.
TGCTTATAGTTTCACGGCTTATGTTTAAGTCCTTTATCCATTTTGAATTTGTTTTTGTGCATGGTGTAAGTTGATGGTCTAGTTTCATTTTTTTGCAGGTAGATGTCCAATTTTCCCAGCACCATTTGTTAAAGAGGCTGTCTTTACTCCATTGTATGTTCTTTCCTCCTTTGTCAAATATCAGTTGTCCATAAAGCTGTGGGTTTATTTCTGGGTCCTCTGTTTTGTTCCATTGATCACTGTGCCTGTTCTTATGCCAGTACCAGGCAGTCTTGAGTATAATGGCCTTGTAGTAAACCTTGATATCCGGAAGAGTGATGCCTCCTGCTTTATTTTTTCTTTTTAAGATTGCTGAGGCTATTCGTGTTCTTTTTTGGTTCCATATAAATTTTTGGAATATGTTTTCTATATCTTTGAAGTATGTCATTGGTATTTTAATTGGTATTGCATTGAATTTATAAATTGCTTTGGGTAATATAGACATTTTAATGATGTTTATTCTTCCTAGCCATGAGCACGGTATATGCTTCCACTTGTTTGTATCTTCCTTGATTTCTTTTATGAATGTTTTATAATTTTCCGAATACAAGTCCTTAAACTCCTTGGTTAAATTTACTCCTAGGTATTTTATTTTTTTGGCTGCAATAGTGAAGGGGATTGATTCCTTAATTTCTTTGGCTGACAGTTCATTGTTTGTATATAGAAATGCCTCTGATTTCTGGGTATTAATTTTATATCCTGCCACCTTGCTGAATTCATTTATAAGGTCCAGTAGTTTTTTAACTGAGACTTTAGGGTTTTCATTGTACAATATCATATCATCTGCAAATAGTGACAGTTTTACTTCTTCTTTTCCAATTTGGATGCCTTTTATTTCTTCTTTTTGTCTGATTGCTGTAGCTAGGACTTCCAGAACTATGTTGAATAAAAGTGGTGAAAGTGGGCAACCCTGCCTGGTTCCTGATCTTAAGCGGATTGCTTTTAATTTTTGTCCATATAGTATGATGTTTGCTGTGGGTTTGTCGTAGATGGCCTTTATCATGTTAAGGAATGTTCCTTGTAATCCCACTTTATTGAGAGTTTTAAGCATTAATGGGTGCTGGATTTTATCAAATGCCTTTTCTGCATCTATTGAAATTATCATGTGATTTTTGTCCTTCCTTTTGTTTATGTGATGAATCACATTGATTGATTTGCGAATATTGAACCAGCCTTGCCTCTCCAGAATAAATCCCACTTGGTCATGGTGTATGATTTTTTTCATATATTGCTGAATCCGGTTGGCTAATATTTTGTTGAGAATTTTAGCGTCTAAATTCATCAGGGATATAGGCCTATAATTTTCTTTCTTTGTGTTGTCTTTGCCCGGTTTGGGGATCAGAATTATGCTCGCCTCATAAAAGGAGTTTGGAAGTCTTCCTTCCTCTTGAATTTTTTGAAATAGCTTGAGGAGGATAGGAGTTAGTTCTTCTTTTAATTTTTGATAGAATTCACTTGTGAAGCCATCAGGCCCAGGACTTTTCTTTTTTTATTTATTTATTTTTTATATATATTTTATTATTATTAATTCTAATGGGGTGACATCAATAAATCAGGGTACATATGTACAATGAAAACATCTCCAGGTTATCTTATCATTCAATTGTGTTGCATACCCATCACCAAAAGTCAAATTGTCCTCTGTCACCTTCAATCTGGTTTTCCCTGCGTCCCTCCCCTCCTCCCTATCCCATTCTTCCCTCCCTCCCCCCATTCCATAACCACCACTCTCTTGTCCATGTCTCATACCCTCACTTTCATGTCCCACTTATGTATGTAATCGTGCTGTTCTCAGTTTTTCTTTTTTTCTGATTTACTTATTTCACTCCGTATAATGTTATCAAGGTACATCCATTTTGTTATAAATGATCCGATGTCATCATTTCTTGTGGCTGAGTAGTATTCCATAGTATATATGTACCAAAGCTTTTTAATCCACTCGTCTTCTGACGGACACTTGGGCTGGTTCCAGATCTTCGCTATTGTGAACAATGCTGCCACGAACATGGGGGCGCATTTCTTCTTTTCGAACAGTGCTATGGTGTTCTTAGGGTATATTCCTAAAAGTGGGATAGCTGGGTCAAAAGGCAGTTCGATTTTTAATTTTCTGAGGAATCTCCAAACTGTTTTCCACAGTGGCTGCAGCAGTCTGCATTCCCACCAGCAGTGCAGAAGGGTTCCCTTTTCTCCACATCCTCGCCAGCACTTATTCTGTGTTGTTTTGCTGATAAGTGCCATTCTGACTGGTGTGAGGTGATATCTCATTGTGGTTTTAATTTGCATTTCTCTAATGATTAGTGATGTTGAGCATTTTTACATATGCCTATTGGCCATCTGTATGTCCTCTTTGGAGAAATTTCTATTCATTTCTTTTGCCCATTTTTTGATTGGGTTGTTTGTCTTCCTGGTGTTGCTTTTTATAAGTTCTTTATAAATTTTAGTTATTAACCCCTTATCAGATGTGCTGTCAAATATGTTCTCCCATTGTGTGGTTTGTCTTTTTATTCTGTTCCTATTGTCTTTAGCTGTGCAAAAACTTTTTAGTTTGATATAGTCCCATTTGTTTATCTTGCCTTTTATTTCAGTTGCCCATGAAGATAAATCGGCAAATATACCGCTGCTACAGATGTCGGAGAGCTTGCTGCCTATGTTTTCTTCTAAGATGTTTATGGTTTCACGGCTTACATTTAAGTCTTTTATCCATTTTGAGTTTGTTTTTGTGAATGGTGTAAGTTGATGGTCTAGTTTCATTTTTTTGCAGGTAGATGTCCAATTTTCCCAACACCATTTGTTAAAGAGGCTGTCTTTACTCCATTGTATGTTCTTTCCTCCTTTGTCAAATATCAGTTGTCCATAAAGGTGTGGGTTTATTTCTGGGTTCTCTGTTCTGTTCCATTGATCTATGTGCCTGTTCTTATGCCAGTACCAGGCTGTCTTGAGTATAATGGCCTTGTAGTAAACCTTGATATCAGGAAGAGTGATACCTCCTGCTTTATTTTTTCTTTTTAGGATTGCTGAGGCTATTCGTGTTCTTTTTTGGTTCCATATAAATTTTTGGAATATGTGTTCTATATCTTTGAAGTATGTCATTGGTATTTTAATTGGTATTGCATTGAATTTATAAATTGCTTTGGGTAATATAGACATTTTAATGATGTTTATTCTTCCTAGCCATGAGCACGGTATGTGCTTCCACTTGTTTGTATCTTCCTTGATTTCTTTTATCAATGTTCTATAATTTTCTGAGTACAAGTCCTTAACCTCCTTGGTTAAATTTACTCCTAGGTACTTTATTTTTTTGGCTGCAATAGTGAAGGGGATTGTTTCCTTAATTTCTTTTGCTGATATTTCATTGTTGGTGTATAGAAATGCCTCTGATTTCTGAGTATTAATTTTATATCCTGCCACCTTGCTGAATTCATTTATCAGGTCCAGTTGTTTTTTGACTGAGACTTTAGGGTTTTCAATATACAATATCATATCATCTGCAAATAATGACAGTTTTACTTCTTCTTTTCCAATTTGTATGCCTTTTATTTCTTCTTCTTGTCTGATTGCTGTAGCTAGGACTTCCAGAACTATGTTGAATAAGAGTGGTGAAAGTGGGCAACCCTGCCTGGTTCCTGATCTTAAGGGGATTGCTTTTAATCTTTGTCCATTTAGTATGATGTTTGCTGTCGGTTTATCATAGATGGCCTTTATCATGTTAAGGAATGATCCCTGTATTCCCACTTTACTGAGAGTTTTGAGCATGAATGGGTGCTGGATTTTATCAAATGCCTTTTGTGCATCTATTGAAATTATCATGTGATTTTTGTCCTTCCTTTTGTTTATGTGGTGAATCACATTGATTGATTTGCGAATATTGAACCAGCCTTGCCTCTCCAGAATAAATCCCACTTGATCGTGATGTATGATTTTTTTCATATATTGCTGGATCCGGTTGGCTAATATTTTGTTGAGAATTTTAGCGTCTAAATTCATCAGGGATATAGGCCTATAATTTTCTTTCTTTGTGTTGTCTTTGCCCGGTTTTGGGATCAGAATTATGCTCGCCTCATAAAAGGAGTTTGGAAGTCTTCCTTCCTCTTGAATTTTTTGAAATAGTTTGAGGAGGATAGGAGTTAGTTCTTCTTAGAATTTTTGATAGAATTCACTTGTGAAGCCATCAGGCCCAGGACTTTTCTTTTTTGGGAGTTTTTTGATAACTGTTTCGATCTCATTTGCTGTAATTGGTCTGTTTAGGTGTTCTGATTCTTCCAGATTGATTTTTGGAAGGTTATATGATTCAAGAAATTTGTCCATTTCACCAAGATTGTCTAATTTTTTGGCATATAGTTCTTCATAGTATTTTCTTACAATGCTTTGTATTTCTGTTGTGTCAGTTGTTATTTCTCCACTGTCCTTTCTAATTTTATTTATTTGAGTCCTCTCTCTTTTTTTCTTGGTGAGTCTAGTTAAAGGTTCATCAATCTTGTTTACCTTTTCAAAGAACCAGCTTCTTGTTTTATTGATCCTCTGTATTGTTTCCTTAGCCTCTATGTCATTTATTTCTGCTCTGACCTTTATTATTTCCTTTCTTCTACTTGTCTTGGGTTTTATTTGTTGTTGTTTTTCTAGTTCTTTTAGATGCAGGGTCAAGTTGCTTATTTGAGCTTTTTCTAGCTTCTTATGATATGCCTGTAGTGCAATAAACTTCCCTCTCAGAACTGCTTTTGCTGTGTCCCATAAATTTTGAGTTGATGTATGCTCATTATCATTTGTTTCTAGAAACTTTTTTATTTCTTCTTTGATCTCATTGCTAATCCATTCATTATTTAATAACAAGCTATTTAGTTTCCAAGTGTTTGATTATTTTTCAGTTTTTCTTTTGTGGTTAATTTCTAGTTTCATGGCATTGTGATCAGAGAAAATGTTGATATGATTTCAATCTTCTGAAATTTATTGAGACCATTTTTGTGTCCTAACATGTGGTCTATCCTAGAAAACGTACCATGAGCGCTTGAGAAGAATGTATATTCTACTGCTTTAGGGTGAAAAGTTCTGAAGATATCTATTAAATCAAGTTGATCTAGTGTCTCCTTTAAGTCTGCTGTTTCTTTATTAATTTTCTTTCTTGAGGATCTATCCAGTGTTGTTAGAGGGGTATTGAAATCCCCTACTATGATAGTATTGCTGTTAATCTCGCCCTTTATATCCATCAAAGTCTGCTTTATGTATGTCGGGGCTCCTATATTTGGTGCATAGATATTTACAATAGTTATATCTTCCTGTTGAATTGTTCCCTTTATCATTATGTAGTGTCCTCTTTTATCTCTTACTACAGCCTTTGTTTTAAAGTCCATTTTGTCTGGTATAAGTATTGCTACCTCTGCTTTTTTTTTCATTTCCATTTGCATGAAATATTTTTTTCCATCCTTTTACCTTCAGTCTATGAACATCTTTTATTTTAAGGTGTGTCTCTTGTAGACAGCATATGTATGGGTCCTGTTTCTTTATCCATGCAGCTACCCTATGTCTTTTGATTGGATCATTTAATCCATTTACATTTAAGGTTATTATTGATATGTAGTTGTTTATTGCCATTTTATTCTTTAAAGCTGTATTCTTCTTTTGCTCTATTCTTTCCTCCCTTTAAACTGTTCACAAGAGGCCCCTTAGTATCTCTTGCAGAATTGGTTTGGTTTTTATGAATTCCTTGAGGCTTTCTTTTTCTGGGAAACTCTTTATTTCTCCTTCAATTTTAAACGTTAGCCTTGCTGGATAAAGTAGTCTTGGTTGTAGGTTCTTTTTCTGCATTACTTTGATTATTTCTTGCCATTCCCTTCTGGCCTCAAGTGTTTCTGTTGAGAAGTCTGATGTCATCCTTATGGGGGCTCCTTGGTAGGTGATAGTCTTTTTTTCTCTAGCAGCTTTTAAAATTTTTTCTTTATCCATTAGCTTTGGTATTTTAACTATGATGTGTCTTGGTGTAGATCTTTTTGGGTTTCTCCTTAATGGAGTTCTGTGTGCTTCTTGAATGTGTGGAGTGTTTCCCAGCCTTAATTTAGGAAAGTTTTCTGCTATAATTTGATTGAACAAAGTTTCCATTTCCTGTCCTCTCTCCTCTTCTTCAGGCACCCCTATGATGCGAATGTTGTTTCTCTTCATGTTGTCACAAAGCTCCCTTAGAGTTTCCTCACATTTTTTAAGTCTCTTTTCCTTTTTCTTCTCTGCTTCTGTGCCTTTGTTTATTGTGTCCTCTAACTCGCTTATTCGATCCTCAGCGTCATCCATCCTGCTTTTAATTCCTTCCATTGTGGTCTTCAGTTCTGATACTGTATTTGTCATTTCTGTCTGATTCTTTTTTATTATTTCAATTTCGTTTTTTATACTTGTTATCTCTTTATTTAGGTGTTCATAATGACTATCCATTGTTGCTCTAATTTGTTTGAACATCCTAACTATCATTATTCTAAATTCTGCTTCTGGTAATTTGGTTATATCTGGTTCATTCAGGTCCTTCTCTGGGGATTTCTCTTGATTCATTTGGTTTGCATTCCTCTGCCTGCCCATTTTGTCTGTGTATAAGCAAGTTGTGGCCACTGGAGTCCAGTAGGTGTTGCCTTTGTGTTCTCTAGGTGTGGTCTATCAGCAGGCCCCTCACCCCCTCTGCCGGCGCCTAGGGTGGTTGGGTATGAGCGTTGCCAGCGCCGGCCCACTGTGGCTTTTGCTGTGATTTCTGCCTCTCCTCCGTGGGAGGGGCTGTCACTGAAGCCACAAGATTAGCACCAAGGGTAGAGGCGAGCACCTTTCCTCAGCTGCGGACCCAGCCTATTTCCAGACTTCCGCCCAGAACCAGCAGTCGGAGCCTGCTCGCTACAGTTCCGCGGGTTAGGCGGGGCTTTTGACGTGCTCTCAGCTGTAAGCTTTTGCCCGTCAGGAGCTTTAGCCCCACCCTCGAGGCCAGGGCCCTTTGCGCAGGGTCGGAAATCAAGATTTATTGGGGCGGGCGTGTTTGCTGGCTTCCGCTGAGCTGC